>CM038669.1:362326884-363044384 GCA_021605145.1 Aegilops bicornis
TTTCCTGAAAACACAACCAGCACAACTATCCAGGTGGTCTCTGGAAGCATCGGTTAGTCCATTATAAAAGATATCAAGTATTTCATTTTTCTTGAGAGGATGATCAGGCAAAGCATTAAGTAATTGGAGAAGCCTCCCCAAGCTTGTGGGAGACTCTCTTCTTCAATTTGCACAAAATTATATATTTCCCTTAAAGCAGCTTGTTTCTTATGAGCGGGAAATATTTAGCGTAGAAGTAATGAATCATATCCTGGGGACTACGCACACAACCAAGATCAAGAGAATTAAACCATGTTTTAGCATCACCCTTTAATGAGAATGGAAATAATTTAGGGATATAGTAGTAACGAGTTTTCTTATCATTAGTGAATATGGTAGCTATATCATTTAATTTAGTAAGATGTGCCACAACAGTTTCAGATTCATAGCCATAAAAAGGATCAGATTCAACCAAAGTAATTATCTCAGGATCAACAGAGAAATCATAATCCTTATCGGAAATACAGATAGGTGAAGTAGCAAACGGAGGGTCATATTTCATTCTAGCATTCAAAGATTTTTTTTCCAGCTTAGCTAATAATTTCTTAAGATCATATCTATCATTGCAAGCAACAAAGTCTCTAGCAGTTTCTTCATCCATAACATAACCCTCAGGCACAACGGGCAATTCATATCTAGTGGGAGAATCTTCATCATCACTTTCATCAATATTATCAGTTTCAATAATTTCATTCTCTCTAGCCCTATTAAGTTGTTCATCAAGAAATTCACCTAGTGGCAACGGTAAATTAACAATGCAAAGAACAATATGTGAAAAGCTCGTAGGCATTGGATCGGTGATGGATAATTATGTCGGATGCGATTCCTCATGCAGCAGTTATAACATAGGGTGACACAGAACTAGCTCCAATTCATCAATGTAATGTAGGCATGTATTCCGAATATAGTCATACAGCGCTTATGGAAAAGAACTTGCATGACATCTTTTGTCCTACCCTCCCGTGGCAGCGGGTCCTATTGGAAACTAAGGGATATTAAGGCCTCCTTTAATAGAGTACCGAACCAAAGCATTAACACTTAGTGAATACATGAACTCCTCAAACTACGGTCATCACCGGTAAGCATCCCGATTATTGTCACTTCGGGGTTAACGGATCATAACACATAATAGGTGACTATAGACTTGCAAGATAGGATCAAGAACTCACGTATATTCATGAAAGCATAATAGGTTCAGATCTGAAATCATGGCACTCTGGCCCTAGTGACAAGCATTAAGTATAGCAAAGTCATAGCAACATCAATCTCAGAACATAATGGATACTAGGGATCAAACCCTAACAAAACTAACTCGGTTACATGGTAAATCTCATCCAACCCATCACCGCCCAAAGCAAGCCTACGATGAAATTACTCATGCACGGCGGTGAGCATCATGAAATTGGTGATGGAGGAAGGTTGATGATGACGATGGCGACGGATTCTCTCCGGAGCCCCGAACGGACTCAGATCAGCCCTCCCGAGAGATTAGGGCTTGGCGGCGGCTCCGTATCGTAAAACGCGATGGATCCTTCTCCCAGATTTTTTTCTCCCCGAACGTGAATATATAGAGTTGGAGTTGAGGTCGGTGGAGCTCCAGGGGGCCCACGAGGCATGGGGGCACACCCAGGGGGGTAGGCGCGCCCCCACCCTCGTGGACAGGGTGTGGGCCCCCTGGTCTTGATTCTTTTCCTAGTATTTTTTATATATTCCAAAAATATTCTCCGTGAAGTTTCAGGTCATTCCGAGAACTTCTATTTCTGCACAAAAATAACACCATGGCAATTCTGCTAAAAATAGTGTCAGTCCGGGTTAGTTCCATTCAAATCATGCAAGTTGGAGTCCAAAACAAGGTCAAAAGTGTTTGGAAAAGTAGATACGATGGAGACGTATCAGCCGCCGCACGGCTCCAAGTAAGGCCACCGTTGCTACCCTCCAGTTGAAGCCAAGCTAGGTGGGTTGACCATTGATGGCCGATTAGCTTCTTGCCGGTGACATGGAGTCGGAGAGCTATGTTGGAGAAGGACGCTGCTTCTACTTAACTGTTGGTGCAGTTGGATCACTGACACGTGGGCCCAACAACCATCTGGTCCACATGTCAGTTACACAACTGCGCCTGCAGTTAAGTCACTGAAGCTCATTCCGTGGAGAAGGAGCTTCTGTTCGGCTCAGCCGGACACAGGTGGGTAGCTTCTTAATTAATTATACCTCCAAATAAGACCCCTTTTTAGTTGAAGAATGTATGAAATCTAATGAAATCCGCATGTTTATATGAAATCCGACTGCATGAATGAATTTAGTTCGATTAGTTCAAATTCTTGTATCACTGGCATTGGATGAACATGCAAAACAAAACGTACTAGCAATATTCCCAGGGTGATCACCTCGTTTGCAGCAGTTTCACATGTACTCCCTCCTGTCCTTTTTAAAAGTTTTGTCTGCAGTCAAAGTATATCTACTTTGACCGGAGTACAAAGAGTTTGAGCAGATTTTTAGCGTTCATGTACATTGCAATAAAACACAAAGGCCTGGCAATTCATAGAGAACATTCAAAACAATCGATGATTATGCATCTCAGCGATTCACATGTCAGAGCCAATATTTACTTCACAACTAAAGAATAAAAAAAAATAGATCGACACTGCTGAGTGCAAAGGGCGTCCCATTCGAAAATATCAAACGCATGTCTTCTTGCTAACATCAATGAGAAACATTTGACAAGGTTGTCCCATTCCAAAATGTCAAATGCTTGTTGTTTTTGTGCATTAATGAGCAAACTTTGACAAGGTTTTCCCATTCCAAAATATCAAATGCCTACGATTGTGGATCAAGGGTTTGCCATCAGTTCGGACATTGACATGGCATCTCGTGCTAAATAAATCAGCTGTTGTTTTTGCAGTTCCACCAAAATCAACCAAATTCACGCCAGAGCTTGTATGATTTCGCCCTTATATGTTGCAACGCCTTGAACATATCGGCACCTCCTTTCTTGTGGTGGAAATGAATGATTCGATGTATTCATAAACACTTTGTGCAGTTCCCATTGAAATCAAACTGAGCACCCATGTTTGCAAAAATACAAAAAAAGTGATTAGTATAAAGCAAACTGTACGATGAATTGACAGTTTAAATAGGCACCTACATGGTCCATGTAGAGCACACTTTAAAAAAATGGAACTCACCGGAAAGAATCCTAGAACAACATTGTACTTGCGCATCACAACAAAAAGATGGAGATATGCTAGTCCTTCTGAGCTGAAGTTAGTTTGGTCTTGTGGGGAGTAATGTAACCATCCTTCAACTGCTCGTTCTGATGAGAAGATAGATAGTGCTTCTTCATCCTGGCATAATCGGAACTAGTCACTTCATGTACTTTGTATTCTTATTTAGAGGAAGATGATCCTGTTGTGCAAAGACAAGAGGACAGCTAAATGCTAGCATCTCTGTTTGCTTGAAAAAAAGGAAAGGAAATATTTAAAACAACACAGAAGAAGCACTTCTCAAGGACAATAAAACTTTATAATGACAGTATCTAAACAGTAGCACAACACCAATAGAGATGACAAAGCTCAATCATATGGATGAAATCCGTGGGCGAGTACCAACCTTTGTTAGGAGGATTATTGTGTAGAGCATACAGATCAAGCACTTCTTCGGAACCATCTCTTGTTATGTACTGTGGTTGCCATGCTTACTATATACTCCTCGATTAGTATAATGTTTCCAACATCTTCTTGTGCAGTTCCACTAAAATATATGGTATCTTCAAAGAAGATCCCTGTTTGCACAAGTAGAGATAATTACATATTACATTAAGAGTGGCATCAAACCAGTGGCAAAACAATTGCTCGTTCCAGCCATAGCAATAAATTAAGATCAAAACTATATCATTACTTGTGTCATCACAGTTCCAGTGCTTCATTAAAGCATCGGGAGTTGTTTTTGTTTTTCTTCCGCTTGTTCTTCCCCTTCATCACTTTTTTTTGAGGAACTGGGACAGTGGGAGAGGCTCCCACTGTCATATATATTAACCCCTTCATCACTTGGTTCAATAACAGACAAGCTTCGCCTTCAATGTAAGATTTGTCATGTCAATTAGGGAGCACAAGTATAGCACTAAAAAACTGCATTAAATTTCTGATGGAAGTGGCAAAATACAGCCAACAAGCCAGTTGTGAAATATCCTTATCTTACCTCAATGGGATATTATGGTGCACATACAGATTGGAAGTCTCGTCTCCATTTGTGTAGTTCACTAAAATCAAGCAACATTACCATACAAGTAGCACAACATATGAAAGCACACTGCATAATCATATGAAAGAAAGCTAGTACTGACCTCTCATGATGCGGAATTCAAACAACTCACAAGAAGAAGATCTGAAGCAAATTTGCCAACACGGATAGGAAGTAAGATCTCCTCTTGTGCAGTTCCACTAAGATCAAGCAATCAAGCAACATTGTCGGTGTGACATTTTGGTTGAACTGCACAAAACACTCTTAAAACAGAAGTGATTTGTGCAGAGCAACAAAAGGTCACAATAGCAACGAGGTGAAGTAGATAACCCTGTTTACACAGAGGTGCAAAGGAAACAACTAGTGGTCAATAATGGTGGATGACACAGAAGCCAACAAAAAAAGCATCTAACTTATCTAAATGGGAAAGAAAGCAAGATAGTAGCATTTCTCAAACGGTGGCATTGATTAATATTAACAGAGAGATTATATTAACAATAAAATTCGTTAAACGTGTAATTTGCTTTTCACTGTGGCATTGCATCAATTTTCCAGCGACATTATTAGAGGGTGTTTGTTTACAGGGACTTTTTGGTGTAGGGACTAAAAAAGTCCATGCCAGTCCCATCTAAACCAAACTGGAGGGAATTTTAGGGACTAAAAGTGGGCATTTGGGACTAAAGAAAGAAGACCTCGAGGGAGAGTCTTTTTGGGACTTTTTCCAATAGTTGCCTCGCCCCCACATCACACCTTGTCTCTATTAGTTCATTACTAGGGGTAACATGGTCTTTAGCATGTTATTTAATAACCTCTAGTCCATGTTTAGTCCCCGAACCAAGCGGTAGGGACTACGGACTTTTAAACAAACAGGGCCTTAGATTAACAACAGCTAAAGGGTTGTATGGGATGCAAGGACGACTAGCACTATGTGCATCTACCGATGTATGAAGGGGTGATGCACAGTCTGTTGCAACAAAGAACAAACAACCAAGGAGCATATTTGTGTTGGTCCCAGTTTTGTTATCTTTAGACTCCTTTCCCTATGTGAGCGCAACAAATCTCATCATGCTCAAACTCTATAGCCTTATCCCCCAAAACAAAAAGATCAGTTCATTACAGATGTGCGTACTGCATTTGTCATTGTTTTCCCTTTTCGACCAACGTAGGTGCTGGATAGCCAGTCTGTACTAGTACTTTCCCCCCTTCCTTTCCTCTTTGAACCACGTCCTAGATTCATGCTATACAACTTTCCCCACTATGTTCCCTCATTCCTTTCCTCTTTGAACCACGTCTTAGATTCATGCTATACAACTTTCCCCACTACTTTCCCCCCTTCCTTTCCTTTTTGAACCATGTCCTAGATTCATGCTATACAACTTTCCCAACTACTTTCCCCCATTCCTTTCCTCTTTGACCACGTCCTAGATTCATGTTATACAACTTTCCCCACTACTTTCCTGTTTGACCCAACACCTAGATTCAAGTGCAGAAGCGGAAAAAGCCCACATGCAGATAGAGAAATGCATGTGGAATAAGTAAATTATACCTTAAGGTTCTTGGGGTGTGGTTCGGGGGGCGACCGGAGGCTGTTCGTCCCACACTATGTACGACAGCGAGGAAGAAGGGGTCGGAGGCCCTCCCGCGCCACCGCTGGTTGAAAGAGAAAATCAAGGCCGGTGGTGGATTCCTCCTCGCTAACGGTGACAAATGCAAGCCTCCTTCCCTTCCCGATGGACGGATCCTGCCGGCTCTTTGACCAGCAGTGAGGGGAGAGAGAGAGGCCAACGAAGTCTTGTTTAGATCTGGAGAGGGTGAGAGAGTGTGAAAAGAGAAACTACAAGCCTTGAGGCTCCAGCGTGTATATATATACTGGAGAGAGAGTGTGAGGAGTGCAAACCCTAGAAAACAAGCGTCGAGGCTGCATCGTATACGTGATGAGGTGATTATACGGTCACTACGAGATCATATAGCTCAGATCCATCCATTTTGACCAGTCAAAGAATCCTCCCTGCACGCCCCTGCATCACTTTCTCTCTCTCGTCATGCGGGCCTACCTGTCATTGGGTGGAAGAAAGAAGTCGAACAAAAACAAAATTATGCTCAAGTGTAGTTATCCAACCCGAGACCTCAAGTTTGATGAGCGAACAGGCTAACCAAATTACACCACCCTCCTGCTTTTGTTCAATGAGAGGAAAATAACCTTTATACATTCCTTCATTCGTGTGACAAGCATGTCGTGTTTTTTTTTTTTATGCAGTCATTGGGATTTAAATCATAATCGTGTCATGTGGCTTTGGTGGTAAGGTCTTTTGGGATTTAAAGCGGTGTTGGTAGTACGTAAATAATGCAGCCTTAGTCACCTTACCTCTCTCCACGTAGTAATGCTGGGTCCCACCCAGTTAGAGGGTGAAACAAACAAATTAATAAGAAAAATTAAAAAGCGCCAATGATGTATCTTGTTCTCACACATCTCGCCATCGCTCGTGAAAACTGTCCAATTGATCCCTCTGCTCGCTCACGTACTATTTTAAGTGAATCCTTATTATAACATGCACACAATTTTGGGCACTTGTATTCGACCTAAGTCGGTGTGCCACCGTGATCTCGTACTACTCCCTCCGCCTAGGTGTAATAAGTCACGTTAGAAGGTGCAATGACCAAGGTGCAAGCGGATTGGAGGAGAAGGAGAAACTTGACCGGTCCTTCCTCCAATCAAAGCCCTGATTTCTGTCTCTAAACGCAACAATTAATCCCAACAACTCAGAGATGCCATTTTAGCTACCATGCAGGGCCACGTATTAACTCGCATGCAAGCCGACTTGATTTCTTGACTGGTCAACACGTAGTTGCGCTCCATGCATTGGGTTTGGGAGATAACAAGGCAGAGTAAGGAGCGTTTGGTTACATTGCTTAGGCTAGTCATAGTGGTGAGTAACTTGGACTAGTAACATGCACGATACTCCTATTCTATGAACCTGTGTGTGCGTGTGCGTGTGTGTGTGTGTTTAACAGCATGTGCGAGTTAGAGAGAGCAACACATCGACCTACTCCTACAGAGAGATGGTGTGTAGTGTACGATTTATCGGTGATAGTCGGTGCATCCTCTTCCGGGCATCTAGTCGGGACAGGCGGACCGCTGCCACACCCGCTCCTGACCAGCCTGGCCCACCCAAAGCCCCTCCATCGCTCAAGGCTTCCCGCCTGAACGGACAAAATGCCGCCCAAAGAACCGGTGCCGCATTCATGCCCGGGTAGAGCGGACGCGACCTCTCATCACCGCGCCCAAGAGAGAGAAGCGGATTCAAGAGTGATGGTTGCTTCATCCGTCCAACTTATCACTGGGTCTATGTGATTTGACCGCTCATTGGTCATTATTATCGAGGTGGTAGGACTGCCGGATGTCCCACGCTTTGCCGAAAGGAGGTACTACTAGATTACAATTTTCTCCATTCTTACAAAGCAGAGGAGTGCGAGAGCAAAGAAAACACATAGGCTCAAGTGATTACATGGCCCACCTCACATTATCACCATATTTTCTCGGACACCGTAAGTACACCTAACTCTTTACATAGTACTACTAGTATAGTACGTCTTGTAATTTATCGTACGAGATAAATTTGTACAAAGGATATGAAGTTTCCAACTTATGTTTCATGTATCTTAAGGCCCAAGGTTGCTCCTGCTGCAACATTTCATCAAATAGACAGGAGACTAACATGCATGCTATTGCATCTCAATGATTTACAGATCATAGCCAATATGTACTCACTCCATTCCAAAATAAGTGTCTCAACTTTATGCAAACTTTAGTACAAAGTTGTACTACTACTAAAGTTGACACTTATTTTGGAATAGAGACAAATTTAAAGAAAAACGATCCATGCAAGTCCCTAGCCCTTGAACCGTAAACCCTAATCAAGCTTTAATTTGTCGGCAACGTTGGAGCTTCCAAAGAAATGAAGTTTGCAACCCTTTGACCATCGGATCATTTTGTGCAAGCTTTCACCAAAATCGAGATGAGCATCCATGTGGCAAAGAAATTGAAGAAGCATGATTAGAATAAGATTATCGACTAGTTCATGAGACATAAACTCATCACAAATACAAGATGAGAAGCCAAGAGGTATGTATGCGGGCAAAGAAGTAGAGAAATATCCACATGGAGTGATGTGGGCAGCTGGAGCAAAGGTGCAAGCCGGTCAGAAGGGAGTTGTACCTGAGGGATGTCGGGACGTAGCTCAACCTAGAGGAGGGCGGCGGAGGCGGCAAATCGCCACGCCGTGGCAAAGTGAGCAAGGGACGAAGGCAACCTCACCGGTTTTGTGAGAGAGAACGGCGGGACCCCCCGATCGACGTGCCGACAAGGTTTTCAGCCTGTCGGCGACGCGATCAGATCTACACTAAGCATCCACCCTTCCCGGCGGATGTGATCTGCCGGGATGTTAGAGATGTGGCCACAACTGCTTTTGTGCGATAGAGTGTGAAGAGAGCAACCCCAACAAGCAACCGTGTAGGCTCGTCCTGCCTATGTATATAGTGGAGCGGTTTCCTTTTCTCTCCATATGAACCTATTTATATTGCTTACATGCCACTAAAGAAAAAAAACTTTCTTTATAAATGACGCGGCACCTACTACTCGTTCTCCTATAAACCTTGCGCTTGGCATCTCCAAAATATTAACCTTGCGATTGGCTCTTCACCTCTTCGGGAAGTCGAGCAATAATAGTTCTGCAGTATATATCGCTCGCTATATGAGACCGAATGAATTGCTACACGCCCACCATGTGGGCGAGGGTCGAGGGGCGAGGAGAGTGCGTACTATTACGTCTGCTTTCAATATGGACTACATACGGAGCAAAATGAGTGAATCTACACTCTAAAATATGTCATATACATCAGTGTTTGGAGTATGTACTAGTAGTTCATATTGAAATCTAAGGACATATATTCCAAAGAATATGATGATCTCTCTAACCGAGGTAGGGACGAGGAGTAAACGGAGGGAGTAGTAAAATTTTCTCCTCGTCCTGCGAGCCACCACATGCGTGGACGAGGGAGTGGGCGTAAGGTGTAGTACTGCTACCTCTGTCCTGGTTTATAGGTCACTTTGTAGTTCATGCCAAATTTTTACCAAATATTTAGCTAACAAAATGTTAATGCATGTCAACAAAAATTATATCATTGGATTCGTATTTCAACATAGCTTTCGATGATATAATTTTTGGTAACATGCATGAACGTTTTGTTAGTTCAATCTATAGTCAAATTTTGACACAATATACAATGGGGACCAATAAACCAATATACAATGAGTAGTAGTAAGCAAGCTTCACGTCCTGCGAGCCACCGCGTCCGTGGGCAGGGGAGACGACGTAGTAAGCAAGCTTCTCCTCGTTTTGCGAGTTGACGGGACACATCAAAAGTAATATGTACAGAGCATCTCGAGTGTATAGAACCTTGCTTCTAAGGTAGGCCCCACATGGTTTGCCTCTTTTTTAATATAATGCGTCAAGTCGCAATTTGTTTGTCCACCCGTGGTAGACGATCCTCCATCAAGTGGACAACCAGTACACGTGTCAAATTACCACGTGGGCTGCCTTTTCGTACAGAAATGAGCTCCACCATGTATCCGCGTGGGTGTGGTTGCGAAAGTGATGGGAGTGAGTGTGCCATGAGTGCACCTCTTCTCTTCGTGCACGTCCCCCACCTATGTGGGTGTGTGAGAGAGATACAAACCTAGATAGATGGCATGTGTGTTCGTGAGTGTTTTTGTTGGGGGGTGATTTCGTGAATGTATCTGGTGGAATATGTGTCCGACATATCAAACAAAAATTTGCATGCAATGTGTGTGAAATAGAGGCATATCCATATCATATATAGAGGGGGCGATCCACAAGAAGAGAGAGATGGGTCATATATCTCCGATAGAGTCGAAGAGAGGATCAACTGGGTGGGTGCGAGGTCGATGAAGAGAGCCATCGAAATTGTGTGTGTGCAAGTCAAAGATATAGGGCGACTTACCTACCGGAACGTCAGAGGGCACAGGCCAAGTTTGTGTGTGGCAGGGAGACATGACTAGAGCACTCGATGTATCGGTGTGGGGGGGGGGGCGGGGGAGGCAGAGGCCTAACTAGAGAGGTAGAACGACTCGTATATGTGTTGAGAAGGAGAGATCCAGCTATGTCTTGAGGGAGAGCGGTCGACATCCATACATAACTCAAGGACGGGAAATAGGTTGGGACAGAGAGAGAGAGGAGAGAGAGAGGGAGAGGGGTAGAGTGCTAGATGGGTGATGGAGTTGCTTCTCGAAGATGGTGGGAGAGGCCTACTAGACAAACTGAGGGTAGAATTGCAATATTATCAATAAGAGTGGCAATGTGTTTCTGTGTGTGCCTATGCATGATAGTTCTGTCGGGACGCATGCATGGATGATGAAGGGGAACCATGTGTTTGGTAAGCAAACCTAACTAGATCGGTAGATCAATTGTTGTTTGTCGGAGGAAGGGAGAGACATAATTTATGAGGTAGATCGATCGACATGTGGGAAAAAACGAGTTATAAGGACCTAGCTAGCTATATGTATAGCGGGAGATCGGTCGGTGTACATCCATTTGTTAGAGGCAAATAAGACCCAGCGAGACAGATAGACAGAGAGAATGAAGCTAGGAGGTGGTGCGAGAGGCCGAGCTACTAGCTAGATATGGGGAGGAGTGTGCGGTCGTGAGATCGATGAAAAGAGGGGCGAGAGTTTACACGTATGTGGGACCGTATGAGAGACACAAGGCATGGACACAGAAAGGAGGAGATGGAAGGTGCGTGTGTATGTTGTAGGCAGACATTGCTGGAGAGGTTTATGTTGGGGAACGTAGTAATTTCAAAAAAATTCCTATGCACACGCAAGATCATGGTGATGCATAGCAACGAGAGGGGAGAGTGTTGTCCACGTACCCTCGTAGATCGAAAGCGGAAGTGCTAGGACAACGCGGTTGATGTAGTCGTACGTCTTCACGATCCGACCGATCAAGTACCAAACGCACGGCACCTCCGAAGTTCACAGACACGCTCAAATTTCGATGACGCCCCTCAACTCCGATCCAGCCGAGTGTTGAGGGGATTTTTGTCAAGACGGCGTGGTGACGATGATGATGTTCTACCGACGCAGGGCTTCACCTAAGCACCGCTACAGTATTATCGAGGTGGACTATGGTGGAGGGGGGCACCGCATACGGCTAAAAGATCAATAGATCAATTGTTGTGTCTCTGTGGTGCCCCTGCCTCAGATATAAAGGATCAAGGGGAGAGGCGGCCGGCCTGGAGGGGCGCGCCAGGAGGAGTCCTACTCCCACCGGGAGTAGGACTCCCTCCCTTTCCTTGTTGGATTAGGAGAGGAGAGGGAAGGAGAGAGAGGGGGAAAGGAAAGGGGGCGCCGCCTCCTTGTCCACCCGGACTTGGGAGGCGCGGCTGCCCTTGGCCGCCTCCTTTCCACCAATTGGGCCCATGAGGCCTGATTAACCTCCGGGGTTCCGGTAACCCCTGCATCTCGGAGATATACCCGATAACCACCGGAACCATTCCGGTGTCCGAATATAGTCGTCCAATATATCAATCTTCATGTCTCGACCATTTCGAGACTCCTCGTTATGTCCAGATCACATCCGGGACTCCGAACAACCTTCGGTACATAAAAACATATAAACTCATAATATAAATGTCATCAAAACTTTAAGTGTGCGGACCCTACAGGTTCGAGAACTATGTAGACATGACCAAGACACGTCTCCGGTCAATAACCAATAGCAGAACCTGGATGCTCATATTGGCTCCTACATATTCTACAAAGATCTTTATCGGTCAGACCGCATAACAACATACGTTGTTCCCTTTGTCATCGGTATGTTACTTGCCCGAGATTCGATCGTCGGTATCTTAATACCTAGTTCAATCTAGTTACCGGCAAGTCTCTTTACTCGTTCCGTAATACATCATCTCGCAACTAACTCATTAGTTGCAATGCTTAAGTGATGTGCATTACCGAGTGGTCCCATAGATACTTCTCCGACAATCGGAGTGACAAGTCCTAATCTCGCAATACGCCAACCCAACAAGTACCTTCGGAGACACCTGTAGAGCACCTTTATAATGACGCAGTTACGTTGTGATGTTTGGTAGCACACAAAGTGTTCCTTCGGTAAACGGGAGTTGCATAATCTCATAGTCATAGGAACATGTATAAGTCATGAAGAAAGAAATAGCGTATCACTAAACGATCGTGTGCTAAGCTAACGGAATGGGTCAAGTCAATCACATCATTCTCCTAATTATGTGATCCCGTTAATCAAATGACAACTCATGTCTATGGCTAGGAAACATAACCATCTTTGTTCAACGAGCTAGTCAAGTAGAGCCATACTAGTGACACTCTGTTTGTCTATGTATTCATACAAGTATTATGTTTCTGGTTAATACAATTCTAGCATGAATAATAAACATTTATCATGATATAAGGAAATAAATAATAACTTTATTATTGCCTCAAGGGCATATTTCCTTCAGTCTCCCACTTGCACTAGAGTCAATAATCTAGATTACACAAGAATGATTCTAACACCCATGGAGCCTTGGTGCTGATCATGTTTTGCCTGTGGAAGAGGCTTAGTCAACGGCTCGCAACATTCAGATCCGTATGTATCTTGCAAATTTCTATGTCTCCCACCGGACTGGATCCCTGATGGAATTGAAGCGCCTCTTGATGTGCTTGGTTCTTTTGTGAATCTGGATTCCTTCGCCAAGGCAATTGCACCAAAGATTGTCACAAAAGATTTTCATTGACCCGATGCACTAGGTATGACACCTAGATCGGATATGAATTCCATCACCGCATCCTTCATTTGCCGCTTCCGGCAGCTATGTACTCCGCTTCACACGTAGATCCCGCCACGACGCTTTGTTTAGAATTGCACCAACCGACAGCTCCACCATTCAATGTAAACACGATCCGGGTTTGCGATTTAGAATCATCTGCATCGCTGTCAAAGCTTGCATCAATGTAACCATTTACGATGAGCTCTTTGTCACCTCCATAAACGAGAAACATATCCTTAGTCCTTTTCGTGTATTTCGTGATGTTCTTGACCGCTGTCTAGGGATCCACTCCTCGATTACTTTTGGTGCCTCCCCGCTAAACTTATAGCAAGGCACACATCGTGTCTGGTACACAAGATTGCATACATGATAGAGCCTATGGCTAAAGCATAGGGAACATCTTTCATCTTCTCTCTATCTTCTACAAAGGTCGGGCATTGAGTCTTACTCAACTTCACACCTTGTAAACACGTGCAAGAACCCTTTCTTTGCTTGATCCATTTTGAACTTCTTCAAAACTTTGTTAGGGTATGTGCTTTGTGAATGTCCAATTAAGCTGTCTTGATCTATCTCTATAGATCTTGATGCCCAATATATAAGCAGCTTCACCGAGGTCTTTCATTGAAAAACTCTTATTCAAGTATCCCTTTATGCTATCCAAAAATTCTATATCATTTCCAAAAGAATATGTCATCCACATATAATATTAGAAATGCTACAGAGCTCCCACTCACTTTCTTGTAAATACAGGGTTCTCCAAAAGTCTGTATAAAACTGAATGCTTTGATCACACTATCAAAAGGTTTATTCCAACTCCGAGAGGCTTGCACCAGTCCATAAATGGATCGCTGGAGCTCCTTTTGGATCGACAAAACCTTCCGGTTGCATCATATACAACTCTTCTTCCAGAAATCCATTCAGGAATGCAGTTTTGACATCCATTTGCCAAATTTCATAATCATAAAATGCGGCAATTGCTAACATGATTCAGACAGACTTAAGCATCGCTACGGGTGAGAAGGTCTCATCGTAGGCAACCCCTTGAACTTGTCGAAAACCTTTTGCAACAAGTCGAGCTTTATAGACAGTAACATTACCGTCAGTGTCAGTCTTCTTCTTGAAGACCCATTTATTCTCAATGGCTTGCCGATCATCGGGCAAGTCAACCAAAGTTCCACACTTTGTTCTCATACATGGATCCCATCTCAGATTTCATGGCCTCAAGCCATTTTGCGGAATCTGGGCTTGCCATCGCTTCTTCATAGTTTGTAGGTTCATCATGGTCTAGCAACATAACTTCCGTAACAGGATTACCGCATTCACTCTGGTGCGGATCTTACTCGTTGACTCCACGAGGTTCAAGAATAACTTGATCCAAGTTTCATGATCATCATCATTAACTTCCTCACTAATTGGTGTAGGTGTCTCGTAAAAACCAGTTTCGTGATGAACTACTTTCCAATAAGGGAGCAGGTACGCCATTACCTCATCAAGTTCTACTTTCCTCCCACTCACTTCTTTCGAGAGAAACTCCTTCTCTAGAAAGATTCCAAATTTAGCAAAAAATTCTTGCCTTCGGATCTGTGATAGAAGGTTTACCCAACTTCTTTTTGGGTATCCTATGAAGGCACATTTCTCGATTTGGGTTCGAAGCTTATCGTGTTGATGCTTTTTCACATAAGCATCGCAGCCCCAAACTTAAAGAAACGCACAACTTTGGTTTCTTGCCAAACCACAGTTCATAAGGCATCGCCTCAACGGATTTCGATGGTGTCCTATTTAATGTGAATGCAGCCGCCTCTAAAGCATAACCCCAAAACGATAGCGGTAAATCAAGAAGAGACATCATAGATCGCACCATATCAAGTAAAGTACGACACGACGCTCGGACACACCATTACTGTTGTGGTGTTCCCGGTGGCGTGAGTTGCGTAAACTATTACGCATTGTTTCAAATGAAGACCAAACCCAGAATCTCTAAATATTCTCCTCCATGATCATATCGTAGAAATTTTATTTTCTTGTTACGATAATTTTCAACTTCATTATGAAATTCTTTGAACTTTTCAAATGTTTCGCATTTATGTTTCATTAAGTAGATATACCCATATCTACTCAAATCATCCGTGAAGGTGAGAAAATAACGATATCCGCCACGAGCCTCAATATTCATCGGACCACATACATCTCAGATGTATGATTTCCAACAAATCTGTTGCTCGCCCATAGTTCCGAGAACGGTGTTTTAGTCATCTTGCCCATGAGGCACGGTTCGCAAGTACCAAGTGATTCATAATCAAGTGGTTCCAAAAGTCCATCAAGATGGAGTTTCTTCATGCGCGCTTTACAATCGATATGACTCTAAATAAAGAAGCCACAAATAAGTTGCACTATCATTATCAACTCTGCATCTTTGGCTTCAATATTATGAATATGTGTATCACTACTATCGTAGATTCAATAAAAAATAGACCACTCTTCAAGGGTGCATGACCATAAAAGATATTACTCATATAAATAGAACAACCATTATTCTCTCGATTTAAATGAATAACTGTCTCGCATCAAACAAGATCCATATATAATGTTCATGCTCAACGCCGCACCAAATAACAATGATTCAGGTCTAATACTAATCCCAAGGTAGATGTAGAGGTAGCGTGTCGACCGTGATCACATCGACTTTAGAACCATTTCCCATGCGCATCGTCACCTCGCCCTTAGCCAATCTTCGCTAATCCGTAGTCCCCTGCTTCGAGTTGCAAATATTAGCAATGTAATCCAAGATCAAATACCCAGGTGCTATCATGCGAGCATTAGTAAGGTACACATCAATAACATGTATATCACATATACCTTTTGTTCACCTTGCCATCCTTCTTATCCGCCAAATACTTGGGGCAGTTCCGCTTCAAAGGACTACGCTTGGCAGAGAAGCACTCTGGCCTCGTGCTTAGGTCCAGACTTGGGTTTCTTCTCCTAAGCAAAGAATCTTGCTTGTCGTTTCTTCTTGAAGTTCCTTCTTCTTCCCTTTGCCCTTTTCTTGAAATCGGTGGTCTTATTGACCATCAACACTTGATGCTCCTTCTTGATTTCTACCTCCGCAGCCTTTAGCATTGTGAAGAGCTCGGGAATCGTCTTATCCATCGCTTGCATGTTATAGTTCATCACGAAGCTCTTGTAGCTTGGTGGTAGTGATTGAAGATTTCTGTCAATGACGCTATCATCTAGAAGATTAACTCCCAGTTGAATCAAGTGATTGTTATACCTGCATATTTTGAGTATATGCTCACTAACGTAACTATTCTCCTCCATCTTGCAACAGAGAACTTATTGAAGACTTCATATCTCTCAATCCGCATTTGCTTGAAATATTAACTTCAACTCCTCGAACATCTCATATGATCCATGACGCTCAAAACGCCGTTGAAGTCCCGGTTCTAAGCCGTAGCATGGCACAATCGAACTATCGAGTAGTCATCAATCTCTTTGCCTCGCCAGACGCTCATAACATCCGGTGTTGTTCGCAGAAGGTCTGCACCAAGCGGTGCTTCTAGGACGTGAATTCTTCCAGGCAAAGAATGAGGATAATCCTCAAGTTACGGACCCAGTCCGTGTAATTGCTACCATCATCTTTCAACTTTTGCTTTCTCAAGGAATGCATTAAAATTCAACTAACAATAGCACGGGCCATCTATCTACAACAACATAGACAAGCAAGATACTATCAGTACTAAGTTCATGATAAATTTAAGTTCAATTAATCATATTACTTAAGAACTCCCACTTAGATAGACATCCCTCCAATCCTCTAAGTGATCACATGATCCAAATCAACTAAAACCATGTCCGATCATCACGTGAGATGGAGTAGTTTCAATGATGAACATCACTATGTTGATCATATCTACTATATGATTCACGCCGACCTTTCGGGTCTCCGTGTTCGAGGCCATATCTCAAGTATATGCTAGGCTCATCAAGTTTAACTCGAGTATTCCGCGGTGCAACCTGCTTTTGCAATTCGCTGTATTTGAACGTAGAGCCTATCACACCCGATCATCACGTGGTGTCTCAAAGACGTAAGAACTTTTGCAATGGTGCATACCGGGAGAACACTTATACTTTGATAATTTAGTGAGAGATCATCTTATAATGCTACCGCCAATCAAAGCAAGATAAGAGGCATAAAAGATAAACATCACCTGCAATCAATATAAGTGATATGATATGGCCATCATCTTCTTGTGCTTGTGATCTCCATCTCCGACGCACCGTCATGATCACCATCGCCACCGGCGCAACACCTTGATCTCCATCGTGAGCATCGTTGTCGCCTCGCCAATCTTATACTTTCTACGACTATCGCTACCGCTTAGTGATAAAGTAAAGCATTACGTATGCATTGCATTGCATACAATACAATGACAACCATATGGCTCCTCGCCAGCTATAGCCGATAACTCGGTTACAAAACATGATCATCTCATACAATAAAATTCTAGCATCATGCCTTGACCATATCACATCACAACATGCCCTGCAAAAACTAGTTAGACGTCCTCTACTTTGTTGTTGCAAATTTTACGTGGCTGCTACGGGCTGAGCAAGAACCGTTCTTACCTTCACATCAAAAGCACAACGATAGTTTGTCAAGTTGGTGCTGTTTTAACCTTCGCAAGGACCGAGCGTAGCCACACTCGGTTCAACTAAAGTTGGAGAAACTGACACCCGCCAGCCACCTGTGTGCAAAGCACGTCGGTAGAACCTGGGCCTCGCCAGAAGCGTCTGGCCGTAATGTCGGTCCGGGACGATTCATCCAACAATACCGCCGAACCAAACTATGACTTGCTGGTAAGCATGACTTGTATCACCCATAACTCACTTGTGTTCTACTCGTGCACATGACATCTACGCATAAAACCTGGCTCGGATGCCACTGTTGGGGAACTTAGTAATTTCAAAAAAATTCCTACGCACAAGCAAGATCATGGTGATGCATAGCAACGAGAGGGGAGAGTGTTGTCCACGCACTCGTGAGACCGAAGCGGAAGCGTTAGCACAACGCTGGTTGATGTAGTCGCACGCCTTCACGATCCGATCGATCAAGTACCGAACGCATCGACACCTCCGGAAGTTCAAGACATCGCTCAGCCTCGATGACGCCCCTCGAACTCCGATCCAGCCGAAAGTGTTGAGGGACAGCTGGTCACAAGACGACGCAAGGCGTGGTGACCATGATGATGTTCTACCAACGCAGGCTTCGCCAAAGACCGCTTACAAGATATCGAGGTGGACTATGGTGGAGGGGGGGGCACCGCACACGACTAAAAGATCAATAGATCAATTGTTGTGTCTCTAGGGGCCCCTGCCCTCAGATATAAAGGAGCAGGGGGAGAGGCGGCCGGCCAGAGGGGCGCGCCAGGAGGAGTCCTATTCCCATCGGGAGTAGGACTCCCTCCCTTTTCCTTGTTGGATTAGGAGAGGAGAGGGAAGGAGAGAGAGGGGAAAGGAAAGGGGGCGCCGCCCCCTCCTTATCCAATTTGGACTTGGGGGGGAGTGGCGCGCGGCTGCCCCTTGGCCGCCTCTCCTCTTCCACAAATTGGGCCCATGAGGCCCAGTAACCTCCGGGGTTCGGTAACCTCCCAGATTCCTAAGATATATCCGATAACCCCGGAACCATTCCGGTGACCGAATATAGTCGTCCAATATATCAATCTTCATGTCTCGACCATTTCAAGACTCCTCGTTATGTCCGTGATCACATCTGGGACTCCGAACAACCTTCGGTACATCAAAACATATAAACTCATAATATAACTGTCATCGAAACTTTAAGCGTGCGGACCCTACGGGTTCGAGAACCATATAGACATGACCGAGACACGTCTCCGATCAATAACCAATAGCGGAACCTGGATGCTCATATTTGCTCCTACATATTCTACAAAGATCTTTATCGGTCAGACCGCATAACAACATACGTTGTTCCGTTTGTCATCGGTATATTACTTGCCCGAGATTCGATCATCGGTATCTTAATACCTAGTTCAATCTCGTTACCGGCAAGTCTCTTTACTCGTTCCGTAATACATCATCTCGCAAGTAACTAATTAGTTGCAATGCTTGCAAGGCTTAAGTGATGTGCATTACCGAGTGGGCCCAGAGATACTCCTCCGACAATCGGAGTGACAAATCCTAATCTCGAAATACGCCAACCCAACAAGTACATTCGGAGACACCTGTAGAGCACCTTTATAATCACCCAGCTATTGCCAGGACGCTTTGGTAGCACACAAAGTGTTCCTCCGATAAACGGAAGTTGCATAATCTCATAGTCATAGGAACATGTATAAGTCATGAAGAAAGCAATAGCGTAATACTAAACGATCGTGGTGCTAAGCTAACGCAATGGGTCAAGTCAATCACATCATTCTCCTAATGATTTGATCCCGTTAATCAAATGACAACTCATTTCAATGTCTAGGAAACATAACCATCTTTGATCAACGAGCTAGTCAAGTAGAGGCATACTAGTGACACTCTGTTTGTCTATGTATTCACACAAGTATTATGTTTCTAGTTAATACTATTCTAGCATGAATAATAAACATTTACAGTGATATAAGGAAATAAATAATAACTTTATTATTGCCTCCAGGGCATATTTCCTTCAGTTTATCGACCAGTGTGTGTCGGAAAGAAGTTGTGGAGACTATGGGAGAACGACCTAAAGAAAAAAATGAATGTGCGCGATGGATAGAATGCTGAGGGAGGGGAGGCCGAGGAGGGCTTGTGCGTGCATGAGAGAAAGTTAGTGCTAGCTACAAAGGTTAGAGGATTGTGTGGGTGTAAGGGACTAACAAAGATCATAATTTGATATCAAAGTGGATTCATATATTTGAATAGGAGACCATAGTGTTATAAACATATGCATGCATGAATATAGCGGTGATAATGCGTGCTATGGTTTTGCACATGTTATACCATAATGTGATAATGCATGGCGCTTGCAACTCAAGGCTAAATGTCTAACAATCTAAACCATACTATACATCAAACAATCTCACATTTTATTTGAATTTGTGATAATGTGTATGGCGTTTGCAGCTTACAACTAAATATCGAACAATCTAAAAAATACTATATATCGAACAATCTCACATTTTATTTGAATTTGTGGTAATGTGTGGTGTTTGCAACTCACATCTAAATACTTGTAGGCGTAGGGGGCGGGGCACCATACATTATGTGATAAACACATTATACATATGAGACATGGTTTAGATTATGAAGATCTAGCTAGAGCTTGAAATGTACTGTGATTTGAAATCAACATAAAGTGGATTCAAAAAGTCGAAGTTCGAAGTTCATATAGTACACATAGTTCATATCTAACTCGAGAGTAATCATGTGGTGTGCTATGAAGATAATACACAAACGATGGTTTAACTTGACAACAATGATGATTGTAGATCTTATTAAAATAGAGAAACGAATTCAAATGGTTTGACTTCACAACAATCATTATTGTAGATTTTATTCAAATAGAGAAAAGAATTCAAATTTAGTTCATATTGAAGCGGTAGTATATACGTTTGGAATGCACTAAAACGTTCATTTGAGTAGCAGGTTGCATGCATTATACACGTAGAGAAATATTATAATTGAACATGACATGAATTCAAAGTTTCGAATGACATTTGTAGTGCGAATTTATTTGGTACAGTACATGGGACTAGACTCTCTTGTGTGCTGCGAATTGATTTCTTTTTGTTTCTTCGTCGATGGAAGTGCGAATTGATTTGGTATAGTACACGTTAGGTTGTCCGTAAATTCAACCCGCGCCTACTTACTCCGAAATATTTAAGGTATATCTTTGTCTTGTTGTGCTCCGACAACTCCCTCCATCTCAACCCGCGCCTTGCTATTCCAATATTACAACGCGCGCGAAAACTCCCACCTCTTGTGAAATCCCGATACGCGAAATGCCCGTGATACCGCTGAACCGAAAGGACCGACTAGGTCAAATCGTTGGGGGTACTTTCGTAACTTACCCCACATTTCGGACAAACGCGTCCCTAAGCCATGGTTCCCCGCTCCCATCCCATCCGCCCACCCATTCCTACAACGAGGCCGTGAAAACCCACGAAGCCCCACACCTCGCCCCGTCTGCCCACCCAGCCGGAAAGCCTCTTCCCCGACGACGCCGTCATTAACAACACTCGACGTCCCTCATCCACCGTGCTGGGATGAGGATCCGCTGTCGATCTCTTCGTCCCGCTGGTTCAGCCACCCTGTCCTCCACCTCCACGGAGCTGCCCCAATTTTCCGCTCGTCTTTCACGCCACCTCCATTCCCACACGGATGTGTTCATCTGCACCACCGGAAGAGCAGCATCATCATCGATTCCTCGGATGAAGCTAAAGCCTAATCGGTGCCACCAAAGTGGTTGTACACTAATCGCCGCATTTTCTTCTTGATTCGATATCACGGTGTTGCCGGCGCTCGGTCCCGAGCCGACACGGCGCGGCTCCATCCACGGCGGCGTCGCCGGCCACTTCCTCCACGGCGTCGCTCCCTCGGCGGCGATGTCCACATCATTAGGAGCTGCGATAACCCACAAGTATAGGGGATCAATTGTAGCCTCTTCCGATAAGTAAGAGTGTCGAACCCAACGAGGAGCTAAAGGTAGAACAAATATTCCTTCAAGTTCTATCAACCACCGATACAACTCTACGCATGCTTAACGTTCACTTTACCTGGAACAAGTATTAAACTAGAACTAGGGGCTGTTCAGATAAAGAAGCAATAAAGTTAGTATAGCGAGTGTGGAAAAGTGGTGGTAGGAGTTGCGAAATTGTCCCTAAGCAATTGACTACTTTACTAGACCGATAGCAAGTTTTATGTGGGAGAGGCCATCGCTAGCATGTCATCCCCGACTTGGAATTATATGCACTTATGATTGGAATTATTAGCAAGCATCGGCAACTACTAACGTTCATTAAGGTAAAACCCAACCATAGCATTAAGATATATTGGTCCCCCTTCAATCCTGTAGGCATCAATTTCTATGCTAGGTTGAAGCCTCATCACTCTTGCCTCCAATACATAGTCCTATCAACATACAACAAACCCTATGGTGTGATCCACACGCGCGCTCATATGATGGGCACCAAAGGACAGCAACATAACCACAAGAAAATTAAACCAATCATAGCAATTCATCAATTACCGATAGGACAACGAAAATCTACTCAGACATCATAGGATGGCAACACATCATTGGATAATAATGAAGCATAAAGCACCATGTTCAAGTAGAGGGTACAGCGGGTTGCGGGAGAGTGGATCGCTGTAGATAGATGGGGGGAGGTGATGAAGATGTTGGTGAAGATGACGGAGGTGTTGGTGTAGATTGCAAAGGTCGATGATGGCCTCAAGGCAGCTTTCGCGCCACTGAGAGAGGGAGAGAGCCCTTCTTCTTCTTTCTTCCTTGACCTTCCCCTAGATGGGAGAAGGGTTTCCCTCTGGTCCTTGGCTTCCATGGCATGGGAGGGGCGTAGAGCTCCTCCGAGATTGGATCTGTCTCTCGCTCTCTCTGCTTTACTGCTTTCCTGTTTCTCGCCCTTTCACCGCTTTCTTAAATTCCTGAGATCCGTGAATTCGATTGGGCTGAAATTTGGACACGGTTTTTATCCGGATATTGTCTTTCTTGCGACGAAAGAAGGGCACCAACTGCCTTACACTACAAAAAAATACACTTCCATGATGATACATGTTTGTCACAGTAGGTCACTTTTTTGTCATGCATGTACATCCATGACAAATTTATGATAGAATCAAGATAGTCATACATGTGTCGTCAGAGAAGTGTTCCATGACATTACCAAAATTATCATCACGGAAGTGTCCACTTCCATGACGATAAATCACGCGTCACGTAAGTGTTTTCGTCAAGGGTGACCGACACGTGGCATCCACCGTAACGAACGCCGTTAAGCTATCGGGTCCGGTTTTGGATCCGATAACCCGTTAACATTTCGACCAATGGGGATTTTCCATGTGTAAAATCATCATTGGCCGGAGGAAACACGTGCTTGGCTCACCGTTGGGGCAGATGATGTCATCCACTCATTGGACCCAAAGTGCCTATGATACGCCGACCGTGGCACGGCCCAACAAAGGCCCATTCCTATGAATAGGCCGCCCGCTTGACTTGGTCAAAAGGTGGCGGGCTGCTCACCGCAAGCCTCAAGTTAATGGCTCGTTTGCATATAGCCCATTTACAGCCCGCTAACTCAGGTCTGCCATTTACTATATCCGAATTAGGCCCAGATGGCGCTATCCGGCCATCCAATATAACTCCACCCTATTTTAACTTCCGGCCCATGTATGGCCCATGACATATTTCGGCCCATATGAGTCCCTTTGTAACTCTTGGCCCACTAAAGGCCCGTGGTGAAACCGGCTCGTAATGAACAGTGTATCACTTTATACCCATTAGCGGCCCATTATTCCATTGGG
The DNA here is from genome assembly GCA_021605145.1 of Aegilops bicornis. NCBI lineage: Eukaryota > Viridiplantae > Streptophyta > Magnoliopsida > Poales > Poaceae > Aegilops > Aegilops bicornis. The sequence goes on from CM038669.1 coordinate 362,350,549, forward strand.
TCGTTTCCAGCCCGCGTTACCTTTCGGCCTTCAGAGGGCCCATTTATTCTTGGGCTCATTTCCAAAGCATTCTTACTTATGGCCGTTCTTGGCCTTTTTCGCCAGGGCCAAATTCAGCCCGTGGATACAAAGTGGGCCCGTTTGGTGGCCCGTTAATCTGTTGGGCCATTTTCATAGCATCATCAACACGCCTATTAATGGCCCGTTATGGCAGCCCATAAAACTTACGATTTCCACTTCTAGCCTGCTTACTTACTCCTTATAATGCATTCGCATAAGGCCCATAGATGAGACGCACCCGTAGAAGGCCCATGTGATCCTACGGACATAGAAGGCCCATTCGCCCACGCACCATAGAAGGCCCATTGATCCGACAAATTTCACAGAAGGCCCATGGATCCATCGGGCGATAGAAGGGCTCATGGATCCGATACCGATAGAAGGCCCACGGATGCGACAAATTTACATAGAAGGCCCACTTAACCGACGGCCATAGAAGGCCATGGATCATCCGCATCGTAGATGTCCCATGGATCGTATTTGCCCTATGGAGGCCATGGTCACTACAACGCTTGGGGCGTAGTTGGCCCCGCTTAAATGATATAGCATATTCAAAGAATTATCCTACTCTATACTATCACCTCTAAAAACATACACTATACAATAAAGAGACTAAGGCATGGAAACGTAGAATAATCCTACACTATACAATAAAGAAATTACAGCCGATTATACCCATTGGGCATTATGGTTCGGCACCAGTGATAATAAAGCATACACAAACATCAAATTACATACACCGGGCAAATACAGCTCATACATCATGGACGCGCATCAACATAACTTACCATTTGAACTATAATCTCTTCAGAAAATAGGATTGGCCGGATTTAGATAGCACAAACTTCAGTCTGCAAAATCTCCAATTCCTTCGTTGTTACCTCGTTGTCTTGTTTCATTTTTGACTCCTCGCATCCAATACCGCATGTCCGGGCCTCAACTTGTTGATTGTAACGCTCGTAATCATGTACACGTTGTCTTGCCACCTCTAGTTGATGCTAGAGAACATCAAAGCACATTCCAATTCCAATCCATAATCATTCGATAACGGCCATGCCGCACTGCTCGCAGATCTTTATGTTGATGTCACTTCATCCTGAAATGTTTGTGTAAATACACATGACTAGGGCAAAAATATAGTTACAACAGTGAAGCGAGCAAGACAGACTATTTTGTACATGGCAAAATAGGACTAACAATAATGTTACACATCATGAAGCATAAGCAGGTGATATTTTAAAAATTATAAAAAAGGTAGTCTGTGCAGCCTGCATACAGAAATCTCTCTTAGCTCACCAGAGGAGCATGATGTTGGGGCCCAATCCAAAACACAGACAAGTTACAAATTTAGACAAAGATGTTGCATAGAAGTAAGGTGCAGCTTGGCCATTTTGTAGCTCAATTAAAGTCTTAGGGAGCATAATGAACAACAAAGGATTTCATACAAACATACTACAGCAAGCAAAACTATGCAATCATTAGCCTAGTATAAACTAGATTGTGAGCCCCATTCAATAATAGTTGGTTAATAGACTTCAAAGCTTCAGGCACACTTCAAAGATGAGTAATTAAATGGTAAGGCCTTTAATTATGTCAACTAATAGTTATACAAGTACCCAACATCGTGCATCATTCTTTGGGCATCTCATTAACTAAGGACAAATAAAGCAATTGAAAAGAGCAAATTAACTATGCCAGAAACAAACAAGGAATTGAACTATTGAGTTGGATACATGATGACTTACCTTAACAGGTTGAAGAGGCTCAAAGCAGCTCCTACTTCTCTTGCAAGGCTCCTTCCTAACATCTTGTACTTGGAAATCCTCAATCTTATCTTCATTGCACTTCTCCGCAAGGTGACACAAACTAGTTGCTCGCCTCCTTGGAAGATAAATATGCATACTTTCCAATGCTGTGAACACAAAAGGATGAGATTATAACAAAACAACAGCACATAATGAAACATGTGCATCTCTTGCACTTGCACACAATGAAATGAGCATTTACTATGTCTCAAGACTATGTAAAAAACTAGGCATACCTTCGAACTGGATCTCCGTGTACTCTTGGAGAGCTTACTTTAGTGTACAACCAAACCTTTATGTCACCTATGAGTTAGAAAAGGCCCCACTATAGCAGCCCTTAGTGTTTAAATCGCTGACAAGCTCTATTAGAGTGTTAGGTCAAGAACGACAAGTAATCAAAGCAAGCAGTCCTAGTATGGCTGGTCAGATGCAAACAAGCAATTGAACAGATGTGTGAGCAAATCTTACATATCAAGAAAAGAAGCAAAGAAGGAGGCTTAAAGACCATCACTTGATCGACCAGATTTAAGGGGCATTTAAACATCATGTGCAACGTATGAACTAACATAAACATTGCATATTCCAGATTCTACAATGGAATGCACATGTATTAGGTTATGCCATGTATGATGATGCCTAAATGTACACTATATCAAGCAGGAGTGATTCATCATTGCACGCACAATTGAATTGCAGGTTAAGGGCCAGTTCTATTCCGCCATTTCAGGGCTTATTGTCAAAATAAGCCATAAAAGACGTAAAGAAGTCATTTTTGAGTTATGGGCTTGAGCTTAACTAATTTCGCTTTGGAGGGGGTGTTTCAGGTCTAACCTCACTAAAAATTGAAGGGAAGGGGAATAGTGAAATGACTATGTTGTTCCGCCTATATTACACTCAAAATGCAATCTGGTGACGCCTGCGTTACACCTCACCCTCAAGTAAAACAAACACGCATAGCTGCTCATTGACCTGCCCGCTTGCATATCCTCTCCCTTTCCTCTACCTCGATCCCACACTGCGGCACTAGGGTTCCTTCCAGCAAAGCTGCCGCCATCGGTCCCATCCTACCGCCTCGATGATGCTCTGTCCAGCTAGGCTACATGGACGGCGGGTAGGGGCAAATCTCCCTGGCTGCTCCTCCCTCTGGTGTCGCCCCTCATTCTCATGGTCTCCAGCAATGCTCCACTATGGTTCGTCCAACGCACTACTCCCAAGTAGTGTCGCACAACTACGACTGATGCCACATTGCGGCATAAGGCACCTTATTCCCCCTCCCCTCCTCCCAGGACGTGGCCTTGAGGTGTTGTTGAAGGATGAGCTCATCCAACAAGGTGAGGATCTCCTCTGATTTTTTGCCAAATTTTCATTCTGATCCACTATACGATGAATTGCTATGAGTCGCTTCGTTGCCGCTATAGGATGCATTGCTATGAGCTGCTCCTGCTGCTGCTATATGATGAATTGTTATGAGTTGCTGCTGCTATATGATGAATTGCTATGAGCTGCTGTTGCTGCTATATGATGAATTGCTATGAGCTGCTGCTGCTGCTATATGATGAGTTGCTATGTTGCTCCTACCGCTGTCAGTATGATGAATTGCTATGAGCTGCTCCTCGCCGATGCTATATGATGAATTGCTATGAGCTGCTCGCCGCTGCTATATGATGAATTGCTATGAGCTGCTCCTCGCCGCCGCTATATGATGAATTTCTATGAGCTGCTCCTGCTGCTGCTATATGATGAATTGCTATGAGTCGATGCTTGGTATATGATGAATTGCACACCGCTGTTGTCAGATGATGAGTTGCTATGAGCTGTTGCTGCTGCTATATGATACTTTTAGGTGGTGCTGCTATATGATAATAACCAGCCACTTGGACCATCGAATTTCAATAAATAATTGTTCTTCATTTAAATGTGGGGTCATGCGTTTTTCGTTTAAATTAGGCAATGGGATCTCTATGGAAAACATTGACCAAAGTAGATTGTGCCAAGTAGATGGTATCTTTGTATTTGCATTTTGAGCAAATAGTGATGATATGTTTTCCTATCATATTAATTATCTGCTGGGTTCAATTTGTGATGTTTGCAAGTCAAATTAATTTTCATATGGGCAACAAAATGAAAAATATAATGCAATCTAGACTTTTCACTGATCATACCAAATATAAGTCAAAAACGCAATGAAAAGAACTGGTTGGCTTATTACATGGAGCTTATATTCACAGGTGCTTATTTTCTTAGGATAACTCGTAATAACTGTCCCTAAGAAACTTGGCCAATAGAACTGACATACAAATAACATGTCACAATGATTGCAATGGAGGAGTGACGTACCATAGCACACTGTATAGGTTCACCATTGCTCTCCTTTTTTGCGATGTTCCATGAAATTGCCACATACATCTTGTACTTTTTCATTGTGTAACCCTATCTGCAAGTTGACATGGCTAATTTCATACATCTCTACATGATAATACATTGCATATCCCTTGCGCATATTTAAACCACCAATTAACGATTGTGTGCATAGCATAAACTAGCCATGACTCTGTGTATTGGACTAGCAGGCACTCTAAGGGAGCCTAATGTAGTGTAATCGAATTCCTACATGCCACCTACGATTTTGTGTAATGTAACGCCTCCTGCTCCTAAATATATGTCTATGTAGAGATTCCAAGATGGACCACATACAGATGTATATAGATGCATTTTTTAGTGTAGATTCACTCATTTTGCTCCGTATGTAGCCTATAGTGGAATCTCTAGAAAGACTTATATTTAGGAACGGAGGTACGAGGTAGTATCATTTATGACATCTACATATCTAATTTAGCAGCCAAGAGTAGAAATCATTGTCTCGCACAAAGGGATTACTTGGTCGAAAAATCCTAGCAAAGCACGCCGGCAGTACGTAACAATACAAGAGAGAGAGACACGCTTACAAGATCATAGCAATGCCTCGGTCCAGGATCTTGGTTGGCCAAGTCGTTAGATCCGGAAGAAACATCGCCCTTAGAAGTTTTTGCCACCGCATAACAGTAACAATGACTTGTTAGTATATTTGAAGTACATCGGCAGTGTGATGCCGGACGGGTTTAAAGGTGACAAGTACCTAGGGCCGTGGCGGGTGCTTGGCATCTTGCCGACGGTGGGAATCAGGTTAGAAACGCTGAAAGGGGTGATGACGCTACCGGGCTGCCGGGTCCGGTTAGGAGATCTAGAACCGCCGAGTAGGGTGTTTGTGTAGCGGCTCCGTAGGGTCGACTATGGTGTGGGCGGCTAGTGCGTGGGCCGTGGACGAGGGCGAGGTGAAGTTGCTCCGGTGGTTGGGTTAAGGATGGTGTCGACGATGCGGATCTCGCTGGCCGTGGGCGGGCGCCGGTTGCTCCGTAGGTTGGATGAGGGTGCGAGGAAGCGGATCTGAGGCCGTGGACTTATGAGTTGGCAAAGCGGCCCCGGTAGGGGTTGAAAATGGTATAGGCAAAGCTACTCCGATTGGGGTTGACGATGGTTTCGTGAAGCGGCTCCGGTAGGGTTGAGGAAGGTGTTGGCGAAGAGGATTAGAGCCGTCGGCAGGCGTCGATGGGGGCGGCCCAGAAGGGGTGGACGAAGCGTCTCCGGTGGGGAATCTACGAATGAGTCGCTGCGGATCACGCCATGTTGACGGAAGTACCGTGCTGCGAGATCCAGCGCCGTGGACAAAGGCCGACACTAAATGGGCTGTGGTACAAAGTGGTGGATGAGCAGTCTACTTGGTTCTAGGGGAGGTGGAGGGGTAGATGCGGCCGCAGGCAGATCCGGCGAGGTGGACGCCACCGGCAAAGTGAATGGGTTACTGTACACCGGTGGATGAGGAGTCTAGGGTTTCGAGAGGGAGGGGAGAAAGGCCGATGAAGTAACGGACGGCGTGATGTGAGATGCTCTGGTCTTTGTGGAGTTAGTCGTTTTCTTGCGGGAGGGAGAGGAAATGGGGGTGCCGTGTAGTGGGGGGAACCGAAGTTACCAAAGCAGCCCGACCTATTATGTAGATGAGGGCAGTATTGTAAATGTTGGTCTCCGTGCACCAAGGACAAAAGGGAATTTCGCATGCTAAAGACTAAGGTGGCGGAAATTTTAGAAAGAGACAGAGATTTTGCCGCCCATGTGGATCGTTCGTATCCGGCTTCAACTAATTTTGGACCGTGCTAGCGGAAGGTCATGCGAGGCTGTGTACACGGGCACGCAGCGTCAATAGTTAATAACTGGTGTGTCCACCCCAGAAAAAAAGACAATAACGCGAGATGATGCACCGATAACTTGGAAGTTCACACGGGTGCGGCCCATCGTACGGGTGTAATGGCGCGTTCACAAAAAACGGATCAAACGCTCAGCCTATGTATTTCTCGTGTAAATAGATAATTTGGTGCAATTGGTTATTTACTTTAAACATAATGCATTGACGTGTTAGTGTAGAGGCGCACAAAAAGAAGTCCGCTACTTAAAAGTGTTGCCTCATACTCCCTCCGTCCTTTAAAGAGTGTACTTCCAACTTTGTTGGAGGGTCAAACTATCTCAAAGTTTGACCGAGTTTATGCAAAAATATATCAATATTTGTGAAACCAAATGGGTATACTATGAAAATATATTTTATCATGAATCTAAATCTACTCATTTGATGGTATAAATGTTGATGTACTATTGTATAAATACGGTCAAACATAAAACACCTTGACTTTCCAACAAAGTTGGAAGTACACTCTTTAAAGGACGGAGGGAGTATGATTACATAGCCTCCATTTCATAAATTGTGTACCCGTTGAATTCATATATGAACATTACATATATTACTTCATAATAGAACCTTAAATCATCCAAGACTAATGATTTTGAATGCAAGAGTAGCAATGTTGCATGTACATGATAGCTACATTGGTTGTTTGAAGAAACATCACTGTAACTTTGGCATGCACAACTGAAAAGGTTTATTTAAATAGAAAACAATGTGATATGTGAGTGTCCAATCTTTATACCGTTGAACCGATATTGTACCTTTGGCCACGATACGAAGTAGATATTGAATTATGTTCAAGCGATGCACATCCACGATCGCTAGATAGTGATACGTGAATGAATTGTGCAATCTCTCTCACACGCATACATATCTCATTTCCCTGTGGGCATCGGAATCACACATGTGCACTTCGTGTATTTCTCTCCCTCCGTCAAGGTTAGAATTCGTCTTTCTACCCCATCCTACAAGTCTCTAACACAGAAACACACACGCTCTCTCTCTGTCGAACACGCCCACCCCTTTAATTCCGCCCCACCCATAGCCACTAATGTCTCAAAGTATAATAATGTCTCTCACACATATGCCTAAGGTTAACTCGAGTTCCGGAACCATATGAATACATACAATGGGATTCCAACAGAGCACCTTTTGTTTTGAGATTTCGCTCTCTCTCTCTCTCTCCCTCCCTCTCTCTCTCTCCACATTGTTTCTCGCTTCATTTTTCCGGGACTTGGATGCACACAATTTTGTTTATCTTCGTGATGCTTTAAGTATGCCTCGCACAAATGCTATCTACCTATCCCTTAATATAGCTAGATATGTGTCACACAAACTCCTTCTCCCTACTAGCAAGATGCCCATGCGTTGCACCGAACATCAAGATGCATTTGTATGAGTAGTTTATCCTGTGGGAGAAAAGGATGAATGAGGGAATGCCTTATTTGAAAATGCGGAGAGGGGTGTGGGTATCTTTTTGCAAAATTGCCATACTTTCCTACCTATCCGTCGGGTATAAATCGGATGGCCTATATTGCAGGATGGCAGGAACACCATCATCACCAACTCGCTTTTTATAAGAGTAGGGATATGTAAGTATGCTTTGCCCCCGAACACACCCACACAACCACACACACACACACACTTCCCAACACCCAAGGAGTAGGGTGACACCTCGATCTTGATACTAATCTATCGACTAGGTTCTCTCTCAAACACACACACACACACGCACACACACAAACTACCCAACACCGAAGGAGTAGGGCGGCACCTCGATCTTGATAGTAATCTATCTACTCCTCTTTCAAACACACACACACACACACATACACACACACTCGCTAGTTGTGCCTCTGTGCCTACCGCGCACACTCTCGATACGTCTTTCTGTCCCTCCCCCTCCTCCCCCACCCCAACAATGACAGCAAAAGGGTGACAACTCAATCTGATCGTAATCTGTCAATTGGTTTCTCTCTCGAACATTGTGTCTCTATGGCTTGCTCAGTAGCCCCCTCGATATGTAGACTTCTCGCGCGCGCACAGCTGTAATGACGATGGCGCTGAACCCAGTGTGCCTCGTTTTTACCGGCCTCATGTGATAGTTTTCACCCTGTTTTCTGTTAATTAACAAGGCAACCTTTTCTTTGTTACTAGTGAATCCGAAATCATTCGGGGAAGACATAAAATATATCATTTCAACCCAATTATCGCAGTAACTATTTTAAAAGAAACTAGCTAGATGCCCGTGCGTCGCACGGAACATCAAGATGCATTTGCATGAGTAGTTTATCTTGTGAGAGAAAAGGATGAACGAGGGAAGGCCGTATTTACGAACGTGGAGAGGGGTGTGGGTATATTTTTGCAAAATTGCCATAGTTTTCTTCCTATCCGTTAGATATAAATCCGATGGCCTATATTGCAGGATGGCACGCACACCATCGTCACCAATTTTGTTTTCTACTCCCTCTGTTCCTAAATATTTGTCTTTTTAGAGATTTCAACAAGTGACTACATATGGAGCAAAATGAGTGAATCTACACTCTAAAATATGTCTACATACACATCCGTATGTGGTAGTCCATTTGAAATATGAAAAGACAAATATTTAGGAACAGATGGAGTATAAGAGTAGACATGGAGATATATCTCGGCAAAGATGGTCTACAACAAAAATGTGCTGGACTGGTTAGCGCAGGATGCTCGCAACGCGATGACATGAGTTTGAATTTCGCCTTTAACTTTAGATTTTTTATATTATATATTACTTATTTAATATATACTTCTTTTCGCCATCAGTAGTGACAAAGTGGAACCCACAGAGTACTTAGAATACAAGATTAAGGATGGACTTGTTTCTTTTTAACTTTCTGCACGTAAGTCAGAGCCACCTCGCATGTCATGTGTACACTGTACATGCAATTAACTTTTATAAAGGGACAATCATACACGCAATTAACTCAAATGGATTGGATGTCACTCTATTATTTCCGACACAAGAGCATCTCCAACGGCAGCCGCAAATTTCCTCCCGCTTCCTTCCGCGGAGGATCGACATCAAACGCCAATGCATACATTTTCACAAATCTAACCAACCAGATGAAATTGGTGCAAACACGGACTGATTTCATATAAGCATGAAGGATTTCAGTATAAAAGCCGGATCTTCATATAAACATGATGGATTTCATTACATTTACATGAACTAAGCAAAGGCTAATCCGGCTCTCTTGGTATAATTAATACTCCCTCCATCCGGAAATACTTGTCCTAGAAATGGATGTATCTAGACTTATTTTAGTTATAGATACATACAATTTATCCATTCTTAGAACAAAAATTTCCCGCCAGCTGGAGAGGGAGTACATAATCTAAATGGCCGCCGGCGGAATCCCTTTGTCTTCCTCATGTCCGGCAGACACTTGCGGGGTCGACGAAGGTCCTCGGAAGAAATGAAGTAGCAAAGAAACCACCTCAATGCGCAGTCATCGCCTCGGCGGTGGCCTTCATGGGTCCCAAGTAGTGGCGGCCTCCCGTGTTCTACTTCTCCTCGATGATGGCGGCGGACACGGAGAAGCTGGCCACCGAGTCGTCGCTCTCCATGCACCCAAGCTTCGCCTTCGCCGCATGGCGCCAAGGCACGGGAGGCGCTGCACGCAGAACCGGTGGCGCGGTACGACGCGGCAAGGATGGCGACGCCAGAGCCGGTGTGCTCGCCACCATGCCGTAAGATGGAGCAACTCGCCACTCCTCATCGAGCTGAACTGGAGCGGCGAAGTTGTTGAACCACGTGCTGCTTGGGGCGGCAATCGCTCCGTCGGGCCAAGCGAGGTTGGTGAAGCACCGGCGGCCTCGCCAGATCCGGAGGGCTTGGCGGGCCACCCAGCCGGTTAATATGCCGGAGAACCGCTCTCGGAAGCCATCAAGAGTGGAGAAAATGGTGAAGGAGGAGATGGGGAGCGGCGGAGGGTGCAATTCTTGCCCGGTATCACATGCGGCCTCGTGTAAATAGAGGGAGGACGATAGGAGCTTGGCCGGCGTCTGGCCTCGTTTAAACTGAGGGCGGACGGGAGTAGCTCGACCAGTGTTGTGTTTAATTCAAGCCCGCTCATGAACGGACATGTGGCCGGAGTAGGTTTCTCGGTTTGCATGCGGGTTTAGTGGAGGCGAGGAGGCGTGTTCAGCCGGGCATGCAGCGGGCGGTGCAGTACTATTCGATTTGACAAAGGGTGGTGCAGTTCCCGATACGGCTTTAATGCGCATTTAGGAGGGAGTAGCGGTTCCCGAAATGTTGAACAGCCAATGCATCCTCCTTCAATTAATGCATGAGGGAAGCAATGGGAGGAGGACCGCGAAAAGAGGTTGCACGATGTGAATGCAACGCAGTTTGCCCTCATATAAAGGCGCCTCCATTCCAATGCATCTACCACATCGTGACGCACCTAAGCATTTGCCTAAGCACCTACACTCAGCGCAAAGAGCTCACTCTGCACCCATGGCGGCGAGCGCGCTGGCCGCCAGCTAGCATGCCGAGATGGTCCACGACGTCGGCTGCAGCATGGCACCGAGGATGCGTCTCGGCACGGTGTTGAGACCGGCTGGTGGATGGCCACCATCGATGCCAACTACGACTCTCGCTGGACCAGATGATCGTTGCCACCACCAAAAGTTCACCGTCCTCAAGAAGCTCGCGATGACATCAGCAGGTACTCCTCCAGCCCGCGCGCCCGGGCTCCTCATTGCCTGCCACCCTAATCGGCCTCCATGGCTGAAACCTCTTTCAAGCACTGGTGGCCCTGCGACTGCCCGCTGATGCCATGAAGAATGTCCACCTGGAGGTCGTGCTCGCCGCGAGGCGCCTCACCCTGCAAGAATTCGTCGACCTACACATCCACGTGTATGAGCAAATCGTGTACATAGGTATCTACATGGCCAGTGAGGACGCTACAACGTTGGCCTTCCTCAACCGGCTGGAAGCCTTGGATGCCTTATCTGAGAAGCACCTCGACCTCGCCACAAAAGCTGCCGCTTCTTAGCCACCGGTCGGTGGCCCGGTGCACTAAGTTCGGGAGGAGGAGGTCGTACGTTGATGGATGCATCTTTCTTCTTATCTTCTATAACCACCACTGCGATCGCATCATCATCGTGGCCTTAATTCTTATTGTGCTGTTTCATTCTCGTTCCAGTCAATACCGACATGTGCGATCCCTTTGCTTAATCATATGCATCACTGTAACTAGTACTCCATCCGTTAATTCATAAGTTGTACTTACCTTTTCCATCAACTTCGTGCAACGTGCGGGCATCTTGCTAGAAACACTAGAACATGTCGGACCGCATGTGACCAAGCGATGATCGCCAACCTAGCTACTACGTACCACCTTATCTGGCGAAATAGCCCCGCCCTAGCGCTTCCAATCATTATTTTTATCTATCGATCGTGCCAAGGAGCATAACCAAATGTTACAATTTATACATGTTTCTCTACTCCTACTCCTATAAAAGACTCAGTTGGTGATGGTGGTGTGTCTGCCATCCGTCGTTTCTGACCATTAGATTTGCATCTAACGGATGTGAGGTAAGTTGTGGCATTTTTGCAGCAATAGCCCACTTCTTTGCTCCAATTTGCAGAAAACCCCTTATTATCTTGAAAGCAACCACATCCCTCCCTCACCTCATCAAAACAGCCCGAGAAATATATTTTGAGTGAAAATTACTCCCTCCATTCCTAAATATTTGTCTTTCTAGAGATTTTAATAAGTGACTACATACGGAGCAAAATGAGTGAATCTACACTTCAAAATATGTCTATATAATCCATATGTGATAGTCCATTTGAAATCTCTAAAAATAAAAATATTTAGGAACGGAGGGAGTAATATATTAGGAGTATATCAAAACAAGAGTGATTTCTTTCAAGTTTGTGAACAAGTACTACTATTCTACTACTTTGGATCCATTGCAACGCACGGGAACATTGCTAGTAAAAGGAAAAGGCCTGCCGCGTTCGCGTCGCACTCTCCCCCACACGCCCAGGAATCGGGAGTACTCCACGTCCGTCCCAAGACGACACATAAGCTTAGGGAAGGCGTGTTGCCTAGCATTTTCACTTTCATGTGGGACCGCCCGTTGAGCAAACCGACTATTGGCAAACCGCACTCACCCGCCCGCCGGGTTGGAAAAAGCGAAGCGAGGAAGATCTAGTCAGAGTACGGAAGCCAAGAAATTTGGTGTCAGATGGGGCTCGTTGATAGAGTAGGAGCATTCCATACTACTCTACTCCTACTAGTACCAAGTTTGGAGTACTATACAACTAGTACTACCACTATACAACTAGTAGGTACGTGCACGACACAGCATCGTAGGAACAAAAAACGGGAAGATCTTGTTTTTGGTGATTTATCTTTTTTCAGTCAATGTAGTATGAATAATATGATGTGGGGGGCACCCATGAAGCTTATGTGGCTTGGTTGCATGGCTACGAAAGTTTAGAGAAAAATAAATAGATAATGTGTTTAGAGTGCACTCCACTAAATAGATATACTTTGGATCCATTGCAACAGGCCGGCACATCTATATCTATACCCCCTATATAGTGTGTGAATAACTTTGAAAGTTGGTGGTTGGATGAAGCCAATCCGGCCAATTTACAAAGATGGCAAATCTGAGCAATCTTGGCCGTTGGATATCATCTGCATTCCACAGATTCTGCCACATGTAGAATCTAGAAGACTCCATGGTGGAACTTCATTCATGACTAACTTTGCCACAACTAAGCTTAGGCAAAGTGTGTCTGCCACAAAAAATGTGGCTAACAAAATGGCCACCACAAGTGTGGCAAGATATGGCAAGAAGTTGAGTCTATGACATGTGGACCATGAAGCTAGAAAAGTGAGGCAAGCCACAAGTGTAGCAAAGAACCAAACACATGCCACGTCAGTTTGGTAGGCTGTATGAAAGGGTGCATGATCCCAAGAGTTCCCTTCTCGACCCACTTTTTGGGTGTTTGGTAGAGTGTATGGAGGGTGCATGAGTCCACACTAGCTTAGCACAAATACACCGTAAGCATGCATGAAGAGAGCATACATGAAGAGGGGTGTTGAGCTGAGCATGCATGAAGAGGGAACAACTATGATGAGACGAGAACGCAACCAAACACACTTGGCATGCCTAAGCTTAGGCGTGGCAACCTTAGGCCGCAAACCAAACCATAACTTTGAAAGTTGGTCGTTGGATGAAGCCAATCCGACGGTACAAAGATGGCAAATCCGAGCATTCCTGGCCGATGGATATCATCTACATTCCACCAGATTTTGCCACATGTAGAATCTAGAAGACTCCACATGTAGAAGCATAATGCACAAACCACCAGAACCTCATGTGTGCAATGCACGTGTACCTTACTAGTAGTTGGTAGTAGTAAGAAACAAATTTCGGGTTTGTCACAAGCTCGTACTGCGGGAGCACCACAAGGCTGCCCTTGGGAGTTACATTTCCTCTCTCGGGGCCCACGGACCGAACTTCAAAGGGCTTAGTGCCCGGCCTATGAGTCAATGACATGCGACCTTAAACGCGGCCGCCAACATGTCATTCTCATGGTGGTGGTGTGGTTCGCGACACACTTGTTCGAGATGAACCAGCCGGTGGTGGCGTGGCTGCGGCGAGGTGCCACAGCAATTTGGGCGTCGAGGCGTTACGAGGCGTAGATGGCCACACGGCGGTTACTACGTGTGGTCTGAAGTACTTCACCGAGGATTGATGCGGGGACGAAATGTGTCACAACCGATGGATGACAATTCAATGGTGCGGAGTACGGATCGAGCACATCGATGAAAGCGAGCAAACCGCGTCCAATCGGGTGTGGCTGTGGTAGAAAGTTGATGCTTGCCGTAGTTCAGCTGGCCCGCATGTCATGCACACAAAGGCAGAGGAGCGGTGGGGCTGAGAGAGATGAGGCACACGTCGGGGGGATGAGGATCCCCTGACGTGAACAATCCTACAACTCTATCACTGACATGTGCGACCCGCAAGTGTGGGTCCCACCAGTTAGCGCAGGAAAGGCAGGGTAAGGCAGTGATAGCCACGTCAGAGGATCCATGTCTACGTCGGGGGACGTCATGCTTACAGGTAGGGTTGGAGCGGCGTCGTGGGAATCGCCTGTGGGTGTGGCAGTGGTAAAAACAAGAATCGTGATTGTCGACGTTCTGGGAACGGGGGTCCCCAGACTTGCCTGCCTGCGGCCTGCGGCGTGGCTCAAGTGGTGGCCCAGTACGGCTCATCTTCATCAGCGCAAGACTCAAGACCCTCGCGAGGGGCCAAGCCTCGCGGGGCGGACGACACAAGACTTCCTCAGGAGCGGCCTCGCGAGGCTGGCTCGCGAGGAGGCGAAAAGATCAAGCCAGGGTACCTCGCGAGGTGCTCGTGATGCAAGCCATGACGATTGAGACCAGGCGGGCACCAGGTGGGCGCCGGCCTGCGCTGTGTCCTTGTTTCCTCTTTGGTGCAAAGGGGGCAAGCACAGACGTGGAGTACCGAGGCATCAGGCAAAGGTTGCCATTTCAATTAACGAGACCAAGACCAGCGGAGGCGGCAGGATGGGGGACACCGTGGAGCCCAAGACGGCGTCATCGCCCGGGTGCTTTTGGCAGCCAAGACCAACTTTAGTCAGGATAACTTGTACTAGATGTTCCCCTTCAAAATGGCCGTTGTTGGCGCCCTTCCCGCTCAATATTTGGGGACAGGACCAGGGCCTCTATAAATAGAGCTAGCCAACACCGTAGACAGAGGGATCAGAGAGAGAGAGAGAGAGAGAGAGAGAGAGAGAGAGAGAGCCCTAGCCAGAGAGAGGGAGAGGCGATCGAACTCACCCAAGCAGTTCATCGCACCAGCTCAAGAACACCTCTTGCGAGGCTGTTCGTCCCTTTGTACTATTCATCATCACCTGAGGCAATCCACCACACCACACCGCAGAGGGTATTACACCACAACGGTGGCCCGAACCAAGATAAATCTTGTGTCCCTTGTGTTGTTCATCGTTTTCAGCTTAGATCTCACGAGGCGATCGGACGTAGATCGGTAGGGGAGAGATCTTCGTGCGCACCCCAGAGTTCGAACCTTAAGGGTCTGCCGGAACCCGACATTCGACAGTGATGGTCGCCGTGGTTCAACTTCCATGGACAAGCTGTCATGTCTGCTGACACATGTATATCAAAACCTCCCCGTCACAAAGCCTCCCCTCGGGAGTGCCCCTTGTGAAATTTGGACCGCAGGGCTACACCCAGGTCACACCCGAGTACATGCCACTACCAGTCCCTCGGACCTGGTCATCACAAGTGCCCCTCGAAGGGCCAAGGTATGAAGACTTGTTTGAGCGTCAAGGGGACTCTGAGCATCGCGACTCGATGTCAATCGGTCACGTAGCCCCTCACTCCTTAGTCCCGTCCTGGTGATCCATTCGAGGCTAACGGCGGTTGAGGTATGCGCGGGGCCGGCCCCTGCCGACATAGAATGACGGATCCTCTCTTCTACCCCCTCCCTATTTGCCGTTTGCGCGTCAAGGGGGACTCCTAAGCATCGCGACTCAGGAGCCTAACTTGCCACGTAGCCCCTCACTCCTTAGTCCCGTCTCCGGTGATCCGGTCGAGGCTAACGGCCAGGCTGAGGTATGCTGGGCAGACCCCGCCGACGTAGAACACAAGCAAATAGGAAGGAAATCGCAAAATCTAGCAAATCCGTAGCAAATATTACAGACCATAGTGTGTTCTCATAGTACCGGAACCTGCAATTTCAACGCCTCCACGAGGCGCCAGTGCATGTTGCAGGAATCAAAGCGGGAAGAGGCCGCGAGAAGATCACCGCCGGGCCGCCACCGCCCGTGGTGGAGTCGCGCTTGTCAGCCCCCATTCCACAGGCTGTGGGCAGTGGCGCCCTCGCTTGGGCGGCGGTGTTGAAAACGCGAACCGCCATCAAGGCCTCTGCTCGGCCCTTGATGGCCGCCCAACAATGGCGGAGCGCTTGGCGTCCACGGGCTCCAATGAGTCATCAAGGTTGGCATCGGGGTTGCGGAGGTAGACGTGGGTCGAGGATCCGTGTCAGCCAAGTGAGGAAAGGACACGAAGCTTCAACTTCGCCATGGGGCCGATGCGATCGCGACTTCCTCAAAGCGCCTCGATGAGGAAGGGAACCAGCTTAGCGGGGCCTTCCTTAGCTCCGGCCAATGGCGGTTTCTCCAGGCCCCCGTCATATAGCGTCTTCAGCGCTAGGCGAGCCCTCTCCTCGTAGCACATGAAGGCCACGCAATCCTCGGCCAAGACCTTCGCCTCGGCATCCAGTTCGATCCTCTCCGTCTTCAGCTCCTGCTCCAGCGTCTTCAGCCGGTCGCGGTCAGCTGAGAGTTCGGTGTCGCGGTCCTTAACAGCAGCCTCCCGAGCCTTCATCTCCTCCTCCTACACCTGGTGGTCGCGAATCTCCTTGGCGAGCTCATCATGCAGCCCTTGCAATTACGCCCTCCAAATACGTCTTGCAGTGGCCCTTGGCGATTGAGGCGTCCTTCAACGCCACATCGCGGCGGCCATGGCCTGGAGGTGGCTTGCTTCCCTCCTCGGAAGCCGTCACAGCCTGGTCGGCGCCGCTCGGGACGGAGGCGTCGAATGAACCCAGTGAGACAAACTCCAGGTGCCCGGCCACCAGGCGGGGGTCCGCGCTCTGGAAATCCTCCCGCAGCTGACTCAGTTCATCGGCGGCACGGTCGAAGGCAACAGAGGAAGCAGAGGAGAGGGGAGCTGGCGGAGTAGGAGGAGAAGACGGCAGCGTGATCATAGCTTGGGAGGAAGGGACCTCCTGAGCCTCGGCCACCTCGGCTACAGCATCAAGCGCAGGCACCTCCAGAGTCAGCGGGGTCACGGCGGCTGACTCCTTGCCGGAGCGTCCCTGCTGGCCTCGCGAGGATGACCGGGCAGGGGACCATGCGGGCCCTGCTACCTCCCTTTCCCGCGAGTGAAGACACGGCCACGGCCGAGGAGCCCGTCCCAGGCAGGGTCGCCGCATCTCCCTTCAGCCTCTTCGCCGCGTGTAGCAGCCTACCCAATAAAAGATGTTAGGCCTCGACAGCAAAAGACAGGAACGAGGCGGAACGAACACTTATCGTTGGCTGCATGATCCCACGGACTCCGGCCAAGCTTGAAGCCCGAAGCCTCTTGTGGGGGCTCAGCCTCGGGAGGCCCAGCCGCAGGGGAAGGCGCACCTGAAGGGCTAGAACTGACTTCGGCCGATGCGAGGGCCGGGGTAGACCCTCGGGAGATCAGCCCGGACCTGTCCTTCCTCGGGACCAGGGGCGCGTCCTCTCCCTCTCGCCCGGCGCTGGCCTCGTCGTCGTCAGGCATGGAGCAGAGGGCGCTGGACTTGCGCCAGGGGGAAGTCTCCCCCGTCCCCTCGAAGGTCGCCTCCGAGTCACGCTCCTCGTCCTCGTCGTCATCTTCCTCCTCTCCCTCGCTGGAGTCACCAGAGGACAAGTTCATCATCGCCGTCGCCGCCTGGCCCTCAGGATCCTCCGCTGGCACCAGACCCACCCCGTCGAAGGTGGGCATGGTGTCCACCACCAGCTTCCAGTCATCACGAAGGAACAAAGGGACCGGAGCATCCACCGGGCCTGCCACTTCCTCTCCAACCAAGAAGCGGAGTGCCGCGGTCAGATCCTCGTCGTTCAGGGCGTCCAAGCTCAGGCGGAGGACAACGTCAGCATCCGCGAGCCTCCACAGCGGGCGCGAGTGCGCCTGAAGAGGGGCCACCCGGTGCGACAAGAACTCCCTCAGGAGCGAGGCCCCGGTCAGCTTCGCCGTCCCTTAGATCGCCGGCCTCAGGTCGGCGTTCATCTTCTCCAACACCAGCTTCGCCCGCCGATCATCAAGCTTCGCGCGGGACCACGCCTCAACAGCCTCAGGCTGCTTTGTGGGCAACTCCAGCAGGGGGTTGTGGCACCTGGCGTCCACCATGACCCACTTGCTCCGGAAGCCCTCGGCCCTCTTCCCGGCCTTCGAGATGGCGTTGGACTTGGAGTACGCGACAAAGCTCGCGCACACCGAGATATTGCCGCCGGAGACCCGGAGGGAGAAGAACTGGTGCAGCAAGGCCACGGAGGGCACCACCCCGACGTGCACCTCACAGTAGTAGGCGAAGATCGACATGAGAAGGATGGAGTTGGGATGGATATGCAGCATGCAAACCGATATCTTGGCGAAGGGACGGCGAGGAAGAACTCAGAAAGGAGGGACCGGACCAGCGATAATGGCACTCATGAAGAGGGGTAGAAGGTGCTCCCCTTGTCCTCCGCCGGCCGGAGCCAAGCCGAGCGCTGTCTCTCCCATCTCGTTGATCTGCGGCGACGCCGCCATCCGGGCGCGTGGACGGAAAGATTCTTCTCTGTCACGTTGGGGAGACCAAAGCAGCGAGTACCAGGTCGATGCGGCCCGGTACCGGTCTGCGAAGTGCCATTGCTCGCTTTGGGAGAAAGGATGCGGCAGATCTGGAGATTTTGGAAGCGGGGAGGGCGAAGAGCAAGAAAGGGATCCGGAGCAAGGAGAACGAGAGTAATGAAGGTAAGGCTAACCCCGGGCCAGCCTTTTGTCAGTCGAGCAGTTGCCGAGGCAACGTGGGAAAGCGGAGACGCCCACTTCCAATCAACCGCCACGCGGCGCCCAAGGCCGCATGCTGATGGGGCCCGCGGCGCTCCGCACTTGCCCCTTCGCTTCTCCGCTAAGCCAAGTCCGAGCGCGCCTTGGGCCCGGGGGCTATTGTCGGCGTTCCGAAGCAGGGGTCCCTAGACTTGCTCGCTGCGGCTCTGGCGTGGCTCAAGTGGTGGCCAAGTATGGCTCATCTTCATCGGGTGCAAGACTCAAGACCCTCGCGAGGGGCCAAGCCTCCGCAGGCGGCCAGACGACACAAGACTTCCTCAGAGGCGGCCTCGCCAGCAGGCTCGCGAGGAGGCGGAGAGATCAAGGCGGTACCTCGTGAGGTGCTCGTGGACGCAAGCCATGACGATCGAGACCCGGTGAGGCGCCCGGCCTGCAGCTGTGTCCTTGTTTCCTCTTTGGTGCAAAGGGGCAAGCCTGAGGCAGTGGAGTACCGAGGCATCGAGGCAAAGGTTGCCATTTCGATTTAATGAGACCAAGAACAATGGAGCGGCAGGATGGAGGTCACCGTGGAGCCCAAGGACGGCGTCATCGCGAAGTGCTTTAAGCCGAAGACCAACTTTAGTCAGGATAACTTGTACTAGATGTTCCCCTTCAAAATGGCCGTTGTTGGCGCCCTTCCCGCTCAATATTTGGGGAGAGGACCAGGGCCTCTATAAATAGAGCTAGCCACCACCGTAGACAGAGGGATCAGAGAGAGAGAGAGAGAGGCAATCGAACTCACCCAAGCAGTTCATCGCACCAGCTCAAGAACACCTCTCGCGAGGCTGTTCGTCCTTTGTACTGTTCATCATCAGCCCCTGAGGCAATCCACCACACCACACACTGGAGTAGGGTATTACACCACAACGGTGGCCCGAACCAGTATAAATCTTGTGTCCCTTGTGCTGTTCATCGTTTTCAGCTTAGATCTCACGAGGCGATCGGACGTAGATCGGTAGGGGAGAGATCTTCGTGTGCACCCCAGAGTTCGAACCTTAAGGGTCTGCCAGGACCTGACATCCGACAGTGATGGTCGCCGTGGTTCAACTTCCATGGACAAGCTGTCATGTCTGCTGACACATGTATATCAAAACTAGAGTGTTTATATTTGAAGCACGTGAATAAGTATTATTCTACTACTTTGGATCCATTGCAACGCACGGGCCAGCATATTGGTAGTACTAGTGTCTATCTCTATCTCTAGAGGCCTTCCCTCGTTCATCCTTTTCTCTCACAAGATAAACTACTCATACAAATGCATATTGATGTTCCGTGGAATGCACGAGGATGTTTCCTTGGGGGTCTCTCCAGCGCGGCGTGGCCGTAGTTGCAAGTTGACGCCCCTTGAGATGCCGACGTTGAGGGGCACTTTCAGATTTCCTCCAATGAGCAGGTAAGACGAGTTTGATCACGTAGTAAATGCATTCAAAAGACTACTTCTGTGTCCATTTCCTAATTCTCCCCCTGCCCACTGTTTCATAGGTTAGGCTCGGTGCGAGTGGAGATTGGCTTGCATATGTACGGGCGGGTACCAACAACAATTTGCACAACATTTACAACGGTGACACCATTCCCGTAGAACCTTTGTCCAACATTGGGATCAACCATGCAGCGGGCCACCGCATGAATTGGTATGATAGAACCACGGTGAGATTTAATAAGATAGCACGAACCTTGCACATGGTGGTCAAAGGTGGACCATGCTGTCTGCGGCCGATTTGTTGCAGTATGAGTATGAAGACGTTGTGCTCCTTTCTAACCGCATCTTCGCGGAGACAAACCAGGGGACTTGTTTCGTATGGGACACATCCTACGATATACTCCTTCTCTCCCAGTTTATTTGTTTTGAATCTTTTCGCTTTATAAGTTTCAAAATCAAATTTAGAGGGGCTGTGGGGCCGAGAGGGGTGAGCCTCGGGTCGTGGGACGTGTGGTGTCATGGGTTCATGCGGCGTCGTGGGACTCGCGTGTGGCTGTGGTACAAACTTGATGCTCGCCGCATTTAAGGTGGCCCACATGTCATGCACACGAAGGCAGAGGGGCGGTGCGGCCGAGAGGGGTGAGGTGCACGTCGAGGGACGTGGTGCCGTGGGTTGGAGCGGCGTCGTGGGAATCGCGAGTGGTAGTGGATGAAACGTGATGGTCGTTGTAGTTGAACTTCCATGGACAAGTTGTCATGTCTACGGACACATGCATTGCATACCAATCACTAGAAGGAGTAGTAGAGAAAGCTAGGCGGATAAATAGTTCCTTATAGTCAAGCAGACCCACTGAGGGAGTCCTAGACTAAGGGGTCCTCGGGCGTCCGGCCTGTTATCCATGAGCCGAACTGATGGGCTGTGAAGACATGAAGACCGATGTCGGATCTGGGGTTCCGGCAAAACCCTTAAGGTTCGAACTCTAGGGTGCGCGCGAAGTTCTTTCCCTCCTACCGATCTATGCCCTAGCTCGCTAAGGTCACGCAAACGAACTCGACGAACTTGCAACATAGAAAGACACGAGATTTATACTGGTTTGGGCCACCGTTGTGGTGTAATACCCTACTCCATTGTGGTGGTGGTGGATTGCCTCTTGGGCTGATGATGAACAGTACAAGGGGAAGAACAACCTCCTGAGGTTGAGGTGCTCTTGTGCTGGGCTAACTTGTGTGGGTGAGATGCCTCTGAATCAGATCGATCCAAGATGCCCTCTACGGTGGTGGCTAGCTCTACTTATATAGGCCCTGGTCCTCTCCCCAACTATTAAGCGAGAAGGGAGCCAACAACGGCGGGCAATTTGAAAGGGGACAGCTAGTACAAGCTATCATGACAAAAGTGGTCTTCGCCTGCAAAAGACTCTGGTGGTGACGCTATCTTGGGCTCCATGGTAACCTCCGTCTTGCCGTCCTGCTGGTCTTCGGTCTCGTTGCACCGATATGGAAACCTTTGCCTGATGCCTCGGTACTCCGCGCCTGCGCCTGCTGAAGGAAATATGCCCTAGAGGCAATAATAAAGTTATTATTTATTTCCTTATTTAATGATAAACATTTATTATTCATGCTAGAATTGTATTAACCGGAAACTTGATACATGTGTGAATATGTAGACAAAAAGAGTGTCACTAGTATGCCTCTACTTGACTAGCTCGTTGAATCAAAGATGGTTAAGTTTCCTAGCCATAGACATGAGTTGTCATTTGATTAACGGGATCACATCATTAGAGAATGATGTGATTGACTTGACCCATTACATTAGCTTAGCACTTGATCGTTTAGTATGTTTCTATTGCTTTCTTCATGACTTATACATGTTCCTCTGACTATGAGATTATGCTACTCCCGTTTACCGGAGGAACACTTTGTGTGCTACCAAACGTCACAACGTAACTGGATGATTATAAAGGTGCTCTACAGGTATCTCAGAAGGTACATGTTGAGTTAGCGTATTTCGAGATTAGGATTTGTCACTCTGATTGTCGAAGAGGTATCTCTGGGCCCTCTCGGTAATGCACATCACTATAAGTCTTGCAAGTAATGTGACTAATGAGTTAGTTGCGGGATGGTGAATTACATAACGAGTAAAGAGACTTTCCGGTAATGAGATTGAACTAGGTATTAGGATACCGAGGATAGAATCTCGGGCAAGTAACATACCGATGACAAAGGGAACAACGTATGTTGTTATGCGGTTTGACCAATAAAGATCTTCGTAGAATATGTGGGAGCCAATATGAGCATCTAGGTTCCGCTATTGGTTATTGACCGGAGACGTGTCTCAGTCATGTCTACATAGTTCTTGAACCCGTAGGGTCCGCGCGCTTAACGTTCGGTGACGATTTGTATTATGAGTTTATGTGTTCTGATGTACCGAAGGTAGTTCGGAGTCCCGCATGAGATCAGGGACATGACGAGGAGTCTCGAAATGGTCGAGACGTAAAGATCGATATATTGGACGACTATATTCGGACATCGGAAAGGTTCCAAGTGATTCGGGTATTTTTCGGAGTACCGGATAGTTACGAGAATTTGTATTGGGCCTTAATGGGCCATACTGGAAATGAGAGAAAGGCCTTAAAGGGTGGCCGCACCCCTCCCCATGGACTGGTCCGAATTGGACTAGGGAGGGGGGCGCCCCCTTCCTTCCTTCTCCTTCTTCCTTCCCTTCTCCTACTCCAACAAGGAAAGGAGGAGTCCTACTCCCGGTGGGAGTAGGACTCCCCCCTTGGCGCGCCCTCCTTGGCTGGCCGCCTCTCCCCCCTTGCTCCTTTATATACGGGGGCAGGGGGGCACCTCTAGACACACAAGTTGATCTGTTGATCTCTCCCAGCCGTGTGCGGTGCCCCCTTCGACCATATTCCACCTCGGTCATATCATAGCAGTGCTTAGGCGAAGCCCTGCGTTAGTAGCAACATCATCACCGTCATCACGCCGTCGTCTTGGCCGGAACTCTCCCGTGAAGCTCTGCTGGATCGGAGTTCGCGGGACGTCATCGAGCTGAACATGTGCTGAACTCGGAGGTACCGTACGTTCGGTACTTGGATCGGTCGGATCGTGAAGACGTACGACCACATCAACTGCGTTGTGCTAACGCTTCCGCTTTCCGTCTACGAGGGTACGTGCACAACACTCTCCTCTCTCGTTGCTATGCATCACCATGATCCTGTGTGTGTGTAGGATTTTTTTTAAAATTACTACGTTCCCCAACACCTGCCTCCTTAGCACCAAAGAGGAAACAAGGACGTTGAGCGCGCTGGCGCCCGCCTGGTGCCGATCGTCATGGCTCACGTCACGCGAGCCTCGCGAGTTTTGCCCCGCCTTGATATCTCCGCTCCTCGTGAGCCTGCCTAACTAGGCCGCTCCTGAGGAGGTCTTGCATCATCCGTCCCGCGGGGCTTGTCCCCTCGCGAGGGTCTTGAATGTCTTGTCAATGAAGATGGGCCGTCTGGGCTAGCTAAACAACCACGTCACGGGCCGCAGGCAAGTCTCTGGGGACCCCTGCTCGAAGCGCCCGACAACCGAAGACCATACTCGTGTCCGGATTGGACTCTACTTAGCGCGGAAGGCAACCTTGGCGACCGAAGATTCCTTCTTATGTAACCGACTCCATATAAACCCTAGATCTCCCCTGTGTCTATATAAACCGGAGGGGTTAGTCCGGAAAGGACAGATACACATTACCATAGTCATATAGGCTAGACTTCTAGGGTTTAGCCATTATGATCTCGCGTTAAATCAACTCTTGTAATACTCATATTCATCATGATCAATCAAGCTGGAAGTAGGGTGTGAGAGGGCCCGAACCTGGGTAAACATCGTGTCCCCCGTCTCCTGTTACCATCGATCCTAGACGCACAGTTCGGGGCTCCCTACCCGAGATCTGCCGGTTTTGACACCGACATTGGTGCTTTCATTGAGAGTTCCACTGTGCCGTTGACAAAAGGTTCGATGGCCCCTTCAATCGTCAATAATGACGCTGTCCAAGGAGGAACCTTCCTCCCAGGACAGATTGTTGTATTCGGTGGCTTCATACTGCGGGGCAGCTCGCTTGGCCATCTGGAGCAAGTCGATAGCTACGCCCCTGGCCATCAGATCAGATTTGGAAGCTTGAACTACGTTGCGGGTATCGGTGGAGACTTGATCTTCAAGGGATTCGAGCCCGCGGCGATCGTCCCCCCTCGCCCCGATGAACGTGACTTAAATCATCGCCGGATCACACCACCGAGAGATGGTTCCTGCTGCTGCAATGGCCTTAGAGCCAAAGCAGATCGTGCCATCCGAGGCCGCAGAGTCCACGGCGTTGGAGCCTCACACGGACTCGACATCCCGCAATATTCGCGTCAATGGAACTCCGGACTCGTTTCCGGCTATAAGTTCCGAACCAAGTACGACTGCAGACACCGAGTTGGATCAGTTATCGATTTTTGAATTTAAGCGCCATAGACATCTTCCGGATTCACCTTTGGGTGACGTGCTAAAATCTTTAAAGAATTTGTCCTTGGAGAAGGACTCACAGCCAAACTATGTCCGGTTTGAGCTACAGACGGGACGAGGAATTTTGCTTCCCTCCCGCCACCCACTTCATAGCCAGTGTCGATGACTTAACCGACATGCTTGACTATGGCTCCGAAGACATCGACGGTATGGACGACGATGCCGACAAGGAGCAAGGCCAAGACCTGCCATTCTTTGGACGTTGGATGGCCACCTCTTCATACGACGTGTACATGGTTGATACACCCAAAGGATCTGGCGACGACAAAGAAGAGCCAGATCCGAATAAAACCTCGGAAACGCAGTCCAAGCGTCGACGCCCCAAACGCCGTTCTAAGTACGGAGGGCACCCTCGCGATCCTCTTCGAGTACGACGGCGCCTCCACGCTCTTATTCAAGGTCTTCGACACGGAGGGCCGCCCCCTGGAGTGTTGCCCTGGAGGGGAGCGCCAAGCGGACGCGTGCTCCACTCTTGGCTACTCCAGCAGCAGCAGCCCCTGGAAGTCTAGCGACTCCCCTGAGACTTATGAGACTCCGGAGACGAGCGACGACAGCTACGTGCCCCCGAGCTCTCATCGGGCCCGGGGCAGGGCCGCGGTGTCCAGTCGTCGCCACCGCTGATCTGGATGGGGTTGTCGCCACCTCCCCGTGTGCTCCATCAAGGATGATGGCGTCCGCCACGGGAGGGTGTAGATAGGGTTCCTCTTAGTTCTCGTCTTTTGTTTCCTGCAGAGAATTATGAAGTACCCCGTGGGGGCGTGTAAGGATCTGTAATGCCTTTTCTGTATATGTGCCCAGCTATGAAAATCTACGACGTGCATGTCATGTTAAGGCTCAGTCTCCCCTTTCCAACCTCGCGATAGCTTGTCGCTCTACGCTGACAGCTCCCGGTCCCCAAGCAGGCTGCAGCCATCGCTGGTATGCCAGGTCGCATACCGTGGTCAAGGCCAGGAGGTGAGCGGCCCGAGGTCCAATAAGAGCCCCTGAGGCGCGATGCTCAGGAGGTCCCCTTTAGTACTCAAGCAGCTATGGCAAGATAAGAAAGGGAGGCGACGTGGCCGCGACAGGACTGCGATGGTCATGACCCTTAGGTTCCAACGATTAGCTGATCTGAGCGCGAGACTTATCTCAGTAGTTCAGGGTCGATCATTCGCGATGCGCCAGGCCTGTGCGCAAACACCCGCAGTGTAGCTAAGTTAGGCCCGTATGAGTCTCCCCCTTCTCGTGCTCTCCTTAGTGCTCTACGTTCTCAGGTCCTGGCCCTCGAGCGAGCTCAGCCGCCGCTTGTATGCCAGGTCGTGATGTTGTGGTCAAGGCCAGGGGGTGAGGGCTAGAGAGACAGTAAGAGCTCCTGAGTCGCTATGCTCAGGAGCCCCCCTTTTAACGCCCAAGCTGATTGCACAAGAGAAAAGGAAGCTCGTGGTGCCGCCCGCTGTCCTCTTCATGAGATCCCTGCGATCCATCATAAGGAGAAACACGGTTTTGCCGTTATGGTTGCCAGCCTGCTGCCGGTCGCTCCGTGAGGAGATGAAGGTACTGCGGGCTTGGTGAGGTGGCGGCAGTGCGCGCGGTCAGCCGGGCGAGCCAGCTCGACCGCTCAGGTTTGTCGACGTGGCAGGGACGGACCATGCACCAGCGCCGTGCTAGTGTTAGAAGGCCCCGAGGGAGGCGATGATCGAGCAGGTGGTAATTGGGCAGATTGAGCATGGAAGGCAAATAAGCTTGGGTAAATGCAGAAAGATAGATGCCACTGGGTCAGGCCCGAGCGGCTTGGGGATGATGCGGCCCGAGGGGCGCCCCCAGCAAGGTAAGCTAAAGACATAAGAAAAAGATACACGCCACAGGGACAGACCCACGCGGCCTGTGAATAATGCAACCCGGAGGGTGCTCCCAGCTAAACGAGCTTGGAAAATGACACTTGGCTCTGTCGATGAAGGAGAGTTGGGGCAGCTGAAGGTGTGCAGCGAAGGGGTAGCTCCTCACGAGCCACCGGGGCCCTGAGCCTCGGGAGGCTCCGGGGTCTCAGGTGGTTCCTTGAGGACCGTCTCCATCTCCGCCAAGACGGCGTGGTGCCTGGCCTCCAGAGCTGCCCCGCATGTTGCGCTGATAGACTGACGACACGCTCGGCAAGCCGAAGGGCATGCGAACGTAACTGTGCGGTGGACCCTCGCAGCGTCCCACGCGCGAAGGCCAGAAGAGCTCCTGAGAAGCGGCCCTGTTGAGCCATGGTACGTCGATGCAGACGCGCATCCCGGCATACTCGCCTGGATGGGGAGCTACGCCTCATGAGCGGCGGTCGCCGCGCATGGCCCTTGCGTCTTGCAATTCCTGAGTGGTCTTGGTGATGAACCCCTGAGCGGTGGGTGATTCTTGCCATGTACCCTCCTGAGGAAAACGTGCCACGAAGCACGCCTCCAAGTGGTGCCCAAGAGCCTCCCTCGTGATGTGGGCGAGGTCTGAGGCCCTCCAGAAGAGAGCCCCCAAGCCCTGCCCGAGGAGGGCGCCGGACGCGCTTCCCTATGCGATGGAGGGGGCGCCCACAGGCGGGCGCTGATCTCGACGAGGTTCGGCAGCGCCACCCTCCCCGAGGTGCAGCACGGCGCAACAGCTTCTTCTTGGGGATGGCCTCCGGAGGGCCCTCACTTTTGCTGTCGGGGTCGTCGATTGTTGCAGCTTGGAAGGCGCGTTCGAGGGAGCACACTGCATCTCTCTCTTCACATGGGACCGTGATAATCCCGCCGCTTCCCGGCATCTTGAAGATGTTGTAGCCATGGTGGGTGATGGCCATGAACTTGGCCAGGGCTGGATACCCGAGGATGGCGTTGTACGCCAAGCGGATGTGTGCGATGTCAAAGTCGATGAGCTCAGTGCAGTAATTCTTGCGTTCTCCGAAGGTGACAGGGAGGCGGACCTGCCCTATGAGCATGGTGGAACCGTCGGTCACTCCTGAGAAAGGCTTGGTGGGCTGAAGCTGGTCATATGGCACTTGAAGGTTATCGAACGTATCAACGGACAGGACATTGAGCCCCGCGGCGCCGTTGATGAGGGTCTTGGTAACTTGCACATTGCTGATGACTGGGGAGAACAACATCAGGAGGGCGCCAGCGGTAGCCGCGCACTTGAGCTGATCTGCCGAGCTGAACATGATGGGGCATTGGGACCATCTGAGTGGGCGTGTGGCCTCGAGCTTGGGGAGGACTGCGTTCACTTCACGAGCAAACTACTTGAAGATATGCTGCGAGGCTGGGGCCTAGGCTCCGCCCAAGATGCAAGCGATAGCGCACGGCTCCTGGAAGCCCCCAGCCCCCTCATCTTGATGGTGGTCGTCACTCCTTCTTAGCGGTGGCGGCAGCGGGGGAAGACCGGCGTTGCCCTGATGACGGTCCTGGCGAGGCTGGTCTCTCCAGGCGCCCTCGCGAGGATGATCCTGCTAGCGGTCCTCACGAGGACGGTCGCGCCACTCCTGGCGCAGGCCACGGCCGTCCCAGCGTCCGCCACCACGTCCTGCTCCTTGGCCGTAGCCCCGGTTGCTGCGTTCGGGGCGTCGTCCGTAGCGTCCTTCGCGAATGGCTCTGAGCTCTTGGCAGTCACTAGTGTTGTGGGTGTTTAGGTTGTGGAAGGCACAGAACGGCCGGCTGTTCTTGGATGACTCGGGCTGATCTCTACCTCGCTTAGTTTCGGGCTCCGCTGCGAGCACAGCTTCTTCCTTGCGCTTCACGTCCTTGGCCTTGGCCTTCTCCTCCTCTCGCTTGAAATGTTGGCGGCTTCGAGGAGGAAAGGCGCCCCTCCTCAGCTCTTGTGCACTTGGTTGCCAGGTTGAACAGCTCCTAAGATATGCACAGCTCCTCGTGGATAGCAAGCTCTTCCTTCATCTTGATGTCGCGGACGCCATCGGAAAACGCGGAGATGATGGCCTCGTCCGCGACCTTGGGGATCTTGAGACGAGTATTGTTAAAGCGCTGGATGTACTTCTGGAGGGTCTCTCCTGATTTTTGCTTGATGCGGCGCAGGTCGCCCGCGGCCGGCGGGTGGTCGCGGGTGCCCTGGAAGTTGGCGACGAAGCGGTCGTGCATCTAATCCCAGGAGGAGATTGAGCCTTGCGGCAGGTTCAGGAGCCGAGGCGGGCACAATCGCTTGAGAGCCATAGGAAACCAGTTACGCCATGACTTTCTAAATGCGCCGTTAGCCGCCGATGCTCAACTCGTGAGAGCTGCGAGAACTCCAGCGGGTCGAGGATGCCGCCAGAAGCGAGGAGGCAGATCTGGCTTGAACTTGCCCGGCCAGGCGACGCTACGTAGCTCGGGGGTGAAGGCGCGGCAGCCGGCCGTGGTCGCCGGAGCCCGCCTCAGAGGTGGAGCTTGGTCTTGACGAGGTCCGCGCGCCGCCACCGCATGGCCTTAGCCAGTCTTAGCGGCGGCGCGAGCGCGAGTGCAGCTTCTCGCGGGCGTGGGACTTCTTGGCAGCTTCTCTCTTCGCGCACGGGTGCCAGCCATGGTGGATCGTGCCGTGGGGCCGCGCGCCTTGGCGCCAAGGCACAGTCTTGGAGCAGAGGTGGTGGAGGCGCTCCATGAGCCATGTCGCCCGTGGCTGGCGGAGGGCGAGGCAGAGAGTGGGACGGTGCCGGGGAGCCCCTGCGGCACGGACGAGCTCGGCGATGCGGTCGAGCCAGTCCTCGTAGAGGTCGACCACCGGATGGTAGCGCAGGAGCTCGGTCGCCATGAAGAGCGCGGCCTGTGCGTCCATGGGAGTGCGACGTGCGTGGACGAAGAACCGGCCGGGGTCAGCTAAAAGCACAAGTGCTCCCTAGCTGATTTTGGTAATTAATGTCAACATATCTCTTGTTGGACTAACACTTTTACCTAGTATGTTTCAGACAAGTTCAATAATGGAGTGGCATGGACTAGAGGATGTGGAACCCCTTCAAGATGCTAAGAACAAAGGATTGGCTCAAGCTCCAAGCTCAAGACTCTACACTTTCTATTTTAGTGATCCAAGATCACATTGAGTCTATAGGAAAAGCCAATACTATCAAGAGGGGATGAGGTGTTGCTTAATGAGGTTCTTGCTCTACAATGCTTAGTGATATGCTCCAAAGCCCTCAACTACTTTCTCACATCCACATATGTCCTAAACCAAAAGTCAAACTCGCCCCACCGATACTTTCTATCCGGGCGCCACCGAGTTCGTATGTCTTAGCCACTGCCACAAACCCTAGGCAAATCGGTTTCACCGATAGGGATCTCGGTCTCACCGAGATGCGATTGTAATCTCTCTGTGTATGTCCATTACCAAATTTGGTCTCACCAAGTTTAAGTAGTCGGTACTACCGAGATTACAATGCAAACTCTCTGGTTAACTTATTACCAAAATCGGTCCCACCAAGTTTGTGTAATCGGTCTCACCGAAGTTTGCACTGCCAACTCTCTCGTTAGCTTATTACCAAAATCGGTCTCACCGAAGTTTGTGTAATCGGTCTCACCGAGATTACGTTATGCCCTAACCCTAACCATATCGGTCCTACCGAGTTGCATGTCGGTCCCACCGAAAATCCTAACGGTCACTAGATTTGCTAAATCGG
Source organism: Aegilops bicornis (assembly GCA_021605145.1). Lineage (NCBI taxonomy): Eukaryota > Viridiplantae > Streptophyta > Magnoliopsida > Poales > Poaceae > Aegilops > Aegilops bicornis. The sequence continues at coordinate 362,380,898 of CM038669.1, forward strand.
TCCGGACCGAAGTTTACCAATTCGGTCCCACCGAGTTTGGCAAGTTGTGTGTAACGGTTAGATTTTGTGTGGAGGCTATAAATACCCTCCACCCATTCTTCATTCGTGGAGAGAGCCATCGATCGAACCTACACTTCCAATATCCATTTTAGAGAGAACCACCTACTCATGTGTTGAGGCCAAGATATTCCATTCCTACCATATGAATCTTGATCTCTAGCCTTCCCCAAGTTGCTTTCCACTCAAATCTTCTTTCCACCAAATCCAAATCATGTGAGAGAGTTGAGTGTTGGGGAGACTATCATTTGAAGCACAAGAGCAAGGAGTTCATCATCAACACACCATTTGTTACTTCTTGGAGAGTGGTGTCTCCTAGATTGGCTAGGTGTCACTTGGGAGCCTCCAACAACATTGTGGAGTTGAACCAAGGAGTTTGTAAGGGCAAGGAGATCACCTACTTCGTGAAGATCTACCGCTAGTGAGGCAAGTCCTTCGTGGGCTTAATGGCCATGGTGGGATAGACAAGGTTGCTTCTTCGTGGACCCTTCGTGGGTGGAGCCCTCCGTGGACTCGCGCAACCGTTACCCTTCGTGGGTTGAAGTCTCCATCAACGTGGATGTACGATAGCACCACCTATTGGAACCACGGCTCAAAAATCACCGTGTCTCCAAATTGCGTTTGAATCCTCCAAACCCTTCCCTTTACATTCTTGCAAGTTGCATGCTTTACTTTCCGCTGCTCATATACTCTTTGCATGCTTGCTTGATATGTATTGTGAGTGTTAAACTTGTGCCTAAACTCCACTTAAACTTAAAGAAGTTAAAAACTGCAACTTTTGGTACTTAGTGCCTAATCACCCCCCTCTAGACACCTCTTCTCGATCCCTTTCAATTGGTATCGAGCTTTGGTCTCCATCGCTTTGGTTTAAAACACCATTGGAGGAAGATGGATGAGTCTACTATTGGGAGTCTTAGACATAGAGTGCCTATACTTGATGGAGAGTATTTTCATGAGTGGAAAATGAGATGCTTTTGATTTTCAATCAATATCATTTGAACAAGTACATTGCTAGCCCTTGTGCACCTCATGTTGATCCTATGCATCCCACCCTTGATGAGTCAATTGACATGATCCAATCTTAGAACTGCCGAACTTATCATTAGAGGCTTGCCTAGAAACTTGATAGGATGATTGCCTACTCTTAAGTGTGCCTACACCATATGGAAATTTCTTGAAGAACGTTTTCCAAATTATTCCTTCAAAAATCTAGATGAAATTCTCCATAAGTCTATTGCCTTCAGTAAGATGAATTCTAGTGATCCTATGTTTGGTGATTGTTTGTTTGAGCTTACAAACCTTATGCGTGCCAAGGGAGATGTTGGAATTATTAGTGATATTATTTCCGAAGCTATAAAAATTCATAAGCAAGATCATTGTCAAACTCACTCTAACGAAATCACCCTCTCTAGGATTTGATCCACCACATGATGATGTTGAACATGGATACTATGATGAGGATGATGATAGTGAATATGATCTTGATGATGCAATGAGACACTTTGGTCTTATGGCAAATCTTCGGGGATATATGGCAGGAGGAAAGGAATGGGTTCTTGATAGTGGATGTACCGATCACATGACCGGAGATAAAGACATGTTTCGTGAGCTTGCTGAAAACGATGGTCCTCGAAAGTATGTCACTTTCGGTGACAACTCAAAAGGGTAAGGTGGTTGGCCTCGGTAAGGTGGCCATATCACATGATAGCTCCATACAAAATGTCATGCTCGTTGAATCTCTTGGATACAACTTACTTTCGATATCTAGACTTGCTGATTTCGATTTCAATGTCCTATTTATCAAGTAGATTGCCAAGTGTTTCGTAGAGATAATCATAAAATGGTCTTTACTGGTGTGCGTAGAGGTGATCTATACATTGTTGATTTCACTAAAAAGGCTCAACCCAGAACTTGCTCTATTGCTAAATCCTCTAAAGGTTGGTTATGGCATAGACGATTAGGTCATGTTGGCATGAGAAACCTTGACAAGCTTATTAAAGGAAATCATATCCTTAGAGTTACCGATATCATATTTGAGAAGGATAGACTTTGCAGCGCTTGTCAGGCAGGTAAACAGGTTTGAGGAAGGCATCCCGTGAAGAACATCATGACCACAAGGAGGCCACTCGAGCTACTTCACATGGATCTCTTTGGTCCCAACGCGTACAAGAGTCTCGGTGGAAATTCTTTTGGTCTAGTTATAGTTGATGATTTTTCAAGATTTACGTGGGTGTTCTTTCTCGATGATAAATCGCAGCTCCAAAAGATCTTCAAAAACTACGCTAGGAAGGTCCAAAATCAATTTGAAGTGAAGATCAAGAAGTTTCGCGGCGACAAAGGAACGGAGTTCAAGAACGCAAATGTGGACACCTTTCTTAACGAAGAAGGCATTTCACACGAGTTCTCGGCTACGTACACACCTCAACAAAATGGAGTTGTTGAGAGGAAGAACCGGACGCTCATCGAAATGGCGAGAACGATGCTTGATGAGTACAAGACAATCAAGCACTTTTGGGCGGAAGCGGTTGAGACAGCTTGTCATGCAACAAATCGCTTGTATCTTCACAAGCTACTCGGCAAGATCGGCATACTGAGCTTCTCACCGTAAAAAACCCCAAGTTGGATACTTTCGAGTATTCGCCCAAAGTGCTACATTCTTGATAAGCATCGTCGTTCTAAATTTGCTCCTAAGTCTCATGAAGGTTTCCTACTTGGTTATGGCTCAAACTCTCACACATACCGTGTCTACAACAATTTCACCCAAAAGGTTGAAGAAAGCGGTAGATGTGAAGTTTGATGAATCTAACGGCTGCAAGTAGAGCAATTGCCAATTGATGTAGGAGACAAAGACCCCTGGAGCAATTCAAGACTTGTCTATTGGCAAGATTCGTCCAACGGAGATGAAGGAGAGTACCTCGTCCGTCAAAGTGGAAGCTTCTACCTCACGACAAGGTGAACCAAGAGTTGATACGGAAGCATCCACAAGTGGGACACACCAAGATGAAGAAAACGAGGAAGTGCACCAAGATGAACGTGAAAGTGCAACTATCCCTAGGTGGTTTTGGTAATTCATAACAACATATAGCTCATTGAGCTAATGCTATTCCAAGACTATTGTTTCAGGAAAGCTCAATGAATGGCATGGCAAGGACGATGAAAGTGGATCCCTCAAAATACTAAGGACAAAGGATTGGCTCAAGCTCAAATGCTCAAGACTCTTCATTTTACATTTTAGTGATCCAAGATCACATTGAGTCTATAGGAAAAGCCAATACTGTCAAGAAGGGATGAGGTGTTGCTTAATGAGCCTCTTGCTTCATGTGCTTAGTGATATGCTCCAAAACCCTCAACTACTTTCCCACATCCACAAATGACCTAAACCTAAAGCCAAAATCGGTCACACCGATTCTTTCTATCCGCGCCACCGATTCCAAAAAGTCGAGCCACTGCCACAAACCTTAAGCAAATCGGTCTTACCGATAGGGATCCCGGTCTCACCGAGATGGGGTTGCAATCTCTCTGTTTCCCTTCGTAACGTTTCGATCTAACCGAAGTGAGCGATCGGTCCCACCGAGATTGCAATGTAAACTCTCTGTTTCCTTTTTGTAACATTTCGGTCTCACCGAAAAGAGCAAATCGGCCCCACCGAGTTTACCTGACCAACTCTCTGGAAAGCTTATCACCAAACAGGTCTCACCGAGTTTGTGTAACCGGTCTCACCGAGATGCATGCCAGTCCCACCGAAAATCACTAACAGTCACTAGGTTTACTAAATCGGTCCGACGAGTTTAACGATTCGGTCCCACCGACTTTGGTAAATTGTGTGTAACGGTTAGATTTTGTGTGGAGGCTATATATACCCCTCCACCTCCTCTTCATTCGTGGAGAGAGCCATCGAAACGAACCTACACTTCCAACTTCCCATTTCAGAGAGAACCACCTACTCATGTGTTGAGGCCAAGATATTCCATTCCTACCATATGAATCTTGATCTCTAGCCTTCCCTAAGTTGCTGTCCACTCAAACCCTCTTTCCACCAGATCCAAATCCTATGAGAGAGAGTTTAGTGTTGGGGAGACTATCATTTGAAGCACAAGAGCAAGGAGTTCATCATCAACACACCATTTGTTACTTCTTGGAGAGTGGTGTCTCCTAGATTGGCTAGGTGTCACTTGGGAGCCTCAGAGCAAGATTGTGTAGTTGAACCAAGGAGTTTGTAAGGGCAAGGAGATCGCCTACTTCGTGAAGATCTACCGCTAGTGAGGCAAGTCCTTCGTGGGCGTGGCCATGGTGGGATAGACAAGGTTGCTTCTTCATGGACCCTTCGTGGGTGGAGCCCTCCGTGGACTCACAAGAACTGCTACCCTTCGTGGGTTGAAGTCTCCATCAACGTGGATGTACGATAGCACCACCTATCGGAACCACGCCTAAAACATCTGTGTCTCCAATTGCGTTTGAATCCTCCAAATCCTTCCCTTTACTTTCTTGCAAGTTGCATGCTTTAATTTCCGCTGCCTATACACTCTTTGCATGCTTGCTTGAATTGTGTGATGATTGCTTGACTTGTCCTAAAATAGCTAAAATCTGCCAAACTATAAAATTGTGAAAATGTTAATTTTTAAATTGTTCAAGTAGACTAATAACCCCCCTCAAGACATACTTAAAGGTCATACAAGTGGTATCGAGCTTTGGTCTCCATTTGCTTTGATTTCCATAGCTTTTGGTGGTCATAGCCTTGGTTTCACAACCTAGAAGAGTATGGCGTCTAGCGAGGAAATTATCACCGTAGAGGTCCTTACTTTGATGGTACTAATTTTGCTAGTTGGAAGCATAAGATGAAAATGCATATTCTTGGACATAACCCCGCCGTTTGGGCAATTATTTGTATTGGCTTGCAAGGTGAATTCTTTGATGGGAGAGAACCGAACCATGAAGCGAATGCGGAAGAATTGAAGATGCTGCAATACAATGCTCAAGCTTGTGATATCATCTTCAACGGATTGTGCCCGAAGAATTCAACAAGATCAGCGTCTTGAGAATGCAAAAGGAAATTTGGGATACTTTGATTGATATGCATGAAGGTACTGAGTCCGGTCAAGGAATCCAAGTTGGATGTGCTCCAAAGTCAGCTTGACAAGTTCAAAATGAAGGATGGTGAAGGTGTCGCTGAAATGTACTCTAGGCTTGCTCTTATCACAAATGAGATTGCCGACTTAGGGAGTGAAGAGATGACCGACAAATTCATCATCAAGAAAATCCTAAGAGCATTGGATGGAAAGTATGATACCGTGTGCACATTGATCCAAATGATGCCAAACTACAAAGATCTCAAGCCAACGGAAGTCATTGGAAGGATTGTTGCTCATGAGATGTCACTCAAGGATAAGGAGGAACTTCACAACAAGTCAAGTGGTGCTTACAAAGCCTCAAGTGAAGCCCCCACATCATCAAGTGAGAAACAAACCTTCAATGAAGAATTGAGCTTAATGGTGAAGAACTTCAACAAATTCTACAAGAGTAGAAGCAAAGAAAGAAGCTCCAAGTCAAGGTCTTATCATGACAAGAGATCTTCTAGTCAAGAGCGCAATTGCTACAATTGTGGGAGACCCGGACACTACTCCAATGAGTGTACGGCACCCTACAAAAGAAGAGAAGATTCTCCAAGAAGAAGGAGCAAAAGAGAAGAATCACCACCAAGAGAGAGGAGGAGTAGAGATGATCGTTATGAACGAAGACCCTCACGGAGAAGCAAGGATTCATAAGGGAAGGACAAGTCATCAAGGAGCTACACAAAACGAAGACATCAAGCTCATGTTGGTGAATGGGTATCCGGCTCCGACTCAGACAATCACTCCGAGAGAAGCTATCACTCCGACTCGAATATACTCAAGATGAAGGTGTTGCGGTCTAGCACTTGTGTCAACCAACTCCTACGACATATTTGATTCACCAAATGAAGGTGTTGGAAGATGCTTCATGGCCAAAGGTCCAAAGGTAACACATCTCGAGTATGTTGATTTCAATAGTGATGAAGATGACTTGCTTGTGGATGATGATTTACTTGTTGACAACTCTAGTGATGAATACTATGATGAAACGTCAATTAATCATGCTAATCAAACGAATGACAATGAGAAGGAGAAAATTGAGCTCCTAACTAAAGAGCTAAACACTCTTAAGTTGGCTCATGAAACTATCTTCGAAGATCATCGAGAACTTTTAAGGGCTCATGAGAAGTTACGCTTTGAAAAGCTCAATCTTGAGCAAGAGCATGAGTTCTTAAAGGCAATCAATGATGATCTCCGCAAGAAAAGTTCTTCTTACATTGCCAAGCGTTTACTCTTATCTACTTATATGCCTCAAGTCAAGTCTAGTAACAAGTACAAGAAAGATACTTCCTCTAGTAGTAACAATAATAATGTCAAATCCAATGTTGTTGCTTCTAGTAGTTCTCTTGATTCCACTAATGATTCTCTTAGCCAAGTTACACTTGAGCAAGAAAATAGTTTATTGAAGGGAATTATAGAGAAAGGTGTTTACAAGAGCCTTGCCGGAGTAAGCAATTCGAGGAAATTGTACGCAAGCAAGGAAGACAGGAAGAATCAAGGTGTTGGTTTTGAGCGAAAGTTCAACGCCAATGGAGTTGAGTGGGAAGAAGATCAATACCCCAAGACAAAGTTTGTTCCTCAACAAGAGAAGTATGATCCTACTTCCTTCAAGGGGACACAAGCTCAAGATGATCTTCCACCACAAGACCACAAGAACAAAGGCAAGGACAAGCTTCAAGAAGAGATTGATGCATTTGAAGAAGCACCTAAAGCCTCGTTCTGTTGGGTCCCCAAGACTACGTCAAGTTCTATTTCATCAAGTACAACTACAACTCCAAGGATTCCCATCAAGATGATGTGGATCCCGAAGAAGAAGAACTAGAGAGTTCTTGAGGGTGACTCCGCCAACATTCTTCACTCATATCATTTTGGCAAGAACAAGTGCAATCAACTTTCACATCTTGCACTAGTTCAAGGAGTCACAAACCCTCATGTTGGTAAGGCAAGGGACAAGGTAACCTAATGTTTTCATGGACATCATCTTGTGTGTGCATCACTCTATGTCTATGGATATTCTTGTTTGTTCCTTGTGGGACTAACCCATGTAGGCAAGTTGAAAGTGCAAATCACTCCAAAGGATTGCTCCAAATGATCTACATCAACATTGAGCATCTACATCTTCAACACCTACATGAAGTCATCATCGAAAAAACCCAAGGTTAGTTCATCCCTCTAAGGGGGGATCTCACATCTAGGGGAGCTTAACTATAAGAATTGAGTCAAAGCAACTCTAATGGTGTGAACACATTAATGCATTAGTAAAAGTGGTAACCCCACTTGAGCTTAAACGTGAGTATGACCTATGATCAAATGTTCTCATTTGACTCCTAAGTCAATATACTCATATATAGATGACCTAGTCATCGCCAATTGCTTGATAGATGCTAAAATTGGTTGTGCATGCTTTGCCACATATTTCAATTGCCATCTTATTGTGTGAGCATGTTGGTGCATATTTTACTCATTCAAGGACATCCACTTGTTGTTTTGTTTGTTTGGATTCTCTTCTTTTGGCCAAGTGGATGGACAAGAATGCCTAAGAACCTTCTTTAGCTATCTATGCTTTTCTCGTCTCAAACTCTATTCATGCTACATCACAAAATTTGATCAAGTCGATTCGAACCACTGCATGTGAGGAGCACTCGAGTCCCCGATTCGTCATAGACTTAAACTTCCAAAACCTCTTAGTGATTCTCGATTCTGACCGATCCTTCCATTTCGGTCCCACCGAGATCATCAAGTTGATCTGAGTTTTCAATCTCGGTGCAACCGATTTGAACTTTTCGGTCTCAGCGATTTGCTGTCAGAATCGAACACGCTTATGCATCTCGGTGCCACCGAGTTGTTCCACTCAGTCACACCGACAGGGTCGAGCTTTATTTATAGCCACGGGAAAAAATTGGAAATTTCTCCGAAACCCTTCGCCTGCGGCAATACCGCTCTCGCCATCGTGGTCTCTGGATCGTCTCCTAAATCGCCGCTGACCTCCTGTCATGGTCTCCGCCCGTCGTCAACGGATTTCGTCCCCCACTTTGCCGTAGCAAGTCCACCGCCAAGTTAGGGTATGGACTTAATCTTTGTGCTATCCACGTCGATTCACGGCACATTGTCTTCATATTGATTCTTGCCACGATTGAAACTCTTCTATCCAGCCAAAGTAGTTCATAGATTAGATGTGATTCAAATTTTTAGGGTTAGGTTTCACGAAACCATCTCGGACCCACCGAGTTGAAAAACTCGGTCTCACCGATTGGCTTATGCCATTGCACTAGTGACTCTCGATCGACCAAGAATTACTAATCGGTTCAACCGATTTGAGGATTCTGTGAAACCTTAGCGATCTCGGTACCACCGAACTGAAACTTCAGTCCAACCGAGATCATCGCTTAGGTTCCAAAACTGCTTCGGTATCATAGAGTTTGAAAATCGGTGGATCCGAAATGCTTTCGTGGAAAACTAAGACTGAACTTTTGAGTCATTCTTTTGCAAAAACCTCTGCATTTTGTGATGCTCATCTTTTCTATCTCATCTATAACTCTTCACGAGTCGTGATCGGCTTTTACGGTATATACGATCAAAGTGACAAATGAGCAGTCAAGAGCAGATGGACTTGAGTGAGGGCACTAGTCCCTCAACCTCGGATGAAGGGAGCGAAGTACTCCTAGCAATTTGCCTAAGGCTGCAACTAGGCAAAGGAGGAAAAGAACTTCAGATTCGGAGGATGAAGATTACAAAAGTTGAGGAAGATGAGGCTACCTCCAAGAAAGTGGTGCTCAAGAAGGAATATGGCTCAAGCAAAGGATATAAAAGCCGGGCATGAAGATTAAAAGGCCTGCAAGAAGGCAACCTATGCCCAAGGCCAGCGCATCAACTCAACTGCCTGAAAATCCTGATCCCAAAGAGCCAGCTGTTGAAAGCAAGAAGAGGAAGGAAAGGGTCAAGAAGACCATGGCCAGAGTTATAGGGAAACCTTCCATGATGGAAGAAGAAGAGCCTTCTGCACCAGCACCAAAGGCACCAAAGCTTATGGGTGATGCTATTAAATCTGGGGCTGCAACATCTAAGCCCAAGAAAGCACCCAAAGCTGCCCCCAAGGCCAAGTCTGCACCAAAGAGGAATACTAGGAGTATTCCAGCTGCTGAGAAGAACAAGGCCCCAGTGCCCAATGTTGCTGAAGATTCAGAAGAAGAAGGACAGGTTCTAAGAAAGCTCAAGCCCAAGATACTGAGACCACATTGATGCCCATCCTGTGGGCTGAGGACATGAGAATCGGGAAGGATTGAAATTTGAGGCTGTGGAGAATGGTAGATCCATATGCTTCAAGAATAAGAACTGTTGTTGACTACAGGTTCCACACAAAGGAACAAGCAGGACTTCTATGAAACAATTATGTTGGACGAAGCCCATAGTGCATGACATGAGGTGGGTTGACTGGAAATTCATCAAGGAAAATGAACAGCACTATCCTGGAGTGCAAGACAGCTTTGTTGCTTGTGGAGTTGCAGATTTTGTTGGACAAAAGTTCACCAACTGGAATGATGAGCTTATCATGCAGTTCTACTCCACAGCACACTTTTTACCCAGATGGAAGAATAGTTTGGATGTCGAAGGTACAAGGTACCAGTCCTTTGTTGAAGAATGGGCAAGTCCGATCAATGCCCCCAAGGAAAATGAGGATGACCTAGATATTTATACAAAGAAGAAGTTGGGTCACAATTCAATGGCTCACATGTACAAGGAAATTCCAGACAAGGCATTAGAGACTCACAAGTTTGGATCAGTTCACTTTTCTGCTTTGTCGGGGTTGCCAACCATAAATTGGATTACGAGGCACACCTTGTTGCCCAAGTCCGGGTGACCATAACATGATCGGAGGGCATGCCATCAACATGTTGCATGTGTTTGATGTGCCACAGAAGTTCAAAGTCATGAGCCCGATCATTGAAACAATCAAGAGGACTGCAGCGAGATCGTAAGAGGAGCTATGGATATGCACCTCAGTTCAAGAATTGATAAACTCAAAAATGGGCGCGAGGAAAATATCAGTTGGATAAGGAACACTTTCCACTTTATCCGGACTTTGAGGACAATGAGGTTGTCATGAATGAAGATGATCCACAATCGGTTCAAGCTCGAGGAGAAGAAGGAGAAGGCAAAGAAGGAGAAGGCTGCCAAGATGCCAACTCAAGAGGAGGCATCTGAATATTTCTTAAAAACCAAACAGGAGCAGCTTGGTTACTTGATAGCATCATCTCTGAGGATTGAGAAGCGGTTGGCCACCCTAACTCAAAACCAGGAGAGCCTGGAAAGAATCATGGAACAAAAATTCTATGATCTAGATGTCAAGGTAATGGCGAGATTGATCGGTTGTGGAAGCAGTGCGAGGATGACATGCAGAGAGGAAGGGCAAAACTACCACCAATGTGTTTGCGGTGCCCAGAGCCCAGAGGTCAGTTGCAGTGCCAGTGACAGACACTAGAGCAACATCTTCAGCACCAGCTACTGCCCCTTCAGCTCCAGTGCAACCAGCTTCAGCATCAACTCCAGCACCCTCTACATCAACTGAAGCCTTCGTCCTTGGAGTTATCAGGACACCACCACCAGAAGATCTAGCACTATGCATTTTCTATGAACTTTTTGGTAACTTGTTGCCAAAGGGGGAGAAAAATGTATAGATCATAGGCTTCGAGAGAGAGAGAGTTGCCTTTGTTCTCTCTTGCTTTAGTTGGTGTGTTTTCAATCTTTGTTTGCTTTTGGTTGAGATACTATGCTTGTGAGACATTGATGATCATGTGTTTGATCATAAGCTACACTTATGCATGCTTGATATTACCCTATCTATCTTATGTGATCACTCACTATGCTTGGTGATGAGTGCATGTATTCATTGTTTATTATTTTGAGCGCTCCACCAAGATGTATGTGACATGGAAGAGAAACCCATGAGCCTAATTCATTGTGCATTTGCAGTCCAAAGCAAATCTAAAACTATGCACAAATTTAGGGGGAGCTCTTGCTTATCACATACCTCTCAAAGCGACGATGTCATTTAAATTTTATTATCATTTGTTGAAGCTTTGATCTATATGTTGTCATCAATTACCAAAAAGGGGGAGATTGAAAGTGCAACTATCCCTAGGTGGTTTTGGTAATTCATAACAACATATAGCTCATTGAGCTAATGCTATTCCAAGACTATTGTTTCAGGAAAGCTCAATGAATGGCATGGCATGGATGATGAAAGTGGATCCCTCAAAATACTAAGGACAAAGGATTGGCTCAAGCTCAAATGCTCAAGACTCTTCATTTTACATTTTAGTGATCCAAGATCACATTGAGTCTATAGGAAAAGCCAATACTATCAAGAAGGGATGAGGTGTTGCTTAATGAGCCTCTTGCTTCATGTGCTTAGTGATATGCTCCAAAACCCTCAACTACTTTCCCACATCCACGAATGACCTAAACCTAAAGCCAAAATCGGTCACACCAAAAGTCATAGCCACTGCCACAAACCCTAAGCAAATCGGTCTTACGGATAGGGATCTCGGTCTCACCGAGATGGGGTTGCAATCTCTCTGTTTCCCTTCGTAAGGTTTTGGTCTAACCGGAGTGAGCGGTCGGTCCCACCGAGATTGCAATGTAAACTCTCTCTTTCCTTTTGTAACATTTCGGTCTCACCAAAAAGAGCAAATCGCTCCCACCGAGTTTACCTGACCAACTCTCTGGAAATCTTATTACCAAAGCGGTCTCACCGAGTTTGTGTAATCGGTCTCACCTAGATTACATTATGCCCTAACCCTAACCGAATCGGTCTCACCGAGATGCATGTCAGTCCCACCGAAAATCACTAACGGTCACTAGGTTTACTAAATCGGTCCGACCGAGTTTAACGATTCGGTCCCATCGAGTTTGGTAAATTGTGTGTAACAGTTAGATTTTGTGTGGAGGCTATATATACCCCTCCACCTCCTCTTCATTCGTGGAGAGAGCCATCGAAACGAACCTACACTTCCAACTTACCATTTACGAGAGAGAACCACCTACTCATGTGTTGAGGCCAAGATATTCCATTCCTACCATATGAATCTTGATCTCTAGCCTTCCCCAAGTTGCTTTCCACTCAAACCCTCTTTCCACCAGATCCAAATCCTATGAGAGAGAGTTGAGTGTTGGGGAGACTATCATTTGAAGCACAAGAGCAAGGAGTTCATCATCAACGCACCATTTGTTACTTCTTGGAGAGTGGTGTCTCCTAGATTGGCTAGGTGTCACTTGGGAGCCTCCGAGCAAGATTGTGGAGTTGAACCAAGGAGTTTGTAAGGGCAAGGAGATCGCCTACTTCGTGAAGATCTACCGCTAGTGAGGCAAGTCCTTCGTGGGCGACGGCCATGGTGGGATAGACAAGGTTGCTTCTTCGTGGACCCTTCATGGGTGGAGCCCTCCGTGGACTCGCGCAACCGTTACCCTTCATGGGTTGAAGTCTCCATCAACGTGGATGTACGATAGCACCACCTATCGGAACCACGCCAAAAACATCCGTGTCTCCAATTGCGTTTGAATCCTCCAAACCCTTCCCTTTACTTTCTTGCAAGTTGCATGCTTTAATTTCCGCTGCCTATACACTCTTTGCATGCTTGCTTGAATTGTGTGATGATTGCTTGACTTGTCCTAAAATAGCTAAAATCTGCCAAACTATAAAATTGGGAAAAGGTTAAGTTTTTATTGGTCAAGTAGTCTAATCACCCCCCCCCCCTCTAGACATACTTCAAGGTCCTACAGAACGTCAACAACCTCCTTCTCCACCATGACAAGAGAACGACAACGCCAACAATGAAGAAGGCCAAGAAGAAGAACAAGATGAAGAAGATGTTCAACCAAGACCCAAGCAAAAGCTTTCACGAGTTCGAGCAAGAATCGCTAAAGACCATCCCGTCGAGCAAATCTACAATGATATCCAAACCGGAGAATCACTCGCTCTAAAACTTCGTTTAGCTAACTTTTGTGAACACTATTCATTCATCTCTAGCATTGAACCTATGAAGGTTGAAGAAGCATTGGAAGATCTGGATTGGATAAACGCCATGCACGAAGAGCTACACAACTTTGAGAGAAATCAAGTTTGGACATTGGTTGAGAATCCCGACAACAACCACAACATCATCGGTACCAAATGGGTGTTTCGCAACAAGCAAGATGACTATGGAAAAGTAGTTTGCAATAAAGCACGTCTCGTCGCCCAAGGCTACACACAAGTCGAAGGTATGGACTATGGTGAGACTTATGCTCCCGTTGCTAGACTTGAGTCCATTCGCATCTTACTTGCCTGTGCTAATCACCATGATATCACCTTGTACCAAATGGACATTAAAAGTGCTTTTTCTAAATGGTGAAATAGAGGAGGAAGTTTATGTTAAACAACCTCCGGCTTAGTTAATCCTAAGAAATCTGATCATGTTTACAAACTTCACAAAGCTCTTTATGGTCTTAAACAAGCTCCTAGGCGTGGTATAAATGCTTGACCAAGTTCCTTATTGAAAAAGGCTTTGAAATCGGAAAAATTGATTCTACTCTTTTTACTAAAAGGGTCAATTGGAGAACTATTTGTGTGCCAAATCTATGTTGATGATATTATATTTGGTTCTACTAACCCTCATTTTAGTGAAAAGTTTGGAAAGCTAATGTCGGAGAAGTTTGAGATGTCTATGATGAGTGAACTCAAATTCTTTCTTGGTTTGCAAATCAAGCAAACTAAGGAAGGTACCTTTGTCTCTCAAACAAAAGTACACCAAGGACTTATTCAAGAAGTTCAATATGCAAGAATGCAAAGGTATGACTACACCCATGCCTACTAGTGGACATCTTGATTTGACCAAAGATGGTGAACCGGTCGATCAAAAGGTTTATCGCTCTATGATTGGTTCATTGTTATATATATGTGCTTCACGTCCCGATATCATGCTAAGTGTGTGCATGTGTGCACGATATCAAGCTGCTCCTAAAGAATGTCATCTTAAGGCCGTGAAAAGGATAGTGAGATACTTAATCCATACACCAAATTTTGGCATTTGGTATCCTAAGAGGGCCTCTTTCGATCCTGTTGGCTACTCCGACTCGGACTATGCCGGTGACAAGGTTGATAGAAAGTCCACTTCGGGTACTTGTCAATTTCTTGGCAGATCTCTTATGTCTTGGTCTTCCAAGAAACAAAACTCGGTATCCTTATCCACCGCAGAAGCGGAATACATTGCCGCTGGTTCATGTTGTGCTCAATTACTTTGGATGACCCAAACTCTTAAAGATTATGGGATATAAGTGAAACATGTTCCATTACTTTGTGACAATGAAAGAGCTATCAAGATTGCTCACAATCACGTGCAACACTCTCGAACTAAGCATATTGAAGTTCATCATCATTTCATTCAAGATCATGTTGCTAAGGGTGACATTAATCTTAAGCATGTTTGCACCGAAAAGCAATTAGCGGATATATTCACTAAACCACTTGATGAGAGAGTGTTTTGCAGGTTAAGAGGTGAATTGAACATCATTGATGCTTCAAACTTGGAGTAGGAACTCCATTGGATACATGCAAGACATGAGCTTATGACTAATCCTTGATATTTCTCTTATGATGATAATCTTATATCTTGGATATATTTGCACCTTGCATGTTATCTAACCCTTGTAGGTACTTGGATGAATCTAAGTCTATGAGATTCCAACTCACTCACATCTTGAGCAATCTCTACATCACCAAGTATCTACACAATGGTGGTTGAAGACAAGGAAGCATGAAACCATTCAAACATATCCTTTGACAAATTCTATGTTGAGTTTTATGATTGTCATTTTGGATAAACAAGTGCTCTTCCTTGCAAGAACTAACCCATGTAGGTAGAAGAACTCAAATTCCAAATGGTGCTCCCAACTCTTGATGAGCTACATCAACCTTGAGCAACCCACACAAGTTCAACTACATGATCACGATCAACACCACCACCCAAGGTTCATTCCATCCTAAGCCAACTCAAGACCACAAGGTAAGTATATGCATCACAGTCATGTGTATGAGGCATTCTTGCTGATGTACATATTGTTTGCAAGAAGGACTCATGAGCATGAAGGTACATTTCCCATATTCACATCATTTGCTATGATGCATATAGCCAAGATACATGTAGCACATTGCTTACTCTGTCATGGTTATGCTCTCACATGCTTCTATATTCCATGTCCACATGATTGCATACATGTAGGGGGAGCCTATGCATGTTACATGTCTTTCCAAAGCTTTACTCATTATTCTTTATATCTTTATCTAAAGCTTTGATGTATGTTGTCATCAATTACCAAAAAGGGGGAGATTGAAAGCACAAGTGCTCCCTAGGTGATTTTGGTAATTAATGTCAACATATCTCTTGTTGGACTAACACTTTTACCTAGTATGTTTCAGACAAGTTCAACAATGGAGTGGCATGGACTAGAGGATGTGGAACCCCTTAAAGATGCTAAGAACAAAGGATTGGCTCAAGCTCCAAGCTCAAGACTCTACACTTTCTATTTTAGTGATCCAAGATCACATTGAGTCTATAGGAAAAGCCAATACTATCAAGAGGGATGAGGTGTTGCTTAATGAGGTTCTTGCTCTCTGATTGCTTAGTGATATGCTCCAAAGCCCTCAACTACTTTCTCACATCCACATATGTCCTAAACCAAAAGTCAAACTCGACCCCACCGATGTGGTGTAATACCCTACTCCAGTGTGGTGGTGGTGGATTGGCTCTTGGGCTGATGATGAACAGTACAAGGGGAAGAACAGCTTCCTGAGGTTGAGGTGCTCTTGTGCTCAGCTAACTTGTGTGGGTGAGATGCCTCTGAATCAGATCGATCCAAGAGCCCTCTACGGTGGTGGCTAGCTCTACTTATATAGGCCCTGGTCCTCTCCCCGAATATTAAGCGGGAAGGGAGCCAACAACAGCGGGCAATTTGAAAGGGGACAGCTAGTACGAGCTATCCTCGACAAAAAAAGTGGTCTTCGCCGCAAAAGACTCCTGGTGGTGGCGCCCGTCTTGGGCTCCATGGTGACCTCCGTCTTGCCGTCCTGCTGGTCTTCGGTCTCGTTGCACCGATATGGAAACCTTTGCACGATGCCTCGGTACTCAGCGCTGCTTTGCCTCCTTAGCACCAAAGAGGAAACAAGGACGTTACGCGCGCTGACGCCTGCCTGGTGCCGATCGCCATGGCTCACATCACGCGAGCCTCGCGAGGTTTGCCCCGCCTTGATATCTCCGCTCCTCGTGAGCCTGCCTAACTAGGCCCCTCCTGAGGAGGTCTTGCGTCATCCGCCCCGCGAGGCTTGTCCCCTCGCGAGGGTCTTGAATGCCTTGTCGATGAAGATGGGCCGTACAGCCTGCTAGCTTAGCCACGCCGTGGGCCGCAGGCAGGCAAGTCTGGGGACCCCCGTTCCCAGAATGCCGACAACCGAAGACCATACTCATGTCCGGATTGGACTCTACTTGGTGTGGAAGGCAAGCTTGGCGACCGAAGATTCCTTCTTATGTAACCGACTCCAGGTAAACCCTAGATCTCCCCGGTGTCTATATAAACCGAAGGGGTTAGTCCGGAAAGGACATATACACATTACCATAGTCATATAGGCTAGACTTCTAGGGTTTAGCCATTACAATCTCGCGGTAGATCAACTCTTGTAATACTCATATTCATCAAGATCAATCAAGCAGGAAGTAGGGTACTACCTCCATAGAGAGGGCCCGAACCTGGATAAACATCATGTCCCCCGTCTCCTGTTACCATCGATCCTAGACGCACAGTTCGGGACTCCCTACCCGAGATCCGCCGGTTTTGACACCGACATTGGTCCTTTAATAGAGAGTTCCACTGTGCCGTCGACAAAAGGTTCAATGGCCCCTTCAATCATCAATAATGACGCTTTCCAAGGAGGAACCTTCCTCCCCGGACAAATTGTTGTATTCGGTGACTTCGTCTTTGCAGCCAGCTAAAGCTTGGCCATCTGGAGCAGGTCGATAGCTACGCCCCTGGCCATCAGGTCAGATTTGGAAGCTTGAACTACGTCGCGGATATCCGTGGAGACTTGATCTTCAAGGGATTCGAGCCCGCGGCGATCGCTCCCCCTCGCCCCGATGAACGTGACTTAAATCTGTCATCGGATCACACCCAGGAGATGGTTCCTGCTGCTGCAATGGCCTTAGAGCCAAAGCAGATCGTGCCATCCGAGGCCGCAGAGTCCACGGCGTTGGAGCCTCACGTGGACTCGACATCCCGCAATATTCGTGTCAATGGAACTCCGGACTCGTTTCCGGCTATAAGTTCCAGACCCAGTACGACTGCAGACACCGAGTTGGATCGATTATCAATTTTTGAATTTAGCGCCGCAGACATCTTCCAAAGATTCACCTTTGGGTGACGTCCTGAATTCTTTAAAGAATTTGTCCTTGGAGAAGGACTCACAGTCGAACTATGTCCGGTTTGAGCTAGAGACGGGTGAGGAGGAATTTGGCTTCCCACCCGCCACCCACTTCATAGCCACTGTTGATGACTTAACCGACGTGCTTGACTATGGCTCCGAAGACATCGACAGTATGGACGACGATGCCGACAAGGAGAAAGGCCAAGACTCGCCATTCACTGGACGTTGGACGGCCACCTCTTCGTACGACGTGTACATGGTTGATACACCCAAAGGATCTGGCGATGAGAAAGAAGAGCCAGATCCGAATAAAACCTTGGAGACGTAGTCCAAGCGCCGACGCCCCAAACGCCATTCTAAGCCTCGTCGCTCAAAAGACGGCAACACCGGCACCGGAGAAAATAGTACTCCAGGCGACGCCGAAAACAATGAAGACCCTGTCGGAGCCGCATCCGAACAGGAGGAACACGGCAGCGGGCGAGGATAACTCGATGAATGTGCCATAGAAGATGACTCGAAGGGCGGCGATACATCCACCCTCCGAGGAGGAGACAAGCCTCGCAACAAAGACTTCATCGTTCACGAGGATCCTCTCGAGCAGAGCGCTTTAAGCTTCAGCTCATAGCCACTGCAAGGAGCACGAAAAGAAACAGAAGCAGCTTCCGGTGAACAAGATCTGCTCGTCGACAAATGGACTGATGTCCCGACGGTAGAAGAATACGCCTCAAGCGCCCAGCCAAGAGCTACCCAAACGCAGATCGCTACCTCAATTCGATGAGGAGGCACGGAGCACATATCGCCACAGACGCGGAACGACCACCACGCGTGGTCGAGACAGGCGGCCGACCAGCCACCCGCGGTCGGGATAAAGCGGCAACTCAGGCCGAACAGCAGCCGGCCCCACCGCCCCGTAAAAATAGAGACGGAAGAGTTTGGGGTCACACGTACGACCTCCGGCAGACCCTCGACAGTACAACAGGACATACAAGATCGATCTACGGATCGCGAGAACGTGCCTCGAGGCACGACGACGGCTACTTATTCGGACGTGACAAACCAAACTACGCCCGGGCCGAATGCCGCAGATGGACTCCATCAGAGCTACGCTGCGACATGGCCTGATACAGAGGTGTCGCACACCCTCTCTGCTTCATAGATGAAGTACTGGATCACGAATTCCCCAAGGGGTTCAATCCCGTCAATATCGAATCATACGACGGCACAACTGACCCCGCAGTGTGGATCGAATATTTTATTCTCCACATCCACATGGCCCGAGGAGATGACCTCCATGCCATCAAATACCTCCCATTAAAACTCAAAGGACCAGCTCGACACTGGCTAAATAGTCTGCCTAAGAACTCCATCTAAGAATCGAGGACTTGGAAGAAGCCTTCCTCGACAACTTCCAAGGTACATATGTCCGGCCACCCGATGCCGATGACTTAAGCCACATAGTTCAACAATCTGGAGAATCATCCAGGAAATTCTGGACTAGGTTCCTAACCAAAAAGAACCAGATCATTGACTGTCCGGATGCCGAGGCCCTAGCAGCCTTCAAACACAGCATCCGTGACAAATGGCTAGCTCGCCACCTCAGCCAAGAAAAGCCGAAGTCTATGGCAGCCCTTACAGCACTCATGACCCGCTTTTGCGCGGGTGAGGACAGCTGGCTGGCCTGAAGCAAAAACACAGCCAGTGAGGCAGGCCCTTCAGAGGCCAAGATCAGCACCAGCAAGCTCCGACACAATAGACACAAACATCGAAACAATGGCGATAACACCGACGACACAACAGTAAACGCCGGATTCAGCGGCTCCAAGTCCGGCAAACGGAAGAAGCCCTACAAGAGGAGCACCGAGGGACCTTCCAGCCTGGACCGCATACTCGACCGTCGTGCCAGATACATGGCACCCCAGACAAACAAGCCAATCACACCAACAGAGATTGTTGGTTCTTCAAACAGGCTGGCAAGTTAAAATGCCGAGAACAAAGAAAAGGGATCACAAAGTGAGGACGAGGACGAAGAGCCCCGGCAGCCGAACACCGGGGGGCAGAAGAAATGCCCCCCCCCCCCCAAGTCAAAGCGGTGAATATGATATACGCCACGCACATCCACAGAAAGGAGTGCAAACAGGCACTCAGGGACGTCTACGCGGTAGAGCCAGTCGCCCCAAAGTTCAATCTGTGGTCGTCATTTCCGGTCACCTTCGATCGTCGAGATCATCCGACTAGTATCCGCCATGGCGGTTCGACCGCACTGGTCCTTGACCCAATCATCGACGGATTCCACCTAACACGAGTCCTGATGGATGGTGGAAGCAGCCTCAACCTGCTCTACCAGGATATAGTACGGAAGATGGGCATTAATACCTCACGAATCAAACCCACAAAGACTACCTTTAAAGGAGTCATACCAGGCGTGGAGGCCCGCTGCACAGGCTCAATCACGCTGGAGGTGGTCTTCTGTTCTCCGGACAACTTCCGAATCGAAGAGTTAATCTTCAATATCGTCCCCTTCCGCAGTGGCTACCACGCACTGCTCGGACAAACCGCGTTCGCTAGATTCAACGCGGTCCCAAACTATGCTTACCTCAAGCTCAAGATGCCCGGTCCAGGCGGCGTCATAACAGTTAATGGAAATATGGAATGCTCCCTGCATGCGAGAGGAGCACACAACCGCCCTAGCAGCGTAAATACAGAACGGCCTTTTCAAGTAGATCCGCAATACGGCTGCCGAGCCCACGGACACCGTCAAGAAGGTCCGGACTACGCTGCCACAGGACAACTCGGCCCGTCAAGATCTTGACTAGCAATTCGGCCTCCATCCCAGCCCTGATCAAGTAGTGGCATTCGTACCACGCGCACATAATTACGCACTCAAAATTCCATGGGCATCGACGGAGGCACAGCTTGTGGTCCACAGTACGGCCAGACCAACCCCGGACTCACATATCCCTTCCCCCTTTTTCCTTTTTGTTTTAGGTTCTTTTTCCCGTGTGCCTGATAACCAGTCCCTTCGAAGGATTGACATACAAAGACGGCTAGCAGCATAGGTGCGTAGGGTAACCTCTACACGTTCTTCTTGACGGATTTCTACTTATTTCTCAGGACCCGCACGCTGCGCCCCCTCAACTCCGGCATGTTAAATAGCCCAGAGGATTATTGCACTCTTTGTACAGGATACGCCTTGACGTATCCATACAGTCATAATAAAAATGGTTTGCGGCCCAGTTTCTGTGATTTGCGTTTCTTACTTCATTTTTATTTCGATTTGCTTATTGATCGCATCCGTACAATCTGGTACGTCTCACATTCGCCAGGGGCTCCCTATCGTCCCATAATATGGCAGCAAAGTCCGAACACTTCTTATAGATAAGTTCGGCGCCCCAAATTTAGCATTATATGCATTAGCTCCTGATGACCCACAAGTATAGGGGATCTATCGTAGTCCTTCCAATAACTAAGAGTGTTGAACCCAACGAGGAGCAGAAGGAAATGATAAGCGGTTTTCAGCAAGGTATTCTCTGCAAGCACTGAAATTATAGGTAATAGATAGTTTTGTGATAGGATAATTTGTAACGAGCAACAAGTAACAAAAGTAAATAAAGTGCAGCAAGGTGGCCCAATCCTTTTTGTAGCAAAGGACAAGCCTGGACAAACTCTTATATAGAGAAAAGCACTCCCGAGGACACATGGGAATTATCGTCAAGCTAGTTTTCATCACGTTCATATGATTCGCGTTCGATACTTTGATAATTTGATATGTGGGTGGACCGGTGCTTGGGTGCTGTCCTTACTTGGACAAGCATCCCACTTATGATTAACCCCTATTGCAAGCATCCGCAACTACAAAAGAAGTATTAAGGTAAACCTAACCATAGCATGAAACATATGGATCCAAATCAGCCCCTTACGAAGCAACGCATAAACTAGGGTTTAAGCTTCTGTCACTCTAGCAACCCATCATCTACTTATTACTTCCCAATGCCTTCCTCTAGGCCCAAACTATGGTGAAGTGTCATGTAGTCGACGTTCACATAACACCACTAGAGGAGAGACAACATACATCTCATCAAAATATCGAACGAATACCAAATTCACATTACTACTAATAGCATGACTTCTCCCAAGTCCTCATGAACAAACGTAACTACTCACAAAGCATATTCATGTTCATAATCGAGGAGTATTAATATGCATAATGGATCTGAACATATGATCTTCCACCAAATAAACCAACTAGCATCAACTACAAGGAGTAATCAACACTACTAGCAACCTACAGGTACCAATCCCAGACTTAGAGACAAGAATTGGATCCAAGAGATGAACTAGGGTTTGAGAGGAGATGGTGCTGGTGAAGATGTTGATGGAGATTGGCCCTCTCCCGATGAGAGGAACATTGGTGATGACGATGGCGATGATTTCCCCCTCCCGGAGGGAAGTGTCCCAGCGAGTAACAGCTCCAGAGCCCTAGATTGGTTCATGAGGTTCCGCCTCGTGGCGGCGGAGTCTCGTTCCGAAAGCTTGCTTATGATTTTTCTTGAGACGAAAGACTTCATATAGCGAAGATGGCCACGGAGGCCACCTGTGGGGCCCACGAGGCAGGGGCGCGCCAGGGGTAGGCGCGCCCCACCCTCGTGGCCACGCAGTGTGGGCCCCTCTGGTATTTCTTCCGCTTAGTATTTTTATTATTTCCAAAAATGACTTCCGTGGAGTTTGTGACTTTTGGAGTTGTGCGTAATAAGTCTCTAATATTTGCTCCTTTTCCAGCCCTGTAATTCCAAATTACCGGCATTCTCCTCCTTATGTAAACCTTGTAAATAAGAGATAATAGGCATAAGTATTGTGACATAATGTGTAGTAACAGCCCATAATGCAATAAATATCGATATAAAAGCATGATGCAAAATGGACGATCAGCTCGAATCATGTCTTTGGTCAATAGTTGGGTTACTTCGCCCTCGTGCTTGCTATCCCACGCTCCGCTGCATCGGCTAGGGTAGTAAAGGGAGAACTACTGCGATTGTGCCCTGGCCTTGACCGGATGAGCACCTCTCAGAGAGAAAGGCGAAAACCGATCACATGATATGGCGAGAGCCGGTCAGCTGTTCGAGGGTTACAAATCGTTGGAGATTTTTTTAGCGTTATGCGAGATCGGCACTTCCCGATCAGATGTTGTGACAGACTGGTTTAAACCAGGGGCTGCGCCCATGCTTTATTATAAAACTCCTATGGCTAAGTGAGGGTGTTCAAGCCATATAGTCTGATTGCCTTGTTCGTTGCGCTAAACAACTCCTTCAAGGACCATGTAATTGGATCAAGATTGTTTAGATTCCATCCCGAACACCTCCGTACTACCTACGTGAG
Source organism: Aegilops bicornis (assembly GCA_021605145.1). Lineage (NCBI taxonomy): Eukaryota > Viridiplantae > Streptophyta > Magnoliopsida > Poales > Poaceae > Aegilops > Aegilops bicornis. Next base: position 362,403,884 of record CM038669.1, read on the forward strand.
GGCAGAAGCCGACGACTGGCCAACCCTCAGATTACATGCAACACGGCCGCACAGGAGGAAACAATTCAAAGCATAATAAAATTACTTTACAAAACCCGGCTTTGTTTTCATAATACAAAGCAAGGGCAACATGAATACATTCATTCAAATACAATGTCCTGCGAACATTGCGCCGCTACAAGTCGAGACCCTTCTATGCCATCCGAAAATATCGTTCGGGTGTGCGGTGCTCCTTTCCTCCCATGCTCCCCAACGGCAACTTCAACGGCGTTCATCTTCGCCCACCACATCTTGCAGCGAGCGAAGGCCATACGGCACCTTCAATATGCAGAAGCGCTTGACGACGCCCCGGCCGAGAGACGGGCGTTCACCATCCGCCTCACGAGCTCAAGTAGCTGCTGTGCATAAGCTTCGGCTGGCCATAGCCGGATTGTCAAATCCTTCATGGCTAATTCGGCTACCCTGTACAGCTCCACCAGCTGTTTCAGCTGATCGGTGAAGGACATGGGAGGCTCTGACACCGCATATTGCAACCAGAATAGCTTCTTCGCAGAACCCCCTCCTTCGGCTCGATAGAACTCCACGGCGTCCGATACACTGCGTGGTAAATCAGCAAAAGCCCCTGGGGAACTCCGAACCCGGGTTAGTAAAAGGTACTGCTTCTCCGCATACTTGCTTTGCATCTTAAAGGCCTTACCCGCCGTGATCTTCTTGGCCTCCTGGATCTCCTGGAGGGCGGCCTGGGCCTCATTCCGTGTGGTCTCCGCGCTTTGACGAGCCTTGGTGAGTTCGGCCCCTTGAGCCGACGCATCATTCTCCAAGGTCTCACATTTGTTAACCGCAGCCTGGAGCTCCTGCTGGACTTCTTTGACCCGGGCCTTGAGCTTCTTACGGGCGCTTGCTGCTGGACAACCTTCTCCTCGGCCTCACCCAGGGCCTTCCTCAGGGCCTCGACCTCGGTCGCGGCTTCTGCACATATCATGACACCGCTGTCAATATACAGTGCTTATTCTTTTCCGAACACATAGCAGGTCGTCACTCACCTTGCTTCTCCTGGAGCCGAATTTTAACCTTGCCGAGCTCGTTCTCGGTCTGCTCCGGCCAAATGCTTCGTTCAGAGACCTCAAGAAGATGATGCAGGTCGCGCCAACAAAGGACGCCTTATCGATACATATTCAACAGCCTCCTATAATTAAGAATTGATCCTCTGTCCGGTTCTTCTCGCCGAACACCGGACAGTGTCTCAGGGGCTACGGACTACACGGGGTTTTTCTCTTTCTTACCTCAAAACCTGTCAACAAGTTGCTGCAGGCTTCATTCAGTCCGCTCTTGGCGGACTGAACCTTCTTGATCACCGCACCCATAAAGACACGGTGCTCGTCCACGACGGAGGCGCCTCATAGCGCCTCCATCAGGTTATCCGGCGCCCCTGGATGGACGGGGACCACCGGTGGAAGCAGCACACCTCCCTCCTTCAAAAGGGACTGCTCGCCTGACTCTGGAGATATAGGAGTCTCCGGAATCGTATTCAGCTGAGGGCCGAACTGGATGCGGCCCTCTTCGCCAGTCTTCATGGGGCTCGGTTCCCCCATGTGTTCGGCAGTGGAGGCCTTGCCTTGTGGCGCCTCCCGGACAGCGTCCTGGGCTCCTCCCCGGTTCGGAGCAGTCCTCTGGGACAGCACTTCCACATCGTCCCTAGCCCCAGGGAAGTAAGCAGGCGGTGGCGACATGCTCACCATCTCCGACAGAGCCAACGAACCTCCAGATGAGGATCGCTAGATAAGGTCACGGGCCGGCTGCGATAGTGCGTTTAACCATGTCAAGATAACAAAGAGAAAGGGCCGGATACGCACATGAGCGAGCCACATCACTTACGATGCGGCTTGGGGCTTACTGCGGGAGCGTCACTCCGCACTGCTGTCGACGTCCCACGCGGTGTTAAACGCTGGGACGCCCTTCCCCTTCTTGGGCGTCTCCGCCTCCAGACACGCCGAAGCCGCCCTCTTTTTCTTCTTCTCCTCAGGGGGAGGGTTGATTTCCTTCTCCTCCCCCTCCTCTTCCTCGTCATTGTCCTCAGGGACAGAGGAATGAGCTTCATCGTCTTCAGACGTCACGTCCGGAGTGCCCTTGCGATGGGGGCCACTCTTCGCCCCCTTGGCCTTCTTCTTGGCCTTCTTCTTCGGCACCTTATATGGCGTCGGCACCATCATCTTCGCCAGGCGCGGGATGACCGGTTCTTCGGGCAGCGGAGCCGGACCTTTGGATCCGCCTGCCCTCTTCGGCCCCAAATTCCGAAGCGAGCAATAATAAAAGCTTAGATATCATCCTCGAAACATTTAAGTTGGGGATACGCCGGAAAAAACATACCTCACCGGGCGGGTGTTTATAATCGTGACCACGGTCTGAGTCCGCGGGGTCTGTGGCTTCTCGCCGCCCTTAAAGAGCAACTTCCGTGCACCTTCGTGAGTAGTCTCAAGAGCCTTGTCAAGGTTTGGTGCTTCTTCAATTGAAATCCCACAAAGGGCGGCTTAGGTGTCGGTGCACGGAAGAATCCAAATGACTAGCATCACCGGATGACATCAACGAGCTTGACATTTTGGTCACCATGCTTTGAACGCCAAGATTCAGCGCTTATCACTCGTCAGGTGAACACCAGTCCGACTCTTCCCGACCCAGAGGTGAGTCGCATGGGAGAACCGAGCGGAATTGCTGTGCCCAGAGGTGTCAAGTAGGTTCCGTGATGTAGAACCACCGCTTCGCCACTCCTTCACCGTCTCCACAAAAGTGCCTCCGGGCGAGGAGACATTGGATAGCTTGCTCACCATGGCTCCTCTCAAGACTACAAGTGGCCGGGCGCCCACCACCTTCGGCTTCATGTTGAAGACTTTGAGCCATAGCCCGAAGTGGGGTTGGATGCGGAGGAAGGCCTCACACACGATGATAAACGCCGAGATGTTGAGGAAGGAATTCGGGGACAGATCATGGAAATCTATCCCGTAATAATACATCAGCCCGCGGACGAAATGGTGGAGTGGAAACCCTAGCCCGCGGAGGAAATGGGGGATGAATAATACCCTCTCAGTGGGCTTCGGCATGGGGACGACTTGTCCCTCGCCTGGGCAAGCGGTGGGCGATCTCCTTCGCCAAATATTCGGCCGCCCGAAGCTCAGTAATGTCCTCCTCCTTGACGGAGGAGACCATCCACTTGCCCTGACCTCCGGATCCGGACATGGTTGCTTGTGTGGAAAGGAGATGAGTACTTGGGTGCTGGAGCTTGAGATTGGAAAGACGGAGGCAGAGGGAGGGCGTGAGAGAGGAAGAGGGAATCCTTATCCCCTTATAAAGGCAGTGAATATTAAAAGCCTCCTCACTCGCCCTAAAAACTCGCCTATTCCCAAGGGCCGTATAAACGGCACGGTTGGGTTACCCATGCCCGCATTGATGAGAATCCCGCGATAAGGGGACATGATCTCTGCTTTGACAAGACGTGCCAATGGCAACCTATCAAAGCATGGAGCGGCAGACGAAAAGCGGTTCGAAATTATGGCCGGACAGACGTGATGTTGTGATGTAAAAAGCTGTCAGCGGATAGAACTCATGTAAATATATATATATTCTCTCTGCGGTTGTATGTGACAGGTCCAGATACTATCGTCGCATCCGAAGACTATCTTGGAGTTCGGAGAAAGGGGAACCCGCCTTGCAATGCCGAAGACAATCTGCGCGCCGGAATCCTCATCATTGAAAGCCAGGTTCAGGGGCTACTGAGCGAGTCCTGGACTAAGGGGTTCTCGAGGGTCCGACCTGTTATCCATGGGCCGGACTGATGGGCTGTGAAGACATGAAGACCGAAGACCATACTCGTGTCTGGATTGGACTCTACTTGGCGTGGAAGGCAAGCTTGGCGACCGAAGATTCCTTCTTATGTAACCGACTCCATGTAAACCCTAGATCTCCCCGGTGTCTATATAAACCGGAGGGGTTAGTCCGGAAAGGATGATACACATTACCATAGTCATATAGGCTAGACTTCTAGGGTTTAGCCATTACGATCTCAAGCTGTAGATCAACCCTTGTAATACTCATATTCATCAAGATCAATCAAGCGTGAAGTAGGGTATTACCTCCATAGAGAGGGCCCAACTCGGGTAAACATCGTGTCCCCCGTCTCCTGTTACCATCGATCCTCGACGCATAGTTCGGGACCCCCTACCCGAGATCCGCCGGTTTTGACACCGACACCCACGCTACTACTTGTTCCAAAGACATGCACACCATCGAAATAGTCCATCTATATCAATATACATAGAGAGGGAATATTTTTTACAAGAGAGGAAATAGTTCATCCATCCATAATGCCCAGTCTTGGCCAAAGATCTTCTTCTTCTTCTTCTTCTTCTTCTTCTTCTTCTTCTTCTTCTTCTTCTTCTTCTTCTTCTTCTTCTTCTTCTTCTTCTTCTTCTTCTTCTTCTTCTTCTTCTTCTTATTCTTCTTCTTGTTCTCATTTTCTATGGGAGACGGCTTCTCAACAAGCTCTCTGGACCTTGTAGCTATCTCGAAACTCACAAGGGCATCGAGGGCAGCATATTTTATCCGCTCGTACGTCAAGGGATAATTCTCCCATCTAGACGACCTTAATGCCAACGTCTCGTCACCCTTCTGAATATTTGTTCCTAGCACAAAATTTGCTACGTCGAATAGGGATGTTGTCGGTTTATCACAATCTTCTACAGGAATTTTTATTTTGGTTTGTAGGTCAGCGATGCTTTTCAAATCAAGGTTGTACAGCTCCAACTTATGTTTGTCCCCTGCGATGGCTGCCCCATAGAAGTATATGTCCTCCCGAGACAAGAAATCGTGAAGCTCACCTGGTATGGAGGGCGCGTGTATGATGTGGTACACCAAAACATCATCTTCGAGGCACAACTGAAGGACATCGGTGCGTTGGATCTTCCCAAAGGGCACGCCTGTACTGTACTCAAGGCCGAGACCGTTGACATTCATCTCCACCTTTTGGAGGGAGTAGGATACATTGTTGATCCACTTCCGAACAACCCTTGGGTGGTCGCGATCGTAGCAAGTATGCTCAACGAGCCTTCGACGAGACATGTTGGACGCTAAAAACCTGCATCTCGATCTCTTTCGCCATTTGGAACCGCTGGACTGGAGGGCTATGGTTTGGAGAATTAGGATTAGATGGCTAGTCTAATCAAGAAGATGATTATTTATAGGGCTTTGGAATTACTCCTGTGGAGGATGTGAAGAGGTTAAAACAATGTGAATGCAAAGTGTGGTTTGGATGCAAATGAGGATCAAGGTGTAGTGAAAAGCCGAGGAAAATCGGTTCCTCGATGGAGAAGTAAATGGGAGAAGTTATGCGCATGCATGAGGAGAGCTGCTGCGGTGGTTTGACCGCTGCATGCAATGGATTGGACGGGCTCTTCGGTTGCCTTTCTCTCTCCCACGCCAAGACAAAATGGCCCACTTGCATGCTGCAGTTTATTGGCTGGAGTCCGTCTGCCGCTGCTCATGCGTGACGCTTAATTAATGCTGTGAATGCGGGCATGGAGGAAATGGGCGATGCAAAAGGGTATATACGCAGACTAATTAGAGAACATACTGAAAAAGTTATGCATGTACAAAAGAGGACCGGAGGGAGTACTACTCATGTTCCTACTACGGTCAAGGAATATGCGGTTATCCTCAAAAAAGAAAGAAGTCCTTCTTCAAGGCTTCCGCATGCACGAGAATTTGGTTCTGCTCGCAATATGGATGATAGCTGGAGGATGAAGTGAACCCAGAGGCATGCTAGCACGGGTGTGTACTCATGTTCCTACTACTCCTACTAGTAGTAGTAGTACAACTGTGGTACACTTGATGGTCAAAATACTATTATTCATCCGGTCCTCACAGTGAAGTGACAAGACACTGCGCCCGAGGTGACACCAGTCCAAAGCGGGCGGTCCGGGTTACCAAAGTCAGCCTCACCTTGTGCACTTTGTCACGATCGCCACCGCCAACAGATAGCATGCCTCGCCTCGCCTCCCTCTCCCTAGCACCACTCCATCTCCATCTCCATCGCCTGGCCTCGCCGAGATCCCGAGGTCACTCTTCATTATCTCATCTGTGTTTCAAGATACCTCGCCGCCGCCTCCCCCAGCATTTCACTATTCCCTCGCTATCCACTCCAAAGACCGGCAGCCTTCTCCCCGTAAATCAAGCCCCCAAAACCCCACCTTCCAAACTCCACCATGGCCGAATGCTAACCGCCAGCAGATCCATATGAGCCACGATTGGAGCTATCTCCCAAAGGACGCCCTCGACCTCTCGCTGTTCGTGGTATGGATATGTTGAGCCATGCGGCGGGCTGCATGCTCGAGGGCATGCACACGGCCATCGCTGAAGCGCGGCCTAAGCTTTTCAAGACACCCTCGCTTGCTGCTATCTGGTCTTGTGATTGGCTCACCATGATACGGAGGCGCATATGATGCCCCACGACTTCAATCCGATCTCCATTAGTCAAACTTCTTTGCGTATGTACCGATCGCCGTACATCATTTCCCTCGACTTCGATCCGATCACCATCGCCCGAAACTTCTTGGCAGGTATATACTGGATTGGCATGAACTCCTATTGGATGGCTGTCATTAGAGAAGACGGTAAAAAGTTGGTGCTCGTGAACTTCCAGACCTCCCATGAGATTATCCTTCCTCCGTTGGATTATATAGAGTATTACCATCGTGGTCCTAGTCATCTAGATTACCGCATCGCTTGACGGACCTTGTTTTGCGTAAGATTGTAATCTGCCAAGTGCCCACACGATATGCGGATTACGCAGACTTCAAGCCAATTGCCTTGTTCGACAAGGACTACGCCTATCTTTGCGCCGGTGCCTTCTTTAGATGGAGACAACTCAGCTCGCAGTGGATCATCGTCAAAGCTGATACACACTTCTGCGATGCTATTGAACACAATGGCATCATCTACGCGATCGACAAAGCAGATGGAACCACGTATTGCGGGGACGCACAAGGCGTGTAAGTTGTTTCCTTCTCATGTTAATGATGATGCCATGACACCGTTTGAACTTTTGTGATGATTGGCATATCCCTCGCTTGAGCGTAATTTGAGTAGAACTATGGCAATGTATTTGAGACGTCAGAATCAGCTATATTTGGAATGAGTTAATTCATGCGATTGTGATCATGTCATTACAGCCAATTTGTACTCCTCGAATAATCAAACGGTTAGGAATATATGGATATTCTCCTTATTTTACAAGAATCTATATACTACTACTAAATATGAGTGTGTATCAATGGCCATGTTAGTTTCCTCATTTCCATGATGTAGAAACATGCACCACAATCGTTGGTTTCATCTAACCATACATTAGGGAAGTAAATGTGCATATGGAGAACTCCATATTTGGAAGTAGTGAAACTCGTAATGCTTACCATGTGTAAATACCTATATTCGCCCTTCAAAGAATCAATGGTTAGAATAATATCCTCACAAAAAATTGCCCACGTAACACGAGTATGTAACAATGCATAGTCCGTTAGTTACCTTGAAGAATTTGTTTGTGAGGACAGAACATGATTCCATAACATGCATGACATGGTAGTTTCTCGTGAAGAATCGATTGCAAGATAACATGAGTATAACCATGCATGGCACTTCTATATTTTCGAACCCAAAGATACATTTCCACAGTATTTTCCTCCCAGCCCAACAGGACATATCAATGTTGCTTCTTGCATTATCCTACTCATACTCTGAACAATGCTGATCTTACATTAACAATGCATGTCCTTTTTGATATGATGCAATGTCCCTGAAGCTATCGCCCTTTGTAATCACAATTCACCTCTCAAAAATAGGAAGCACAAGTGGTTCCTCGCCGATCGGACGATTTTAAGAAAAGATCGATGATCATTCTGACACATGAGCCGGAGAAGTTATATTGCGTAAACCCCATTGTATACAAGCACCGTGGAAATACGTGAGTATCCTGATGCTGGTTGTTACGCCTATGAGCAGGATACCAGCTTGTTGGGGCCTTCGTAGATTTTTAGTTGGAGGCGGGTAAACAGCCTTGGTTCACACTCTCGCTTTCTCGGACTCAATTATCCAATTAACTGTGAGATCGCCGCTGGCAAGGACCTTGATGGCGTAGAGGCTCGCTTTGCTATGGAAAACTGCGGTCTACACGGCGAGCCCTAGGAGTTCGGGAGCAAACTCCACGAATTGTCAACGATAATAAAATTTCAGCCCAAAAGAAGGTGAGAATGACAAAGGCATCCGGATTAACTTTGATCCTTGGATGCCTCAATTACGACAGGCAGTGATGTGGTTCAAGCCTTCAGGTTGATAGTTAATTAGGCTGTTGCGTCGAAAGGGTGGAGTACTAGTGTCTCTGGATCATTGGTCGTCAAGCGGGCTGCAAATTATGATGGTGTTGGATCATCTCTTCAATGACTTTGTTGTCTTTGCTGCTTGTTCTGATGGGTAGTTCTTTCTTTTGTTATGCATATTCCTTGTCATTTGGTCATCCTCGTCTCATGTCACTCTTTACTATGTAACAGCTTGGCTCATGCGAATGTCATTCTCGGCTCGATCACGAGAGTCCGAAAGCGTTGCAAGTGATAAGTGCGCTTTTTGGTGGTGTAGCAAGACTTCTTATGAACTATCATGTCTTGTTGTTTATGTCAAGAGTAGTCACTAGTCGTTGTTTGAATGTTGTATATATCGTTGTTTCAAATCGTTTATTGTCTCGAACTACCGTGGGCTAAATGAGGGCATCACCATTCTCCAAAGGTTCGCAGTATATGTCCTTTTTTCAAGTTATGTAATTTGAGCTCGCTGTCTTTTCGATGATGTACACTTGTTTGGGCCAGTGAGGTGTCGTTGAATATGGGCCGAGTAGTAACGCAATGCCAAACAGGTCAATTATGACTCTCAGACCGGGCTCTCAAAAGATCCTAAAAAAAGGCCGGGCTCTCCAAAAATGAAAGAATAAGGACTCTTAGGCCAACATGTGGGCGCCACCGGTGTTTTTGTGCGCTTGCGCACCGAGAGCATATTGGCGCGTGTTCGAAATTTGGCTACCTTTTCATCCCCAATCTCCGCCTCCCCACCTCCGAATCTCGATCCTACTCCGCCCCCAAATCCCTCCTCACTCAAGCTCACTATCATGCCGCGGTCAACGCGGATCTCCGAGCCGGAGATCCCGAGGTCCGCCCCCGCTTTCGGTCGCTGCATGCCGTCGCTCAACAAAGGGCATGGCGGCGCTTGACGTACTCGGGGCTTTGTTGGCAAAGTGTTGATGGTAACCATCAACGGCGACCGCCTCCCGTCTCGCCGGACGACCTTGTCAAAGCTTTTGGCATTGGCGCATCGGCATTCAAATAAGTGACTTGCTCATCGAAGTCTGTCCGCCACCGCTGATTTCTTCGTCAGTTCCGGACAACTTTCGATTGGCCAACATGTGTTTGAATCTTCCCCGCGCTTGTTCTCATGCGATGGCGCTACCGATGAGCTTTTGATCGGTGGCACCCAGATGGGGCTGGGTGCCCTCCGAGCTTGAGTTTTTAACAAAGCTTACCTTCCACGGCATGCCTCGATGTGCTTGGAACAATGAGTCCATGAATGAGCTTTATCAACGACCTTGGAGGTGAGCTCAAGTATGTTTGTTCCTCCGCATAGCTAGGCTCGACGGTTATGGCATGGATGAAGAAGCCGCCCACCATACCGAAGGTGATTGGTGTTGAGATACCAGTGCAGGAACCGGGGTTGTAAAATTCATCGCCACCAAGGCCGCCGCGGACCACGTTAGGGATGTACCTGTATCGAGTGTTCGTGCATGTCGAAGAAGTGGTCAATCCATCAATCGAAGTCCTGCCGCCGCCGCTGGTGCCAGGGTCCGTCGACCACGTCCATTACACAATGTCAGACTTTCCCCGTGTTGCTCGGAACGATGGATGGCATAGGGCCTACTCCATCGCGTGGCGGAGGACACTGCTTCTTTGGGAGAAGAGGCAGGCTGGCTGCCCGATGTGCTCTAATTTGAGGTAACAAATCAATCTTGTCGATACTAGTTAAATCCGAGCTATGGACTATTCTAATTTTGTACCTGAACTTTTTTTAGAAAGGGATGTACGTCAACTTAATGTGCTAGCAGAACTTATTGTGTTGTCTCACTGTTTTCTTTGCACAACATTCAAGATATTTCCCTGTCATTGATAAAGAAGATTAACCGTTATGTACGAGTTCGTCGGTTTCAATAGCCCTACCCATAGTGATCCACTGCTTCCATCCTGATTGTGCCGCCTCCGTGAAATTTTTGTATGCAAGTTAAGTGTGCCATGATGTTCTATATGATTGTGTCAACTATATAAGTTTTTACTGAGCATCAGCAATGCATATGGCTGAAAGATGTATTTACGAGCATCAACCGATGGGTCTCTCTCTCTCACACTCACACACACACACACACACACACACACACACACACACACACACACACACACACACACACACACACACAAGTGGGACCCGTAGAATTATATCTTTGCTCGTGACAGCTTTTAATTAGGGTTCCACCGTAATCTAACTTTTTTGTTAAGTTATTAATTGAGCTCTCAAGAATTTCAAAAGGTTGCATGTAGCCTTGTTTGGGCCTTTTCCGGCGTCATGAATGTGGGCTGAGTAGCCATGTTAGGGTTGTACTGCATTACATGTGCCTTCTTTTCAAGATTAGCAATGCAACCGGGGCCGACAGCTTGTACACAATATCCCAAGTCAACTTGTTATTCTCCTCATTGGGCTGCAAACTTTCCTAGGAGGTATGCATTAGGCTTAACAAGAAAATGGACTTTAAGAAATAATAAATGGGATGTAATTATAATAGCTGGGCGGTAACTATAAAAAAATGCACCAAACGCGTAATTAGTTTAAAAAATATATTATTTCCGAAATTTGAAAATTTTAATTTCATTAATTGTTATACAAGTAATATTTCGTTGATTTTAACATAATACAACTTTATTTTGAAATTATATTTAATCTGACTAGAAATTTCGGATAAAAATATTTTCGATCCCATAAAAATGTGGGATTTTTTTATTTCTGTTTTGAGCGGTTGGTTGAAATTATTAATCGTCATTCTAGCTAGGAAATGGGCTGTACTTTTAACAAACTGTAAATGGGCTGTAGTAAATTCCATTATAATTAAAAATGGGTTGTACATTCTTACAAATCGCAAATGGGCTATATGTTCTCTCGCACACACTTGTGGGCCTTCTAAGTTGACGCCCTCTAAAAAACTAAGTTGACGCCAGTATGCAAGGCTTTGTCAACAACACACGGTTCTAGCAAATTGTGGGTCGCTGGATGTCCATCGAATCTAATGTCGGCTTCTTCTTCAATCTCGGATATTCTTGCTTCGGTACCAAAAATGATTCCTCCCCTAACATCCGGGGTGCACCGCTTGGAGGGTCGACCAGGCCTACTAAGTTGACACATACCAAGGGCTTTGGTCAACTTAGTCAATATAAACGATTCTAGCTAGCAGTGACTGTGACGATGTCCATCCAACGGTCAGTAGTGCTTCTTCAACCTCTGGTCTTCTTGCTCCAAATTACCAAAGCAGCGCCCGGTCGTGTCACGCGTTCCTCGCCTCCCGTGGTCGGGTCAGGATGCCGCTGGAGGCCTCACCGCCTTACTACTCCCACCGCTGGCCAGGCCATCCCTCTACTCACCCACACCCCCCGTTATTCCTGCAATGACGGGCAGCCTCACACCGCAGCCAAACCAAAGGAACCCTCAGACTTCTCTCAAGGCTGGCTTCCATCGTCAAGGCTTCCCCGCCTCCGCCGTCCCTTCCTAGGCCTCGCCATCGCCCATCGCCCTTGTGCTCTCGGCGCGGGCGCGTGGTCAACGTGGTCAAGGAACGGCTTCCATCTGGACGTGGACTATACATGGAGAGGTCGATACCGTCCATGATGGCAGCAAGGAAGTGCCTCCTTATTATGCGGAAAATAATGATTCCTCCACCGACAGCTAGGGACCCACCGGACGGGCCATCGATTTTCACTTAAAAAACGCTTCCCCGACCATCGGGACCCACCGACGGGCCATCGTATTGCTTAAAACGTTCCCCAACTTGTCACTCAGCACTCCACCGGAAGTGCCTCCTTATTACGCACAAAAATGAATACTCCCCCGCCGGTTGGGACCCACCTTGGTGGAGGCTGACTTAGGGCCCACTAAGTTGACGGGATGGAGTGCTTTGTCAACTTAGTCAATATGAACGATTCTAGTTCCAAAGGACCGCACGGTGTCCATCCAACGGTCGTAGTGCTTCTTCAACCTCTCGATCTTGTTGCTCCAAATTCAAAGCAAAGCACCGGCCGTGCCGCATGCTCCACCGCCTCCGTGGCGTGTCGGTGTCAGCCGAGGCCTCACCGCCCCTACTATTCCCACCGCTAGCCGTGCCCTCGCAAGCCGACGGCAGCCGTAACCAAAGTTGAACCTCGTGACTTTCCTCCGCTGCGGCTTCCACTGCCGCCTTCCCCGGCTCCTGGCTGCCCCCTTCCTAGGCCTCGCCATCGCCCACCGCCTCGGTGCTCTCGGCGGGCGTGGTCAACGTGGTCAAGGAACGGCTTCCATCGGACGTGGATCAGACGCGGAGAGGTCGATACCGGGTCCATCGCCGCAAAGAAGGAAGTGCCTCCTTATTACGCAGCAAAATAATTATTCCTCCACTGACGTCAGCCGGGACCCACCAGACGGGCCACCGTGGTTTCGTGAAAAAGTTTCCCGATCGCTGGGACCCACTACTTACATCTTCGCACGCAAGGAAGTGCGTCGGCAAAAAATGATTCGCTTCTCGACCGCTGGGGACCCACCAGCTACATATTCGCAGGCAAGGAAGTGCCTGACAGTCGGGACCCACCTGGTCAAAGCGTACGTAGCTTTGTCATTCTAGTTGCGAACGTGTACGTACATAGTCGTCGATGTAGAGGCGCGAACGTGTCTTAGTAGAGGCGCGCACGTAGCATGTACACATACGTACAGCGGCCAGGGTGCAAGAAAGTAAATACGGCCACGTACGTACATACGGGCGGGGTCTCGAACGCTTACTGCTACAAGCATGTCTGGCCAGGGCTCGTGTACATGGCTGGGTCGAAACGGAGAAACAGCGTCTGCCGCCGTGTTCATGGGGAGGCAACGGAATGCGCCGTGTTCATCGAGAGGCAACAGAACGGGAGCCAACCGGCTTGGACGGAACAGCCGATGGAAACGAGGCTCATGCGTCAGCAGAACGGAGGAAACGGCCTTTGTGTCGACCGCCACGTTCGGAATGGGATCCTGTTCATCGGGAGGGGTCTGGCGTACTGCAAAACGGAGGAAACGGACCACCTACGGTCAAAACAGGGGTCCTGTTGATCGGGAGGGGTGTGGCGTACCGCAAAATGGAGGAAACGGATTTGTGTTGGAGCGCTATGGTCGAAACGTAGGTCCTGTTCATCGGGAAGGGTGTGGCGTACCGCAAAACGGGACTCCAAGGGATACTGTTCATCTCCACCGTCGACCCCCTCCAGCCTCCACTTGCCATCGTTTCATCCATCGCCGACCTCCTCCAGCCTCCACCGCGAAAGTGTTCATCCACGGGCTCCTGTTCATGCGGCCTCCACCGCTGCTACTTCCAACTGCCATCGCTCAACCAGCCCTCTCCACGGGCTCTCGTTTCAACCTGTTGGGAACGAAAGCGTAAATTAAAATTTTCCTACGTGTCACCAAGATCTATCTATGGAGAAACTAGCAACGAGGGGAAGGAGAGTGCATCTACATACCCTTGTAGATCGCTAGAGGAAGCTGCTCAAGAGAACGGGGTTGAAGGAGTCGCACTGCCGTGATCCAAATCACCGGAGATCCTAGTGTCGAACGGACGCACCTCCGCTGCTCAACACACGTGACAGCCCGGTGACGCCTCTCCCACGCCTTGATCCAGCAAGGAGAGAGGGAGAGGTTGAGGAAGACTCCATCCAGCAGCAAAGACAACGGCGTGGTGGTGGTGGAGGAGCATGGCAATCCAAAGAGGGCTTCTCGCCAAGCACCACGGGAGAGGAGGAGGAGGAGAGGTGGCTGCACCAAGAAGGAGAGAAACCTCTCGTGTTGGGCAGCCCCTAGACCTCATGTATTTGTAGGGGAGGGAGGGCTGCACCCCCTCTAGGGTTCCCTCCCCAGGGTGGCAGCCCCCCAGATGCCATCCTGGTGGCGGCCGAGGGGAAGAGAGGGAGGCACTGAGGTGGGCCTTAGGGCCCATCTCGCCTAGGGTTTGCCCCTCCCACTCTTTCCCGTGCCTTGGGCCCCTTTAGAAGCGCACCAGCCCACCTGGGCTGGTCCCTCCACACTTGGCCCACGCAGCCCTCCGGTTGGTGGCCCTGACTTGGTGGACCTCCGGGACCTCCCGGTGGTCCAGTATCGCTATCGAAAAACCAAACTTTTCCTATGACCAAAACAGACTTCCCATATATAAACTCTTACCTCCGACCATTCCGGAACTCCTGCGTGACGTCCGGGATCTCATCCGGACTCGAACAACATTCGCAACCACATACAAACTTCCTTTATAACCCTAGCGCCATCGAACCTTATGTGTAGACCTACGGGTTCGGGAGACATGTAGACATGACCGAGACGTTCTCCGGCCAATAACCAACAACAGCGGATCTGGATACCCATGTTGACTCCTACATGTTCCACGATGATCTCATCGGATGAACCACGATGTCAAGGACTCAATCGATCCTCAGATACAATTCCCTTTGTCTAGCGGCATTGTACTTGCCCGAGATTCGATCGTCGGTATCCCGACACCTTGTTCAATCTGCCATCGCAAGTCTCTTTACTCATCCCGTAACACATCATCCCGTGATCAACCCCTTGGTCACATTGTTCACATTATGATGATGTCCTACCGAGTGGGCCCAGAGATACCTCTCTCCGTCACACGGAGTGACAAATCCCAGTCTCGATTCGTTGCCAACCCAATGACACTTTTCGGAGATACCTCGTAATGCACCTTTATAGCCACCCGCTTACGCCAGGACGCTTGGTACACCCAAAGCATTCCTACGGTATCCGGGAGTTGCACAATCTCATGGTCTAAGGAAATGATACTTGACATTTAGAAAAGCTTTAGCATAATGAACTACACCGATCTGTGCTAGGCTTAGGATTGGGTCTTGTCCATCACATCATTCTCCTAATGATGTGATCCGGTTATCAATGACATCCAATGTCCATGGTCAGAAACCGTAACCATCTATTGATTAACGAGCTAGTCAACTAGAGGCTTACTAGGGACATGGTGTTGTCTATGTACCCACACATGTATCCGGAAGTTTCCTATCAATACAATTATAGCATGGATAATAAACGATTATCATGAACAAGGAAATATAATAATAACTAATTTATTATTGCCTCTAGGGCATATTTCCAACAGTCTCCCACTTGCACTAGAGTCAATAATCTAGTTCACATCGCCATGTGATTAACACTCACAGGTCACATCGCCATGTGACCAACATCCAAAGAGTTTACTAGTGTCATTAAACTAGTTCACATCATCATGTGATTAAGACTCAATGAGTTCCGGGGTTTGACTCATGTTTTGCTTGTGAGAGAGGTTTTAGTCAATCGGATCTCAAGCTTTCAGATCCGTGGTGTGCTTTAAATTTCTAGGTCATATTATAAATGTTGCTTCCACGCCTCCATTTGAAACTATTCCAAATGGTTGCTCCACTATAATGTATCCGTTTGCTATTCAGAGTCATTTGGATAGGTGTCAAAGCTTGCATCGACGTAACCCTTTACGCCAACTCTTTATCACCTCCATAATCGAGAAACATGTCCTTATTTACTCCAAGGACAATTTTGACCGCTGTCCAATGATCCCCATTCCCGGATCATTCTTGTACCCCTTGACTGACTCATGGCAAGGCACACTTCCGGTGCGGTACACAAAGATAGCATACTATAGAGCCCACGTCTAAAGCATAGGGGACGACCTTCGCCTTTCTCTCTTTTCTCGCCGTGGTCGAGCTTTTGTCTTAACTTCATACCTTACATATCGTGCAAGAACTCCTTCTTTGATCGATCCATCTTGAACACCTTCAAGATCATGTCAAGGTATGTGCTCATTTGAAAGTATCATTTAGCTTTTCGATCTATTCTCATAGATCTTGATGCTCAATGTTTAAGCTAGCTTAATCCAGGTTTTCACTTGAAAACACTTTTCGTGATAACCCTATATGCTTTACGTAAAATTCTTCATCATTTTTGATCATCAATATGTCAAATCTACATATACTCATCGAAATTTATAGTGCTCCCACTCACTTCTTTTGGAAATACAAGTTTCTCACAAACTTTGTATAAACCCAAAATCTTTGATCATTTTATCAAAGCGTATATTCCAACTCCGAGATGCTTACTCCGATTCTTAAAAGGATCATTGAGCCAAGATACCTTTTAGCATCCTTAGGATCGAAAAAACTTTCCGATTATATCACATACAACCTTTCCTTACAAAACCGGTAAGGAAACTCGCTTGACATCCATTCCGCCAGATTTCATAAATGCAGCTAATGCTAACATGATTCCGACGGACTTAAGATCGCCACGGATGAGAAAATCTCATCCTAGTCAACTCCCTTGAACTTGTGAAAAACTCTTCGCCACAAGTCGAGCTTCATAGACGGTGACATTACCGCCCACGTCTGGCCTCTTCTTCTTAAAGATCCATTTATCTCAATGGCTTGCCGATCAACGGCAAGTCCACCAAAGTCCATGCTTTGTTCTCGATACATGGATCCTATCTCGGATTTCATGGCTTCGAACCATTTGTTGGAATATGGGCCCACCATTGCTTCTCCATAGCTCGCAGTTCATTGTTGTCTAGCAACATGACATTCAAGACAGGATCACCGCATTCACTCCGGCAAGATATGCGCCCTTGTCGCCCTACGAGGTTCGTAGTGACTTGATCCAAGCTTCATGATCACTATCGTAGCTTCTACTTCAATTGATGTAGGTGCCACAGAACTTCCGCGTGCTCGCTACACACCGTTGAAGTGATGGTTCAATAACCTCATCAAGTCTCCACCATCCTCCCACTCAATTCTTTTCGAGACGAAACTTTTCCTCGAGAAAGGACCCGATTCAAGAAACAATCCCTATTGCTTCCGGATCTGAATTAGGAGGTATACCTAACTGTTTTGGGTGTCCTATGAAGATGCATTTTGTCCGCTTTGGGTTCGAGCTTATCAGCCTCGAAACTTTTTCCACATAAGCCGCCGCAGCCCCAAACTTTTAAGAAACGACAACTTAGGGTTTCTCCAAACGGTGTCGCCTCAACGGAATTACGTGGTGCCCCATTAAAGTGAGTGCGGTTGTCTCTAATGCCTAACCCATGAACGAGTAGTGGTAATTCGATAAGAGATATCATGGTACGCACCATATCCAATAGAGTGCAACTATGATGTTCGGACACACCATCACACTATGGTGTTCCAGCGGTATTAATTGTGAAACAATTTGCACAATGTCTTAATTATGCGTACAAAGCTCAGAATCAGATACTCATCTCTATGATCATATCATAGACATTTTATCCTCTTGTCACAATGATCTTTAAATTCACTCTAAAATTACTTGAACCATTCAATAATTCAGACTTTGTGTTTCATCAAGTAAATATACTCAACATCTACTCGAATCATCCGTGAAGTCGTAACATAACGATATTCATCGCATGCCTCAAAGACTTCATTGGACCGCACACATCAAAATGTGTTACTTCCAACAGGTTGCTACCTTGTTCCATCTTACTCAAACCGAGGCTTTTCACTATCTTGCCCATGTGGTATGATTTGCATATCTCAAGTGATTCAAAATCAAGTGAGTCCAAACGATCCATCTGCATGGAGTTTCTTCATGCGTATACACCAATAGACATGGTTTGCATGTCTCAAACTTTTCAAAAACGAGTGAGTCCAAAGATCCATCAACATGGAGCTTCTTCATGAGTTTTATACCAATATGACTTACATGGCAAAGGCCACAAGTAATGCGGGTACTATCATTACTATCTTATATCTTTTGGCATGAAAATGTGTATCACTACGATCGAGATTCAATAAACCATTCCTTTTAGGTGCTAGACCATTGAAGGTATTATTCAAATTAACAGAGTAACCATTATTCTCCTTAAATGAATAAATCAGACAAGTATAGACATAATCCAATCATGTCTATGCTCAACGCAAACACCAAATAACAATTATTTAGGTTTAACACCAATCTCGATGGTAGAAGGAGCGTATGATGCTTGATCATATCAACCTTGGAAACACTTCCAACACGTATCGTCACCACCTTTAGTTAGTCTCTTGCTTATTCCGTAGCTTTTGTTTCGAAAGTTACTAACACTTAGCAACCGAACCGCATCTAATAATTCTCGTGCTACTAGGAGTACTAGTAAAGTACACATTAACATAATGTATATCCAATATACTTCTATCGACCTTGCCAGCCTTCTTATCTACCAAGTATCTAGGGTAATTTCGCTCCGTTGGTTGTTCCCCTTATTACGTAAGCACTTAGTCTCGGGTTTGGGTTCAACCTTGGGTTTCTTCACTGGAGCAAAGAATCGATTTGCCGCTTCATGAAGTGTCCCTTCTTGCCCTTGCCCTTCTTGAAACCAGTGGTTTCACCAACCATCAACAATTGATGCTCCTTCTTGATTTCTACTTTTCGCGGTGTCAAACATCGTGAATACCTCAAGGATCATCATATCTATCCCCTCGACATGTTATAGTTCATCAATAAGCTTTAGCAGCTTGGTGGCAATGACTTTGGAGAAACATCACTATCTCATCTCGAAGATCAACTCCCACTCGATTCAAGTGATTGTTGCACTCGAGACAATTCGAGCACAAGCTCAATGATTGAGCTTTTCTCCCATAGTTTGCGAGCTAAGAAAATCGCTCGGAGGTCTTATACCTCTTGACGTGGGCACGAGCCTGAAATCCCAATTTCAGCCCTCAAAACATCTCATATGTTCCGCGACGTTTCGAAAAACGTCTTTGGTGCCTCAACTCTAAACCGTTTAACTGAACTATCACGTAGTTATCAAAACGTGTATGTCCGATGTTCGTAACATCCAGAAACGACGTTTGCGGTTCAGCACACTGAGCGGTGCATTAAGTGTTGGAAATATGCCCTAGAGGCACTAATAAAAGTATTATTATTATATTTCCTTGATCATGATAATTGTCTTTTATTCATGCTATAATTGTATTATCCAGAAATCGTAATACATGTGTGAATACATAGACTACAATACGTCCCTAGTAAGCCTCTAGTTGACTAGCTCGTTGGTCAACAGATAGTCATGGTTTCCGACTATGGACATCGGATGTCATTGACAATCTGGATCACGCTATTAGGAGAATGACGTGATGGACAAGACCCAAAACCTAAGCATAGCACAAGATCGCGGTAGTTCGCTTTGCTAGAGCTTTTCCAATGTCAAGTATCTCTTCCTTAGACCTTGAGATCGTGTAACTCCCGGATACCGTAGGGAATGCTTTGGTGTACCAAACGTCCACAACGAATCGGGTGACTATAAAGGTGCACTACAGGTATCTCCTCGAAAGTGTCTCATGGGTTGACCACGGATCGAGACGAGGATTTGTCACTCCGTGATAACGGAGAGGTATCATCGGGCCCACTCGGTAGTGCATCATCATAATGAGCTCAAAGTGACCAAGTGTCCGGTCACGGATCATGCATTACGATGCGAGTAAAGTGACTTGCCGTAACGAGACTGAACGAGGTATTGGGATACCGACGATCGAAGTCTCGGGCAAGTAACATACCGTCTCGACAAAGGGAATAGTATACGGGTTGCTTGAATCCTCGACATCGTGGTTCATCCGGCGACATCATCGAGGAGCATGTGGGAGCCAACATGGGTATCCAGATCCCGCTGTTGGTTATTGACCGTAGAGCCGCCTCGGTCATGTTCTGCATGTCTCCCGAACCCGTAGGGTCTACACACTTAAGGTTCTTGGCGCTTAGGGTTATCGTGAAGACTTGTATGTGATTACTGAATGTTGTTCGAGTCCCGGATGAGATCCCTGACGTCACGAGGAGTTCCTAATAGTCCAGAGGTAAAGATTTATATATGGGAAGTTGTCAAACGGACACGGAAAGTTTCGGGCGCACTGCATTGTACAGGGCCACCTAAGGGTTCCGGAGGTCCATCGGAGGGGCCACCTCTCCCGGGGGCCACTAGGGCTGCGTGGGGAAGGAGCCAGCCTCGGTGGGCTGGGTGCACCCCCCCTTGGGCCCTTGCGCCTAGGGTTTGGGGGAACCCTAGAAGGGGCGCCTTGCTTGAGGCAAGCCACCTCCCTTGGCTGCCGCCCCCTCTAGATGCCATCTAGAGGGGCCGCCCCTCCTCCTTCCCCTATAAATAGAGGGGTGAGGGAGGGCTGCAAACACCCCAAGCCAAGGCGCAGCCCTCCCTCCCCAACACCTCTCCTCCTCCGCACGTGCTTGGCGAAGCCACGGGCTTGAGAATCGCTGCACCAACAACACCACGCCCGTCGTCTTTGCCGCTTGGAGCAATCTTCCTCAACCTCTCCTTCCTCCTTGCTGGATCAAGACGGAGGAGACGCCGTCCGCATCTGCACGTGTGTTGAACGCGGAGGTGCTGTCCGCTCAAAGCACTTGGTCATCGGTGATCCGAATCACGGCGAAGTACGCACTCCGTCATCACCATCCCCTTGAACGCTTCCGCGACTCGATCTACAAGTGGTATGTAGATGCAAACTCACTCCTTGACTCGTTGCTTAGATGAACTCATAGATGGATCTTGGTGAAACCAGTGGGAAAAATTTTAATTTTCCTCGCAACGCTCCCAACAAAGTGGCATCATGAGCTAGGTCTATCGTAGTTCTCTATTGCACGAGTAGAACACAATTTGGTTGTGGGCGTGGATCTTGTCAACTTGCTTGCCGCTACTAGTCTTATCTTTGCTTCAGCGGTATTGTGGGATGAAGCGGCCCGGACCAACCTTACACGTGCACGCTTTACGTGAGACCGGTTCCACCGACTCCACATGCACTAGTTGCATAAGGTGGTCAAGGGTGTCTGCCTCTCCCACTTTAGTTGGAGCGGATTCGATGAAAAGGGTCCTTATGAAGGGTAAATAGAAGTTGACAAGATCACGTTGTGGTTATTCGTAGGTAAGAAAACGTTCTTGCTAGAACCCAATTGCAGCCACGTAAAGATGCAACAACAGTTAGAAGACGCCTAACTTGTTTTTTGCGGCAAAGAATTGTCATGTGATGAGATATGGCCAAGTTGTGATGAATGATGAATGACATATTGTGATGTATGAGATCATGTTCTTGTAATAGGAATCACGACTTGCATGTCGATGAGTATGACAACCGGCAGGAGCCATAGGAGTTGTCTTTAATTTTGTATGACCTGCGTGTCATTGAAGAACGCCATGTAAATTGCTTTACTTTATTGCTAAATGCGTTAGCCATAGAAGTAGAAGTAGTCGCTATGGCGTGACAACTTCATGAACACATCGATGATGGAGATCATGATGATGGAGATCATGGTGTCATGCTCGGTGACAAGATGATCATGGAGCCCGAAGATGGAGATCAATGGAGCTATAATGATATTGGCCATATCATGTCACTTCTATATAATTGCATGTGATGCTTATTATGTTTATGCATCTTGTTTACTTAGAACGACGGTAGTAAATAAGATGATCCTTACAACAATTTCAAGAAGTGTTCTCCCCTAATCTGCACCGCTACTAAAGTTCGTCAATGCTTGAAGCACCACGTGATGATCAGGTGTGATAGATCCTTGAGTTCACATACAACGGGTGTAAGACAGTTTTACACATGCAAACACTTAGGGTTAACTTGACGAGCCTAGCATGTACAGACATGGCCTTCGGAACACGGAGACCGAAAGGTCGTAACACGAGTCGTATGGAAGATACGATCAACATGAGAATGTTCACTGACGATGACTAGTCCGTCTCACGTGATGATCGGACACGGCCTAGTCGACTCGGATCGCGGTAACACTTAGATGACTAGAGGGATGTCTAATCTAAGTGGGAGTTCATTAAAATAATTTGATTAGATGAACTTAATTATCATGAACTTAGTCTAAAACCTTTTGCAAATATGTCTTGTAGATCAAATGGCCAACGCTCATGTCAACATGAACTTCAACGCTGCTCCTAGAAAACCAAGCTGAAAGATGATGGCAGCAACTATACGGACTGGGTCCTAACCCGAGGATCATCCTCATAGCAGCCAGGAAACAATATGTCCTAGAAGGACCGCTAGGTGACGCCCCGTCTCTGCAGAACCAAGACATTATGAATGCTTGGCAGTCTCGTCTTGATGATTACTCCCTCGTTCAAAGGCGTAATGCTTTATAGCTAGAACCGGGCTCCAAAAGCGCTTTTGAGCAACACGGAGCATATGAGATGTTCTGGAGAGCTGAAACTAGTTTTTCAAGCTCATGCCCGGTCGAGAGATATGAAGTCTCCGACAAGTTCTATAGTTGTAAGATGGAGGAAAACAGTTCTCACAAGGAGCACATACTCAAAATGTCCGGGTTGCATCACCGCTTGTCCCGGTGGACATAAACCTCCTGGACGAGGCGGTCGTTGACAGAATCCTTCAATCGCTCCCACCAAGCTATAAGAGCTTTGTGATGAACTACAATATGCAGGGATGGTGAAGACCATTCCTGAAGTATTTTCAATGCTGAAGTCACAGAGGTTGAAATCAAGAAAGAACATCAAGTGTTGATGGTCAATAAGACCACTAAGTTCAAGAAGGGCAAGGGTAAGAAGAACTTCAAGAAGGACGGCAAAGATGTTGCCGCCACCCGGTAGCCAAATGCCGGGAAGAAGTCAAAGAATGGACCCAAGCACGAGACGGAGTGCTTTTATTGCAAGGAAGGGTCACTAGAAGCGGAACTGCCCCAAATACTTAGCGGATAAGAAGGCCGGCAACACCAAAGGTATATTTGATATACATGTAATTGATGTGTACCTTACCAAGTACTGTAGTAACTTCCGGGTATTTGATACCGTGCCGCTGTTGCTCATATTTGTAACTCACAGCAGGAGCCGCGGAATAAGCGGAGACCGGGCGAAGGACGAGGTGACGATGCGCCGGGAATGGTTCCAGTAGTCGATGTGATCGCCGTCGACACGCTTACCTCTACATTTACCTACGGGATTAGTTTTGAACCTTAATAATTGTTATTTGGTGCCAAGTTTGAGCATGAACATTGTATCTGGATCTCGTTTGATACGAGATGGCTACTCATTTAAATCCGAGAATAATGGTTGTTCTATTTATATGAGAGATATGTTTTATGGTCATGCTCCGATGGTCAATGGTTTATTCTTAATGAATCTCGAACGTAGTGTTACACATATTCATAGCGTGAATACCAAAAGATGTAAAGTTGATAACGATAGTCCCACATACTTGTGGCACTGCCGCCTTGGTCACATTATGTCAAGCGCATGAAGAAGCTCCATGCTGATGGACTTTAGAGTCTCTCAATTATGAATCATTTGACACATGCGTAACCATGCCTCATGGGCAAAATGACCAAGACTCCGCTCTCGGAACAATGGAGCGAAAGCAACCAACTTGTTGGAAATCATACATACCGATGTATGCGGACCAATGAGTGTTGAGGCTCATGGAGGATATCGTTATGTTCTCACTCTCACAGATGACTTGAGTAGATATGAGTATGTCTACTTGATGAAACACAAGTCCGAGACCTTTGAAAAGTTCAAGGAATTTCAGAATGAAGTAGAGAATCAACGTGACCGAAAGATAAAATTCTTACGATCGGATCATGGAGGAGAATATTTAAGTCATGAATTTGGTACACACTTAAGAAAATGTGGAATCGCTTTCACAACTCACGCCGCTGGAACACCTCAACAGAACGGTGTGTCCGAACGCCATAATCGCACTCTATTGGATATGGTGCGATCTATGATGTCTCTTACCGATTTACCGCTATCATTTTGGGGATACGCTCTAGAGACAGCTACATTCACTTTAAATAGGGCACCGTCTAAATCCATTGAGACGACACCGTATGAATTATGGTTTGGGAAGAAACCTAAGTCGCCGTTTCTAAAAGTTTGGGGATGCGATGCTTATGTCAAGAAACTTCAACCTGAAAAGCTCGAACCCAAATCGAAAAAATGCGTCTTCATAGGATACCCTAAGGAAACCATTGGGTATACCTTCTACTTAAGATCCGAGGGCAAGATCTTTGTTGCCAAGAACGGATCCTTTTCTGGAAAAAGAGTTTCTCTCGAAAAGAAGTAAGTGGGAGGAAAGTAGAACTCGATGAAGTACTACCTCTTGAACGGGATAGTAGTGCAGCTTCAGGAAAATGTTCCTGTGATGCCTACACCAACGGAAGAGGAAATTAATGATGATGATCAATGTACTTCGGATCAAGTTGCTACTGAACTTCGTAGGTCCACTAGGACACGTTCCGCACCAGAGTGGTACGTCAACCCTGTCCTGGAAATCATGTTGTTAGACAACGGTGAACCTTCGAACTATGAAGAAGCGATGGCGGGTCCAGTTTCCAACAAATGGCTTGAAGCCATGCAATCCGAGATAGGATCCATGTATGAAAACAAAGTATGGACTTTGACAGACTTGCCCGATGATCGGCGTGATAGAAAATAAATGGATCTTTAAGAAGAAGACGGACGCGGATGGTAATGTCACCATCTATAAAGCTCGACTTGTCGCTAAGGGTTATCGGCAAATTCAAGGGATTGACTACGATGAGACTTCTTCTCCCGTAAGCGAAGCTTAAGTCCGTCCCGAATCATGTTAGCAATTGCCGCATACTATGATTATGAGATATGGCGGATGGACGCCAAAAGCAGCGTTCCTTAACGGTTATCTTAAGGAAGAGTTGTATATGATGTAGCCGGAAGGTTTTGTCGATCCTAAGAATGCTAACAAAGTATGCAAGCTCCAATGATCCATTTATGGGCTGGTGCAAGCATCTCGAGTTAGAACATTCGCTTTGATGAGATGATCAAAGCGTTTAGTTTATGCACTTATGGAGAAGCCCTGCGTTTACAAGAAAGTGAGTGGGAGCTGTGTTGCATTTCTCATATTATATGTAGATGACATACTTTTGATGGGAAATGATATAGAACTCTTGGACAGCATTAAGGCCTACTTGAATAAAAGTTTTTCAATGAAGGACCTTGGAGAAGCTGCTTATATATTAGGCATCAAGATCTATAGAGATAGATCGAGATGCCTCATAGGTCTTTCACAAAGCACATACCTTGATAAGATTTTGAAGAAGTTCAAATGGATCAGTCCCAAGAAGGGGTTCTTGCCGTCAGACAGTAAGGTGTGAGATTGAGCTCGGCTCAATGCCCGACCACGGCAAAAGATAAAGAAGAGATGAGTGTCATCCCCTATGCTTCAGCCATAGGATCTATTATGTATGCCATGCAGTGTACTGCACCTGATGTAAACCTTGCCGTGAGTTTGGTAGGAAGGTACCAAAGTAATCCCGGCAAGGAACACCGGACAAGCGGTCAAGAATATCCTGAAGTACCTGAAAGGACAAAGGACATGTTTCGTTTATGGAGGTGACGAAGAGCTCACGTAAAGGGTTACGCCGACGCTTAGCTTCGACACGAATCCGATGACTCAAAGTCACAAACCCGGATACGTGTATATGTTGAATGGTGGAGAGCGGTAGCTGGTGCAAAGGCAAAGCGAGCGTCGTGGCGGGATCTACATGTGAAGCGGAGTACATGGCAGCCTCGGAGGCAGCGCATGAAGCAATTTGGGTGAAGGAGTTCATCACCGACCTAGGAGTCATACCCAATGCGTCGGGGCGATCAAACTCTTCCGTGACAACATCGGGCTATTGCACTTGCCAAGGAGCCTGTGTTTCACAAGAAGACCAGTGCACATCAAGTTGCCGCTTCAACTCCATCCGTGAAAATGTTCAAGATGGAGACATAGAAATTTGTAAAGTGCATACGGATCTAATGTCGCAGATCCGCTGACTAAACCTCTTCCGCGAGCAAAACATGATCAACACCGTAACTCTATGGGTGTTCGATTCATCACAATGTAACTAGATTATTGACTCCAAAGGCAAGTGGGGAGACTGTTGGAAATATGCCCTAGAGGCAATAATAAAAGAATTATTATTATATTTCCTTGATCATGATAATTGTCTTTTATTCATGCTATAATTGTATTATCCGGAAATCGTAATACATGTGTGAATACATAGACTACAATACGTCCCTAGTAAGCCTCTAGTTGACTAGCTCGTTGGTCAACAGAAAGTCATGGTTTCTTGACTATGGACATCGATGTCATTGACAACGGGATCACGCCATTAGGAGAATGACGTGATGGACAAGACCCAAACCTAAGCATAGCACAAGATCGTGTAGTTCGCTTTGCTAGAGCTTTTCCAATGTCAAGTATCTCTTCCTTAGACCTTGAGATCGTGTAACTCCGGATACCGTAGGAATGCTTTGGTGTACCAAACGTCACAACGTAATCGGTGACTATAAAGGTGCACTACAGGTATCTCCGAAAGTGTCATTGGGTTGACACGGATCGAGATGGATTTGTCACTCCGTATAATCGGAGAGGTATCAACTTGGGCCCACTGGTAGTGCATCATCATAATGAGCTCAAAGTGACCAAGTGTCCGGTCACGGGATCATGCATTACAGACGGTAAAGTGACTTGCCGGTAACAAGACTGAACGAGGTATTGGGATACCGACGATCGAGTCTCAGCAAGTAACATACCGTCGACAAAGGAATAGTATACAGGGTTGCTTGAATCCTCGACATCGTGGTTCATCCGATGACATCATCGAGGAGCATGTGGGAGCCAACATGGGTATCCAGATCCGCTGTTGGTTATTGACCCGAGAGCCGCCTCGGTCATGTTCCAGATGTCTCCGAACTCCGTAGGGTCTACACACTTAAGGTTCTGATGACGCTTAGGGTTATCGGGAAGACTTGTATGTGATTACCGAATGTTGTTCGAGTCCCGGATGAGATCCCGGACGTCACGAGGAGTTCCTAATAGTCCGGAGGTAAAGATTTATATATGGGAAGTTGTCAAACGGACACCGAAAGTTTTGAGCGTGCGGTGTATCGCAGACAGCTGGGGCCACCGGAAGGGTTCCGGAGGTCCACCGAGAAGGGCCACCCCTCCGAGAGGGCCACTTGGGCTCATGGGGGAAGGAGCCAGCCACAGTGGGCTGGGCGCACCCCTTGGGCCCTTGCGCCTAGGGGTTTGGGGGAACCCTAGAAGGGGCGCCCCTTGCTTGGGGCAAGCCACCCTCCTTGGCCGCCGCCTCTAGATGCCATCTAGAGGGGCCGGCCCTCCTCCCTTCCCTATAAATAGAGGGGGTGAGGGAGGGCTGCAAACACCCCAAGCCAAGGCGCAGCCCTCCTCCCCAACACCTCTCCTCCTCCGCACGCGTGCTTGGCGAAGCCCCTTGAGAACTGGCTGCACCAACAACACCACGCCGTCGTGCTGCCTTTGGAGCAATCTTCCTCAACCTCTCCTTCCTCCTTGCTGGATCAAGACGGAGGGAGACGTCGTCCGTCCGTGCACGTGTTGTTGAACGCGGAGGTGCTGTCCGTTCAGCACTTGGTCATCGGTGATCCGAATCATGGCGAGTCACGACTCCGTCATCACCATCCCTTGAACGCTTCCGCACTCGATCTACAAGTGGTATGTAGATGCAAACTCACTCCCTTGACTCGTTGCTTAGATGAACTCATAGATGGATCTTGGTGAAACCGTAGGAAAAATTTTAATTTTCTCGCAACGCGTTCCCCAACATTAAGGACATAAGCTTTCTAACGTCCGCATAATCGCCACCGTCAACTTTCAACTATATTTTCTCTAGGAACATATCTAAATAGTGGAACTAAAAGCGCGAGCTTCTGACATAATTTGCAAAGATCTTTTGACTATGTTCGTGATAATTAAGTTCATCTTATGAACTCCCCACTCGTGATAGACATCCCTCTAGTCATCTAAGTGATTACATGATCCGAGTCAACTAGGCCGTGTCCGATCATCACTTGAGATGGACTAGTCATCATCGGTGAACATCTTCATGTTGATCGATTATCTTCTATAATGACTCATGCTCGACCTTTTCGGTCTCTTGTGTTCCGAGGCCATGTCTGCATACATGCTAGGCTCGTCAAGTTAACCTAAGTGTTTGGCGTGTGTAAATCTGGCTTACACCCGTTGTATGTGAACGTAAGAATCTATCACACCCGATCATCACGTGGTGCTTGAAGCGACGAACTTTCATAACGGTGCAGTTAGGGGGGAACACTTTCTTGAAATTTTAATGAGGATCATCTTATTTACTACCATCGTTCTAAGCAAATAAGATGCATAAACATGATAAACATCACATGCAATCAAATAGTGACATGATATGGCCAATATCATTTTGCTCCTTTTGATCTCCATCTTCGGCTCCATGATCATCATCACACCGGCATGACACCATGATCTCCATCATCATGATCTCCATCATCGTGTCTCCATGAAGTTGTCTCGCCAACTATTACATCTACTACTATGGCTACCGTTAGCAATAAAGTAAAGTAATTACATGGCGTTGTTTAATGACACGCAGGTCATACAATAAATAAAGACAACTCCTATGGCTCGCCGGTTGTCATACTCATCGACATGCAAGTCGTGATTCCTATTACAAGAACATGATCAATCTCATACATCGCATATCATTCATCACATTCTTCTTGGCCATATCACATCACATAGCATACCCTGCAAAAACAAGTTAGACGTCCTCTAATTGTTGTTTGCATGTTTTACGTGGCTGCTATGGGTTTCTAGCAAGAACGTTTCTTACCTACGCAAAACCACAACGTGATATGCCAATTGCTATTTACCCTACATAAGGACCCTTTTCATCGAATCCGTTCACTAAAGTGGGAGAGATCGGCACCCGCTAGCCACCTTATGCACCAAGTGCATGTCGATTGGTGGAACCCGTCTCACGTGGAAGAGTACGTAAGGTCGGTCCGGGCCGCTTCATCCCACAATACCGTCAATAAACAAGATTGGACTAGTAACAAAATCAACGCCCACAACTACTTTGTGTTCTACTCGTACAAAGAATCTACGCAATAGACCTAGCTCATGATGCCATTTGTTGGGGAAACGAGCAGAAATTCAAAATTTTCCCACGAGTCACCAAGATCTATCTATGGAGAAACTAGCAACGAGGGAAGGAGAGTGCATCTACATACCCTTGTAGATCGCTAAGCGGAAGCGTTCAAGAGAACGGGGTTGAAGGAGTCGTGCCTTGTCGTGATCCAAATCACCAAAGATCCTAGTGCCGAACGGACGGCACCTCACGCTGCTCAACACACGTACAGCCCGGTGACGCCTCCCACGCCTTGATCCAGCAAGGAGAGAGGGATAGGTTGAGGAAGACTCCATCCAGCAGCAAAGACAACGGCGCGTGGTGGTGGTGGAGGAGCGTGGCAATCCAGCAGGCTTCGCCCAAGCACCACGGAGAGGAGGAGGAGGAGAGGCGGGGCTGCACCAAGAAGGAGAGAACTCGTGTTGGGCAGCCCCCAGACCTCATGTATTTATAGGGGGAGGGGAGGGGGCTGCGCCCCCTCTAGGGTTCCCTCCCCAAGGGTGGCGGCAGCCCCCGATGCCATCTGGGTGGCGGCCAGAGGGGAAGAGAGGGCGTCACCGGGTGGGCCTTGGGGCCCATCTGCCTAGGGTTTGCCCTCCCACTCTTCCCTCAGTGCCTGGGCCCTTGTGGGGCGCACCAGCCCACCTGGGCTGGTCTCCTCCCACACTTGGCCCACGCAGCCCTCCGGGGTTGGTGGCCCCACTTGGTGGACCCGGGACCCTCCCTGTGGTCCCAGACGTTAATCTGAAAAACCCGAAACTTTTCCATGACCAAAACAGGACTTCCCATATATAAACTTTACCTCCGGACCATTCCGGAACTCCTCGTGACGTCCGGATCTCATCCGGACTCGAACAACATTCGGTAACCACATACAAACTTCCTTTATAACCCTAGCGCCATCGAACCTTAAGTGTAGACCTACGGGTTCGGAGACATGTAGACATGACCGAGACGTTTCTCCGGTCAATAACCAACAATGGATCTGGATACCCATGTTGACTCCACATGTTCCACGATGATCTCATCGGATGAACCACGATGTCAAGGACTCAATCGATCCCAGATACAATTCCCTTTGTCTAGCGGCATTGTACTTGCCCGAGATTCGATCGTCGGTATCCCGATACCTTGTTCAATCTCGTTACGGCAAGTCTCTTTACTCGCCCCGTAACACATCATCCCGTGATCAACCCCTTGTTCACATTGTGCACATTATGATGATGTCCTACCGAAAGTGGGGCCCGGAGATACCTCTCCGTCACACGGAGTGACAAATCCAGCCTCGATTCGTGCCAACCCAATGCAGACACTTTCGGAGATACCGCAATGCACCTTTATAGCCACCCGATTACGTTGTGACGCTTTGGTACACCCAAAGCATTCCTACGGTATCCGGAGTTACACAGTCTCATGGTCTAAGGAAATGATACTTGACATTTAGAAAAGCTTTAGCATACGAACTACACGATCTGTGCTGGGCTTAGGATTGGGTCTTGTCCATCACATCATTCTCCTAATGATGTGATCCCGTTATCAATGACATCCAATGTCCATGGTCAGGAAACCGTAACCATCTATTGATTAATGAGCTAGTCAACTAGAGGCTTACTAGGGACATGGTGTTGTCTATGTACCCACACATGTATCTGAGTTTCCTATCAATACAATTATAGCATGGATAATAAACGATTATCATGAACAAGGAAATATAATAATAACTAATTTATTATTGCCTCTAGGGCATATTTCCAACACAACCACCCCTCCACGGGCTACTGTTCATCCAACCCTCCACCATCTACTGTTCATCCTACCCTCCACGGGGTGGTCTTGTTCATCCTGCCCTCCACGGGGTCCTGTTCATCCAGCCCCAACCGGCTCGCTCGATCGGGGTCCTGTTCATCCAGAGGCAACACCACGGGGTCCTGTTCGTCCACCCCCACCGGGAACTGTTCATCCAAACCCCCCACAGCACGCTCACTGTTCATCCATAGGTAGCATCGATCGGCTTCAGTTCGCAGCAATAGCGAAGGAATCGCTCGATCGGGTTCAGTTAATAGCCATCGATCGATCGCTCGGGTTCGATAGCGGTAGCCTGCGAAAGGCAATCGCTCAGGTTGAGTTAGAGCCCAATGCCTCGCACCCACGCACGCGTCGTGTCACGAAAGAAACGCGCATCGCCGCCCCGACCACCCACCGTGAACCGGGAACACCCCGATATTTTCCTCGCCCTCGCTTCTACCACGGTTTTTTCCGTCATGGATGGCCCAAAGAATGTCATGCGCTATGCCTCCGACCCGCCTACGGACGAAAAGCCCATTTTCTCGTCATGATTTTTTGTCACAGAAGTAGGACCCCACCACATCTATGATGATACCGTGTTTTGTCACAATTATTGTCACAGAAGTGTCATAAGTATGACAAAAAAAAATTCGTTCGGCCTAAAATGTCACGGATGTGTCTTTTTTTGTAGTGTTAAGGAGTGGCCACGAGGGCCCAGGGCGCGCTTGACCCCCTGGGGCGTGCCCCTCACCCTCATGGGCCCCTCGGGCATCGTCTCGCGTTGATTCCACTTCCCAAAATTCACAAATATTGCAAAAAAAATCTCCGTCAGTTTTTATCCCGTTTGGACTCCGTTTGATATGGATTTTCTGCGAAACAAAAACATGCAACAAACAGGAACTGGCATTGGGCACTGGATCAATATGTTAGTCCAAAAATATATGAAAGTTGTATAATATTGGCATGGAATAATAAAAAATTATAGATACGACGGAGACGTATCAGCATCCCCAAGCTTAATCCCTGCTCGTCCTCGAGTAGGTAAATGATAAAAAATATTTTTTTTGATGTGGAATGCTACCTAGCATAATATTGATCATGTAATCTAATCATGGCATGAATATTAAGACACGAGTGATTCAAAGCAATAGTCTATCTTTTAATATTAAGACAACAATACTTCAAGCATACTAATAAAGCAATCATGTCTTTTCAAAATAACATGGCCAGAGAAAGTTATCCCTACAAAATCAAATGGTCTGGCTATGCTCCATCTTCACCACACAAAATATTCAAATCATGCACAACCCCGATGACAAGCCAAGCAATTGTTTCATACTTTTGACGTTCTCAAACCTTTTCAACTTTCACGCAATACATGAGCATGAGCCATGGACATAGCACTATAGGTGGAATAGAATATGATGGTGGAGGTTGTGTGGAGAAGACAAAGGAGAAAGTCTCACATCGACGCTTGGCTAATCAATCCAAGCTATGGAGATGCCCATCAATTGATGTCAATGTGAGGAGTAGGGATTGCCATGCAACGGGTGCACTAGAGCTATAAGTGTATGAAAGCTCAAATGAAACTAAGTGGGTGTGCATCCAACTTGCTTGCTCATGAAGACCTAGGGCATTTGAGGAAGCCCATCGTTGGAATATACAAGCCAAGTTCTATAATGAAAATGCCCACTAGTATATGAAAGTGATAACTCAAGAGACTCTCTATATGAAGAACATGGTGCTACTTTGAAGCACAAGTGTGGTAAAAGGATAGTAACATTGTGGCTTCTCTCTTTTCTCTCATTTTTTTATTTTTTTTCTCTTTTTTTAGGCTTCTTTGGCCTCTCTATTTTTTTGGGGGGCTTCCTTGGCCACTTTTATTTTGATAACCTCACATGGGACAATGTTCTAATAACGATGATCATCACACTTTTATTTACTTACAACTCAATATTACAACTCGATACTAGAACAAATATATGACTCTATATGAATGCCTCCGTGAAGGTAATACGGGATGTGCAATTATCTAGCGTAGCAATCAAAAAAACGGACAAGCCATGAAAACATCATGCTAGCTATCTTACGATCATGCAAAGCAATATGACAATAAATGCTCAAGTCATGTATATGATGATGATGGAAGTTGCATGGCATTATATCTCGGAATGGCTATGGAAATGCCATGATATCTAGGTATGGTGGCTGTGTTGAGGAAGATATAAGGAGGCTTATGAGTGATAGAATGTATCATATCACGGGGTTTGGATGCACCGAAGAAGTTTGCACCAACTCTCGAGATGAGAAAGGGCAATGCACTGTACTGAAGAGGCTAGCAATGATGGAAGGGTGAGAGTGCGTATAATCCATGGACTCAACATTAGTCATAAAGAACTCACATACTTTTTGCAAAATCTATTATTCATTGAAACAAAGTACTACGCACATGCTCCTAGGGGGATAGATTGGTAGGAGAAGACCATCGCTCGTCCCCGACCGCCACTCATAAGGAAGACAATCAATAAATACCTCATGCTCCAACTTCGTACATAACGGTTCACCATACGTGCATGCTACGGGAATCACAAACTTCAACACAAGTATTTCTACAATCCACAACTACCCACTAGCATGACTCTAATATCACCATCTTTATATCGCAAAACTATTGCAAGGAATCAAACATATCATATTCAGTGATCTACAAGTTATATGTAGGATTTTATGACTAACCATGTGAATGACCAATTCATGTCATCTCACTAAATAGATATAAGTGAAGCAAGAGAGTTTAATTATTTCTACAAAAGATATGCCCACGCTCTAACAAATATAAGTGAAGCAAAAGAGCATTCTACAAATGGCGGTTTTCTATGTGAAGAGGAACAGGCAATCCAAACTTCAAATGATATAAGTGAAGCACATGAAGCATTCTATAAATCCATACTCAAAAGATATAAGTGAAGTGCAAAGAGCATTCTATAAATCAACCATGGACTATCTCATGCCAGCATGGTGCATAAAAGAAAAGTTAAAACTAAATGCAAAAGACACTCCAAGATTTGCACATATCGCATGAACGAAACGAATCCGAAAACATACTGATACTTGTTGAAGAAAGATGGGATGCCTTCCGGGGCATCCCCAAGCTTAGACGCTTGAGTCTCCTTAAATATTTACTTGGGGTGCCTTGGGCATCCCCAAGCTTGAGCTCTTGCCTCTCCTTCTTCTCCTCATATCGAGACATCCTCGATCTTCGAACACATCATCCACACAAAACTCAACAGAAAGTTCGGTAAGATCCGTTAGTATAATAAAGCAAATCATTACTCCAAGTACTGTTGCAAACCAATTCTCTTTTTTTTTGCATTGTAGCTACTGTAATATAACTTTTCCATGGCTTAGTCCACTGATAGAAATCGATAGTTTCATCAAAACAAGCAAACTATACATCAAAAACAGAATCTGTCTTAAACAGGACAGTCTGTAATAATCTAAACATTCACCATATCTCCGGTACTCCAAAATATCTGAAAAAATTAGGAAAAATAAACAATTTGTATAGAAAGACAGTGCAAAAAGTTTCAGATCTGTTTGACGTTCCAGTAAAAAATGTAAAATCATGCACTACAGCCAAAGTTTCTGTTTTGCACCGCACAAACCAACAATCAATCTAAACATCCTCAAGGCAAACCTTGGCACATTATTTTTGTAATTAAACTTTATAAAAGCACACAACAGAAATAAATGACTCTCTAAAACTTCCGGGTTGTCTCCCTGGCAGCGCTTTCTTTAAAGCCATTAAGCTAGGCATATAGTGCTCAAGTAATGGATCCACCCGGATCCCAAGGTATATCAAAGCCAATTTTAATTAACAATGATTTGTGATATAGTAGCGAGCACAAAGTAACACATATCATGCAACAACAAAGTCTAACTCTCTTCTAATGCATCGGCATGTCATAAAAGAACAATTCATGCACACATAGTAAAGGCCAATGCATAGTATAAACAGTTTCTTGCAATTTTATCATATTGGAAACATGGAGAGGCGGAGATGTAGTTCCTCTCTCATAATAATTGCAAGTAGGAGCAGCAAGCACATGCATATTATATCTATCAAAATCATCATGTGTAGTAGAAAATGCAATCCATCAATATAATCCTTAATAAGGGCAAACTTCTCCGATATAGTGTAGTCGGGAGAATTCAAAAAGATAATAGGACTATCATGCGTGCGTGCTATAGCAAAAATTTCATGTTTAACATAAGGAACTATTGAAGGAAATATGCCCTAGAGGCAATAATGAAGTTATTAGTTATTTCCTTATATCATGATAAATGTTTATTATTCATGCTAGAATTGTATTAACCGGAAACATAATACTTGTGTGAATACATAGACAAATAGAGTGTCACTAGTATGCCTCTACTTGACTAGCTCGTTGATCAAAGATGGTTATGTTTCCTAGCCATTGACATGAGTTGTCATTTGATTAACGGGATCACATCATTAGGAGAATGATGTGATTGACTTGACCCATTCCGTTAGCTTAGCACATGATCGTTTAGTATTCTACTATTGCTTTCTTCACGACTTATACATGTTCCTGTGACTATGAGATTATGCAACTCCGTTCTGGGAGGAACACTTTGTGTGCTACCAAACGTCATAACGTGAATCGGGTGATTATAAAGGTGCTCTCATGTGTCTCCAAGGTACTTGTTGGGTTGGCGTATTTGAGATTAGGATTTGTCACTCCGATTGTCGGAGAGGTATCTCTGGGCCCACTCGGTAATGCACATCACTTAAGCTCTTGCAAGCATTGCAACTAATGAGTTAGTTAAGTAGATGATGTATTACGAACGAGTAAAGATAATTGCCGCAACGAAGATTGAACTAGGTATTAAGATACCGACGATCGAATCTCGCCAAGTCATACCGATGACAAAGGGAACAACGTATGTTGTTATGCGGTCTGACCGATAAAGATCTTCATAGAATATGTAGAGCCAATATGAGCATCCAGGTTCCGCTTATTGGTTATTGACCGAGACGTGACTCAGTCATGTCTACATAGTTCTCGAACCCGTAGGGTCCATGACGCTTAAAGTTTTGATGACAGTTATATTATGAGTTTATATGTTTTGATGTACCGAAGATTGTTCGGAGTCCCGGTTGTGATCACGGACATAACGAGGAGTCTCGAAATGGTCGAGACATGAACATTGATATATTGGACGACTATATTCGGACACCGGAATGGTTCCGGGGTTATTTGACATAATATCTGCAGAGTGCAGAGGGGTTCTGGAACCCACCCCCCCGGAGGTTATTGGGCCTCATGGGCTCAATTGGTGGAAGAGGAGAAGCGGCCAAGGGGCAGCCGCGCGCCCTCCCCCCCCCCCCCAAGTCCGAATTGGACAAGGAGGGGGGCGCCCCCCTTTCCTTTCCCCCTCTCTCTCCTTCCCTCTCCTCTCGTAATCCAACAAGGAAAAGGGAGGGAGTCCTACACCCGGTGGGCAGGGGGCACCCTAGAGACACAACAATTGATCTGTTGATCTTTTAGCCATGTGCGGTGCCCCCCTCCACCATAGTCCACCTCTCTAATATTGTAGCGGTGCTTAGGCGAAGCCCTGCGTCGGTAGAACATCATCATCGTCACCACGCCGTCATGCTGACGCTCCCTCAACACTCGGCTGGATCGGAGTTCGAGGGACGTCATCGGGCTGAACGTGTGCTGAACTCGGAGGTGCCGTATGCGTTAAAGTACTTGATCGGTCGAATCGTGAAGACGACGATCACATCAACTGCGTTGTGCTAACGCTTCGCCTTCGGGTTCACGAGGGTACATGGACAACACTCTCCCTCTCATTGCTATGCATCTCCATGATCTTATTAATGCGTAGGGAATTTTTTGAAACTACTATGTTCCCTAACAAAGTGGCATCCGAGCCAGGTTTTATGCGTAGATGTCATATGCACGAGTAGAACACAAGTGAGTTGTGGACGATATAAGTCATATTGCTTACCAAAGATGTCATACTTTGGTTCTGACGGTATTGTTGGATGAAGCGCCCGGACCGACATTACGCCAGACGCTTACGCGAGACTGGTTCTACCAACGTGCTTTGCACATGTGGTCAAGTGCGGTGTCGGCCCGACTTTAGTTGAACCGAGTGTGGCTACGCCCGGTCCTTGCGAAGGTTAAAACAGCACCAACTTGACAAACTATCGTTGTGGTTTTGATGCGTAGGTAAGAACGGTTCTTGCTAAGCCCGAAGCAGCCACGTAAAATTTGCAACAAGAAAGTAGAGGACGTCTAACTTGTTTTTGCAGGGCATGTTGTGATGTGATATGTTCAAGACATGATGCTAAATTTTATTGTATGAGATGATCATGTTTTGTAACCGAAGTTATCGACAATCGGCGAGAGCCATATGGTTGTCGCTTTATTGTATGCAATGCAATGCGCTTCTGTAATGCTACTTTATCACTAAGCGGTAGCGATAGTCGAGAAGCATAAGATTGGCGAGACGACAACGATGCTAGATGGAGATCAAGGTGTCGGCGCGGTGACGATGGTGATCATGACGGTGCTTCGGAGATGGAGATCACAAGCACAAGATGATGATGGCCATATCATATCACTTATATTGATTGCATGTGATGTTTATCTTTTATGCATCTTATCTTGCTTTTGATTGATTTCGGTAGCATTATAAGATGATCCCTCACTAAATTATCAAAGTATAAGTGTCTCCCCGAGTATGCACCGTTCATGAAAGTTCTTCGTGCTGAGACACCACGTGATGATCGGGTGTGATA
This sequence comes from Aegilops bicornis, assembly GCA_021605145.1. NCBI lineage: Eukaryota > Viridiplantae > Streptophyta > Magnoliopsida > Poales > Poaceae > Aegilops > Aegilops bicornis. Next base: position 362,441,895 of record CM038669.1, read on the forward strand.
GGCTCTACGTTTAAATACAACAGGTGCAAAAGCAGTTGCACACGGAATACTCGAGGTTAAACTTGATGAGCCTAGCATATAACGAGATATGGCCTCTAACACGGAGACCGAAAGGTCGGCGTGAATCATATAGTAGATATGATCAACATAGTGATGTTTACCATTGAAACTACTCCATCTCACGTGATGATTGGACATGGTTTAGTTGATATGGATCACGTGATCACTTAGAGGATTAGAGGGATGTCTATCTAAGTGGGAGTTCTTAAGTAATATGATTAATTGAACTTAAATTTATCATGAACTTAGTACCCGATAGTATATTTCTTGTCTATGTTGTTGTAGATAGATGGCCCGTGTTGTTGTTCCGTTGAATTTTAATGCGTTCCTTGAGAAAGCAAAGTTGAAAGATGATGGTAGCAATTACACCGGACTGGGTCCGAATTAACGAGTATTATCCTCATTCTTTGCATGTAAGAATTATGTCCTGGAAGCACCATTGCAGGTGCGGACACTGCTGCGGGGAGCAACACCGGATGTTATGAGCGTCTGGCGGAGCAAAAGTGATGACTACTCGATAGTTCAGTGTGCCATGCTACGGCTTAGAACCGGGACTTCAATGACGTTTAAACGTCATGGAGCATAATGAGATGTTCCAGAGTTGAAGTTAATATTTCAAGCAAATGCCGGATTGAGAGATATGAAGTCCCCAATAAGTTCTACAAGCTGCAAGATGGAGGAGAATAGTTTTGTCTGTGAGCATATACTCAAAAATGTCCGGGTATAACAATCACTTGATTCAACCGGGAGTTAATCTTCCGGATGATAAGCGTCATTGATGTAATTCTTCAATCAACGCCACCAAGCTACAAGAGCTTACGTGATGAACTATAACATGCAAGGGGCGGATAAGGCGATTCTCGGGCTCTTACGCAATGCTAAAGGCTGCGAGGTAGAAATCAAGAAGGAGCATCAAGTGTTGATGGTCAATAAGACCACTAGTTTCAAGAAAAGAGCAAAGGGAAGAAGAAGGGGAACTTCAAAAGAACCAAGCAAGTTCTTGCCGGGGAGAAGAAACCCAAGTCCGGACCTAAGCCTGAGATCGAGTACTTCTAATCGCAATCCGGGGATCGGTCACGGGAAGCGGAACTTCCCCAAGTATTTGGCGGATAAGAAGGATGGCAAGGTGAACAAAGGTATATGTGATATACATGTTATTGATGTGTACCTTACTAACGCTCGCAGAGCACTTTGGGTATTTGATACTGGTTACATTGCTAATATTTGCAACTCGAAATAGGGACTATGGATTAAGCGAAGATTGGCTAAGGGCGAGGTGGCACGGCGATGCGGCGTGGGAAATGGTTCCAAAGTCGATGTGATCGCGGGTCGGCACGCTACCTCTACATCTACCTTCGGGATTAGTTTTAGACCTGAATAATTGTTATTTGGTGCCAGCGTTGAGCATGAACATTATATCTGGATCTTGTTTGAGCGAGACGGTTATTCATTTAAATCAGATAATAATTGTTGTTCTGTTTTTATATGAGTAATATCTTTTATGGTCATGCACCCTTGAAGAGTGGTCTATTTTTGTTGAATCTCGATAGTAGTGATACACATATTCATAATATTGAAGCCAAAAGATGCATAGTTGATAATGATAGTGCAACTTATTTGTGTCACTGCCGTTTAGGTCATATCGATTATAAAGCGCATGAAGAAACTCCATCTTGATGGACTTTTGGAACCACTTGATTATGAATCACTTGGTACTTGCGAACCGTGCCTCATGGGCAAGATGACTAAAAACACTGCTTCTCCGGAACTATGGAGCGAGCAACAGATTTGTTGGAAATCATACATACATATGTATGTGGTCCGATGAATATTGAGGCTCGTGGCGGATATCGTTATTTTCTCACCTTCACAGATGATTTGAGTAGATATGGGTATATCTACTTAATGAAACATAAGTCTGAAACATTTGAAAAGTTCAAAGAATTTCATAATGAAGTTGAAAATTATCGTAACAAGAAAATAAAATTTCTACGATATGATCATGGAGGAGAATATTTAAGTTACGGGTTTGGTCTTCATTTGAAACAATGCGTAATAGTTTCGCAACTCACGCCACCGGGAACACCACAGCGTAATGGTGTGTCCGAACGTCGTAATCGTACTTTACTTGATATGGTGCGATCTATGATGTCTCTTACTGATTTACCGCTATCATTTTGGGGATATGCTTTAGAGACAGCTGCATTCACGTTAAATAGGACACCATCGAAATCCGTTGAGATGACGCATTATGAACTGTGGTTTGGCAAGAAACCAAAGTTGTCGTTTCTTAAAGTTTGGGGCTGTGATGCTTATGTGAAAAAGCTTCAACCTGATAAGCTCGAACCCAAATCGGAAAAATGTGTCTTCATAGGATACCCAAAAGAGACTGTTGGGTACACCTTCTATCACAGATCCGAAGGCAAGACTTCTGTTGCTAAATTTGGAAACTTTCTAGAGAAGGAGTTTCTCTCGAAAGAGGTGAGTGGGAGGAAAGTAGAACTTGATGAGGTAATCGCATTCTCGCTCCCTTATTGGAAAGTAGTTCATCCACGAAACCAGTTTACGTGACACCTACACCAATTAGTGAGGAAGTTAATGATGATGATCATGAAACTTCAAATCAAGTATTCTTGAACCTCGTAGATCAACCAGAGTAAGATCCGCACTGAGTGGTACGGTAATCCTGTTCTGGAAGTCATGTTACTAGACCATGATGAACCTACGAACTATGAAGAAGCGATGGTGAGCCCAGATTCCGCAAAATGGCTTGAGGCCATGGAATCTGAGATGGGATCCATGTATGAGAACAAAGTGTGGACTTTGGTTGACTTGGCCGATGATCGGCAAGCCATTGAGAATAAATGGATCTTCAAGAATAAGACTAACGCTGACGGTAATGTTATTGTTTATAAAGCTTGACTTGTTGCAAAAGGTTTGCGACAAGTTGAAGGGGTTGACTACGATGAGACCTTCTCACCCGTAGCGATGCTTAAGTCTGTCCGAATCATGTTAGCAATCGCCGCATATTATGATTATGAAATTTGGCAAATGGATGTCAAAACTGCATTCTGAATGGATTTCTGGAAGAAGAGTTGTATATGATGCAACTGGAAGGTTTTGTCGATCCAAAGGGAGCTAACAAAGCGTGCAAGCTCCAGCGATCCATTTATGGACTGGTGCAAGCCTCTCGGAGTTGGAATAAGGCTTTGATAGTCCTGATCAAAGCATTTGGTTTTATATGACTTTTGGAGAAGCACAGTATTTATAAGAAAGTGAGTGGGAGCTCTGTAGCATTTCTAATATTATATGTGGATGACATATTGCTGATTGGAAATGATATAGAATTTCTCCGGATAGCATAAAGGGATACTTGAATAAGAGTTTTCAATGAAAGACCTCGGTGAAGTTGCTTATATATTGGGCATCAAGATCTATAGAGATAGATCAAGACGGCTTAATTGGACTTTCACAAAGCACATACCTTGACAAAGTTTTGAAGAAGTTCAAAATGGATCAAGCAAAGAAAGGGTTCTTGCACGTGTTACAAGGTGTGAAGTTGAGTAAGACTCAATGCCCGACCACTGCAGAAGATAGAGAGAAGATGAAAGATGTTCCCTATGCTCATAGGCTCTGTCATGTATGCAATGCTGTGTACCAGACCTGATGTGTGCCTTGCTATAAGTTTAGCAGGGAGGTACCAAAGTAATCGAGGAGCGGATCCTTTGGACGGTCAAGAACATCCTGAAATACCTAAAAAGGACTAAGGATATGTTTCTCGTTTATGGAGGTGACAAAGAGCTCATCGTAAATGGTTACGTTGATGCAAGCTTTTGACATCGATCCGGACGATTCTAAATACGCAAACCGGATCACGTGTTTACATTGAAGCGGTGGAGCTATCGGTTGGTGCAGTTCTAAACAAAGCTCATGGCGGGATCTCGTGTGAAGCAGAGTACATAGCTGCCGGAAGCGACAAATGAAGGAGTCTGATGAAGGATTTCATATCCGATCTGGAGTGTCATACCTAGTGCATCGGGTCCAATGAAAATCTTTTGTGACAATATCGTGCAATTGCCTTTGGCGAAGGAATCCAGATTTCACAAAGAACCAAGCACATCAAGAGACTCTTCAATTCCATCCAGGATCTAGTCGGTGGGAGACATAGAAATTTGCAAGATACATACGGATCTCTGATATGTTGCGAACCTATTGACTAAGCCTCTTCCACGAGAGCAAAACATGATCAACACCAAGGCTCCATGGGTGTTAGAATCATTACTTGTGTAATCTAGATTATTGACTCTAGTGCAAGTGGGAGATCAAGGAAATATGCCCTAGAGGCAATAATAAAGTTATTATTTATTTCCTTATATCATGATAAATGTTTATTATTCATGCTAGAAATTGTATTAACCGGAAACATAATACTTGTGTGAATACATAGACAAACAGAGTGTCACTAGTATGCCTCTACTTGACTAGCTCGATTGATCAAAGATGGTTATGTTTCCTAGCCATTGACATGAGTTTTCATTTGATTAATCGGGATCACATCATTAGGAGAATGATGTGACTGACTTGACCCATTCCGTTGGCTTAGCACACGATCGCTTAGTGATGCGCTATTGCTTTCTTCATGACTTATACATGTTCCTATGACTAGGGAGATTATGCAACTCCCGTTTAATGGAGGAACACTTTGTGTGCTACCAAACGTCACAACGAATCGGGTGATTATAAAGGTGCTCTCTACAGTGTCTCCGAAGGTACTTGTTGGGTTGGCGTATTTGAGATTAGGATTTGTCCTCCGATTGTGAGGAGAGGTATCTCTGAGCCCACTTTCGATGAATGCATATCATAAGCCTTGCAAGCATTGCAACTAATGAGTTAGTTGGGAGATGGTGTATTACGGAACGAGTAAAGAGACTTGCCGGTAACGAGATTGAACTAGGTATTAAGATACCGACGATCAAATCTCGGGCAACTAACATACCGATGACAAAGGGAACAACGGATGTTGTTATGCGGTCTGACCGATAAAGATCTTCGTAGAATATGTGGGAGCCAATATGAGCATCCAGTGTTCCGCTATTGGTTATTGACCGAGGCGATGTCTCGGTCATGTCTACATAGTTCTCGAACCCGTAGGGTCCGCATGCTTAAAGTTTCGATGACAGTTATATTATGAGTTTATATGTTTTGATGTACCAAAGGTTGTTCGGAGTCCCGGATGTGATCACGGACATAACGAGGAGTCTCGAAATAGTTGAGACATGAAGATTGATATATTGGACGACTATATTCGGACACGGAATGGTTCCGGGGTTATCGGATATATCTTGAGTACCGGGGTTCACGGAACCCCGGAGGTTATTGGGCCTCATAGGCCCCAATTGGTGGAAAGAGGAGAGGCGGCCAAGGGCAACACGCCTCCCCCCCCAAGTCCGAATTGGACAAGGAGGGCCCCCCCCCCCCCCGCCTTTCCTTTCCCCCTCTCTCTCCTTCCCTTTCCTCTCCTAATCCAACAAGGAAAAGGGAGGGAGTCCTACTCCGTGGGAGTAGGACTACTCTGGCCAGCGCCTCCCGGCCTTGCCGCCTCCCCTTGCTCCTTTATATACTGGGGTAGGGGGGGCACCCTAGAGACACAACAATTGATCTATTGATCTTTTAGCCGTGTGCGGTGCCCTCCTCGACCATAGTCCACCTCGATAATACTGTAGTAGTGCTTAGGCGAAGCCCTGCGTCGGTAGAACATCATCATCGTCACCACGCCGTCGTCTTGTGAAACTCTCCTCAACACTGGCTGGATCGGAGTTCGAGGGACGCCATCGGGCTGAACGTGTGCTGAACTTCCGGAGGTGCCGTAGTGCGTTGCATTTGATCGGTCGGATCGTGAAGACGCATTTCCGACTACATCAACCGCGTTGTGCTCACGCTTCCACTTTCGGTCTACGAGGGTACGTGGACAACACTCTCCCATCTTGTTGTTATGCATCTCCATGATCTTGCATGTGCGTAGGAATTTTTTTGAAATTACTACGTTCCCCAACAACTATAGCAAGTTCATCTCCATAATCATAATTCATATTGGCATCTTGGCCACAAGCATAGCAAGCATCATCAAAAGGACATTTCAAAAGAATCAGCGGGATCATAACAATCATCATAGCAATCATCCTTCAAGATGTAAGCCGCGAAGGGAAATTAAACAATGTATGAGTTGAAGAGTTACTCTCATTAGAAGGTGGGCACCGGGTAGCTAATGCGCTCTTCCTCCTTTTGTTCTTCGCTCTCCTCATCATCTTTTTCATCCAATGAACCCACGGTTTAAATCAATTTCTTCTTCCATAGACTCCTGCAAATTATTAGTCTCTTCTTGGACAATGGACGCTCTCTCAATAAAATCATAAATATCGGAATTGAATTCATAATTGTCATAGCAATATTTAAGGATAGAAAAAAATTCAGGTCTATAAACAGCATCATAAAGATTTTCACACTCTTTAAACAAAGATTCAATTTCTTAAGCACCCATAAAAGCAATAAATTCTTCTATTTGTTCCACATCATAGTAATCATATATACCATTAGCATAAGAAGCCAAGGTTTTATCATCATTAAATTTGCATGAAAAGGGAAGGTGTGGAGCCTTCATCCTAGAGCAACAAGTATAATCATATCTCAAGCATAGTTCCCGAGCATACCAACGCAACATATGAATTTGATCCCATAATAGTTTCCCTTTTTGAGTCTAGTGATAACCCTAAAGTATTCACGTTGATCCAACGTGTCTCCCATTACATAATTGAATGGGGTTTTCTCAGGATTATTAAAGTAGTGCATAATATCTTTCACATAATGAGCATCGAGGGTTTCAGGAGGTTCCCCATCTCCATGAGTAGCTAGTAAACCTATTTATTTTTATTTCGTGTTCCATATCCATAACTAAAGATAGAAAACAAGAGCACAAAATAAAAACTACTTAGTGATAAAGCAAACAAGCACACGTAGAATATTCACCCCACGCTATTGCTCCAAGAACGGCGCTTGGAAAAAGGTCTTGATAACCCACAAGTATAGGGGATCAATTGTAGCCTCTTTAGATAAGTAAGAGTGTCGAACCCAACGAGGAGCTAAAGGTAGAACAAATATTCCCTCAAGTTCTATCGACCACCGATACAACTCTACGCACGCTTAACGTTCGCTTTACCTAGAACAAGTATGAACTAGAAGTACTTTGTAGGTGTTGTTGGATAGGTTTGCAAGAATATAAAGAGCACGTAAATAAGAACTAGGGGTTGTTTAGATAAAGAAGCAATAAAGTTAGTATAGCAAGTGTGGAAAAGTGGTGCTAGGAGTTGCGAAATTGTCCCTAAGCAATTGACTACTTTACTAGACCGATAGCAAGTTTTAGGTGGGAGAGGCCACTGCTAGCATGTCATCCCTGACTTGGAATTCTATGCACTTATGATTGGAACTATTAGCAAGCATCCGCAACTACTAACGTTCATAAAGGTAAAATCCAACCATAGCATTAAGATATATTGGTCCCCCTTCAATCCCGTATGCATCAATTTCTATGCTAGGTTGAAGCTTTTGTCACTCTTGCCCTCCAAGACATAGTCCTATCAACATACAACTAACCCTATGGTGTGATCTGGCAGCGCTCATATGATGGGCACCAAGGAATGACAACATAACCACAAGCAAATTAAACCAATCGTAGCAACTCATCAATTACCGATAGGACAACGAAAATCTACTCAGACATCATAGGATGGCAACACATCATTGGATAATAATATGAAGCATAAAGCACCATGTTCAAGTAGAGGGTACAGCGGGTTGCGGGAGAGTGGACCATATGTAGATAGATTGGGGAAGGTGATGAAGATGTTTGTGAAGATGACGGAGGTGTTGGTGTAGATTATGTGACGATATGGCCTCGGCTGCGTTCAGCTATCACTGCCGGAGAGGGGAGAGAGCCCCCCTTCTTCTTCTTCTTCTTCTTCCTTGACCTTCCCCCTAGATGGGAGAAGGGTTTCCCCTTTGGTCCTTGGCTTCCATGGCATGGGAGGGGCGAGAGCCCCTCCGAGATTGGATATGTCTCTCTGTCTCTCTCTATTTCTACGTTCCCTGATTCTGCCCTTTCACCGTTTCTTAAATTCCTGGAGATCCGTAACTCCGATTGGGCTGAAATTTGGACATGGTTTTTTATCCGGATATTGGCTTTCTTGCAGCGAAAGAAGGGCACCAACCGCCTTAAGGAGTGGCCACGAGGGCCCAGGGCGTGCCCCTCACCCTCATGGGCCCCTCGGGCATCGTCTCGCGTTGATTCCACTTCCCAAAATTCACATATATTCGAAAAAAATCTCTGTCGGTTTTTATCTCGTTTGGACTCTGTTTGATATGGATTTTCTGCGAAACAAAAAACATGAAACAAACAGGAACTTCGTGACCGGGCCTTTGGATCAATATGTTAGTCCCAAAATAGTATAGAAAGTTGCCAAAAGTATATGAAAGTTGTATAATATTGGCATGGAACAATCAAAAATTATAGATCTGACGGAGACATATCAAGCTCATGCTTTGCTTTAGCTCTCGCTTCTTTGTTCGCTTTCGTGCTCTCGGTCCCCGCTTGGTGCCTTTCTTGCTATTGCTCTTGCTCTTGCTCTTGTTTCATGTTGCTACTAAGGCTCGCTCTTACTCTTGCTTGTGGCGCTCCGATTTACCTACACTTGATCGTGAATCAAAATTTGGGTCGATCAATTTTCGAGGTGGGGGGCTCGCGGAGTTAAGGAAGAACCCGGCCCTTGATGGTGAGGGGGCTCATTTGAGAGGTACCCACTATCTATCTTAGGGTTAGGTGGGGCACGTGTATTGACAGTGGTGGGGCAATGGTGTGGGGATCAAGAAAAGCTTCGGCATGGGGGCCTAGAGGATGGCAGGCGGCCGGACCGGCAGTGGGGAGTGGTTTCGGGCCAGGGAGGGCGGCGCCTGCCGCCCTTGCAAGTGACGGAAGGGGGCGGCTATTTGGCCGATGGTGGTTGGCGGCTTCTCGGGGTGGAGGTTGAAGATGAACCGCAGGCCCTTGATTTACGTATCCAATGGTCGGAAAATTGGTGACCAGAGATGAAAAAGTCAGTCCACCGACGTGTAGCCTCACCGATGTCTATACTACGACCAGCTGCCCGGCTCTACGCTCAGACGCTGTTGCTGTCGCTACTACTTTTCTGCTACTAGTGCGTTCAGTTTCGATAGTACAATTCAGTTTCGACAACGAAATTCAGTTTCGACAACGAAATTCAGTTTCGACACTTAAGTTCAGTTTCGATAGTTAAATTCAGTTTTGACAGTTAAGTTCAGAGATGAGCGGCTGATGTATTTTACATCTAGCACTTTGTGGTTATGTATTTTACGTCATCTATTGCAGATGCTATTAGAATTCCACTCAGAGTTAACGTTGTCTCTCTGTCACTGCTTCAGACCTACGGCATCGTACAACTCACGTGAGCTGCTCCAACGGCGAAACCCTCCATCACACGCGGAGCGGTACCCCAGCTCCATCTCAAGATGCCTAAGATCTTCTTCCCTCCCTCGGCAGCCAAGTCATTTGGATCAACCTCACCGACCAACCCAATCACGCCGAGATCGACATGGCAACCCGTTTATGTACTAGAGTAAAGGGTACCCTAGTATCCCGAACTTCGTGCAGGCAGAATGCACCCAGCGGCAAAGGCTTGCGGGCAACCGCCAAGATCCTCCTCAAGTGGTTCCTTTGGAGCCATTCAAGAACAAAGTATTTAAGCCTAGGAGACAAGGTCCGGCAAGAGGAGCTTGCCGGGAAGGCCAAAGGCACCCACAAAACAAGGCCCGGCAAGAGGAGCTTCAAGGAAGGCCAGTGAGCGACAAGCTTCCGGACGCGACAAGAGCGACAGCCGCGGCAAAGGCGCTTGTCAGCGTGACAAGCTACTCTTTTCCTCCGCTCCGGCACATCCAACAACGTGTCATACAGGACCCTTCCGGTACGCTGCGTGACGAAGGCTGTGCAGCCAGGGGTGCATGGTGGCAAAGCGGCCGACAAGATTTCCATCGTGGCGAGCAGTGGCGCCTGACAGCGGTCCCTTTTTGCACTGTTTAGGCGACTTAGACGGGCATTTATTGCTTTTGTCCCTATGCCGTCGAGTTAGGTATGATACAGCATGTAGCTGTACCAACCGCAACTCATTTTCCCTTTTTGCCCTTGTCTACATTGCCACCTGTCGGTGACCCCTTGAGCATATAAAAGGAGGCCCATGCGCAACGTAGAGAGGGGGGTTCGGTTCATTGAAACCCGAGAACACTCACGCTAGGTCTTGTAGCTCTCAGCGCTCCCTAGCAAGAACACAATAGAATCAGACAAGCAGCAGTGAGGTATTATCTCTCAGGAGATCTCGAAGCTGGGTAAACTACTCGTGTGCTTCACCTCGATCTGCTCTTCGATGCGACCTCCGCCCCCCACCGAACCGAAAGGGACCCGGTCCATGGTCCCATAGGTGTTGGGGGTCCGATCAACCTCCCGACATCTTTGGCGCGCCCGGGTAGAAGCGTCGAGGTTGTGTGAACCTGATCCGGTGTTCACCACGAGTTGCATCTTCATCATCTTCATCGACATGCCACCGAAGAAGAAGGCTTGGCGGCCGGATCCGTCCGTCCAGAACCCACCACCACCGGAGCAAGCGGGTGGTGGGGTAGACGCCAATGAAGAACGGACGTCGGACGGGGATCCCAGCGACGCCAAGTCCAAGGACAAGGCTGCGCAGAACCTCGGCGTCGAGACATTCACACGCGCTCATCTCGGGAGGCGCGGGACCGGCAGCGTCATGGTATTCACAATACCATACGCTTCGTTGGACCAAGATCGGTAGTGGATCTCACGGTGCTCAAGACCGGCATGCACGCCAACATGCCGCACGAGTGAGGCACGATCGCCCGGACGGGGACTGCTCCTTCTAACATAGATAGAAGTTCTGAGCATATCCGGCTCCTCGCGCCGTTCGCCCTTGCCGCCCGCCACTCGGCGAAGCTTTGGCGCGAGCTCAACTACTCTTGGATTACCCTCCGGCGTCGAGACAAGATCGGCGAATGGAGGCCACCATTCAGAGTCTCATCGGCTTAACCATGTGGCGGCACTCCTGGCGATCGAGTACATCGCTGCCGGCGGGACTGCCGAGCACGAGCCGATGGCGGCGAAACCCGTGGGGGTGCAACCACCATGCACTCTCCACCCGAAGGCCAAGATCGCCCGACTCACGGATCCAGCTCGGCGGCGACTCCACCGCATCGCCGGATCCACGAGCTCGTCGCGATCAGCGCCAAGTTCTTCCTGACGACAGCAAGAAGACACTCGAACTTCGCATCGAGCGTCGAAGAAAGCGGCGTCAATCGGACCAGCGCTGGGCCCTCTGTCGACATGCATGCGCCCGAGAGAACCGGGCGACTTGCCGTCTGTGATGGGTTGCCCTGCGTTCACCCGTGAGCTGCGGCAAGTCCAATGGCCCAGCAAGAAGAAAATTCAAGCACGTGACGTGCGAGGAGAAATACGACGGCAAGGACGAGCATCCGTCTGGAGTTCCTCAACATCTACACCATCGCGGTGCAAAGCTGCGGGGGCGAGGCGACAAGATCCTCGCCAACTACTTCCGGCTGGTACTCAAGCCCAATGTCGAGATCTTGGCTCATGCACTTGCCGGACAACTCCATATCTTCTTGGGCAGATCGGTGCCATCGGTTAATGGCGCCTTCCACGGTGACCACAAACCTCATGGCCAAGAGAGCTGACCTTCATCTGCCGCCCTGAAGGAAGGAGAGCCCTGCGCAAGTACATTCAGAGATTCAGCCGTGTACACTACAACATCCCGGATGTCCACCCTGCCGTGGTAATGTAGCGTTCCATCGAGCGTCTGGAACCGCGAGATGAGGAGGAGATGGCGATGTGCAAGATCAAGGACGTCGGTGAGCTATATGCCTGGCCGACAAGTGTACGCGTCTTTGAGGAAGGAGAGACTCCCGGGAGAATGTAGAAGCGGAGGATCCGATAGTGAGGAGGCTGCCCGGCAAAGAAAAGCCGGCGGTGAAACAACAGAAAGAAAAAGGGCAAAGATGTGCTAGTTGTCGAGCAGTCCGGCAACGGAGGTGCCGCCAAGAAAGCCAAAGTTGGAAGCTCCGGCAAAGAGGTTGCCGCTGACACCAATTGCTGTGCGGTGGCGATGCGCCGACAAGCGGGGCGGCTCCAACAAACAAGCGATCTTGCAAGATCCACCGCACCAAGGGTCATGACCTCGAGCTGCAAGAAGGTCGAGCAGCTTGTCGAGCAATGAGAAGGCTGAAGTCTGAAGCTGGCACGACAAGGAGAAGGCCAGGAAAGGTGCTTTGGAGGAGCTTAACAGAAGCGCCCGACCGGGGGAGGACGCCTTGTAGTAAGGCCAAGCGGCGGCAAGAGACAGACCTCCCGCGGCGGCGCGACAAGGGCCGAAGATGGCGGCAGCGATGAAGATATGGAAGATAGCGAGGCCGATGAGCAGGAGTTCCCGAAAGCCACAGAGGTCTTGTGCGTTGACGGCGGTGCTTCTCTGCATACTTCACACCGCCAACTCAAGCAGTGGATGCGGGAAGTCAATGCGGCAGAACCATCCGTCGAATCACACAAGCCTCTGAAATGGTCCAGCACGCCTATCATCTTTGATATTGAGGACCACCCTGATCGCATAACTGCGGTCGGGTGCTTGCCGATGTTGGTTTCACCAACTATCCGCAACCTCAAGGTCACGAAGATGCTAGTTGACGGCGGGGCCGGCTTGAACCCTGATCTCCTCAGCGGTACTCGAAACTCCAAATCCACGATAGCGAGCTCGAAGGGAGGCGGTACATTCCAAGGAATCAATCCGGGAAGGAGCAAGCGAAGGGAAGATCACGTTGCGGTGACATTTGGCAGCGAGCTGAACTTCAGGGCCGAGAGGGTCACTTTTGGCGTTGCTGATTTTCCATTGCCTTACAATGGGATACTCGGCCGTCGGCTTTTCGCCAAATTCATGGCGGCCTCTCACTATGCATACAACTTCTTTGAAGATGCCGAGGCCGATAAAGCGTCATCTACATCCATGGTGACAAGAAGGATGCTCTTATCTGCGCCGACAAGATCTACTAGGGAAGCAGCAGCAGCAGATCACAAGTCACTTGCGGCTGAAGCTCCGGGCGAAGAAGAAGTCCAAGTCCGGCAAGAGTTACGATGCCCACTCCGGCAAGCGCACCTCTTGGTCTTTGCGCTACCATCGAGGACGCACCCATCGAGCTCCACCGCAAGTGCAAGAAGAAAGCGATGGCGGCTCCACCCGAGAGACCAAGAAGGTGTCCGCCAAGGAGGGCCGGCGAGTGGTACCTTCACCATCGGTGCCACTCTCGACCCTAAATAAGAAAGCTGGCCGTTGCTTTCCTGGGCTAACGTCGACATGTTTGCATGGCAACCGTCGACATCCCGGTGTTCCCGGGAAAGTAATTGAGCACCACCTAGCTGTCGTCCTCATGCGCGGCCCGTCAGCGAAGAAAATCGTAAAGCGAGCGGTGGAGCGCCAAGAATTCATTGCGAAGAAATCAAGAAATTGGAAGCAATGGGCCTTGTCGGAGGAGTGCTCCATCCCCTCGTGGTTGGCCAATCCACAGTAGTGATGCGTAAAGCAAGCGGGAAATGGAGGCTTTGTATCGACTTTACCGATGTCAATAAAGCTTGTCCCAAAGACCATTTCCCTTGCGGCGCATTGACGGATTGTTGACTCCACGGCGGATGTGACTTGCTTTCATTTCTTGATGCATACTCGAGTACCATCGGATCTTCATGGCGGAAGAGGATGAGGAGAAAACCGCATTCATCACCCCATGTGGCACATCTTTGTTTTGTACGGGTGCCTTTCGGGTTAAAGAATGCCGGTTCAACATTTGCAAGAGTAGTCCATGAAGCCTTTGAGCCACAAATGCGCAGAAATGTAGAAGCTTACATGGATGACATAGTGGTCAAGAGGAAGGACAAGACTACTCTGATTCAAGATTTAGATGAAACCTTTGCAAATCTGCCAAGATCAACCTCAAGCTCAACCCGAGAAGTGCGTGTTTGGAGTCCCCATCCGGCAAGCTTCTCGGGTTCTTCGATCTCGGCCGGGGAATTGAAGCCAATCCCGACAAGATCAAGGCCATTGAGCAGATTGAAGCACCAAAGCGCGTCAAGGATGTCACGAAGACTTGCGGTTCGCGTAGCTGCTCTCAGCGAGTTTATCTCTGGAGTCTGGCTGAGTCGCCTGCCATTTTTCAAAATTTTGAAAAAGCGGGTCCAATGAAATGGACTCCCGAAGCGGAGGCTGCGGCTGCCGAGACTTGAAGAGATACTTGTCCTCCACTCCAACACTTGTCGCACCTAAGCCACAAGAGAAGTTCTTGCTGCTATATATAGCGGCAACCAATCAAAGTGGTTAGTGCTGCGTTAGTGGCGGAGAGGGAGGCGGATGATGAGCCGACAACCAAGGCGAGATGCATCCGGCGACAAGCAAGGGACTTCACCCAAGCTCTGGTCCCGACAAAATGGATCTGCTTGAGGAATGTGAGAAGGTGCGAAGAGAATGGTGCGGCGCCCGGTTTACTTTGTCGGTTCCCTCTTGCGAGGGCTAGGTCAAGGTACTACTGGTGTGCGAAAGTGCTTTCGGCCTTCTCATGGCCTCGAAAGCTCGCCATTACTTCCAAGCACCACGAGATCACAGTCGTCACTCGCTTTCCTGAAGAGGATCTTTGCAAAATCCGGAAGCAACGAGCGGGATTGTCGAGTGGTATTTGGGCTATCAAGCTTTGGCCTCAAGTTTGAAAGCACTTCAACTATCCAAAGCGAGCATTGGCGGAGTTCATAGGAGAATGGGCGCCAACACAAGATGAAGAAATTCGAGCGAAGCATCCCGTCAAGGAAGCAAGCAAAGAGTGGCTGATGTACTTTGATGGTGCCTTCTCGCTGCAAAGCGCCCGGTCTTGGGCGTCTTGCTTATCGCGCACCGGAGAGCACCTCAAATCGTAGTCGGATGCACTTTCCCAAGGAGCAAGCAACAAACAATCTTTGCGAGTATGAAGGTTTGCTTGCGGTCTCGAGATCATGATAGACCTTGGGATCAAGAAGCTCATTATCGGGGGTGACTCGCGGCTTGTCATCCGCCAAGTGAACAAGAGTTATCGAGTCCGTTGATGGAAGCTTATGTTGATGAAGTGAAAGCTAGAAGAGCACTTTGGCCGGCCTACAGATGGAACATGTTCCAAGAGCTCAGAACGATATTGCTGATGGCACAGCCGAAATCGCTGCACTTAAGTTACACAATGGAACCGGGGACCTTTGTGCTCAAGCTGACTCAACCGATTGTAAGCGCCATCAACTAGGCGAACAAGAAGAAGAAGTTGATTTACGGTGACTACTTTCGGTAGAAGCTTCCCGAAGCCGCCGCCAGAAAGTCCCCAAGATCAACGCCAAGAGTCTTGAGGAACGATGCGCTCCGACAAGCCCTAGGGTTTGTTTCGTTGAAGCCGAGCGCTCCCGACAAGTTTTGCTCCGGCAAGCTTGCCGAGAGAGCGTCAAAGCTCGGCTGAACCGCGAGTTCTTGCGTAGTAAGCGGATGTTCCGCGGCAGCGATTGTGCCTTTAGTCCTTGTTGTCGAGCCGCCAGCTCCGGCATGGGCGCAGCAGATTATCCATTTCCTTGACAGGAGAACTCCCGAAGAGCAAGAAGAAGCGGAAAGAAGTAGCCCGGCGGTCAAGTATGTACCAGTTTGTCGACAACACCTTTGTCTGAAGAAGACTCAACGGTGTGAAATTGAAGTGTATTTCTGCGGGAAGATGAATGAAGCTGTTGGCGAGAGATACATGGAGGCATATGTGGTCACCACATAGGCGCAAAACGCCTAACTTGCAAAGCGTTCAAGCAAGGTTTCTTTAATGGCGACCCTCCGGATGCAACCGCACAAGTAACCAAGTGTGAAGCGTGCGGTTCCATTCCAGCAGATACACCAGCCAGCTCAAGCTCTCGGGCGATCCCTTTATCACGGCCATTTTCGGTGCAGGGGCTCGACATCCTCGGCCCCTTTCCCCGAGCTGTCGGGGCTTTGAGTACTTATGCGTTGCAATCGACAAGTTCACAAAGTGGCCGGAAGTGGAAGCGATGAGGAAGGTGGCGCGCGATCGGTGATCCAAGTTCTTGGTCGATTGTTTGCCGTTTGGAATCCCTAACGGGATCATCACCGACAACGGCACCCAATTTCTGAGCCGCACCTTCATGCGATGCGTCCAAGATCTTGGCGCCAAGGTTCTGCCTTCGCCATTGCTCATCCGAGAAGTAGCGGTCAAGCCGGAGAGGGCGAATGCTTGAAGTGCTTCTTGCGGACTCAAGACCGAGGACTTTCGACAGGCTGCACAAGTCTGGAAGAAACTGGATTGAGGAAGCTGCGGTGGTTCTTTGGTCGTCGGGGCGACGCCAAATCGAGCCAGCGGCGGGCGCCTTCGCTCTAGTCTATGGAAGCGAGGCAGTTCTCCCCACGGAACTCGTATCTGGGTCACCTCGAGTGCTCGCTTATGATGAGCTCGAGCAAGAGCAGCTGCGACAAGATGTGTATTTGCTCCTTGAGGAAGACCCGTCTTGATGTTATGCGAGCTGCTCGATACCCGGCAAGCTTTTGCGCCGCTACCATAGCCGCAAGTTAATGCCAGAAGTCTCGAGGAAGGCGACCTTGTTCTTTAGCGCGTTCAGTCCGCCAAGAATTCCAACAAGTTGGCCTTGAAGTGGGAAGGCCCTTACCGGGTGAAGCGAGTCACTAGGCACAGCGATGTCCGCCTTGAGACCGAAGATGGCATTCCGGTGAGCAACTCCTGGAACATTGAGCATCTTCGTAAGTTTTACCCTTAGGGCGGCGATTCTTTGGAACCTGTTCCGGCAACCACCTTTTATCTAAGTCTTTACCCGATGTTGCATGTAATCCTTTGTACAAAGCGGGCGCAGACCCGTGCATAAAGTAAAACCAATGTGTTCAGCGCATCTTGTCGATTTCATGCTTTCTACTCTTTATTTTGCATGTATTATCTCGACACTTTGTGCAGCAGTTACCCCGTTAAGCAATAACGAGCCATGAGGCTCCATATCTTTATTTTCTCTTCTTTCTCTTTCTCAAAGAAAGGAAGGTTCCCTCGCACACAAGTTTGCCGGGGGGGGGGGGGAAGGAGAAGATAACGGTGTGGACCAAGCGTCGCTCGAGGAGGTTTAGCCTTACCGGGAAGCAAACGACAGAAAAGCTAAGTTGCCAAAGTTTGAGCAATCAGTTTTAAATTTTTTTAAGTTATTCTCCTCGAGCGACCGCACTTTGTATGGAAAACACATGTGTCGGAGGAACCAACTCGTAGCTAGTTGCACCCTTACTTTGTTTCGAGTCCGCTCAACAATTTAAGTGAGCTGCGACTAGTTACAAAGGTTGCTTGCGGAGGCACCGCCACGAAAGGCTGTGACGTCTCCACTCGGCGCTTCATGACTAAAAGGTGCTGCGCCAGCAAGTTCCCTAAAAGCGTGAGGCAAAAACATACAAAGGAAGGAATCAAGTAAAGGAAATAACATTGCAATCACTTGCCGAGATAGGGTTATATTACAAGATAGCTTATCGCAGCTCTAATAGATTGTTCTCCTAACATGAACAAAATGACAAGGAAAAGATAAAATGGGCGGCCTAATCTACGCGGTGCGCCATCAACCCTCTTGATCCCGCTCACCCTATCCATGATGGGTGCGACAAAGTCTTGAGCGCCTCCACATCGCCATCCGTGGCAAGGACACGAGGGCGTTGGTGAGGTTGAGGCCTGGATTGCGGAAGGCCACCTTCATCAGCACCTTTTGGAGAGCTCCCGTGCAGATCTGGCGCGACTCCTCGTCCAACTGCTTTGGGATCTCTTCCCGGAGTCGCTGGAGGACCGTCACCACGCCTTTGAAGAACAAGCTGAGCTTGGCGCTAGGTTGGAGGTGCTCGTCGGAGGAATATCCAAGATCCACCATCCCCAGCTCCGTCAGCTCCCTATCGATGGCGGCGGCAATATCCACGAGACCCTCGGTCCGGTGCTCCACGTTATCCACTGAAAGTATTTTGGAGTAGCAGCGGCACTTTCGCCGGCAAGCGCCCTCGTCGGCCTTGATACGCTCCCTGGCGCCGTCCGGTAATCTTGGTCGAGGTGGTCGGCTTCAACTCGAGATCTGCGTTGGAGTCCTTGGCGGCGCTGAAGCTCCTTGCTCCTCTCGGCGAGGCAGCCCTGCAGCTTCGCCAAGAGTGTAGGCGTCCTTCTCGCGCTCATGCTTGAGTGCAAAGAAGCTCCTCGCTGCTCTTCTTCAGATTGGCCTCCGGCTGCGTCACCTTCGTCCCCAACTCCTTCTTGGCGGCCTCGGCACTGTGGCAGCATCCTTTGCTTCCTTGAGAGTCTCACCAAATGTACGCTTTCGCGCCGCAGCAAGCTCCTCCTCGTGGCTGTCCAGATTGACCTTCCGCTGCACCATTTCGCCTTCTGCCGCGGACAGCTTCTCGGCGGCAAGCCTTTGTTGCTCTTGGCTTCAGCCTTCTCGAGGAAGGCTTTGCGCTCCTCGGCGTCGCTCCCGGCTCCTCTGCCAAAGACCGGAGGCTTCACGATTGATGCCCGGAGCTCCTCCGCGCGTTTCTCTATGTCCACGCCCGCCCTCGCGACAAGCGCTTCTCGGGAGAGCCGGCTTGCCTTGTCGGTATGCGGTGAAGTGACCGGCTTCTGCGGCGGCTGCTCCTCCTCGAGCTTACGCCTTCTGCTGGGCGCGTCAACCAGCGTCGGCCAATGAGAAGCGAGCAGCTCTTCGTCGAAGGTTTCTCCTTCAACGGCGCCACTGAGCTCGAAGCCCGGGGAGTTTGATGAAAACGCCGTCGCCCGACCTTCAAGTAAGCGCCGGGCTGGGGCTCTTGAACTGGCCTTCTGATAGTGGCGGAGGGATTAGCGATCGAGTAGCGCTGTCACTCCCTGCGACCCTGTGGTCGGTCGCGATCGCCGGACCCTCGCCCGACTCCTGCGGCAGCAACCTTGGACCTCTCCGCCCGGATTCATCAGCGCCCGGCTCCTTCTCCAGCGACCTCGGTCTCCATTGGCTCCGTGGCAGATGGACACGAAGACGGAAAAGGAAGAAAAGTCAAGCAAAAATTCAAAAAGAAGATCGTAAGAAGAAGCCAAGGGAAGTTTTTAAGCAAGAGGAGTACACATGCTAGGATCGATAGTCGCCCTTGCCGAGAACTGTCCCTTGCGGAGATTTCTCCCTTGCAGGGAATCCTCCCTTGGCGAAGTAAGTCGAAGCAGGCGCATGTCGGGGAGCGGCTTCCGGCCCTCTGGTGAGGCTGCTCTGCTCCTACACAAACCAGTCGATATCAACAAAGAAGAAGCACCCAAGCACGCCCTAACAAGGAAGTAAACCAAACACTTACAGCTGGGGGCTGCTGTTGAGGACTGCTTTGGAGGATGGTTGCGGGTCCGGCAAGAAGGTCTCAGACGCGCCTCCTCCTGCTGCAGCGAAGGATCGTCCTCGATGACAACCCACGGAGTCTTGGCTCTCTTCGACGCTCTGGGCGGCGTCTGAAAGGAAAGGGTTAGAATGAAACAAATCAGATACAAGACCAAGCAACAAATTTGAAGAAATACAAGTACAACCACGAGCTTACTCTTCTTCTTCCTCGTCGGGCTGAGCGCGGAGAGATCAAAGTCTGGCTCGCCTCCGGTGCACGAGGCGGAGAGTGGTTTCCCGTGACCGCTTGGCGGAGTCACAGCCGGTGGCACTGGAGGGCCCGCTCCGATTCTGCAGCGGTGTAGAGGTGCTCAGCATGCTTGATGCTTGCAGCGGTGGCTGCGCGTCATGTGTGCGCGACTGCTGTTGGCCCGTCTGCCGCCCGTTTCGTCTCCGGCCTTGCGAAGACGCCTTCTTAGTGGAGCCGAGGTTCCGCTCGTGGCAAGCTGCTAGATGGTGGGGAGGAGGCGCCCTCGGCCGGTTCGCTCGACTTCGGCTTGGGCTTGGCGAGGCTCCTCCTCGCCGCAAACTCCCTCGCTCGACAAGGCTTGCCGCCTCTGCTGCCTCTGCCTCCTCCACGGTGAATCCAAACTCACTGCGGCGTGGCTGCTGCCGCCTCTTCCAGCAGTGGCGTCGCTGCATCTCATCATCGGTGGTGTCAGGTGAGGCTCTTACATTAAATCGGAGGCGGATCGGCACTTCTTCCAAGCTGTCAAAGAACTGCCGCCACGACGTCTTCCGCAGCTCTTGCCAAGTTGGCACAATTCCATGCGAGTCGCACAAGCGTATCATTCTTGTGGATGCGGTCAAGCGAGGAATTGTTGCACAACGAACGACTCCCTCGGCAACCGGAACCATTCGGGATGATCGAGGTCGTGCTTGAACAGCTCCATAAGCATCGCATCCAACTCCAAGGCGGTAAAATTGAAGTTGAGGCCAGGCGCAGCCTCATGATATCCGCCGCGTGCAGAACTCCCAAGCAGGTCTCCTCCTCTCTCGCAAGGGGCGTCTTGGCGAAGGAAATCTGCGCCAACGGCGCCTACAGTGAGTCCGGCAAGCCTGAGGCGCAGGATCCGGGTGACGGCAATCTTCAATCTAGCATCTTCCGGCGCCAAGTTGCTCCAATCATTGCCGCGCACTATTGGGGTTTGGCGCTGGGCAGTAAAAGGCTGCGGGTTCTACTCTTCAATCCAACACCAATCTGCCCTCCACTCTTCCCACTTGCTCTGAGCTCTCCTTCCAGATAGGCTTCTTTCTTGCCGATCCTTGAGATCCAAGCGATTCCTCCGGCAAGGGGCTCTCCTCTCTCAACTCGAGGCATGAAAAAGTGGCGGAAGAGGGCTACGTTTGGGTGGACTCCGACAAAGTTTTCGCAAAGATGTGCGAAAACTGCCATGGTCAGGACAGCATTGGGGGTGAAGTCAAGGAGGCGGAACCCGTAGGTGTTTATGATATGTGAGAAAAATTGAGAGAAGGCGGGCGAGCCATAATAGAAGAAAACCACGAAGAAAGGGTACCCGCTTGGGGCTAATTCGAAGCGGCTGGGAGTACCTTCGTCTTGCGGATGCGCTCCGCCTCTCTGTCGACTGAAGAGGTAGTAGTTCTCCTCGGCTCCCTTGCGGCCGAAGCCGGGGGAGATAGCCCGCTCCTTTCGCAGGCGCCCTTGAGCCGGCTGCGCCTCTCGGCCGACTTCACGCCCTTCCCTTGTCAGCTTTCGAGCCATGGCGGAGGTGGTGGGGAGATCGACAGCGTTGGTGGCGCTGGTGGCGATGGGGCGGAGCGCTGCTCTCTTGACTTGGGAAGAAGGGGGAGTAATCACAGGTGGGCGGACTGCCCTGTTTCCTCTGCTTATAAAGAGGGAGGCGGACGTTTAAGCCCTTTCGGATAAAGAAACCACCCGCGATCTCGCCCGCGATCTTCTCCCACGACGCCGCATTCGACGCGTGCCGTTCATGGAGGGCGTGGTGGGTCGGGGTGAGTTATGACGTAAACCAGGGCGCGTGTGCCGTGCCTGTTTTGGGCCTAGCCCACAGCGCTTCGGCTTGTGTGTGGCCCAGAGGCTCTGTCGGTGTACTAGAGTAGGGTACCCTAGTATCCCGAACTTCGTGCCAGAGCGAATCTGACACCAGCGGCAAGGCTTGCCAGCGACCGCCAAGATCCTCCGTGGTTCCTTTGGAGCCATTCAAGAACAAAGTATTTAAGCCTAGGAGACAAGGTCCGGCAAGAGGAGCTTGCCGGGAAGGCCAGCCAAGGCACCTAGGAAACAAGGCCCGGCAAGAGGAGCTTGCGGGAAGGCCCGATGAGCGACAAGCTTCCGGACGCGACAAGACGATGGTCAGCGGCAAAGGCGCTTGCAGCGACAAGCTACCACTCTTTTCCTCCGCTCCGGCACATCCAACAACGTGTCGCCATGCAGGACCCTTCCGTGCTGCGTGACGAGAGCTGTCAGGCAGCCGTGGTTGCGTGGTGGCGGCGGTGACAAGATTTCCGTCGTGGCAAGCGGTGGGCGCCCCAGCCGGTCCCTTTTTGCCTTTGTTTAGGCGACTTAGGCGGGCATTTAATGCTTTTGTCCCTGCCGTCGGGGTTAGGTATGATACATCAACTGCATGTAGTCTGTACCAACCGCAACTCATTTTCCTTTTTGCCCTTGTCTACGTTGCCACTGTCGGTGACCCCTTGAGCATATAAAGGAGGCCCATGCGCATAGCGTAGAGAGGGGTTCGGTTCATTCGAAACCAGAGAACACTCACGCTAGGTCTTGTAGCTCTCGGTGCTCCCTAGCAA
The DNA here is from genome assembly GCA_021605145.1 of Aegilops bicornis. Lineage (NCBI taxonomy): Eukaryota > Viridiplantae > Streptophyta > Magnoliopsida > Poales > Poaceae > Aegilops > Aegilops bicornis. The sequence continues at coordinate 362,464,339 of CM038669.1, forward strand.
GAACACAATAGAATCGGACAAGCGGTAGGAGTATTATCTCTCCGGAGAGCTCGAAGGCTGGAGTAAACTGCTTGTGCTTCACCTCGATCTGCTCTTCGATGCGACCTCCGCCCCCACCCGAACCGAAAGGGACCCGGTCCGCCGGTCCCATAGGTGTTCGTGGGTCCGATCAGCCTCCCCGACACTTCGCCAAAGAGGTTGTACACTTGTTGCATCTCTTTTTTACTCTACATGTTATATATATTGTTGATAACCCGCAAGTATAGGGGGTCGCAATAGTTTTGAGGGTAGAGTATTCAACCCAAATTTATTGATTCGGCACAAGGGGAGCCAACGAATATTCTCAAGTATTAGCAGTTGGGTTGCCAATTCAACCACACCTGGAAAACTTAATATTTGCAGCAAAGTATTTAGTAGCAAAGTAGTATGGAAATATGGTAATGGTGGCAAAGGTACGATGGCAGTTTTGTAGTAATTGTAAAAGTGGCAACGGAAAAGTAACTAAGCAAAGATCAATATGTGAAAAGCACGTAGGCATTGGATCAGTGATGGATAATTATGTCGGATGTGATTGCTCATGCAATAGTTATAACATAGGGTGACACAGAACTAGCTCCAGTTCATCAATACAATGTAGGCATGTATTCCGAATATAGTCATACGTGCTTATGGAAAAGAACTTGCATGACATCTTTTGTCCTACCCTCCCGTGGCGGCGGGTCCTATTGGAAGCGAAGGGATATTAAGGCCTCCTATTAATAGAGTACCGGACCAAAGCATTAACACTTAGTGAATACATGAACTCCTCAAACTACGGTCATCACCGGAGTGGTCCCGATTATTGTCACTTGAGGTTACCGGATCATAACACATAGTAGGTGACTATTGACTTGCAAGATAGGATCAAGAACTCACATATATTCATGAAAAATAATAGGTTCAGATCTGAAATCATGGCACTTTCGAGCCCTAGTGACAAGCATTAAGCATAGCAAAGTCATCGCAACATCAATCTCGAGAACATAATGGATACTAGGGATCAAACCCTAACAAAACTAACTCGATTACATGATAAATCTCATCCAACCCATCACCGTCCGGCAAGCCTACGATGGAATTACTCACGCACGGCGGTTAGCATCATGAAATTGGTGACGAAGGATGGTTGATGATGACAACGGCGACAGATTCCCCTCTCCGGAGCCCTGAACGGACTCCAAATCATCCCTCCCGAGAGGGATTAGGGCTTGGCGGTGGCTCCGTATCGTAAAATGCGATGGATCCTTCTCTCTGATTTTTTTTTCTCCCCGAACGTGAATATATAGAGTTGGAGTTGACGTCAGTGGAGCCTCAGGGGGGCCACGAGGCAGGGGACGCGCCCGAGGGGGGTGGGCGCGCCATCCACCCTCGTGGACAGGGTGTGGGCCCTCTGGTGTTGATTCTTTCGCCAGTATTTTTATTAATTCCAAAAATATTCTCCATGCAGTTTCAGGTCATTCCGACAACTTATATTTTTGCACAAAAATAACACCATGGCAATTCTGCTGAAAACAGCGTCAGTCCGGGTTAGTTCCATTCAAATCATGCAAGTTAGAGTCCAAAACAAGGGCAAAAGTGTTTCAAGAAGTAGATACGTTGGAGACGTATCAACTCCCCCAAGCTTAAAACTTTGCTTGTCCTCAAGCAATTCAGTTGACAAACTGAAAGTGATAAATAAAAACTTTTACAAACTCTGTTTGCTCTTGTTGTTGTAAATATGTAAAGCCAGCATTCAAGTTTTCAAAGAAAGGTTATGAACTAACCATATTCACAATAACACTTAGGTCTCATGTTTACTCATATCAATGGCATAATCACCTAGCGAGCAATAATACTAAATCTCGGATGACAACACTTTATCAAAACAATCATAATATGATATAACATGATGGTATCTCGCTAGCCCTTTCTGAGACCGCAAAACATATGCAGAGCACCTCTGAAGATCAAGGACTGACTAGACATTGTAATTCATGGTAAAAGAGATCCGGTCATAGTCATACTCATTGTAAATTAATAGTAATGCTTGCAAATGACAGCGGTGCTCTCCAACTGGTGCTTTTTAATAAGAGGATGATGACTCAACATAAAAGTAAATAGATAGGCCCTTCGCAGAGGGAAGCAAGGATTTGTAGAGGTGCCAAAGCTTGATTTTTGAAATAGAGATAAATAATATTTTCAGTGGCATACTTTCATTGTCAACATAACAACCAAGAGATCTCGATATCTTCCATGCTACACACATTATAGGCAGTTCCCAAACAGAATGGTAAAGTTTATACTCCCCCTCCACCAACAAGCATCAATCCATGGCTTGCGAAACAACAGGTGCCTCCAACTAACAACAATCATGGGGGAGTTTTGTTTGCAATTATTTTGATTTGAGGATGGGCTGGGCATCCCGTTACCAGCCATTTTCTCGTGAGTGATGAGCAGAGTCCACTCATCGAGAATAACCCACCTACCATGGAAGATCTGAGACAGCCCTAGTTGATACATGAGCTATTCGAGCATACAAAACAGAATTTCATTTGAAGGTTTAGAGTTTGGCACATACAAATTTACTTGGAACGGCAGGTAGATACCGCATATAGGAAGGTATCTTGGACTCATATGGAATAACTTTGGGGTTTATGGAAGTGGATGCACAAGCAGTATTCCCACTAAGTACAAGTGAAGTCTAGAAAGAGACTGGGAAGCGACCAACTAGAGAGCGACAACAGCCATGAACATGTATTAAAATTCATCAACACTGAGTGCAAGCATGAGTAGGATATAATTCACCATGAACATAAATATCGTGGAGGCTATGTTGATTTTGTTTCAACCACATGTGTGAACATGTGCCAAGTCAAGCCACTCGAATCGTTCAAAGGAGGATAACACCCTATCATACCACATCACAACCATTTTAATAGCATGTTGGCATGCAAGGTAAAACATTATAAACTCCTAGCAAATTAAGCATGGCATGAGCAACTATAATCTCTAATTGTCATTGCAAACATGTTTCATTCATAATAGGCTGAATCAGGAATGATGAACTAATCATATTTACAAAAACAAGATAGGTCGATTTCATACCAGCTTTTCTCATCTCAATCAGTCCATCATATATCGTCATTATTGCCTTTCACTCGCATGACCGAACGGTGTAGATAATAATAATAGTGCACGTGCATTGGACTAAAATTTGGAATCGCAAGCATTTAATACAAGGGAGAAGACAAGGTAATATGGGCTCTTGGTTAAATTAACAATAATGCATATGAGAGCCACTCAATATTTTCATCATGGTCTTCTCCTCTCGAATTCCCAAAGAAAAGAAAAGAAATAAAACTATTTACACGGAAAGCTCCCAACAAGCAAAGAAGAACGGGAAATCTTTTTTGGGTTTCTTTTAATTATTACTACTACAGCATGGAAAGTAAGCTAGCTAAAAGCTACAACTAATTTTTTTGGTTTTTCTTAAGGTTTTTCAAACACACAAGAAGAAGCTTAGAAAAGAAAATAAACTAGCATGGATAGTACAATGAAAAAGTATGAGCACTAACAACTGGCATGAATGTGTGAACATGAATGTAATATTGGTGAGAAATACGTACTCCCACAAGCTTAGGCTTTTGGCCTAAGTTGGTCTAGGGCCACGGATCGAAGCTACTCTCTCCGGTATATGGAGGAGTTTCCTCCGGGTGCCACTGGTTGGCGATCTCCTCCGGATCCCACTGATAAACAGACTGTCGATAAGGGTCAAGTGGTAGCTCATGCTCATGCTCTGGAACTTGTGTCAGACTCCAGTATGCATAAATGGCCTCTAGCAAGATGAGGTACATGCCTGAACGTATATTAAACAAAGAGGGTGCAGGCAAGGTAATAACCTCACAGTGAGTTTTACCAAATATCAAATTATACTTAAGCAGTTTCTTCTTATTTTTAACAATAAATTCATGTGCTACCATACTCTTATAATCTAGAAAAACAGAGGCAAAGCAACTTTTCCTCTTTCTCATAATGCCTAATAGGTATCTCAAAGTTAATGCAGCAAGGCCGAAGCAAAGATCCCACCAAAGATGGGGCCCTTTATGCAGTTCAGATTTAATCGTTTAGCAATAATAAGCGCCCTAAAGCGGAAGTTGTATCACAAAACAAAGCATGGCGCAAAATAACAATATCAGGAGCACCAAGATTTCCACTGTTCCCGCGACCAATCAAGCATCTACTAGCAAATATTGCAAAGTAACATAGAACAAGAAAATTTATACTAGTAATTCTAGCATCTGAAACTTTCCTCGTTTCCCCTACAACAATTTTATCAATAATTCCTCCACATCATTACGGTCTGGTTCCTCGATGCTGCCCACAAAGGGTATCTTGCAGACCAAATCACGGAGTGACATCTCCTTAACCTCATCATATAAATGAAACTCCACTGAAGGTGGTGATTTCTTAACATGAAAATAAAAGTTTTGCACGAAAATATTAGTGAGTAAGAGATACTTTATTACAGCTGGTCGTGGAGGAAGCTCGGTGAGGCCTGCATTCTCACCAAGCGATAAAAATCCTCATAAATTCCAGTGACTCTCAAGAACTCAGCACAAGGCCATTTGCACTACGAAACCTCCATGATGTGAGGAAGATTATATTTGGGCTTCTTATTCTCTTCACTTTGCTTATCCTTTGAGCTTCGGCTCGAAGAGCCCCTCAACAATCTCTTCATCATTTTCTTTCTCTGAAAATTTTAGTGACTCAAAAGAAAAGTGAACCAAACTCAACAAGATTGATAGCAACTACTCCCACAAGTGTCTAGAGGCTATATCATGCATTGAAACTACTTCGGACCATATAAATTTGACATGCAAGCTCAAGAACAGGTTCACCTAAGCAGCAAAAATTTGCAATAAATAAAGCACTAGGACAAAAACTAATTGGACCATTGGAGGAGTCACATACCGAAGAACAATCCCCCAAAGCAGTTTTGTAAATGGAGCTTTGAGCAAGGAGATCGAAAATGGCAGCAAGATGAGCTAGAACACGGGTTTGAGCTATGCGAGGATTTTCTGGAGGAAGACAAAGTGAGTGGGTGCAGGAATAAGTGGAGGGGTCCACGTGGGGTCCACAAAGGCGAGCGCGCCCGTGGGGTGGAGTGCGCCCGTGCCCTCGTGGCTGTGTGGTGGCCCCCTCTGGTGTGTTCTCAGTGCCAGTAATTCTTAAATATTCTACAAAAATTCATATTTCATTTTCAGGACGTTTGGAGAACTTTTAGTTTCGGGGTATTTTTTATTGCAAGGATAATTCAGAAAATAGACAGAAAATACTATTTTTTGCTTTATTTAATCTAAATAACAGAAAGTAAAAGGAGGGTACAGAGAGTTGTGCTTTCTAACTTCACCCATCTCATGCTCATCAAAAGGAATCCACTAACAAGGTTGATCAAGTCTTGTTAACAAACTCTTTCCGAATCGCATGAAACCGGAGAATTTTCAAATAACACTAGGTTACCTCAACGGGGATATGCACGTCCCCAATAATAAGAATATCATATTTCTTCTTGACGGTAGGAAGAGGAAATTCAAAACCTCCAATAGTAACGTTGGAATTTTTCCAATAGAATTGATATTGTGGACTTGAGGTTGTTTCCTCAGAAAGTGTACCGTATGCTCATTACCATTAACATGAAAAGTGACATTGCCTTTGTTGCAATCAATAACAGCCCCTGCAGTATTCAAAAAGGGTCTACCAAGGATAATCGACATACTATCGTCCTCGGGAATATCAAGAATAACAAAGTTCGTTAAAATAGTAACGTTTGCAACCACAACAGGCACATCCTCACAAATACCGACACGTATAGTTGATTTATCGGCCATTTGCAAAGATATTTCAGTAGGTGTCAACTTATTTAAATCAAGTCTACGATATAAAGAGAGAGGCATAACACTAACACCGACTCCAAGATCACATAAAGCAGTTTTAACATAGTTTCTTTTAATGGAGCATGGTATAGTTGGTACTCCTGGATCTCCAAGTTTCTTTGGTATTCCACCCTTAAAAGTATAATTAGCAAGCATGGTGGAAATTTTAGCTTCCGGTATCTTTCTTTTATTTGCAACAATTTCTTTCATATACTTAGCATAAGGATTCATTTTAAGCATATTAGTCAAACGCATACGGAAAAAGATAGGTCTAATCATTTCAGCAAAGCGCTCAAAATCCTCATCATCCTTTTTCTTGGATGGTTTAGGAGGAAAAGGCATGGGTTTCAACCCATGGTTCTCTTTCTTTACCGTGCTTCCTAGCAACAAAGTCTCTCTTATCATCACATTGATTCTTTGATTGTGGGTTATCAAGATCAACAAAGGTTCAATCTCTACATCATTGTTATTGCTAGGTTGAGCATCAACATGAACATCATCAACATTATCACTAGGTTCGTGTTCATTACCGTATTTTGTTTCAAAGATCGTAAATACAAATATCATTGGGATTCTTTGGTGTGTCAACAACAGGTTCACTAGAAGCATGCAAAGTCCTATCATTTTTTCTTTCTTCTTCTTAGAAGGACTAGGTGCATCAACATTAGTTCTCTCGAGAATATTGCTCAACTCTCTTAGGGTGGCCCTCGTGGATACAAAGGTTCTGAGTCATTCTACCCCTCTAGTCACAACTCTAACATCATTATCATTTTTCTTATTATTTAATTCATTGAGCAAATCATTTTGAGCTTTAAGCACTTGTTCTACCTGAGTGGTAACCATAGAAGCATGTTTACTAATAAGTTTAAGTTCACCTTTAACTCTAGACATATAATCACTCAAGTGTTCAATCATATAAGCATTACGTTTCAATTGTCTACCATCATGAGCATTGAAGTTTTATTATTTCACAATAAAATTATCAAACTCATCTAAGCATTGGCTAGCAGACTTATTACGAGGAATATCACCCTCATCAAATCTATAGAGAGAATTTACCTTTACTACCGTAGCCGGGTTATCAAGACCATGTATTTCTTCAATAGGTGGTAAGTTCTTGACATCTTCACTTTAATACCCTTTTCTTTCCGGATTTCTTTGCCTCTTGCATATCTTCGTGGATCGAGAAATAGAATACCCCTTTTCTTCGGAGTTGGCTTAGGAGTTGGTTCAGAAGTATCCAATTATAATCATTACTCAACATATTATTCAATAGCAATTCAGCTTGATCAACAGTTCTTTCCACGAAAACACAACCAAAGACAACTATCAAGGTGGTCTCCGAAGCATCAGTTAGTCCATTATAAAAGATATCAAGTATTTCATTTTTCTTGAGAGGATGATCAGCAAAGCATTATAATCGGAGAAGCCTCCCCAAGCTTGTGGGAGACTCTCTTCTTCAATTTGCACAAAATTATATATTTCCCTTAAGGCAGGTTGTTTCTTATGAGCGGGGAAATATTTAGCAGAGAAGTAATGAATCATATCCTGGGGACCACTCACAAACCAGGAGTAAGAGAATTAAACCATGTTTTAGCATCACCCTTTAATGAGAACGGAAATAACTTAAGGATATAGTAGTAACGAATTTTTTCCTCATGAGTAAATAGGGTGGCTATATCATTTAATTTAGTAAGATGTGCCATAACAGTTTCAGATTCATAGCCATAAAAAGGATCAGATTCAACCAAAGTAATCAACCTGTGATCTATTGTGGAAATCATAATCCTTATCGTAAATACGATAGGTGAAGTAGCAAAAGCGAGGTCATATTTCATTCTAGCATTCAAAGATTTTTCTTTCAAAGCTTAGCTAACAGCTTCTTAAGATCATATCTATCTTTGCAAGCAAAAAAGTCTCTAGCAGTTTCTTCATCCATTACATAACCCTCGTGCACATCGTGCAATTCATATCTAGGGAGAATCTTCATCATCACTTTCATCAATATTATCAGTTTCAATAATTTCATTCACTCTAACCCTAGCAAGTTGTTCATCAAGAAATTCACCTAATGGCACAGTATTATCAAGCATAGAAGTAGTTTCATCATAAGTATCATGCAAAGCAGAAGTGGCATTATCGATAACATGCGACATATCATAATCAATAGCAAGAGTAGGTGTCACAAGTTTACTCATAACAGAAGGTGAATCAAGTGCAGAGCTAGATGGCAGATTTTTGCCTCCCCTCGTAGTTGAGGGATAAATCTTGGTTTTTTCGTCTTTCAAGTTCCTCATAGTGATCAACAGATATAAATCCCAAGTGACTCAAAGAATAGAGCTATGCTCAAGAACGGCGCTTAAAATAGTCTTGATAACCCACAAGTATAGGGGATCGCAACAGTCTTCGAGGGTAGAGTATTCAACCCAAATTTATTGATTCGACACAAGGAGAGCCAAACAATATTCTCAAGTATTAGCAGTTGAGTTGTCAATTCAACCACACCTGGAAAACTTAATATCCGCAGCAAAGTATTCAGTAGCAAAGTAGTATGGAAGTAACTTGATAACGGTGGCAAAGGTAACAGTAGCAGTTTTGTAGTAATTGTAACAGTGGCAACGGAAAAGTAACTAAGCAAAGAACAATATGTGAAAAGCTCGTAGGCATTGGATCAGTGATGGATAATTATGTCAGATGCAATTCATCATGCAACAGTTATAACATAGGGTGACTGATGACCCACAAGTATAGGGGATCTATCATATTCCTTTCGATAAGAAAGAGTGTCGAACCCAACGAGGAGCAGAAGGAAATGACAAGGCCAAGAAGGTATTCTCGCAAGCTGAAATTATCGGTAACAGATAGTTTTGTGATAAGGTAATTTGTAACGAGTAGCAAGTAACAAGTGTAAATAAAGTGCAGCAAGGTGGCCCAATCCTTTTTGTAGAAAAGGACAAGCCTGGACAAACTCTTATATAGAGAAAAGCGCTCCCGGGGACACATGGGAATAATCGTCAAGCTAGTTTTGATCACGCTCATATAATTCGCGTTCGTTACTTTGATAATTTGGTATGTGGGTGGACCGGTGCTTGGTTGCTGCCCTTACTTGGACAAGCATCCCACTTATGATTAACCCCTATTGCAAGCATCCGCAACTACAAAAGAAGTATTGAGGTAAACCTAACCATAGCATGAAACATATGGATCCAAATCAGCCCCTTACGAAGCAACTTATAAACTAGGGTTTAAGCTTCTGTCACTCTAGCAACCCATCATCTACTTATTACTCCCAATGCCTTCCTCTAGGCCCAAACAATGGTGAAGTGTCATGTAGTCGACATTCACATAACACCACTAGAGGAAAGACAACATACATCTCATCAAAATATCGAATGGATACCAAATTCACATGACTACTAATAGCAAGACTTCTCCCATGTCCTCAGGAACAAACGTAACAACTCACAAATCATAGTCATGTTCATAATCAGAGGGGTATTAATATGCATAATGGATCTGAACATATGATCTTCCACCAAATAAACCAACTAGCATCAACTACAAGGAGTAATCAACACTACTAGCAACCCACGATTTACCAAGGAGGCTTTGGGACAAAAGATTGGATACAAGAGATGAACTAGGGTTTGAAAGGAGATGGTCTTTGGTGAAGATGTTGATGGAGATTGACCCCTCCGATGAGAGGATCGTTGGTGATGGCAGCGGTGATGATTTCCCCCCTCCGGAGAAGTTTCCCAGCAGCTCTGCTTGGGAGCCCTAGATTGGTTCCGCCAAGGTTCCGCCTAAATGTGGCCGGAGTTTCTTCTGAAAGCTTGCTTATGATTTTCCTCGGACGAAAGACTTCCTTAGCGGAAGATGGGCACGCCCACGAGGCCTGGCGCCACTGGCGCGCCTCCCACCTAAATGGCTGTGGTGTGGCCTTCCTCCAGTATTTTCTCAGATTTTTTATTAATTCCAAAAAGACTTAGTGAGTTTCAGGACTTTTGGAGCTGTGCAGAATAGGTTTCTAATATTTCCTCCTTTTCTAGCCTAGAATTCCAGCTGCCGGCATTTGATACATCCATTTTGCATCATGCTTTTATATCGATATTTATTGCATTATGGGCTGTTATTACACATTATGTCACAATACTTATGCCTATTCTCTCTTATTTTACAAGATTTACATAAAGAGAGGAGAATGCCAAGAATGGAATTCTGGGCTGGAAAAGGAGCAAATATTAGAGACCTATTCTGCGCAACTCCAAAAGTCCTGAAACTCAACGAAAGTCATTTTGGGAATTAATAAAAAATACTAAGCAGAAGAAATACCAGAGGGGGCCCACACCCTGGGCACGAGGGTGGGGCGCCCACAGGCGCGCCAGGCCTCGTGGGCCCCCTGGTGGCCCTCTGCCCATCTTCTGCTATATGAAGTCTTTCGTCCAAGAAAAATCATAAGCAAGCGCTCGATTTGAGACCTCCGCCACGAGGTGGAACCTTGGCTAACCAATCTAGGGCTACTGGCAGAGCTGTTGCAGGAAACTTCCCTCAGGAGGGCGTAAAACATCGCCATCATCATCACCAACACTCCTCTCATCGGGAGGGGGCCAACTCCATCAACATCTTCACCGGCACCATCTCCTCTCAAACCCTAGTTCCTCTCTTGTATCCAATTCTTGTCTCTAAGTCTGAGATTGGTACTTGTAGGTTGCTAGTAGTGTTGATTACTCCTTGTAGTTGATGCTAGTTGGTTTATTTGGTGGAAGATCATATGTTCAGATCCTATATGCATATTAATACCCCTCGGATTATGAACATGAATATGCTTTGTGAGTAGTTACGTTTGTTCCTGAGGACATGGGAGAAGTCTTGCTATTAATAGTCATGTCAATTTGGTATTCGTTCGATATTTTGATGAGATGTATGTTGTCTCTCCTCTAGTGGTGTTATGTGAACGTCGACTACATGAAACTTCACCATTATTTGGGCCTAGAGGAAGGCATTGGGAAGTAATAAGTAGATGATGGGTTGCTAGAGTGACAGAAGCTTAAACCCTAGTTTATGTGTTGCTTCGTAAGGGGCTGATTTGGATCTGTATGTTTCATGGTATGGTTAGGTTTACCTTAATACTTATTTTGTAATTGCGGATGCTTGCAATAGGAGTTAATCATAAGTGGGATGCTTGTCCAAGTAAGGGCAGCACCCAAGCACCGGTCCACCCACATATCAAATTATCAAAGTACCGAACGCGAATCATATGAACGTGATGAAAACTAGCTTGACGATAATTCCCATGTGTCCTCGGGAGCGCTTTTCTCTATAAGAGTTTGTCCAGCTTGTCCTTTGCCACAAAAAGGATTGGGCCATCTTGTTGCACTTTATTTACTTTTTGTTACTTGTTGTCATATAAATTATCTTATCACAAAACTATCTCATACCTACTATTTCAAAGGTTGCAGAGAATACCTTGCTGAAAACCGCTTATCATTTCCTTCGCTTCCTCGTTGGGTTCGACACTCTTACTTATCGAAAGGACTACGATAGATCCCCTATACTTGTGGGTCATCAAGACTCTTTGTGGCGCCGTTGCCGGGAGTGAAGCGCCTTTGGTAGGTGGAATTTGGTAAGGAAAAATTTATATAGTGTGCTGAAATTTCATCATCACTTGTTACTATGGAAAGTAATCCTCCGAGGGGCTTGTTCGGTATCTTCACCCCGACCAAGAGAGCAAAGAGTTGCTCCACAACCTACTTAACCTACTGAAAATGAAAATGTTCACTTTGAAATCCCTTCGGTATGGTAGAAAAACTGCTAGCTAATCCTTTTAGGAGATGGAACATTACATCCTCGATGAGCACCTAATCTATGTGGATGAAGTTTGTGGATTATTTAAGCTTGCGTATGCCCGATGATGTTATCAAGAAGAAGGTCTTCCCTTTATATTTGAAGGGAGATGCATTGACATGGTATAGGCTATGTGATGATATGGGATCATGGAACTACAAACGATTGAAATTGGAATTTCATCAGAAGTTTTATCCTATGCATCTTGTTCATCGTGATCGTAATTATATATATAATTTTTGGCCTCGCGAAGGATAAAGCATCTATCAAGCTTGGGGGAGGCTTAAGTCAATGTTATATTCATGCCCCAGTCATGAGCTCTCAAGAGAAATGATTATTCAAAATTTTATGCTCGGCTTTCTGACAACAATCGCACCATGCTCGATACTTCTTGTACTAGTTCTTTTATGATGAAGACTATTGAATTCAAATGCGATTTATTGGAAAGAATTAAATGCAACTCTGAAGATTGGGACCTTGACGAAGGTAAGGAGTCAGGTATAACACCTAAGTTTGATTGTGTTAAATCTTTTATGGATACCGATGTTTTCCGTAAATTTAGCACTAAATATGGACTTGACTCTGAGATAGTAGCTTCTTTCTGTGAATCCTTTTCTACTCATGTTGATCTCCCTAAGGAGAAGTGGTTTAAATATCATCCTACCATCGAAGTAAAAGTAGTTGCACCTATTAAAGTTGAAGAAAAGACTATCACTTATAACGATCCTATTGTTCCTACTACTTATGTTGAGAAACCACCTTTCCCTGTTAGAATAAAGGATCATGCTAAAGCTTCAATCAGTGGTTCGTAAAGCAATATTAGAACCTATACACCTCCCGAGCAAGTTAAAGTTGAACCTAATATTGCTATTGTTAAAGATCTCTTTGGCTGATAATATTGATGGGCATGTTATTTATTTCTGTGATGAGACTGCTAGAATTGCTAAACCTTGTGCTAAAGATAAACATAGACCTGTGGTAGGCATGCCTGTTATTTCTGTTAAAATAGGAGAACATTGTTATCATGGCTTATGCGACATGGGCGCTAGTGCTAGTGCAATACCTATTGACTTATACAAAGAAATTATGCATGATATTGCACCTACTGAGTTAGAAGAAATTGATGTCACAATTAAACTTGCCAATAGAGATACTATTTCACCAATTGGAATTGTTAGAGATGTTGAAGTCTTGTGTGGGAAAACTAAATATCCTGCTGATTTTCTTGTTCTTGGTTCCCCACAAGATATCTTTTGTCCCATTATATTTGGTAGACCCTTCTTAAACACTGTTAATGCTAAGATAGACTGCGAAAAGGATGTTGCTACCATTGGTTTGGGTGATATGTCTCATGAGTTTAACTTTTCTAAATTTTGTAGACAACACCATGAAGAGGAATTGCTTAGTAAAGATGAAATTATTGGTCTTACTTCTATTGCCGTACCTCCTAGTGATCCTTTAGAACAAAATTTGCTAGACCATGAAAATGATATGTTTATGAATGAAAGAAGGGAAATAGATGAAGTGTTCTTTAAACAGGGACCTATTCTGAAACACAACTTTCCTGTTGAAATCCTAGGGGATCCTCCTCCACCCAAGGGTGATCCCGTGTTTGAGCTTAAACGATTACACGATACTCTTAAATATGCTTATCTTGATGAAAAGAAGATATATCATGTTATTATTAGTGCTAACCTTTCGTAGAAGGAGGAAGAAAAATTATTGAAAACTCAAGAAGCACCGTCGCTATTGGATATACTCTTGATGATCTTAAGGGCATTAGTCCCACTCTATGTCAACACAAAATAAATTTGAAGAAAGATGCCAAACCAGTTATTGATCACCAACGACGGCTGAATCCTAAGATGAAAGAAGTGATAAGAAAGGAAATATTAAAACTCCTTGAGGCAGGTATAATCTATCCCGTTCTTTGATAGTCGATTGGGTAAGTCATGTCCATTGTGTCCCTAGGAAGGAGGTATTACTGTCGTTCCTAATGATAAAGATGAATTGATTTCGCAAAGAATTATTACAGGTTATAGGATGGTAATTGATTTCTGCAAATTAAATAAGGCTACCAAAAAGGACCATTACCCCTTACCTTTTATTGATCAAATGCTAGAAAGATTATCCAAACATACACATTTTTTGCTTTCTAGATGGTTATTCTGGTTTCTCTCAAATACCGTGTCACCGATGATCAAGCTAAGACCACTTTTACTTGCCCTTCGGTATTTTGCTTATAGACGATGCCTTTTGGTTTATGTAATGCACCGCTACCTTTCAAAGATGCATGATGGCTATATTCTCTCACTTTTGTGAAAAGATTTGTGAGATTTTCATGGACGATTTCTCCGCTTATGGATCCTCTTTGATGATTGCTTGAGCAACCTTGATCGAAGTTTTGCGTAGATGTGAAGGCACTAATCTTATCTTGAATTGGGAGAAGTGCCACTTTATGGTTAATGAAGGTATTGTCTTGGGGCACAAAATTTCTGAAAGAGGCATTGAAGTTGATAAAGCTAAATTTGATGCTATTGAAAATATGCAGTGTCCCAAGGACATCAAAGGTATAAGAAGTTTCCTTGGTCATGCCGGTTTTTATAGGAGGTTCATTAAGGACTTCTCAAAAATTTCTCGGCCTCTGACTAATCCATTACAAAAAGATATACCATTTGTCTTTGATGATGATTGTGTAGAAGCATTTGAAATACTTAAGAAAGCATTAATCTCTGCACCCATTGTTCAGCCACCTGATTGGATTTTACCCTTTGAAATTATGTGCGATGCTAGTGATTATACTGTAGCTGTTGTTCTAGGGCAAAGAGTTGACAAGAAATTAAATGTTATTCAATATGCTAGTAAAACTCTAGACAGTGCTCAGAGAAATTATGCTACTACTGAAAAAGAATTCTTAGCAGTTGTATTTGCTTGTAATAAGTTTAGACCTTATATTGTTGATTCTAAAGTAACTATTCACACGGATCATGCTGCTATTAAATATCTTGTGGAAAAGAAAGATGCTAAACCTAGACTTATTAAATGGGTTCTCTTGCTACAAGGATTTGATTTGCATATTATTGATAGAAAGGGAGATGAGAACCCCGTTGTAGACAACTAGTCTAGGTTAGAAAATGTTCTTGATGACCCACTACCTATTGATGATAGCTTTCCCGATGAACAATTAAATGTCATAAATGCTTCTCGTCTTTGCTCCATGGTATGCTGATTATGCTAATTACATTGTTGCTAAATTTATACCACCTAGTTTCACATACCAAAGCAAAAGAAAAAGGTTTTCTATGATTTGAGACATTAGTTTTGGGATGACCCACATCTTTATAAATAAGGAGTAGATGGTGTTATTAGATGTTGTGTACCTGAGCATGAACAGAATGATCTCACGCAAGTGTCACTCCGAGGCCTATGGAGGACACCACGCCTGGAGATAGAACTAGCATAAGGTATTGCAATCCGGTTTTATTGGCCTACTCTCTTCAAGGATGCCCGTAAGTTTGTCTTATCTTGTGATGAATGTCAAAGAATTGGTAATATTAGTAGGCGCCGGAAATGCCTATGAATTATTCACTTGTTATTGAACCATTTGATGTTTGGGGCTTTGATTATATGGGACCGTTTCCTTCCTCTAATGGGTATACTCATATTTTAGTTGTTGTTGATTACGTTACTAAGCTTTCCGGTAGAAGCTATTCCAACTAGTAGTGTTGATCATAACACCTCTATTAAGATGCTTAAAGAAGTTATTTTTCCGAGGTTTGGAGTCCCTAGATATTTAATGACTGATGGTGGTTCACATTTTTTTCATGGTGCTTTCCGAAAAATGCTTGCTAAGTATGATGTTAATCATAGGATTGCATCTCCTTATCACCCACAGTCTAGTGGTCAAGTAGAATTGAGTAATAGAGAACTCAAATTAATTTTGCAAAAGACTGTTAATAAATCTAGAAAGAATTGGTGCAAGAAACTTGATGATGCATTATGGGCTTATAGAACTGCATATAAAAATCCTATGGGTATGTCTCCGTATAAAATGGTTTATTGGAAAGCATGTCACTTACCTCTCGAACTAGAACATAAGGCATATTGGGCTATTAAAGAGCTCAATTATGATTTCAAACTTGCTTGGGTGAGAAGAGGTTATTTGACATTAGCTCACTTGATGAATGGGGAACCCAAGCCTATGAGAATGCCAAACTGTTTAAAGAAAAAGTTAAAAGATGGCATGACAAAAGGATACAAAAGCGTGAGTTTAATGTAGGTGATTATGTATTATTATACAACTCTCTTTTAAGATTTTTTGCAGGAAAACTTCTCTCTAAATGGGAAGGCCCTTACGTTATCGAGGAGGTCTATCGTTCCGGTGCCATAAAAATCAACAACTTTGAAGACATAAATCCAAAGGTGGTCAACGGTCAAAGAACCAAACATTATATCTCAGGTAATCCCATAAATGTTGAAACTAATGTTAATGAAACCGTAACTTGAGGAATACATAAGGGACACTTTCGAGCGTTTGAGACTCAAAAGGAATAGGTATGTGGTACGGTAAGTAAACCGACTCCAAAACAGTTCTAATGGCAATTTTTCTCCGTTTTGGAATATTTAGAAAAATAGAAAAATAAGAAGCAGTCTGGGAAGGACACGAGGGTGGAGGGCACGCCCTACCCCCCTGGGCGCGCCCCCTCCCTCGTGGGCACCTCGTGCGCTCTCCGGACTCCATTTTCTTGCATGATACGTATTTTGGTTCGTAAAAATTCATTATATAATCTCCCGAAGGTTTTGATCACCGTACCATGCAATTATCCTCTGCTCTTGTTTCGAGTTGTTTTATGTCAGGGTTGTTAAGGCCAAGCATCATGTCGTCCCCCTCCTCCAACAATGGTGACAATGATGCTTGGCTAATGAAGATAGAGCTGAAGAGGGAAGAACCCATGGAGATCAACAAGGATGAAGGGATCAAGAAGGCCACGGAGGACAATGTTCCGGCAGCGGAAGACATCCTTCAACTTGATCACAATCTTCTTACCCCAACTGAGATCGAAGCTTTCAAGATGATTGAGTTAGCTCGTATACAAAACAAGTATCTCACGCGTGAAAATATTTTGTTGAAGGAGCATATCATCGCACTCAAAGACCTTATCCGCAAGTTGGAGGATCTCTTACGCTCGATGTGCGACTACCCATCATCACCACCATCTTCTTCACCAAAGAAGGAGACATAATCACATGGGTATGGGCACTCCCTTGGCAATCGCCAAGCTTGGGGAGGTGCCCCCCTATCGTACCACCATCACACTCCTATCTTTACTGTTTTTCTTAGTTCGATCCTTTTAGTAATATCTTGATCTAGTAGAATAAAATTTTAGTATGATCTAGTTTTGAGTTTTGCCTTATGATCCCTCTATGTAATCGAGTCCGTGAGTTATATAATAAAGATTAGTGTTGAGTCAAGGGCTTGATTATTTTGCCATGATCTTGAGGGAATAAAAGAAAAGAGAAATAATAAAAAGAAATAAAAAGAGATCATATTGATCTTATGGAAGGTAATGACTTCACATAGGAATAGTATGATGATTAAAAGTTGTTGAGAATTGACAAACATAGCTTTGGTCATCGTTGCAATTAATAGGAAGTAATAAAGAAAGAGAGGTTTCACATATAAATATACTATCTTGGACATCTTTTATGATTGTGAGCACTCATTAAAATATGACATGCTAAAGAGTTGATGTTGGACAAGGAAGACAACGTAATGGGTTATGTTTTCTTATATCTGAAATAAAGTATATTGTCATGGATCATCCAACATGTTGATCTTGCCTTTCCCCCTCATGCTAGCCTATTCTTTGCACTAAGTAGAGATACTACTTGTGCTTCCAAATACCCTTAAACCCAGTCTTGCCATGAGAGTCCACCATATCTACCTATGGATTGAGTAAGATCCTTCAAGTAAGTTGTCATCGGTGCAAACAATAAAAATTGCTCTGTAAATGTGTATGACTTATTAGTGTGGGAGAAAATAAGCTTTATACGATCTTGTGATGTGGAAGAAATAAAAGTGACTAATTTGCATAATAAAGGTCCATATCACAAGTGGCAATATAAAGTGATGTTCTTTTATATTAAGATTTCGTGCATCCAACCCTAAAAGTGCATGGCAACCTCTGCTTCCCTCTACGAAGGGCCTATCTTTTAATTTTATATCTTCTACCTTATGCAAGAGTCATGGTGATCTTCACCTTTCCTCTTTTTCATTTTATCCTTTGGCAAGCACAGTGTGTTGGAAAGATCCTGATATATATATATCCAATTGGATGTAAGTTAGCATGAACTATTATTGTTGACATTACCCTTGAGGTAAAAGGTTGGGAGGCGAAACTATAAGCCCCTATCTTTCTTTCTATCCAATTAAAACTCCGTAACCACAAGTATTGCGTGAGTGTTAGCAATTGTGAAAGACTAAATGATAGTTGAGTATGTGGACTTGCTAAAAAGCTCTGACATAGACTCTTTCTGATGTTATGATAAATTGCAATTGCTTCAATGACTGAGATTATCGTTTGTTAGTTCTCAATGAAGTTTCTGATTCATACTTGACATTATGAATAGATTATTACTTGAGCATAAGAATTCATATGACAATATCCATATATGTTGCTGTTGTAAGAATGATCATGATGCCTTCATGTCCGTATTTTATTTTATCAACACCTCTACCTCTAAACATGTGGACATATTTATCGTTATCGGCTTCTTCTTGAGGACAAGCGAGGTCTAAGCTTGGGAGAGTTGATACGTCCATTTTGCATCATGCTTTTATATCGATATTTATTGCATTATGGGCTGTTATTACACATTATGTCACAATACTTATGCCTATTCTCTCTTATTTTACAAGGTTTACATAAAGAGGGAGAATGTCGGAAGCTGGAATTCTGGGCTGGAAAAGGAGCAAATATTAGAGACCTATTTGCGCAACTCCAAAAGTCCTGAAACTCCACGAAATTCATTTTGGGAATTAATAAAAAATACTGAGCAGAAGAAATAACAGAGGGGACCCACACCCTAGCACGAGGGTGGGGGGCGCGCCCTACCCCCCTGGGCGCTTCCCCCTGCCTCGTGGGCCCCCTGGTGGCCCTCCGGTGCCCATCTTCTGCTATATGAAGTCTTTCGTCCTAAGAAATATCATAAGCAAGCTTTCGAGTCGAGACTCACGCCACGAGGCGGAACCTTGGCGGAACTAATCTAGGGCTCCGTGCAGAGCTGCTCACGGGGAAACTTCCCCCGAGGGAGGAAATCATCGCCATCGTCATCACCAACGCTCCTCTCATCGGGAGGGGGCCAATCTCCATCAACATCTTCACCGGCACCATCTCCTATCAAACCCTAGTTCATCTCTTGTATCCAATTCTTGTCTCTAAGTCTAAGATTGGTACTTGTAGGTTGCTAGTAGTGTTGATTACTCCTTGTAGTTGATGCTAGTTGGTTTATTTGGTGGAAGATCATATGTTCAGATCCTATATGCATATTAATACCCTCCTCGATTATGAACATGAATAGGCTTTGTGAGTAGTTACGTTTGTTCCCGGGGACATGGGAGAAGTCTTGCTATTAGTAGTCATGTGAATTTGGTATTCGTTTGATATTTTGATGAGATGTATGTTGTCTCTCCTCTAGTGGTGTTATGTGAACGTCGACTACATGACACTTCACCATTATTTGGGTCTAGAGGAAGGCATTGGGAAGTAATAAGTAGATGATGGGTTGCTAGAGTGACAGAAGCTTAAACCCTAGTTTATGCGTTGCTTCGTAAGGGGCTGATTTGGATCCGTATGTTTCATGCTATGGTTAGGTTTACCTTAATACTTATTTTGTAGTTGCGGATGCTTGCAATAGGAGTTAATCATAAGTGGGATGGTTGTCCAAGTAAGGGCAGCACCCAAGCACCGGTCCACCCACATATCAAATTATCAAAGTACCGAAGGCGAATCATATGAACGTGATGAAAACTAGCTTGACGATAATTCCCATGTGTCCTCAGGAGCGCTTTTCTCTATATAAGAGTTTGTCCAGGCTTGTCCTTTGCTACAAAAAGGATTGGGCCATCTTGCTGCACTTTATTTACTTTTGTTACTTGTTGCTCGTTACAAATTATCTTATCAAAAAACTATCTGTTACCTACTATTTCAAGAAGCTTATGAGAATACCTTGCTGAAAACCGCTTATCATTGACTTCCTGCTGCTCGTTGGGTTCGACACTCTTACTTATCGAAAGGGCTACGATAGATCCTCGATACTTGTGGGTCATCAGCATTATCCCTCTTCATGTAAACCTTGTAAAATAAGAGAGAATAGGCACAAGTATTGTAACATAACGTGTAATAACAGCCCATAATGTAATAAATATCGATATAAAAGCATGATGCAAATGGACATATCAACTCCCCCAAGCTTAGACCTTGCTTGTCCTTAAGCTTAAGCCGATAACGATAAATATGTCCACATGTTTAGAGATAGAGGTGTCGATAAAATAAAATACAGACATGAGGGCATCATGATCATTCTTATAACAGCAACATATATGGATATTGTCATATGATTTATTATGCTCAAGTAATAATCTATTCACAATGTTAAGTATGAATCGAAAACTTAATTGAGAACCAACAAACTATAATCTCGGTCATTGAAGCAATTCCAATTTATCATAACATCACAAAGAGTCAACATAAGAGCTTTTCAGCAAGTCCACATATTCAACTATCATTTAGTCTTTCACAATTGCTAACACTCACGCAATACTTATGGTTATGGAGTTTTAATCGGACATAGAGAAATATAGGGGCTTATAGTGTTGCCTCCCAACCTTTTACCTCAAGGGTAATGTCAACAATAATAGTTCATGCTAACTTACATCCAATTATATATATATATATATATATATATATATATATATATATCTATATATATATATATATCGTGATCTTTCCAACACAATGTGCTTCAAGCGAGGGTAAAATGTAAAAAGGAAAGGTGAAGATCACCACGACTCTTGCATAAGGTAAAAGAAAAAGATAGGCCCTTCGCAGAGGGAAGAAAAGGTTGTCATGTGCTTTTGGGGTTGGATGCATGAAATCTTAATGCAAAAGAACGTCACTTTATATTGCCACTTGTGATATGGACCTTTATTATGTAGTCCGTCGCTTTTATTGCTTCCATATCACAAGATCGTATAAAGTTTATTTTCTCCACACTAATAGATCATACATATTTTGAAGCAATTTTTATTGCAAGCAACATGACAACTTACTCGAAGGATCTTACTCAATCCATAGGTAGATATGGTGGACTCTCATGGCAAAACTGGGTTTAAGGAAATTCGGAAGCACAAGTAGTATCTCTACTTAGTGCAAAGAATTTGGCTAGCATGAGAGGGAAAGGCAAGCTGAGCATGTTGGATGATCCATGACAATATATTTTATTCCAGATATAAGAAAACATAACCCATTATGTTGTCTTCCTTGTCCAACATCAACTCTTTTGCATGTCATACTTTAATGAGTGCTCACAATCATAAAAGATGTCCAAGATAGTATATTTATATGTGAAAACCTCTCTTTCTTTATTACTTCCTATTAATTGCAACGATGACCAAAAGTAAATTTGTCAACTCTCAACAACTTTTAATCATCATACTCTTTATATGTGAAGTCACTACTCTCCATAGGATCAATATGATCTCTTCATTTCTTTTTATTCTTTCTATTTTCTTTTATTCCCTCAAGATCATAGCAAAATAATCAAGCCCTTGACTCAACACTAATCTTTATTATATAGCTCACGGACTCGATTACATAGAAGGATCATAAGGCAAAACTCAAAACTAAATCATACTAAAACTTCAATCTACTAGATCAAGATATTACCAAAAGGATCGAACTAACAAAAGTGGTAAAGATAGGAGTGTGATGGTGATACGATACCGGAGCACCTCCCCCGAGCTTGGCAGTTGCCAAGGGGAGTGCCCATACCCATGTGATTATATCTCCTTCTTTGGAGGTGAAGATGCGATATTCTTGGCTATGATACCCCTCAGGATACGATTCTCCACCTAGAGCTTGTTGACTTGCCGCTTAAGATCCATTATTTCCTTATGGAGCTTACCCATGACAGTTAAAGCTCCTTGCACCCATGGATGCTGCATAGCTGCGGGAGAACAAGTAACACGCCTTTGCATATTTTCGTAAGAGAGAAATTTAACATTGGAGGGATGACCGAGTTTGGGATAGCTGAGCTCAGAAGTTCCCCCATCGTGAATCACCTTGGAAACGAGAAGTAACTTCTTGATCCTCCTCCATGGCATCTATCCTTTTCAAGTCAGCTTCCATCTCTTCCTCCGCTCAGGCCCAAAGTGATAGGCATCATTGTTTGCACTGGACATGGTGTCTGGATGAGACACCCGAATCTCCCCGACTCTTGAGAAGACATCTTGCTCTAATCATGGTAAACAACTCAAACAAAACAGAGGATAATTGCATGATATGGTGGTCAAAACCTTTCTAAGATTATATAATGAATTTTCTGGAGCCAAAAGAAGTATCATGCAAAAGCGGAGTCGGAGAGCACACAAAGAGGTGCGCACGAGGTAGAAGCGGCGCCGTGGGGTAGGGCACGCCTCCCACCCTCGTGGAAGCCTCGTTCCTTCCTGACTGCTTCTTATTTTCCTATTTTCTTAAATATTCCAAAACGGAGAAAAAATGCCATTAGAACTGTTTTGGAGTCGGTTTACATACCGTACCACATACCTATTCCTTTTCGGAGTGTGGAGCATTCTGGAAAGTGTCCCTTATGTATTCCTCTGGGGTTACGGTTTCAATAATATTAGTTTCAACATTTATAGGATTACCTGAGATATAATGTTTGATTCTTTGACCGTTCACCACCTTCGGATTTGTGCCTTCGACGTTGTTAATTTTTATGGCACCGGAACGATAGACCTCCTTGATAACGTAAGGACCTTCCCATTTAGAGAGAAGTTTCTGCAAAAATCTTAAACGAGAGTTGAATAGCAATACATAATCACCTACATTAAACTCACGCTTTGTATCCTTTTGTCATGCCATATTTTAACTTTTTATTTAAACAGTTTGGCATTCTCGATAAGCTGGGTTCTCCATTCATCAAGTGAGCTAATGTCAAATAACCTCTTCTCACCTGCAAGTTTGGAATCATAGTTGAGCTCTTTAATGGCCCAATATGCCTTATGTTCTAGTTCGAGAGGTAAGTGACATGCTTTTCCATAAACCATTTTATACTGAAGACATACCCATAGGATTTTTATATGCAGTTCTATAGGCCCATAATGCATCATCAAGTTTCTTGGACCAATTCTTTCTGGATCTATTAACAATCTTTTGCAAAATTACTTTGAGCTCTCTGTTACTCAATTCTACTTGACCACTAGACTGTGGGTGATATGGAGATGCAATTGTATGATTAACAGCATACTTAGCAAGCATTTTACGAAAAGCACCATGAATAAAATGTGAACCACCATCAGTCATTAAATATCTAGGGACTCCAAAGCTTGGAAAAATAACGTCTTTAAGCATCTTAATAGAGGTGTTATGATTAGCACTACTAGTTGGAATAGCTTCTACCCACTTAGTAACGTAATCAACAGCAACTAAAATATGTGTATACCCATTAGAGGAAGGAAACGGTCCCACGTAATCAAAGCCCCAAACATCAAATGGTTCAATAACGAGTGAATAATTCATAGGCATTTCTTGACGTCTACTAATGTTACCAATTCTTTGACATTCATCACAAGATAAGACAAGCATACAGGCATCCTTGGAGAGAGTAGGCCAATAAAAACCGGATTGCAATACCTTATGCGCAGTTCTATCTCCAGCGTAGTGTCCTCCATAAGCTTCGGAGTGACACTTGCGTAGGATCTATTCCTGTTCATGCTCAGGTATACAATGTCTAATAACACCATCTACTCCTTCTTTATAAAGGTGTGGGTCATCCCAGAAGTTGTGCCTCAAATCATAGAAAAACTTTTTCTTTTGCTGGTATGTGAAACTAGGTGGTATAAATTTAGCAACAATGTAATTAGCATAATCAGCATACCATGGAGCAAGATGAGAAGCATTTATGACAGCTAATTGTTCATCGTGAAAGCTATCATCAATAGGTAGTGGGTCATCAAGAACATTCTCTAACCTAGACAAAGTTATGCGCAGCGGGTTCTCGGCTCCTTTCTATCAATAATATGCAAATCAAATTCTTGTAGTAGGAGAACCCATCTAATAAGTCCGGGTTTAGCATCTTTCTTTTCCATAAGATATTTAATAGCAGCATGATCAGTGTGAATAGTTACTTTAGAATCAACAATATAAGGTCTGAACCTATCACAAGCAAATACAACTGCTAAGAATTCCTTTTCAGTAGTAGCATAATTTCTCTGGGCACTGTCTAGAGTTTTACTAGCATATTGAATAACATTTAATTTCTTATCAACTCTTTGTCCTAGAACATCACCTACAGCATAATCACTAGCATCACACATAATTTCAAAGGGTAAATTCCAATCAGGTGGCTGAACAATAGGTGAAATTAATGCTTTCCTAAGTATTTCAAATGCTTCCACACAATCATCATCAAAGACAAAAGGGATATCTTTTCGTAATAGATTAGTCAGAGGCCGAGAAATTTTTAATAAGTCCTTAATGAACCTCCTATAAAAACCGGCATGACCAAGGAAACTTCTTATACCTTTGATGTCCTTGGGACACGGCATCTTTTCAATAGCATCAACTTTAGCTTTATCAACTTCAATACCTCTTTCAGAAATTTTATGCCCCAAGACAATTCCTTCATTAACCATAAAGTAGCATTTCTCCTAGTTCAAGACAAGGTTAGTTTCTTCACATCTCTGCAAAACTTGATCAAGGTTTCTCAAGCAATCATCAAAAGAGGATCCATAAACGGATAAATCATCCACAAAAACCTCACAAATCTTTTCACAAAAATCAGAGAATATAGCCATCATGCATCTTTGAAAGGTAGCAGATGCATTACATAAACCAAAAGGCATACGTCTATAAGCAAAGGTACCGAAAGGGCAAGTAAAAGTGGTCTTCTCTTGATCATCACCGACACAATGTATTTGAGAGAAACCAGAGTAACCATCTAGAAAGCTTAAATGTGTGTTTGGATAATCTTTCTAGCATTTGATCAATGATAGGCAAAGGTTAATGATCTTTTTTAGTAGCTTTATTTAATTTGCTAAATCAATTACCATCCTATAACCTGTAATAATTCTTTGTGGAATCAATTCATCTTTATCATTAGGAAATCACGGTAATACCTCCCTTCTTAGGGACACAATGAACATGACTTACCCAACTACTCATCAAAGAATCGGATAAATTATACCTACTTCAAGGAGTTTTAATATTTCCTTTCTTACCACTTCTTTCATCTTAGGATTTAGCCGCCGTTGGTGATCAATAACTGGTTTGGCGTCTTTCTCCAAATTTATTTTGTGTTGACATAGAGTGGGACTAATGCCCTTAAGATCATCAAGAGTATATCCAATAGCAGCACGATGCTTCTTCAGATTTTTCAATAATTTCTCTTCTTCATGCTCTGAAAGGTTAGCACTAATAATAACAGGATATATCTTCTTTTCATCAAGATAAGCATATTTAAGAGTTTCAGGTAACGGTTTAAGCTCAAACACGGGATCACCCCTGGGTGGAGCTGGATCCCCTAGGATTTCAACAGCAAATTGTGTTTCGTAATAGGTCCCTGCTTAAAGAATACTTCATCTATTTCCTTCTTTCATTCATAAACATATCATTTTCATGGTCGAGCAAATATTGTTCTAAAGGGTCATTAGGAGGCACGCAAATGAAGCAAGACCAATAATTTCATCTTTACTAGGCAATTCTTCCTCACGGGGTTGTCTACTAAATTTAGCAAAATTAAACTCATGAGATATATCACCCAAACCAATAGTAACAAAATCCTTTACGCAGTCTATCCTAGCATTAATAAAGGTTCAAGAAGGGTCTACCAAATATAATGGGACAAAAGCTATCTTGTGGGGAACCAAGAACAAGAAAATCAGCAGGATATTTAACCGTCTCCACACAAGACTTCAACATCTCTAACAATCCAAATCGGTGAAATAGTATCTCTATTTGCAAGCTTAATGGTAACATTGACATCTTCTATCTCAAAGAGTGCAATATCATGCATAATTTCTTCAGATAAAGAATGAGGTATTGCACTAGCACTAGCACCCATATCACACAAGCCATGATAACAGTGATCTCCTATTTTAACAGAAATAACGGGCATGCCTACCACAGTGTCTATGTTTATTTTTAGCATCGTGTCTAGCAATTCTAGCAAAGCTTCATTGCGTATAAATAACATGCCCATCAATATTATCGGCCAAAAGAGATCTTTAACCATAGCAATTTTAGGTTCAACTTTAACTTGCTCGTGTGGTTTGTGTGTCCTTATATTACTTTTTGTTGACTACAATTGAAGCTTTAGCATGATCCTTTATTCTAACAGGAAAGGCGGCTACTCAATATAAGCGGTAGAGGAACAACAGGATCATCATAAGTGATAGTCTTTTTCTTCAACTTTAATACGTGCAAACTACTTTTACTTCAATGGGAGGATTATATTTAAACCACTTCTCCTTAGGGAGATCAACATGAGTAGCAAAAGATTCACATGTAAGCTACTATCTCGTGAGTCAAGTCCATATTTAGTGCTAAATTCACGGAAAGCATCGATATCCATAAAAGATTTAACACAATCAAACTTAGGTGTTATACCTGACTCCTTACCTTCATCGAGGTCCCAATCTTCAGAGTTGCGTTTAATTCTTTCCAATAAATCCCATTTGAATTCAATAGTCTTCATCATAAAAGAACGAGTACAAGAAGTATCGAGCATGGAGCGATTATTGAGAAAACCGAGGCATAAATTTTTTGAATAATCATTTCTCTTGAGAGCTCATGATTGGGGCATGAATATAACATTGACTTAAGCCTCCCCAAGCTTGAGCGATGCTTTCTCCTTTATGAGGCCAAAAATTATATATATAATTACGATCACAATGAACAAGATGCATAGGATAAAACTTGATGAAATTCCAATTTCAATCGCTTTGTAGTTCCATGATCCCATATCATCACATAGCCTATACCATGTCAATGCGCCTCTCCCTAAGACCTTCTTCTTGATAACATCATCGGGCATACCGCAAGCTTAAATAATCCACAAACTTCATCCACATAGATTAGGTGTAAATCGATGCAATGTTCCATCTCTCCAAAAGGATTAGCTAGCAGATCTCTATCATAATTCAAGGAATTTCAAATTAAACATTTTCAAGAGGTTCAAGAGGGTTGAGGAGCAACTCTTTTATCTCTACTGGTCGGGTGAAGATACACCAAACAAGCCCTCAGAGGATTACTTTCCATAGTAACAAGTGATAATAAATTTCAGCACCTATATAAATTTTTCCTTACCAAATTCCACCTACCGGTTACGCTTCACTACCCGGCAACGGCGCCCGAGAAAAGAGTCTTGATGACCCACAAGTATAGGGGATCTATCGTAGTCCTTTCGATAAGTAAGACCGCCGAGCCCAACGAGGAGCAGAAGGAAATGACAAGCGGTTTCCGAAGAAGGTATTCTCTCGCAAGCTCTGAAATTATCGGTAATAAAGATAGTTTTGTGATAAGGTAATTTGTAACGAGTAGCAAGTAACAAGTGTAAATAAAGTGCAAGCAAGGTGACCCAATCCTTTTTGTAGCAATGGACAAGCCTGGACAAATTCTTATATAGAGAAAAGCGCTCCCGAGGACACATGGGAATTATCGTCAAGCTAGTTTTCATCACGCTCATATGATTCGCGTTCGTTACTTTGATAATTTGGTATGTGGGTGGACCGATGCTTGGGTGATACCCTTACTTGGACAAGCATCCCACTTATGATTAACCCCTATTGCAAGCATCCGCAACTACAAAAGAAGTATTAAGGTAAACCTAATCATAGCATGAAACATATGGATCCAAATCAGCCCCTTACGAAGCAACTCATAAACTAGGGTTTAAGCTTTTGTCACTCTAGCAACCCATCATCTACTTATTACTTCCCAATGCCTTCCAATAGGCCCAAACAATGGTGAAGTGTAATGTAGTCGACGTTCACATAACACCACAAGAGGAAAGACAACATACATCTCATCAAAATATCGAACGGATACCAAATTCACATGACTACTAATAGCAAGACTTCTCCCATGTCCTCAGGAACAAACGTAACTACTCACAAATCATATTCATGTTCATAATCAGAGGGATATTAATATGCATGATGGATTTGAACATATGATCTTCCACCAAGTAAACCAACTAGCATCGACTACAAGGAGTAATCAACACTACTAGCAACCCACATGTACCAATCTGAGGCTTTGGGACAAAGATTGGATACAAGAGATGAACTAGGGTTTGAGAGGAGATGGTGCTGGTGAAGATGTTGATGGAGATTGACCCCCTCCTGATGAGAGGATCGTTGGTGATGACGATGGAGATGATTTCCCCGTCCAGGAGGGAAGTTTCCCCGACAGAATACCTGCCAGAGCCCCTAGATTGGTTCCATGGAGGTTCCTCATTGTGGCGTGGAGTTTCTTCCCAAAAGCTTGCTTATGATTTTTCCTCGGACGCGAAATACTTCATATAGCAAAGATGGGCACCGGAGGCCTGCCGAAGGCCCACGAGGTAGGGGGGCGCGCCTGGGTAGGGCGCGCCCCACCCTCTTAGCCAGGTGTGGCCCCTCTGGTATTTTCTCCGGCTCAGTATTTTTTATTAATTCCAAAAAGGCTTCATGAAGTTTCGTGACTTTTGGAGCTATGCGAATAGGTCTCTAATATTTGCTCCTTCTCCTACCCCGAATCTCCAATTTAGGCATTCTCCCTCTTCATGTAAACCTTGTAAAATAAGAGAGAATAGGCATAAGTATTGTAACATAACGTGTAATAACAGCCCATAATGCAATAAATATCGATATAAAAGCATGATACAAAAAGGACATATCAGTGACACTGAACTAACTCCAGTTCATCAATGTAATGTAGGCATGTATTCTGAATATAGTCATATGTGCTTATGGGAAAGAACTTGCATGACATCTTTTGTCCTACCCTCCCGTGGCAGTGGGGTCCTATTGGATATTAAGGCCTTCTTTTAGTAAAGTACCGGACCAAAGCATTAACGCTTAGTGAATACATGAACTCCTCAAACTACGGTCATCACCGGGAGTGGTCCCGATTACTGTCACCTCGGGGTTACTGGATCATAACACATAGTAGGTGACTATTGACTTGCAAGATAGGATCAAGAACTCACATATATTCATGAAAACATAATAGGTTCAGATCTGAAATCATGGCACTTCGGGCCCTAGTGACAAGCATTAAGCATAGAAAAGTCATAGCAACATCAATCTCGTAACATAATGGATACTAGGGATCAAACCCTAACAAAACTAACTCGATTACATGATAAATCTCATCCAACCCATCATCGTCCGAAGAAGCCTCACGATGGAATTACTCACGCATGGCGGTGGAGCATCATGAAATTGGTGATGGAGGATGGTTGATGATGACGACAATGACGGATTCCCTCTCCGGAGCCCCGAACGGCCTCCAGATCAGCCCTCGCGAGAGAGATTAGGGCTTGGCGGCGGCTCCGTATCGTAAAACGCGATGAATCCTTCTCTCTGATTTTTTTTATCCCCGAACGTGAATATATCGAGTTGGAGTTGACGTCGGTGGAGCCTCAGGGGGCCCACGAGGCAGGGGGCGCGCCCTCCACCCTCGTGGACAGGGTGTGGGCCCCTTGGTGTTGATTCTTTCACCAATATTTTTTATTAATTCCAAAAATATTCTCCATGAAGTTTGAGGTCATTCCGAGAACTTTTATTTCTGCACAAAAATAACACCATGGCAATTCTGCTGAAAACAACGTCAGTCCGGGTTAGTTCCATTCAAATCGTGCAAGTTAGAGTCCAAAACAAGGGCAAAAGTGTTTGGAAAAGTAGATACGTTGGAGACGTATCAATTGTCCACTAAGCACACACAGTAACGTGAAATACGATTAGTTTCTCCTACTATATGACAAGCAGTGAGGTACCAGGCAACTTAGCTATCTATGATGGACTCTCTTGAACGCCATCATTATTTATCTCTCTCTGGCTTTGAGCTATGCATTTGTCAATGGGCACGGGAGTTGAGCTAGTAGGGCAAATGACACAGGTCCAAAGTAGTAGAAGTAGCACAAAAACATTTTTTGAGTGTAGGCTTTTCCTTGCTCAAGCTTGCCTGCTAGAATCGCCAGTGCTTGAAAGGAAAAGTGAAGGAAAAAGATAGGAATTGGAAAGTTTCCTATGGTACTACTATTCATACATTTGGTTCAAAGGAATGGATCAAAGGAAAAACTGTAGGATTTGTTCCTTTAGTGTCTCCTTGAAAGAAAAATCATAGTAATTTTAATATCCACTTGTCCTCCTTTTCAAATTCCTATTCATGTAGCACAAGACTAAGAGATAGTAGCATAATAGCATTATAACCGTACATTTTCTTGTGGTTTGACTTAATCTCACCATGCTTCTTTGCATCCTGTGATCTTCCAATTCTTGTGAACCAAACACCAGCATTGGCGTAAATCATGTGTTTTTAAATTCTCTATTTTGCACGTGCATTCCTATCCTATTATCGTATTTCCTATCCTTGTGTTGTTAGAATCCTCCAATTCAAACAAGCCCTTACAGAAATTACTTCTCTCTCACAGATAGTTGTCAAAGAAAACCTTGTGTGGTTTGTCCGCTCTGCTCTGCTTGGCGTCGTCCACCCTCAAATTTCAAATTCGCTTCCAACGACAAAAGGGTCCCATGACCGAGGATCCGCCTCGAACCGCCTTTTCAGCCTCAGATCTTTCTTCCTGGCCTACCGCAGCTATGACAACTACATTACCATCATCAACCGAGCAGATGACCTCGAGGACTACATGGGTCCGCAAGAGAGGTCGCACTCTTTTTAATAATACCTTACGTTATGCATCGCTTAATATTACATGCTACTTTATCGTCATGTTCACCGATTAGACTCTGAGTCAGCTCAAACTATTGGTCAAACTTGAGTTTTTAAATGGTTGTGGGGTACATATCAGGGCCGCAATCAATAGTATCTATCTACTATTTGGTTAATCTCTGGTGTCTACTATGAGTTTCATGTTGGGTGGGAAACAAACAGTAAAGAAGCCATTATCTGTATTTTTTAATTGAAGCCATTATCCGTCATGCTGCTATCATTGGTTTTGGGTCTATCCATAGGTTTGCTACCATCACTCTGGATTTTACGCATGCACTCCTTACATAATCTCACTATGTTTTATTCCTATGCATGTCAGTTATTGTACACAATGGAACTGAACATGTAGAGTAAAAGAGACGAGCCTTGTGTGGCAATAAAAATTCATGTAGACGTCGCTCCATGGTAAAACAAAGGCAGCCCCCTCCACCCATTTTGGATTGTAATCGAGAGGAAGATATCTGCATTAGAGGGGGATTAGGAAGGAAGACCTCCTATTTACCCCCTGAGGTCTTCGCTCCAACTTGGCATGCTGATGTTGGTTATATCATGCATATGGTGCCTTGCATTGCTTACTTTATACATCAAATGTGTCAACTGCTTAGTTTAGACATGCTTTGTGTGAATGCAATCTGTTTAGTTTATTCATCGTTTAGGTGAATTATGCAAAGCCATCTTGTTTATCCGGACATCCTATATGTGAATTTTGCAATGCCATCCTGCTTATCCAGTCCTCTTATATGTGAATTATATCAAGCCATCCTTTTTTTCGTTATGTATTACATTTGTCAACAATGTTAGTACATTCAACTACTCTTCGTGTGCATCAGCCATTTGACACGGTGAGGGAAAATTCTGGAGTGAAAACAAGGTCTTCAGAGCTGATTATGCTATCTGACAAAGCGCATATCTCGTTGGTTATGGATAGCTCCTCAGAGAAGGATTCAGAGATAGATGACCAGTCCTATTCCCCCCCCCCCAAGGTGTATGCTCTAACTTGGCAGGGTTATGTTGCTCATATCGTGTGTATGATGTCTTGCATTGCTATGTCATTTGATTAGTTTAGACATGCTTTGTGTGAATGCCACCTGTTTAGTGTCTAATTACCATATATGTGAATTATGCATTGCCATCTTGTTGCAAGACATTATATATGTGAATTATGCAATGATATCTTGTGGCAAAGGCATTATATATGTGAATTATCCAATGCCATGTTGTTTAGCCAATCATCATGTATGTGAATTATATCATGCTATCATTTTTTTATTTTACATGTTCCATTTGTCGACAACATTTGTATATTCAACTACTCTTCCTGTGCATCAGCCATTTGAAGCGGTGATGGAAGTATCTGGAGTGAAAACAAGGTATTCAGAGCAGACAATGCTACCTGCTGAAGCAAACATCTTGTTGGTTACAGAGAGCTCCATAGAGGAGGATTCAGAGACTAATGACCAGTCCTATTTCCCCCCTGAGGTCTATGCTCAAACTGGCAGGGTTATATTACCCATGTCATGCATGTTGTCTTGCATTGCTTAGTTTTTTACATCATATAAGGATTGCCATCTGCTTACTTGCTTACTATATAAATCATATATTTGAATTATATCATGCCATCATGTTTACATACACAAAGATCTATCCCCGAATTATGGCATGGCAAACCCATTTAATAAAGACATCATATAGTTATATCATCTCATCCCTGTTTAGTGTTTACTCATCATATTTTGAATTATGTCATTCTATCCATGAATTATATCATGCTATCATGTTTCCATAGGCGGCATGTATGTGAATTATGGCATGCCAACCTATTTAATAAACACATTATATAGTTATATCGTGTCATCCTGTTTACATAGTCATTATATTTTGAACTACGTCTTTCCATCTTTTTTAGTTAGCCATCATAATGTGAAATTGTGTCATGCTATCATGTTTAGTTAGCCATCATATATGTGAAATTGTTTCATGCTATCCTGTTTGGTTAGACAACATAAATGTGAATTATTTCATGCCCTGTTTTATTCCCCACTATCCATTGCACCTGTCTTATCAAACAATATTTATACATTCAATTACTTTTCTTGTTTATCAGCCATTTGAATTGGAGAGGGTGATGGTAGTATCTAAGGGAGTAACAACACGGTCTTCTGAAAAGATAGTGCTACCAGTTGATGCAGATAGAACCACGGTTGTACTTGTCCAAGAACCAGCCCCACACATAACCCAGACTCTCGTAGATTGTACCTCACCCAGCTAGACAGAGAACCGCCCTACATTCCCTTCTAACCCCAACCCTAGCGAGATAGTAACCCGGTTCTAGTTGACACAACACCGTCTCCAACGTGAAAGCACCCAAAACACGATCGCTTAGTAAGGAACTGCAGTGCCCAAAGCACGAGGACCACCACCTGGAATCCCAACTCAACGGGTTAAAGGAGAAGAAGAATTGTTCTCGTGTCGAGTTACTGTAGCTATGGTTCATAATCTTTTGCTCTTGCATCACTTTGTATTTACTCATACCAACTATTTTCAAATTTGAAGGATGGAATTGAAACTCCAATGGCGCAATAGGTATGTTTTAAACCTGCTTTCTTTAACCAGTTTGTCGTTGTAACTTGCTCAGGTTGATTTCAGGTTTCAATTGAATAAGCAGTTATGTTCTCATTTCATGCACATTACAAGTGTTGTTATTGCTCTATAGTTTCCCACACTTATATTCTATCTATTCTGCTTTGTCTTGAACAAATATTATTTGAACTGTGTCTCTATCTTGATTTGGCAACAAAAACTAGAATGATATAGACCATAAAGTGACCATGGTACATAGATATATGTTTGTTTCATGCTATTATCCTGTCCACTTTACTACTGAACTGATTTACCAAAATGAGTTTCATATACAACATGGTAAACCCGTGATGTGTCTCGCTTTGTTTCTCTTTTAGAATGCGGACAAAATATTGGAGGAAACGGTACCCCGTTATGCAATGGTAAAGGAAGTAATGCAGATAAGGTTCAAGATAGTAAGACGTCCCCTGTTGGTCTCCAAGAAAGCTAATAAAACTATCTTGACGATAGTGAGAGAACCCAAAAGTCATGTCTTGATGTAGTGTTTGAGTTCTTGGCCACTACCTATCGCACAAGCT
Organism: Aegilops bicornis; assembly: GCA_021605145.1. Lineage (NCBI taxonomy): Eukaryota > Viridiplantae > Streptophyta > Magnoliopsida > Poales > Poaceae > Aegilops > Aegilops bicornis. The sequence goes on from CM038669.1 coordinate 362,498,509, forward strand.
CTTGAACTCATTTGCTGAATCAGTTCGTCTTCTTGAGTCTCAACTTCAAGTTGAAAGACATCGATTAGATGTGCTGCGACAGGAAGCTGAAGGACTGAGGAAGTCCCCGCAGAATTCACCAAGAAAGAATGGTGATGGTGAGAAGTATCACCATACCAAGAATTCTTAAGAGGTGGTGAAATTCTCACGACATTCTTGACATAAAAGGTGGTAATATTCCAAGGTAAAGAAGAACAATGCTAGGCAGCAAGGGACTCAAGGTACAACACAAAACATGAACAAGTTTGTGTTGGAGGCGAAAGGCAATAAAGTGGCCGATGATAATACAAACCATCGAGAGGCAAGGATGGTATTTCCCATCAAGAATTCAATAGATATTTTGGAAGAGCTCGAATGTTGATGATCACGACACCTTTGTCGAGAGATTTCATGAAGGTGTAATCAATCGCGATGACATCAAGTCAAAGGAATGATGAAGCGAAAGGTTATTGGAGCCACTTTACGGTCACAAACTCCAAACCAAGTTTGTTGTTCAAAGGCGAAATGACATGATGAGGAAAATCGGCGTAAGCTTTAGCTCATCGTCGAAAAATTGTGCTCCCTGTAAGAAGGACCAGGTAGCACGCTTAAATTCAACACGAATAGGTATAGCGGAAAGCAGGCTAGGAATGACATGATCGGGTACAAACTTCGTACTTAAAGAAGATTACTGAAGAGGTGTTGAACCGTGAATGCGGACTCGGTTCACTTATCGGTGTCTTCGAGTGTTTAATAACTTCGGAGCTCGTGAAAAAATTGGAATCGTGAGGATGTAGTACTTGATAAAGAACTCATAAGAGGTTATGCAGTTCTGTGATAATCTCGAGATACCGGGGGTAATACTCGACTACTACGATCAAAATAGAGGTTGGATTGGGTATTGCTCTACGGCAGAGGACAAGTGGTTTTAACTTGTCCGAGAAATTGAATCAAAAGGGAACAATATGGTGAATCACATTTGTACATGATCAAACCACAGATACAAGCACTTATAACAAGGGGGTAACTATTCTGCGAGAAGCTTCCATGACAAGATTTGCATCGTGTCCATGGGCATGAACGCAAAGTTCAAGGTCGACTCCCACTTCTTCAATGTATAACCTTCCATTCACCTCTCACTTTTGAAGAAGTCGTAGTACTGAAAATTTTATCTAGCAAAATACCGTAAGAGTATGACTCGTGAAAACTTTCGAGTTCACACATATTAAGGAAGGCATAGGTTCAACCCATAGGGGCTTCTTTAGAAACATATACCACAAGTTTCAAGAGTAAATATCACAAGCTCGAAAGTAGAGCAAGGTTGAGAAAGTAGATGATACAATTTACCAAAGGCATTATATATCTGAGGGAAGGCTCACAAGGTTATTGAATATGAAGGGCAATGCCGGATAAAATCCATTAAAGGATCTCATGATTCATAGCAGAGCCGATGTGAGCATCGGCACAATCGAGAGGAAGTAACAATGCAAGGGCATTGGATTATAGAAACATCTGAATAATTCGATGCTTAGATAACAAAGGAATTACGATTTTAAAACAAAGGATCGTAAGCGATCGCTCGATCAAGGATGGATAAGTTGGATAGACCAGTGGCACAATTGACGACAAATAGTTTGGTCGAGAACCAGCTCATGTTCAAAAATGATGTCTGAGCCAAAAAGTCAATTTAGAAGGGTTGATAGATGATTGTGTGCATTCGCACACATGTTGAATCAATAGGATCAAAATGACGGTGTCAAAGATACTAGTGAATATTGCCAGATATATGGGAAGCATCCATAATGCAAGTAGACAAGTATTTGCAGAGCAATAAAGCTGCTAAGGATTATGGGAGGATTGAATAGTATTTCAAAGACTTTTGTGACACACCTGAACAATCGGGGATTTGACGGATACAAACAAGTGCGTAGTATTTATTTGAAGGAATTCATGTGGCAAAGAACTGCTAGGCAGAGGGCACAAAGTATTCTCGGAACAATAGAGAAAACTTCGGGTATCTTGTAATAACAAGATCAATGGGGATGATCGTATGAATGACAAGTGTAAGTAGTTTTCCATACGGATTTATCGGTGGTCGGGAATAGCAAAAGTGATGGGCACAAAGTCTCGAGAGAATATCAAGAGTATCTCCAAATCTCTCCGGTGCGATCGGTGATCATCTGATCAAGGGCCTCTCCCGAGAAAGTATTTTCGAGAACCTAAAGTTAGATTTTAGTAAAAATCGCTTAACCCGAATAGAAGAGCGCTCGTAATCCCGGTAGTAAAGGTCGAGGAGTAAAAGATCCTCGATACCACTCAATGGCGACGTGGGCCCATGGGCCGCACGGCCATGTTAGTAAAAGTTTTGTAATGTCTAGACTCAACTTCGGCCAGGGAGTGTGGAAGGGGATTCCTACAGGCAGTCGGCTCGATACCAACTTAGACGCCTTCGATTCAATCGTACACTAATCATGCACGCAAATGTGTACGATCAAGATCGAGACTCACGGAAGATATCACAACACAACTCTAAAACATAAATAAGTCATACAAGCATCATAATACAAGCTGTGAGGGGGCCTCGAGGGCTCGAATACAAGTGCTCGATCATAGGCAGTCGTGAAGCAACAATATCTCGAGTACGGACATAAGTTAAACAAGTTGCCATAAGATGGCTAGCACAAACCGGGATACAGATCGAAAGAGGCGCAGGCCTCCCGCCTGGGATCCTCCTAACTTCTCCCCGGTAAGTAAATCGTCGTGGGCTGCACGTAGTAGGCACCTCCGGTGTAGTAGTAAATCATCGACGGTGGCGTCAGCTCCACAGGATCCATCGTCCGGTCGCAAAGAACCGGGTAAAGAAAGGGGTAAAGGGGAACAAGGCAACCGTGAGTACTCATCCAAAGTACTCGCAAGCAAGGAGCTACACTACATATGCATGGATATATGTGTAAAGGGCCATATCGATGGTGAATCGCTGAATGCCGTAATAAGAGGGGGATAGCTAATCCGTCAAGACTACGCTCGGCGACCTTCGCCTTGCAACATGTAGAAAAGAGAGTAGATCAAGTCCTCCAATTAGCATCACATAGCAATAATCCTACCCGGCGATCCCTCCTCAATGCCCACGAGAGAGAGCGACCACCGGTTGTATCTCGCACTTGGAAGGGTGTGTTTTATTAAGTATCCCGGTTCTAGTTGTCATAAGGTCAAGGTACAACTCCAAGTCGTCCCTGCTATCAAGATCACGGCTATTGAATAGATTAACTTCCTTGCAGGGTGCACCACATAACCCAACACGCTTGATCCCATTTGGCGGGACACACTTTCCTGGGTCATGCCCCGGCCAGGAAGATCAACACGCCGCAGCCCCACCTAGGTACAACAGAGAGGCCAGCACGCCTTCGGTTCAAACTCTAAAGCGCCAGTCTGGGCCCATCGCCTTAGCACACTGCATGATATGTCTGCAGACGTACCGGAAGCGTAACTAGCCCCTTAATACAAGAGCAGGCCTACGTTCCAATCCGGCGCAAGCCGCCGCCGGGCCGACGTCACGGCGTTTTCGGCTGATACCACGACGTCGGGTGCCCATAATCGCTCCTCCCAGCGTAGTTGGTTAGTGCGTATAGACCAAATGGCCGGACTTCGGATCAAATACCAAGATCTCGTTAAGCGTGTTAAGTATCCATGAACGCCGACCAGGCCAAGCCCACCTCTCTCCTAGGTGGTCTCAACCTGCCTGCCGCCTCCGCCACAAAGTAACAATGGGGCCGGGCTGGGAACCTGTGCCCACCTCTAGGGATGGAGCCACCGTCCTTTCAGCCCCATCTCCGAGCAAAGATCACGGGTAATGTAATAGTGTAAGGTATATAGCATATGCCCGTGATCACCTCCTCAAGTGATCACAGCCCAAAGAGTATAGCATGGCATTTTGACAAGAGTGTAGGGACACCGATGGAACACTAGCATCCTATACTAAGCGGTGAGGATAGCGAGTAAAGGTAACAACAGTAGTAGCAAGGACAGGCTATGCAGCGATATAGGATTAATCGAAAGCGATAACATGCTACACTACTCTAATGCAAGCAAGATAGAGAAGAATAGGCGATATCCGGTGATCAAGGGGGGGGGGCTTGCCTGGTTGCTCACGGCAAGAGAGAGGGTCGTCGCCAACTCCGTAGTCGAGCCCAGGTAGCAGCAGCGTCGGTCTACGTAGTCTACCGGAGAGAAGAGGGGAAGAAACAATGAATACTATGTAAACAGATGCATATCGATGCATGACATGACAAGTAACGATGATGCTAGGTGTGCCCTAACGTGGTATGAGGTGATACCGGTGAAGGGGGAAACAACCGGAAAGTATCCCCTGTTTATTCGCTTTCGCGGAAGAGGAGCGGAGGAAAGTTGCGAGTTCGATAGGTTAGGGATGTGTGGCGGACGAACGGGCCCCGTATCCGGATTCGTCTTGTCGTTCTGAGCAACTTTCATGTATAAAGTATTTTTTAGCCGAGCTAAGGTTTATTTTATATTAATTTATAAAGATTTAATTTATTTCTAGAATTTCCAGATTAATATTAATTGAAAATAACGAAAATGCTATGTGTACCCATTGTGGGCTAGTCACTTTGTGGATGGCCAGGTGGGGTCCAATGTTGAGTCGAATGTCAAGATAGTCGGCTGGATTGACCGATCAATGTTGATCGGTCAATGTGGTCGACAGGCCCACATGTCATTGACGCTTACTTTTCAAGAGGGTTTTGTTTTAATTTAATATATCCTAATTAGTAGGTGGGGCCCTGCTTTGTTAGTGTCTATTAGTGGTTAGCTAGTTTGACTAATTAGATTAGTTCCTAATCTAATCTGGGGCCCGCATGTCGGTGGCACGTGCCGACCATCAGGTGTGGTTGCTCACGCACGCAGCACACCCTCGAGGCGAGAGCCGTGGTTGGTGAACATGGTCTCCGGCCACGGCGGAGCAGCTCCGGGGAACCACGGCGGAGGGGCTCCGGGAACTACGAGAGAAGTGGCGGCTGGGGCCATCGCGGGCAGGGCCATCGGCAGGCGGCATCGACATGGGCGTGCGGTGCGGAAAGCTCTTTCGGGTGCGGCTCGACGCACGCAGGCGTCAAGCGGCGCGGCAGACAGGCAGAGGAAGGCAGGAAGCGCGACAGCGGCATCGGGCTGCGAGGGCACGAGGCCTACAAGGCCGAGTGGAGAGAGGGGGAGGGAGGCGTGCCTCACTTGCGTGCAGGGAGTGGCAATGGGCTCGAGGCGGAAGGGCGTCGGTGGTGCGGTCGAGCGGCGTCTGGCGTCCGGGCGGCGGCGGCAATGGCGGGCGATGGCGTCAACTCGGGAGGGGTAGCGCGAGGAAGAGGCGGGACGGGCGGTCCAGCCACGGGGAAGGTGGCGACCTTCGAGATCGAGGCGGTGGCGTCGGTGGTGGGGCGGCACCGGGTGGGAGTCGGTGAGGTGGCGGCGGGACGACGCATGTTTGACGCTGATGCCGATCCAGATCGGATCGGGAAGGGAGAGTAGTGGGGCGAGTGGGGGTTACGGGTTAGGGTTCCGGCCGAGTGGGGATAATGAGGGAGTAGGCGGCCACTGGTGGCTGGCTAGCCCAATGGCCAGCTGGGCCGAGGCCCAACGAGGGGAGGGGCTTTTATTTTCTTTTGTTGCTTTTTTATTCTTTTTCTGTTTTGCCTTTTTCTTTTTATTTATTTTATCTTTCTGTTTTCTTCTAGTTCCTTTTATGCTTAGTTTTACAAACTATAAAAATAGTCTCTAAGTTAGCATTACTATAATAATACAATTTGGTTATCCAATAGAAAATAGTTTAACATTTTATAAATTACAAAAGGATTTTAATAATTGTTTTACTAATGATTTATTTAGTTTAGTGCATTTAAATATTTTTGTAAAGACTTGGTTTACCCACCTATATTACTTATGAATTATTTGGCACATCCCGAACATTTTAGTTTTAATATTTGTAAACCTTTATTTCTTTGACTTGATTTTGAATTCAATTAGAATCGGTTTGAACCAACGTGAGTTTAACAACAATGTCGTGGTGACGTGGCCATTAGCGGAATTATCGTAGCTTGATTATCCCAAGGCCACAGCTTCCCTATATTTGCACTGGTGACGAACTTTGATGCCCAGTGGATGTAATATGTGTAATAGCCGTGATAGCCTAGCGTAAGTTGCTTACTTATTTTATTTCCTTGTTGTCTTGTTTATTTGTTTGCTTGTAGTCAGTGCAGTTCTTTTTCCGTGGTTTGGCCGCAATAACCTATTTTTTAAAACTAGGCCACAATAACCATGGGCTACATATTTACTGTAGTTACGATGGGCCTCCCTACGGGTCGTAGAAACAATGGGCCTTGTAAGGGCCGTAGAAACAATGGGCCTTCTACGGTCGTAGCATCAATGGGCCTTCTACGGGCGTATGATCGATCGGCCAAACACGGCCAATAACAGACCGCATTATGGGCCATAAGCAGGCTAGATTTGGAATCGTCGTTCATGGGCCGACAATAATGGGTCGCCGTTAATCGGCCGTGTTGATGACACTATGGAAACGGCCCAACGGATTAACGGGCCGCAAACGGGCCGATTGCTACCACAGGCTGAATTTGGCCCACAAGCAGAAAAGGCCAGTAACGGGCCGTAAGTAACCGAATGCTGGAAATAAGCCCAAGAATAAATGGACCCTGAAAAGGTCGAAAGATAACATGGGTTGGAAACGGCCCAATGAAATAATGGGCCGTTAGTGGGTATGAAGCGATACACTGTTCATTGCGGGCCAGATTCACTATGGGTCGTTAATAGGCGAAGAGTTACAAATGCCCTCGTATGGGCCAAAAGACATCATGGGCCATACATGGGCCGGAAGTTACAATGGGCTGGAATCATATTGGACGGTACAGATGAAGCTACTGGGCTTAATTCTGATAGGCCGTAACGGGCCGTGAGTTAGCGGGCCGTAAATGGGCTATATAGGAACAGGCTTTCCGTGGGTAGGCCGTTACCTTTGACCAAGTCAAATGGGCGGCCTTTTCACGGAATGGGCCTCATAATGGGCGTGCCGTAATGTCGACCTATCATAGGCGCCTCCTGTCCAATGAATGGATGACATCTGTCCCAACGGTGAGCCAACACGTGTTTCATCCGGCCAATGACAATTTTACACGTGGAAAATCCTCATTGGTCCGAGCTGTTAACGGGTTATCGGATCCAAAACCAGACCCGATGTGGATGCCACGTGTCGGTCACCCTTGACGAAAGCACTTCCATGACGCGTGATTTATCGTCATGGAAGTGGACACTTCCGTGATGATAATTTTGGTAATGTCATGGAACACTTCTACGACAGCACAAGTATGACTATCTTGATTACATCATAAAATAAATCATGGATGTACATGCATGACAGAAAACGTGACCTACTGTGACAAACACGTATCATCACGGAAGTGTATTTTTTGTAGTGCAAGCACCGTAAGATCAAACCCATCACAAAACACCTCTTCCGATTGCAAGATAAATAGATCAAGTTGGCCAAACAAAACCCAAATATCAGAGAAGAAATACGAGGCTATAAGCAATCATGCATATAAGAGATCAAAGAATACTCAAATAACTTTCATGGATAAAAAGATAGATCTGATCATCAACTCAAAGTTCATCAGATCCCAACAAACACACCACAAAAAGAGTTACATCATATGGATCTCCAAGAGACCATTGTATTGAGAATCAAAAGAGAGAGAGGAAGCCATCTAGCTACTAACTACGGACCCGTACGTCTACAAAGAACTACTCACGCATCATCGGAGAGGCACCAATGGACATGATGAACCCCTCCGTGATGGTGTCTAGATTGGATCTGGTGGTTCTGGAACATGCAGCGACTAGAATTGATTTTCGTCGACTCCTTTAGGGTTTCTCGAATATTGGGGTATTTATAGAGCAAAGAGGCGGTTTGGGAGGCCACCGAGGTGGGCACAACCCACTGGCGCGCTGAGGGGCCCGGCGTGCCTGGTGGGTTGTGCGCCCCTCGGTGCACCCCCATGTGCTTCTCCGGCCCACTGGATGTCTGCTAGTCCATAAAAATTCCACAAAAAGTTTCGCTGCCTTTGGACTCCGTTTGGTATTGATTTCCCGCGATGTAAAAAACATGCAGAAAACAGCAACTGGCACTTGGCACTATGTCAATAGGTTAGTACCAAAAAAATGATATAAAATGACTATAAAATGATTGTTAAACATCCAAGAATGATAATATAACAGCATGGAACAATAAAAAATTATAGATACGTTGGAGACATATCACGTATCACCCCCGAGTCTATTCTTTATCATATTTGCTTTTGAGATATATTTTTATTTGGTTTTGTTTTCAGATCTATTGTTCCAGAAACCCAAAAATACCTTGCTGCACTTTCTTATTATTTATCTTATTTCGCGTTTTATCGAGAGCTATTTATCCAATCTACCACAAATATTCTCCCGCCAACTTGACAATTCCTGGCGCCGTTAACTAGTAGGGATTGACAACCCCTCATACGCGTCGGGTTGCAAGTATTTGTTCTTTGTGTGCAGGTACTGTTTACATAGTGTTGCTTGGTTCTCCTACTAGATTGATACCTTGGTTTCATAACCAAGGGAAATACCTACCATAGTTGTACTGCATCATCCCTTCCTCTTTGGGGAAATTCCGACGTAGTTTCAAGCGACATCAGGCACGAGGACTTAGATGAGCATGAGGAGTACTGATGAGCTGGCGCTTCAACATCGCCTTGGTCGTGTCTAGTGCTCTTTGCCTTTTTGGTGTCTCGATGCCAAAGGGGGAGAGAGCTTAGGGATTTGCCGAGTCACGAGTGTGTCTTCTGTGTTCGTTGCTTTCGTTCTCTCTTGAACTCTTTTGTTTGGTTTACTTTATATTCGTGTGTGGAACCTTTAGTACCTATCATATGGTGTGAGACATATGCTACCCTATCTTTATCTCTATGACTATGTATTAGCTTGTGAGATGTTATTTATCTTGTGCCCTATCTTTATGCTCGCATGCTATGCACTTGCATCCTTGCTTTCGTTCTCATATTGTTGTTGCAAGTATAGCCTGTCTATAAAATATAGGGGGAGTGTTGATCCTAGCGTGTGTGCTTTGCATTCCAAAAGCATACTCAAATAGTGCATACATCTAGGGGGGCCCGTCTATATTTTGTAGATGTTCGGATTGCATGTTATCTAATCTTATCCTTGTGCAAATCCCGTGTTGTCATCAATCCACCAAAAGGGGGAGATTGTTAGGGCATATTTCTCCCTTAGTGGTTTTGGTGATTGATGACAATACATTTGGGGACTAATTGTGTGCATTGAGCATTTCAAATAATCTATCTTATGGCATAAGACAATTTGAACCCCTTTGGTTATTTATGAAGACAGTGTTTTCTTGCATTTCTTTTTCGGTGGACTTGAGTCGTATGATCACCGTACTACTAAGAGGGGGTGATGTGAACTAGGGCCCGATCTTTCGATGAGAGAGAGGTAACTACGATTTTGGGTGAGACTTGACCCTGACGATCCGGCTACCAACCATACAGGGAGAACCGTGCACGACTGATATCCACGGCAATCGCTAAACCAACTCCACGGCGTTATCGACCGGGCTAACGGCGCGATCGACCTATCCACAAAGGAGTTTTCCTGCAAGCAAATCTAAGAACATGTAAGAAAATAATAGCCAAGCAATCTGAAAATTGCGAATATGCTAGATGGAATAAATCTCACAAGATGGGGTTCCGATAGGATGTCTTGACGCTCGCACTAGCCGCTACGAGCGAAGACAAATAAAAGTAGCTAAAGCCAAACTTCTCTAAACAAAACCCGAGTCTAAACCCTAACAAATGCTAACTATTTATTGAAGACCCTTTATTGACGGTTGGTACTGCGCGCTGTCGTGTCCAATGTGGACTCCTTCCAGTTGATGCGATGGGTCGGCGTGTACTTCCGAAGCAGCCAAAAAGTCCAGGGACATGTGGCCTATTCTGGTCCATGAAATCTAATCCTTCTTTGCTTCTCTTGCACTTGTTAGTTGTATACGTAGCATGCATGATGGATGGCCCGGTTGATCCTGTGCATGCAATTAACACGTCTGCTTGTAGATTCAACACAGAATGATTTTCATCTTCTAACTCTCTATCACTTCCTCTCCTGAGTACAAGAAAATTGACACATGAGTGTAATGTCATATTCTTGTTAGTTAAATTATAAGTACAAATGAGCGACAATACCTGATCATTAATTTGTCTCACACACGCTCTAGTCATAGGTCCAGGTGCAACTATGTCAATGATGTCTCGTGTAATATTTGTAGATGTATTTATGGTATTTATGTCCACATCAGGGGGTCCGCCTCGGAAAGATTTGGGTGGAATCAACACGTACACTATCTGTATGCACCCTCGTTATTTCCCCGCAATTGAGCTTGTCCCTCCGATGTGTTTGATCCTTATCAGAACAAGCTAAGCGGTAGTACCGCTCAATGCTACCTCTTGAGCACTGCGTTGGTTTTCCCTTGAAGAGGAAAGGGTGATGCAGTAAACTAGCGTAAGTATTTCCCTCAGTTTTTGAGAACCAAGGTATCAATCCAAAGAGGAGGTCACGCTCAAGTCCCTTGCACCTACACAAACAAATAAGAACCTCGCAACCAACGCGATAAAGAGGTTGTCAATCCCTTCACGGTCACTTACGAAAGTGAGATCTGATAGAGATGATAAGATAATATTTTTGGTATTTTTATGATAAGGAGTAAAAGTAAAGAAAGCAAGTAAATGGCAATGGAAATAACGGGAGATTAATATGATGGAAAATAGACCCAGGGCCCATAGGTTTCACTAGTGGCTTCTCTCAAGAGCATAAGTATTACGGTGGGTGAACGAATTCTTTGTCGAAAGCAATTGGTAGAATTGAGCATAGTTATGAGAATATCTAGGTATGATCATGTATATAGGCATCACGTCCGTGACAAGTAGACCGACTCACCGCTGCATCTACTACTATTACTCCACACATCGACCGCTATCCAACATGCATCTAGAGTATTAAGTTCATAAGAACGAAGTAACGCTTTTAAGCAAGATGACATGATGTAGAGGGATAAACTCATGCAATATGATGTAAACCCCATCTTTTTATCCTCGATGGCAACAATACAATACGTGTCCTTTCCCCTACTGTCACTGGGATCGAGCACGGCAAGATTGAACCCAAAGCTAAGCACTTCTCCCATTGCAAGAAAGATCAATCTAGTAGGCCAAACCAAAGTGATAATTCGAAGAGACTTGCAAAGATAACTAATCATACATAAAAGAATTCAGAGAAGATTCAAATATTGTTCATAGATAATCTTGATCATAAACCCACAATTCATCGGATCTCGACAAACCCACCGCAAAAGAAGATTACATCGAATAGATCTCCAAGGGAATTGAGGAGAACTTTGTATTGAGATCCAAAGAGAGATAAGAAGCCATCTAGCTAATAACTATGGACGTGAAGGTCTGAGGTAAACTACTCACACATCATCGGAGAGGCTATGGTGTTGATGTAGAAGCCCTCCGTGATCAATGCCCCTCCCGGAATGACGCCGGAAAAGGCCCCAAGATGGGATCCCAGATGCATGTAAGGTTGCGGTGGTGGAACTAGGTTTTCGTGGCTCTACGATGGTTTGGGGTGCGTGAGGTATATATAGGAGGAAGAAGTAGGTCGGTGGAGCCACGAGGGGCCCACGAGGGTGGAGGGTGCGCCTGGGGGGGTAGGCGCGCCCCCTGCCTCGTGGCCGCCTCGTTGGTTGCTTGACATCCACTCCAAGTCCTCTGGATCACGTTTGTTCCAAAAACCACGTTCCCGAAGGTTTCATTCCGTTTGGACTCCATTAGATATCCTTTTTCTGCGAAACACTGAAATAGGCAAAAAAACAGCATTTGGGCTGGGCCTCCGGTTAATAGGTTAGTCCCAAAAATAATATAAAAGTGTATAAATAAGCCCGTTAAACATCCAAAACAGAATATATAATAGCATGGAACAATCAAAAATTATAGATACGTTGGAGCGTATCAATCATCCCCAAGCTTAATTCCTGCTCGTCCTCGAGTAGGTAAATGATAAAAACAGAATTTTTGATGTGGAATGCTTCTTAGAATAATTCTCAATGTAAATCTTTTTATTGTGGCATGAATATTTAGATCTGAAAGATTCAAGATAAAAGTTTAATGTTGACATAAAAACAATAATACTTCAAACATGCTAACCAAGCAATTATGTCTTATCAAAATAACATAGCCAAAGAAAGCTTATCCCTACAAAATCATATAGTTAGGCCATGTTTCAATATTGTCACACAAACGTTCTCATCATGCATAACCCCGATGACAAGCCGAGCAATTGGTTCATACTTTTTAACGCGCTTCAGCCTTTTCAACTCTTACGCAATACATGAGTGCAAGCCATGGATATAGCACTATGGGTGGAGTAAAGTATAATGATGGGGGTTATGAGAGAAGAAGAAAAAGGTAGAAAGTCTCACATTGACGCGGCTAATCAATAGGCTATGGAGATGCCCATTGATTGATGTCAATGGGAGGAGTAGGGATTGCCATGCAACGGATGCACTAGAGTTATAAATATATGAAAGCTCAACAAAAGAAAATAAGTGGGTGCGCATCCAACTTGCTTGCTCATGAAGACCTAGGGCATTTTGAGGAAGCCCATCATTGGAATATACAAGCCAAGTTCTATAATGAAAAATTCCCACTAGTATATAAAAGTGATAACATAGGAGACTCTCTATCATGAAGTTCATGGTGCTACTTTGAAGCACAAGTGTGGAAAAAGGATAGTAACATTGTCCCTTCTCTCTTTTTCTCTCATTTTTTTCCTTTTTTTCTTCTTTTTTTTCTTTTTTTTCTTTGGGCTTTCTCTCTTTTTTTTTCTTGGCCTCTTTTTTTATTTAGTCCGGAATCTCATCCCGACTTGTGGGGGAATCATAGTCTCCATCATCCTTTCCTCACATGGGACAATGCTCTAACAATGATGATCATCACACTTTTATTATTTACAACTCAACAATTACAACTCAATACTTAGAACAAAATATGACTCTATGTGAATGCCTCGTGATGTGCAGGATTGCAATGAATCAAGAGTGACATGTATGAAAAAATTATGAATGGTGTCTTTGCCACAAAATACGATGTCAGCTACATGATCATGCAAAGCAATATGACAATGATGAAGCGTGTCATAATAAACGGAACGGTGGAAAGTTGCACGGCAATATATCTCGGAATGTCTATGGAAATGTCGTGATAGGTAGGTATGGTGGCTGTTTTGAGGAAGATATAAGGAGGCTTATGTGTGATAGAGCTTATCATATCACGGGGTTTGGATGCACCGACGAAGTTTGCACCAACTCTCAAGGTGAGAAAGGGCAATGCACTCTGCATCAGAGAGGCTAGAAAATTGTGGAAGGTTGAGATTGTGTATAATCCATGGACTCACATTAGTCATAAAGAACTCATATACTTGTTGCAGAAGTTTATTAGCCCTCAAAGCAAAGTACTACTACGCATGCCCCTAGAGGGATAGATTGGTAGGAAAAGACCATCGCTCGTCCCCGACCGCCACTCATAAGGAAAGCAATAAAAGAACACCTATGTGTCAAAATTGTTACACAACATTTACCATACGTGCATGCTACGGGACTTGCCAACTTAACACAAGTATTTCTCAATTTCACAATTACTCAACTAGCACACTCTAATATTACCACCTTTATATCTCAAAACACTTATCAAGTATCTAACTTCTCATGATATTTAATGAACTCAATATGGAAGATTAATTTCACACTTAAAGCAAATTACCATGCTATTTAAGACTCTCAAAATAATATAAGTGAAGCATGAGAGATCAATAATTTCTATAAAATACAACTACCGCCGTGCTCTAAAAGATATAAGTGAAGCACTAGAGCAAAAACTATATAGCTCAAAAGATATAAGTGAAGCACATAGAGTATTCTAAAAAAATTTGAATCATGTGTGTCTCTCTCAAAAGGTGTGTACAACAAGGATGATTGTGGCAAACTAACAAACAAAGAATCAAATCATACAAGATGCTCCAAGCAAAACACATATCATGTGGTGAATAAAAATATAGCTCCAAGTAAATTTACAGATGGATGAGGGGCGAAGAGGGATGCCTTAGGGGCATCCCCAAGCTTTGGCTTTTTGGTGTCCTTGGTTTTATCTTGGGGTGCCTTGGGCATCCCCAAGCTTAGGCTCTTGCCACTCCTTATTCCATACTCCATCAAATCTTTTACCCAAAACTTGAAAACTTCACAACACAAAACTTAACAAAAAATCTCGTTAGCTCCGTTAGCGAAAGAAAACAAAACACCACTTCAAGGTACTGTATTGAACTCATTCTTTATTTATATTGGTGTTAAACCTACTGTATTCCAACTTCTCTATGGTTTATAAGCTCTTTTACTAGCCATAGATTCATCAAAATAAGCAAACAACACACGAAAAACTGAATCTGTCCAAAAAATGTAATGCAGTAGTAATCAGAACTAACGCAAACTTCTGGAACTCTAAAATTCTGCCAAAATAGCCATCATACCTACCTATCATGACATTTCCATAGTCATTCTGAGATATATTCCCATGCAACTTCCACCATTCCATTATTATGACATACACCTTCAATGTCATATTGCTTTGCATGATCATATAGCTGACATAGTATTCGTGGCTCAGCCACCGTTCATCATTTTTTATACATGTTATGCTACATCATTACACTTCCTGGTACACTGCCAGAGGCATTCATATACAGTCATATTGTTCTATTACCGAGTAGTAATATTGAGTTGTAAGTAAATAAAAGTGTGATGATCATCATCATTAGAGCATTGTCCCAGTGAGGAAAGGATGATGGGGACTATGATTCCCACACAAGTCGGGATGAGGAACCAGCCGAAAAAGAGAGGCCAAAAAGAGCCCAACAAAAAAAAATGAGAGAAGGGGCAATGTTACTATCCCTTTCCACACTCTTGCTTCAAAGTAGCACCATGTTTTTCACATGAAGAGTCTCCTATGTTGTCACTTTGATATATTGTGTGAATTTTTCATTATAGAACTTGGCTTGTATATTGATAACCCACAAGTGTAGGGGACCGCAACAGCTTTCAAGGGTAGAGTATTCAACCAAAATTTATTGATTCGACACAAGGCGAGCCAAAGAATATTCTCAAGTATTAGCAGTTGAATTGTCAATTCAACCACACCTGGATAACTTAATATCTGCAGCAAAGTATTTAGTAGCAAAGTAATATGGTAGTAGTGGTAACGGTAACAAAAGAGTAATGAAAGCAAAAGTAATATTTTTGGTGTTTTGTAATGATTGTAACAAGATGTAACGGGAAAGTAAATAAGCGTAAACCAAAGATATGGAAAGCTCGTATGCATTGGATCGGTGATGGATAATTATGCCTGGATGCGGTTCATCATGTAACAATCATAACATAGGGTGACACATGAACTAGCTCCAATTCATCAATGTAATGTAGGCATGTATTCGAATATAGTCATACGTGCTTATGGAAAAGAACTTGCATGGCATCTTTTGTCCTACCCTCCCGTGCAATGTGAGGTCCTAATGGAAACTAAGGGATATTAAGGCCTCCTTTTAATAGAGAACCGAGAACAAAGCATTAGCACATAGTGAATACATGAACTCCTCAAACTATGGTCACCACCGAGAAGTATCCCGATTATTGTCACTTGGGGTTGTCGGATCATAACACATAATAGGTGACTATGGACTTGCAAGATAGGATCAAGAACACACATATATTCATGAAAACATAATAGGTTCAGATCTGAAATCATGGCACTCGGGCCTAGTGCAAGCATTAAGCATAGCAAAGTCATAGCAACATCAATCTCGAACATAGTGGATACTAGGGATCAAACCCTAACAAAACTAACTCGATTACATGATAGATCTCATCCAACCCATCACCGTCCGGCAAGCCTACGATGAAATTACTCACGCATCGGCGGTGAGCATCATGAAATTGGTGATGGAGGATGGTTGATGATGACGATAGCGACGAATCCCCTCTCCTGAGCCCCGAGCGGACTCCAGATCAGCCCTCCCGAGAGGTTTTAGGGCTTGGCGGCTCAAGATCCGTGTCGTAAAACGCGATGATTTCTTCTCTCTGATTTTTTTCTCTCCGAAAGCAAATATGTAGAGTTGGAGTTGGCGTCGGAGGAGCTCCAGGGGGGCCACGAGGTAGGGGGGCGCGCCCTAGGCCCCCCCCCACCCTCGTGGACAGGGTGTGAGCCCCCTGGTCTTCATCTTTTGCAAGGATTTTTTATTATTTTTTCTAAGATGTTTCGTGGAGTTTCAGGTCATTCCGAGAACTTTTGTTTTACACACATAAAACAACATCATGGCAATTCTGCTAAAACAATGGCGATCAAGGGTTAGTTCCATTCAAATCATACAAGTTAGAGTCCAAAACAAGGGCAAAAGTATTTGGAAAAGTAGATATGACGGAGACGTATCAACTCCCCCAAGCTTAAACCCTTGCTTGTCCTCAAGCAATTCAGTTGACAAAGCGAAAGAAAAAGAAAAACTTTTACAAACTCTGTTTGCTCTTGTTGTTGTAAATATGTCAAACCAAAGATTCAAGTTTTCAGCAAAGATTATAACTAACCACATTTGCAATAATTCTCGGGTCTCATGTTTACTCATATCAATGGCATAATCAACTAGCGAGTCATAATAATAAATCTCGGATGACAACACTTTCTCAAAACAATCATAATATGATATAACAGATGGTATCTCGCTAGCCCTTTACGAGACCGCCAAAACATAAATGCAGAGCACCTTTAAAGATCAAGGACCGACTAGACATTGTAATTCATGGTAAAAGAGATCCAATCATACCCAATATAAATTAATAGTAATGAATGCAAATGACAATTGCGCTCTCCGACTAGTGCTTTTTAATAAGAGGGTGATGACTCAACATAAAAGTAAATAGATAGGCCCTTCGCAGAGGGAAGCGAGGGATTTGTAGAGGTGCGAGCTCGGTTTGAAATAGAGATAAATAAAATTTTGAGCGGCATACTTTTATTGTCAACATAACAACTAAGAGATGGCGATATCTTCCATGCTACACACATTATAGGCGGTTCCCAAACAGAATGGTAAAGTTTATACTCCCCCTCCACCAACAAGCATCAATCCATGTCTTGCTCGAAACAACGAAAGTGCCTCCAACTAACATCAGTCGAGGTCGGGGAGTTACATTTGCAATTATTTTTGATTTAGTTTGCATAAAGCATGGAATGGGCATCACAGTGACCAGCCATTTTCTCGTGAGTGAGGAGCGAGTCCACTCCTCTTGAGAATAACCCGCCTAACATGGAAGATAAGGGCAGCCCTAGTTGATACATGAGCTATTCGAGCATACAAAATGTAATGTTTATTTGAAGGTTTAGAGTTTGGCACATACAAATTTACTTGGAACGGCGGTAGATACCGCATATAGGAAGGTATAGTGGACTCATCTCGAATAACTTTGGGGTTTTAAGGGATTGGATGCACAAGCGAGATTCCGCTTAGTACAAGTGAAGGCTAGCAAAGACTAGGAAGCGACCAACTAGAGAGTGACAATGACCATGAACATGCATTAAAATTAATAAACATTGGATGCAAGCATGAGTAGGATATAATCCACCATGAACATAAATATCGTGAAGGCTATGTTGATTTGTTTCAACTACATGTGTGAACATGTGCCAAGTCAAGTCACTTAAATCATTCAAAGGAGGATACCACCCCATCATACCACATCACAACCATTTTAATAGCATGTTGGCACATAAGGTAAACCATTATAACTCATAGCTAATCAAGCATGGCATAAGCAACTATAATCTCTAATTGTCATTACAAACATGTTTATTCATAATAAGCTGAATCAGGAACGATGAACTAATCATATTTACAAAGGGTCTTTTACATCTGTGTCCCTAACTCGAACTCCACTACTCACATTTGCCCCTAATTCAAAAGCACGCTCAAAAATGTCCCTCCATAGTTAGGTGCCCTTATGAAATGCCCTTCCTGTTCATGCTTCCCGTCGGCCAAAGGGTTTTGCTCACTGAGGCGTTTGTTGGACATTTTGCCCTTGCCTCCATGTGCCACTTACATGTGGGACCCAATCGAGAAAAAAATAAAAGGAAAAACTCTCCCTCTCACCCTCTCTCTCACACACTTACATGTGGGCCCCAAATAAAATAGATAAATAAAATCCCTCCCACCTCTCTCCCTACCTCACGACCTCTCTGTCTCACCTCCCATGAAGCGCCGACAGCCGGATTGCGCCAGCTGGCTTAGCCTCCCCATGCCAGCAAAGACTCTCCATTCCATTCTCCCTCTCCCTCCTCCCTTCCTCCTCCTCTCTCTCATGACCAGCGAGCTAAGCGGCGGCAATGACGGCGGTGCTCGACGGACTCGAGAAGGCAGCCATGGATCCAGTGGTTTAGGGGGCTGGGCGACATCTTAGGGGCACCACGAACACGACCGAGACATTGATTTGTGGTTCAGCAGGACATGGGCGGCGAATTTACGACGGTGCTCCGGCGGCCGCGGACGAGGAAGACGGTCGATCCGGTCATGTTTGCGAGGTCCTGCTCGAGCTGCTCCTAGGAGTAGACGAAGTCGAGGCGTGCGTGTCTCCTGGATAGCTTTTCAGCTGCTCAGGAGGACAATGGTCATGGCAATGGCGACGGTCACGGACGACGGCCGTCTGGGATGCCGTGAGGGAGGAGAGCAAGCGGGGAAGGAGGGAAAGTTAATAGGGTTGTCCAAGGGCTTGCTGCGTCGCTAAGTAGCCCTACTCGAGCTACTCTGGCGGCAAATGTCGACAATGGCCGCCGGTGGTCTTGTCGGCGCGTCGATCGTTGGTAGCGAAGACGACAATGGGGAGATGGGTGGGCCTCGCGGTATAGACATGGGCCGATAGTTCACTTTGCTCTTGGGCCAATAGGTATTCAGTCTCTTTCTTCTCTTTAATTTTTTTTTCAGGGGTAAAAATGTCCAACAAATGCCCCATAGACGGTCAAAGCCCTTTGACCGGATCGGAAAGCAGAACGGAAGGGCATTTTTGTAAGGGCACCTAACGGCGGAGGGACATTTTTGAGCAGGCTTTTGAATTAGGGGCATATCTGAGTAGGTGGTTCGACTTAGGGACAGAAATGCAAATGGCCCATTTACAAAAAACAAGAGAGGTCGAGTTCATACCAGCTTCTCTCATTCCAATCAGTCCATCATATATCGTCATAATTGCCTTTCACTTGCATGACCGAACGATGTGAATAATAATAATAGTGCACGTGCATTGGACTAAGATGGAATCTGCAGGCATTCAATAAACAGGAGAAGACAAGGTAATATGGGCTCTTGGTTAAATCAACAATAATGCATATAAGAGCCACTTCAACAATTTAATCATGGTCTTCTCCTATCGACCCCCAAATAAAAGAAAAGAAATAAAACTATTTACACGGGAAAGCTCCCAACAAGCAAAAGAAGAACATGAAATGTTTTTGGGTTTTCTTTTTAATTGTTACTACTACAGCAGGAAAAGTAAACTAACTAGAAGCTACACTAATTTTTTTGTTGTTTTCTTAAAGTTTAACAAGCACACAAGAAGAAAGCAGGAAAAAGCAAATAAACTAGCATGGATATTACAGTGAAAAAGTATGAGCACCGACATCTAGCAATGAGTGTGTGAACATAAATGTAATGTCGGTGGGAAATACGTACTCCCCCAAGCTTAGGCTTTTGGCCTAAGTTGGTTTAATGCCACGGATGGCCTGGCGGATATCCGTAGGTGTAGCTGAGGTCGTCTTGTGATGAAGAGGATTACAGCGCCATTGGTGGCAGCCACCTCGGATCCCAAGAATAAACAGACTACCGCTGGAGGCTCGTGTTGTGGTTCGGCTCAAGGGGCTGGTCTGAGGATTCCGATGAAGCAGAATGGCCGCACTAACGAGATAAAGACCTTCGGACAAGTTAAACAAAGAAGGAGCAGGCAAAGTAATAGTCTCAGGGTGATGTTTATCAAAGTACAATTTATATTTAAGCTCCCCTTCCTTGCCCTTAACAATAAAGTCATGCGCTAGCATACTCTTATAATCTAAATAAGCACTAGGCAACAATTTTTCTTCTTTCTCATAAAGCCTAATGGGTATGTTAAAATGTGCAGCTAGGCGTGAAGCATAAATACCTCCAAAGATGGGGCCTTTAGTACGGTTCAAACTTAACCGTTTAATTCCGCCCATACTAACAGAGTTATCGAGGTGTAAACCATGGAACAAAGTGATGATATCAGGAACACTAAGGTTCCCACAATTTCCACGACCAATCAAGCAACGACTAGCAAATAAGGCAAAGTAGCGTAAAACAGGAAATTGTATGCTAGTGATTCTTGCATCGGAAACCTTCCTGGTTTCCCCACGATGATGGTGTTAATAAATTCTTCCACATCCTTATGATGTGGTTCTTCTAAGGTACCCTCAGAGGGTATTTTGCAAACCTTGCAAAATTCAGCTAATGGCATCTTCTTAACAACTTCATATAAATGAAACTCTACTGAAGGAGGTGATTCCTTAGGAAAATAGTAGAAGTTTTGCACAAAAGTATTTGTGAGTAAGAGATATCGATGACGCGTTGGTCACTAGACGAAGTCGGTGAGGCTAGCATTCTCAACCAATGAATAAAAATCCTCATAAATTCCGGCTTGTCTCAAGAAGCCATTGGAAGGCCATTCACACGGCCGGACCTCCGCAGTGCAAGGCAAATTATATTTGGGCCTCTGTGCTTCTTCATTTTGTTTTTCCTTCGAGCTTCGGCTCGACGAGCCCCTCAAAAGCCTCTTCATTATTTTCTAAAATAATCTGAAATTTTTAGTAGCTTCAAACAAAAGTGAACCAACTTCAATAAAATTGATAGCAACTACTCCTACAAGTGCCTAGAGGATATATCATGCATTAAAACTACTTGGAACCATACAAATTTGACATGCTAGCTCAAGAACATGGTCACCTATGCAGCACAAATTTGCAAAGAATAAAGCACTAGAACAAAAACTAATTGGACCAATGGAGGAGTCACATACCAAGGAACAATCTCCCCAAGCAGTTTGGTGAGAAGTGCTTTGAGCAAGGAGATCGAAAATCACGACAACGTGAAATTTGGAACTCGTGTTTGAGCCAGATATTCGTGTTTGTGGGAGGAAGAAGAAGAGGATTGGTGCAGGAATAAGTGGAGGAGGGCCACCGTGGGCCCACGAGGCAGGGGGGCGCGCCCTCCACCCTCGTGGCAGTGGCGGCTCCCAGCGGTGTTTTCAGTTCCATAAATCCTCAAAGATTCCCGAAAAAATCATATTAAATTGGCATGGCATTTGCCGGACTTTTATTTTCGGGGTATTTTTATATTGCATGAATAAATCAGGAAACAGACAGAAAAGTACTATTTTTACTTTATTTCAACTAAATAACAGAAAGTATAAAGAGGGTACAGAAGGTTGTGCCTTCTAGTTTCATCCCTCTCATGATCATCAAAAGGAATCCATTAACAAGGTTGATCAAGTCTTGTTAACAAACTCATTCCGAATAACAAGGAACCGAGAAATTTGAATAACACTATATTACCTCGGCGGGGATATGCACATCCCCTATAATAAGAATATCATATTTCTTCTTGACAGTAGGAAGAGGAAATTCAAAACCTCCAAATATAATCGATGGAATTTTTCCAATAGAATTGATACTATGAACTTGAGGTTGTTTCCTCGGAGAAAGTGTACAAGATGCTCGTTACCATTAACATGAAAAGTGACATTGCCTTTGGTGCAATCAATAACAGCCCTGCAGTATTCAAGAAGGGTCTTCCAAGAATAATAGACATACTATCGTCCTCGGGAATATCGGGAATAACAAAGTCCGTTAAAATAGTAACGCTTTGCAACCTAGCAGCACATCCTCACAAATACCGACATGTATAGCAGTTGATTTATCAGTCATTTGCAAAGATATTTCAGTAGGCGTCAACTTATTCAAATCAAGTCTACGATATAAAGAGAGTGGCATGACACTAACACCGGCTCCAAGATCACATAAAGCAGTTTTGACATAATTTCTTTTAATGGAGCATGGTATAGTGGATACTCCTGGATCTCCAAGTTTCTTTGGTATTCCACCCTTAAAGTATAATTAGCAAGCATGGTGGAAATTTCAGCTTCGGTATCTTTCTCTTATTGGTAATGATATCCTTCATATACTTAGCATAAGGATTTGTTTTGAGCACATTAGTTAATCGCATACATAAAAGATAGGTCTAATCATTTCAAATAAAAGCGCTCAAAATCCTCATCATCCTTTTTCTTGGATGGTTTGGGAGGAAAAAGGCATGGGTTTACGAACCCATGGTTCTCTTTCTTTACCATGTTTCCTAGCAACAAAGTCTCTCTTATCATAACGTTGATTCTTTGATTGTGGGTTATCAAGATCAACAATAGGTTCAACTTCTACATCATTATCATTACTAGGTTGAGCATCATCATGAACATCATCATCATTATTTTCGCTAGGTTCATGTTCGTTACCAGATTGTGTTTCAGCATCAGACATAGATATATCATTTGGATTCTCAGATGGTTCAGCAATAGGTTCACTAGAAATTTGCGAAGTCCTATCATTTTTCTTTTTCTTCCTTTTAGAAGAACTAGGCACATCGATATTATTTCTCCGAGAATCTTGCTCAATTCTCTTAGGGTGACCTTCGTGATACAAAGGTTCCCGAGTCATTCTACCAGTTCTAGTAGCCACTCTAACAAAGCATAATCATTTTTCTTACTATTCATTTCATTGAGCAAATCATTTTGAGCCTTAAGTACTTGTTCTACTTGAGTGGTAACCATAGAAGCGTGTTTGCTAATGAGTTTAAGTTCACATCTAACATTAGCCATATAATCACCCAAGTGTTTAATCATATAGGTGTTTTGTTTCAATTGTCTACCAAAATAAGCATTGAAATTTTCTTGATTAACAATAAAATTATCAAACTCATCAAGCATTGTCTAGCAGACTTATAGTGAGGAATATCACCTTCATCAAATCTATAGAGAGAATTTACCTTTACTACCTGTGTCGGGTTATCAAGACCATCCGTTTCTTCAATAGGTAATGGATTAAGATCATATGCTTCTTCAATAGGCGGTAAATTAAGACCATTTCTTCAATAGGAGGTAAATTCTTAACATCTTCAGCTTTAATACCTTTTTCTTTCATAGATTTCTTTGCCTCTTGCATGTCTTCAGGACTGAGAAATAGAACACCTCTCTTCTTCGGAGTTGGTTTAGGAATAGGCTCAAGAATTGGCTCTAGAGCTGGCTCAGGAGCTGGCTCAGGAACTGTCCAATTATTTTCATTTGTCAACATATTATTCAATAGAACTTCAGCTTCATCAGTGTTCTTTCCACGAAAAGCAGAATCAAGACAACTATCCGGTAATCTCTGGAAGCATCGGTTAGTCCATTATAAAAAGATATCAAGTATTTTATTTTTCTTAAGAGGATGATCGTGCAAAGCATTAAGTAACTTGAGAAGCCTCCCCAAGCTTGTGGGAGACTCTCTTCTTCAATTTGCACAAAGTTGTATATTTCCTTTAAAGCAGCTTGTTTCTTATGAGCAGGGAAATATTTAGCGAGAAGTAATAAATCATATCCTCGGGACTACGCACACAACCAGGATCTAGAGAATTAAACCATATCTTAGCATCACCCTTTAATGAGAACGGAAATATTTTAAGGATATAAAAGTAGCGAGATCTCTCATCATTAGTGAACAGGTGGCTATATCATTTCATTTAGTAAGATGTGCCACAACAGTTTGATTCATAGCCATGCAAAGGATCAGATTCAACCAAAGTAATTATATCAGGATCAACAGAGAATTCATAATCCTTATCAGAACACAAATAGGTGAAGTAGCAAAAGGCAGGTCGTGTTTCATTCTATCTCTAAGATATTCTTTACTCCATTTAACTAATAGCCTCTTAAGTTCGTTTCTATCTTTGCAGGCAAAAATAGCTGCAGAAGATTCCATATAAAAAACATAACCCTCAGGAATAACAGGCATATCTTCATCATTAATTTCATCAACATTATCAGTTTCAATAATTTCTTTCTCTCTAGCCCTAGCAATTTGTTCATCAAGAAGTTCACTAAGGGGCACAGTAGTATCAAGCATAGAAGTAGTTTCATCATAAGTATCATGCATAGCGTAGTGGCATCATCAATAACATGCGACATATCGAGCGAATAGCGTAAGCGGGTTTAGGTGTCGCAAGCTTACTCATAACAGATGGTGAATCAAGTGCGTAGATAGATGGCGGTTCCTTACCTCCCTCGTAGTTGAGGGATAAATTTTTGTCTTAAGCGTCTTTCAAATTCTTCATAGTGTCCAGCAGATATAAATCCCAAGTGACTCAAAGAATAGAGCTATGCTCCCAAGAATGGCCGTAAATTGGTCTTGATAACCCACAAGTGTAGGGGATCGCAGACTTTTCGAGGGTAGAGTATTCAACCCAAATTTATTGATTCAACACAAGGGGAGCCAAAGAATATTCTCAAGTATTAGCAGTTGAGTTGTCAATTCAACCACACCTGGATAACTATATCTGTAGCAAAGTATTTAGTAGCAAAGTAATATGATAGTACTGGTAACGGTAACAAAAGAGTAATGAAAGCAAAAGTAATATTTTTGGTGTTTTGTAATGATTGTAACAGTAGCAACGGGAAAGTAAATAAGCGTAAACGATATATGGAAAGCTCGTAGGCATTGGATCGGTGATGGATAATTATGCTTGATGCGGTTCATCATGTAACAATCATAACATAGGGTGACACAGAACTAGCTCCAATTCATCAATGTAATGTAGGCATGTATTCGAATATAGTCATACGTGCTTATGGAAAAGAACTTGCATGACATCTTTTGTCCTCCCCGTGGCGGTAGTCCTAATGGAAACTAAGGGATATTAAGGCCTCCTTTTAATAGAGAACAGGAACAAAGCATTAGCACATAGTGAATACATGAACTCCTCAAACTATGGTCATCACCGAGAAGTACCCGATTATTGTCACTTGAGGTTGTCGGATCATAACACATAATAGGCGACTATAGACTTGCAAGATAGGATCAAGAACACACATATATTCATGAAAACATAATAGGTTCAGATCTGAAATCATGGCACTTTCGGGCCCTAGTGACAAGCATTAAGCATAGCAAAGTCATAGCAACATCAATCTTAGAACATAGTGGATACTAGGATCAAACCCTAACAAAACTAACTCGATTACATGATAGATCTCATCCAACCCATCACCGTCCAGCAAGCCTCACGATGAAATTACTCACGCAGGCGGTGAGCATCATGAAATTGGTGATGGAGGATGGTTGATGATGACGACGGCGATCCCCCTCTTGGGCCCGAGCGGACTCGGATCAGCCCTCCGGAGGTTTTAGGGCTTGGCGGCGGCTCCGTGTCGTAAAACGCGATGATTTCTTCTCTCTGATTTTTTTCTCTCGAAAGCAAATATATAGAGTTGGAGTTGGCGTCGGAGGAGCTCGAGGGGCCCACGAGGTAGGGGCACGCCTAGAGGCGCCCCCACCCTCGTGGACAGGGTGTGGGCTCCCTGGTCTTCATCTTTAGCAAGGATTTTTATTATTTTTTCTAAGATGTTCCGTGGAGTTTCGTGTCATTCGAGAACTTTTGTTTTCTCGCACATAAAACAACATGATGGCAATTCTTTGAAAACAAATTGTCAGTCCGGGTTAGTTCCATTCAAATCATACAAGTTAGAGTCCAAAACAAGGGCAAAAGTGTTTGGAAAAGTAGATACGACGGAGACGTATCATATATTCTAATGATGGACTTTCTCAAATGCCCGAGGTCTTCATGAGCAAGCAAGTTGGATGAGCACTCACTTAGTTTCCAGTTGAGCTTTTATACACTTATATATCTTAGTGCATCCGTTGCATGCCAATCCCTACTCCTCGCACTAACATCAATTGATGGGCCATCTCCATAGCCTATTGATAAGCCGCGTCGATGTGAGACTTTCTCCCTTTTTGACTCCTCTTTATTGATCCCTATCACCGCATTCTATTTCACCTACTGCTATGTCCATGGTTCACGCTCATGTATTGCGTGGGAGTTAAAAAATGTGAAGCGCATTACAAGTATCATCCAATTGCTTGGTTTAATACCTTGGTGCTCATGATTTGTATTTTTGCGGTGAAGGCAGAGTTAATGCCATGTCAACATGATAAAAATGAGGGGGGATAACACTCGTTAAGGATCGTATATTTTGAAAAAGTAATGATTATGCTTCTTATATTCATGGGTATTATTATGCTGATGTTACTACTTCAATGTTTCTCAATATTTATACCCTAAAAGATATTAGATGATAGACATGTTAGGTAGCATTCCACATCAAAAATTCTGTTTTTATCATTTACCTTCTCGAGGACGAGCATGGATTAAGATTGGGGATGTTGATACATCTCCAAATAGATTCTATAATTTTGATTGTTCCATGCTCTTATAGTATCAATCTTGGATGTTTTATATGCCATTATATGCTATTTTATACCATTTTTTGGTACTAACCTATCAACCTAGTGCCTAGTGCCAGTTGCTGTTTTTCCCCTATTTTTTGTTTTCCACAAAATCAGTACCAAACGGAGTCCAAACACTACATAACTTTTTGATGATTCTTTTTCTGGACACAAGAGACCCTAGAAGCTTCTGGAGGAGACCAGAGGATGTACGAGGAGACGGCAAGGCAACAGGGTGCGCCATGGGGGGCGCTCTGATGCCTTGTGGGCCCCTCGAGGCTCCGTCTGACCTAATTCCACTTCTATAAATTCTCAAATATTTGGAAACCAACAGAGAGCCACCCGAAACACTTTTTTCGTGGCCACAACTTTTGTTCTTCCACGATCCCATCTGGAGGCCTTTTTGGTACTCCGTTGGAGGGGGAATCGATCATGGAGGGCTTCGACATCATCCTTGCTACCTTCCGATGATGCGTGAGTAGTTCACCATAGACCTACCAGTCCATAGCTAGTATCTAGATGGCTTCTTCGCTCTCTTTGATCTTCAATACAATGTTCTCCTCGATGTTCTTGGAGTTCTATCCGATGTAATCTTCTTTTGCGGTGTGTTTGTTGGGATCCGGTGAATTGTGGGTTTATGATCTGAATATTTATGATAAGTAATGGAGTCTTTTCTGAACTTTATTATGCATGATTGTTATAGCTTTGTATTTGTCTTTGATCTATCCGTTTGGTTTGGCCAACTAGACTGATTTATCTTCACTGGGAGTGGTGCTTTGTAATGGGTTCAATCTTGGAGTGTTATATATCCCAGTGACAGAAGGGGACAATACACGTATTTGTATTGTTTCCATTAAGTAAAAAATGACGGGTTTTATTCATATTGATTGGGTTTACTTCGTCTACATCATGTCATCTTGCTTAAGGCGTTAATCTGTTTTTCATGAACTTAATACCCTAGATGCATGCTGGATAGCGGTCGATGGGTGGAGTAATAGTAGTAGATGTAAGAAGGAGTCGGTCTACTTGTCTCGGATGTGATGCCTATATACATAATCATTGCCTTGAATATCGTCATAACTATGCGCTTTTTTATCAATTGACCACCAATAATTTGTTCACCCACCGTATGTTATGTGCTGGAAAGAGAAGCCTTTAGTGAAAACTATGCCCCCCGGTCTACTTTTATCATATATAAAATCCAAAAATACCTTGCTGCAATTTTATTTATTTTATTTTATTTTGCAATTTACTTTATCTATCTGTCACTATCAGAATTAATCCTTGCAAGTAACGAGCTCGAGGGGATTGGCAACGTTCTTGCCCGCGTTGGGTGCAAGTATTTGTTTTTGTGTGTGTAGGTGTTGTTCACGAGGCTTTGTGTGATTCTCCTACTGGATTAATACCTTGGTTCTCACCGAGGGAAATACTTATCTCTCTGATGTTGCGTCTCCTCTCTTCTTGGGAAAATCCCATGAATCTCACAAGTAGCAATTTGGCTAAGCTGGTAAAGGTGGGCCTGTCGGTTGGCACTGGCTTTTTTATTTCCCCTTCTGTTTTTCTCCTTTTCTTTTTCTATTTAGTTAGTTTTGACATATTTTGAATATGACTCTTGTTTCAAAAAAACTTGCTCTAAATTGATATATGAATATTTAAGACTATGTGAAGATTTTATTTAAGTATTTTGAAGAAATTATTTCTGCAACTTTATTTCTTGCCTTGCTTAAATATTTTTATTTACCAAATTGTTTTATTTTGATTTTCAGCAATGAATTTGAAAAAACTTCATCGAATTTGAGAAGTTCACGAATTTTGGGAAAAAGTTCATTGATTTTGAAAAAAAAATCATCGAAGTTGATAAAAAGTTCATCAATTTTGAAAAAAAAGTTAATCGATTTGGAAAAAGTTCATCCATTTGAAAAAAAATCCATTCATTTGAAAAGAAGTTCATCGAAAGTTCATCGATTTTGAAAAAACCCATTAATTCTGAAAAAAGCTCATGATTTTGAAAAAAAATTCATTCGATTTGAAAAGTTCATCGATTTTGAAAAAAGTTCATCTATTTGAAAAAATGTTCATTGATTTTGATTCAAGTTCATTCAATTTACCAAAAAAGAAAAGTAGAAAACCAAACAAAACCATTTCGAATATAAAATAAGAAAAAGAAAAAAGGAAAAAAAAGAAAAAATAGAAAAAGAAAAAAAATAGGAAAAAGAAAAGACGTAAGAAGAAAGGAATGAAGAATGGGCTGGTTAGTGCAGCGCACTAGTGACTAGGAGGTTGTCGGTTCGATTCTCACTAGACGTGCACGCATTTTTTTGTTTTTAACAATAGAAAAAGAAAACGAAAGTTGGGTCGAGCCCGACTAGACGCGCGTGTGAGTGCCCATTTGCAATTACAGTAGGAGCGGGCGCCTAAAGTGCCAAATAGGGTATGCCCTCCTAGAACCTTCCTGCATACTTTGGAGGACTTTTAGGGTTACCGGAACTTTTCCAGTTTTCTAGTTTTTCTTGGTTTTCTTCTAAAACCTCCAGTTCTCTGAGAAGTGCTTCCGGTTTTCTCTCAAAATGATTTCTGTTTACACTAAAACTTTTCCAATAACATTCTCCAACACTCCTAACTCAGTTACTATTCAATAGATCAAATTCATCTTAAGTGTGTGACCTTGCAGGTTCGGTGAAATATAGACATGAACAAAACACCCTTTTGTTCAATGATCAACAGAGGAACCATTGACATCCATGTTGACCCATATACACACATGAATGATATTCAAGTGAACCTTTAGTTAGTCATATATTGTTCCCTTTGCTCCGCAATACTTTACAAAACCCGAGGTGAGACATCGGTATCCTCCTGAGTCATCAACATACCCATTATATCGGTCTCCTCGTTATCGATTTTGTTCTTCTTTCCCTTATCATGTTCCGACATCCACCTTAACCTAGCCACTGTATGCGGCTAGATGATGATGGATGCCATCACACCAAGAGGGCCCTAAGAATATCTCTCCATCGTTGGAGGAGCAAATCCCACTCTTGAGCTTTCTTGTCCCTTGTCACACTTTCTGGTAAACTTGTAAGTTGTTGTTATGATCACCGTGTTACTGATGACGTTTGAGCAACCCCAAAGTGTATCATCCGTCATGAAGTGACTCGATGCTCTCATGGTCCAACGAACTAAGCATAGTTAACTTTCCCGTGTTATGAACTTTCGACTTGTGTCGTTGACATCTCAAAGCATAACAATCAAGTTGGTTCAATTCAATATGATAGTTTTTTCTAACATCATACTCTCAAAGTTGCCGACATCCTTGCTACTCTTAACATATGCCCATGATCCGGAAAACATAACCATCATTCAACACTCAAGCTAGTCCTAGAGGCAAGACTAGGAATCAGGTTTCACCGTTTCTAACTCTACCCGTGCTTATGAGTTTTCCTATGAATCACATATTCAAAAACTATATCAGTTATAGCATAGAGTATGAGCATTTAACTATAAAGTTGGAATAAATAATACAACTATTATTGTCTCTAGGGCATACTTCCAACATGGCGTCCAACCCTGCAACTTTTACTAAAGGACCAACGCTAGAATCGTATCAGAGCATCACCGAAACCTCCATCTTCGTCACTAGTAACATCCATAAACCATAGCTGCCATATTTCCCATCTCCATAGCCACCACCATCACTGCAACATTCATCCCCAAGTTAGCCATACCTTGTAATCATGTATCGCATCCTGCAACCACTGTAAGACATATTATCAATAAAGCATTCATCTTGATGTGTTCTTCAATGATTTCTTCTTGCGATCCGATCGCCATGTGTGAGTAATCTGGTAAGGTCATGGGCTGATGCATAGCCTTGTAACCCTATGTATTTGTTGAAGGGATCGATGGATGACTTTGAACTAACATCTTGTATTTGTGAAATAAAATCGTTTCATAGTTGTCTCTTGTCTCTCTCACATCTTGACCTACGCGGTATCTAGGATCACGAAGTTCGAGCCATGAAGAAGCTAGGGGAAGAGAGACCGTGAAGCGCTATTCTGAACACCAGTGACAGAAATGTTTAGTACGGTAGCATGAGCCGTATCTCTGGGGATACAAGAGGTGTAGTCATTAAACGACCAATGCTTTTGTCTGATTCTATCTTAATTATCGAGACAACCCCATGCGATGGATAGGGCCTTCGATCAGACAAATGACTCTTGATGCAGGACGCGTTCCGGTCAAGACGTAATTTGGACACACACCCACTTTAATCGTTCCAAGCACATCTTGGCCAGGCGTCTTTTCGATTACAAATTAATATCACAATGATCCGCTCGTAAGTATATGGTTGTGAGAATTAAGTTCTCATCGCATGCCTATTTTATTATAACTTTTCTCTGTTGCAACTTGATTATGATCCGTCTAAAAACTACAATTTAATACTCTTGCAAAAGCTTGTTAGAAACCCATGTCTTCAAGGTGCACATCATCTCGAGGGTTTGATATCTCAGGGTCACCTCTAGGGAAAAGGCAAGAATCCTTTTTCTACCTGTTTACCAGATCACTAAAGGGACTCATCAATGTACTAAATGTAGGGATTGACTTTTTATACATTGTTAGTGATTAGAAGGGCTAGGATTTAGGATATACAACGTTAGTTTATGGTTTAGGGTTCAGAGTCTACATTTTATTGATTTGGTTTAGGGTATACATCGTTAGTGATTAGGATCTAGGGCTAGAGTTTATGGTTTAGGGTTCAGAGTCTACATTTTATTGATTAGGTTATTCACATAGACTTTATTGTTCATGATCTATAGTTGGCGTTTATGACTTTGGTTTCAGTTTTTATAGTATTACTATTTATACCTTACATTATTGCATTTCATGTTTAACACTTTCAAATTGTATGATCATTTCATCCAAATAATTAACTTGTCAGAATTGTATATTGAGTCTGTAAATAGTATAATTACCAACACAAAGTAATAATTAACTCATCAAAATTATATTGCAATGAATCAACGACTAATAGAACAATTATTACAATGTAATACATTACGTAGAATAAATAAATAAATCTTTATATGCACGGAATTAAATTTACTAATACACAGACATAACACTAAGTTTGATTGTCTCGGGTTTAAGATGATAATCCTGACACCGATGAATTACTACAATCAACTTAATTTGGATCAAATAACTGAACAACTAGATCATAGAAATCTTACTTGACATGGACTCAAACGAATTAATAAACTATAATATTTAATGTGTTAAGTTCTATCGGTACAAACTAGGAACTTAACACCATAATAGTAAATGTGACAATCTCTAACACACACAATTATTTTACACACATAACCATGGGTGTACCAATTGTATTTCCATTCTAAGATTTGAAACTAAACAACCTAGGACACTGTAATTCTAGCCGTCATGAAATCAAACAAATATTATGTTTCATCCTCTGTAACTTAAACCAATTTGTTTTTCCAAACATGTCAACACACATAACTATATTATTCCCCTAGTAAGCTTCAAGATCATACTATTTTCGACCACATCAACTTAATATATCCAAAGTATAGCGACTACAAACCAAATAAGGCACTTGAATCAAGAATACTCAAAAGAAAACAACGAGTGACGAAATTTGTGAAGCACTATCATTTTCAAACTGTTGCACAAGAACACACAATTATGGAGAAGAAATATATAAGTACAACCAATCTTTTCGATGAATCTTCGGGTAGAAGTGGAGTGGCGTTATGGATTCCTTTGATCTTCTTAAGTTACGAAGAATAAGAAACCTTCCTCCCGGATTGCATTTCCTGTAAAATGATAGCGAAGTAAAAGAACATACAAGGACCAAGACCAAGAGCAACCCTATGTATATACTGTGAATGAGTCAATTTCCTTGCTGCTTATATTTGTCTAGGTTAGATTCACTTATCGTATGTTAACCTACCCCACATGAACAATTATGCAACCTCACAAGAGAAGATATACGACTTTGATATACATTACATTACGGACATATACAAACTATTATACAAGATAGAAACACAATACACAGAAACAAATATCCGAATCTTTGGCGCAGACCGGCGGCCACAATCTACGTGCCCCCTGCACATGCCATATCCTCCCCTCAAACCAATATGACCTTGTGTTCACAGCTAATGATCAACATCTGCACACACAAGTAAAATACTACTTTAGCCCCCAACGAAACTAGTGAGGTTATCAATCTTATATTAGCTTTCCTAGTTAGTATAAATAAAGGATTTTAAAAGCACAAGTGTATGAAAGATTTGGTTGTAGGCAAAAGCAAAAGAAAACGTAAATTGCGATTGAAAGATTATAGGAAGACGCAAACATAAACATAAAAACGTAAAGGAATATTTTTCCTTGCTGGAGTACTAGTTGGTAGTATCTGCTACTCCATGTTACATTGACTGACCCATCTCAGAGATACAGCCGTACATGTCATCTGGCATTAAATGGAAGCATTTGAAACTCAAACCCATCTCAAGAAATTTACAGCAGAATCCAGGACGCCGAGGATCTCCAAAACTATGCCATTTCGGGGAGCAACATCCGGAGGAGAGAGGAGAGAGAGAGGGGGGAGAGTCAGAATCAGAAAGCTAAAAAAAGCAGCGAGCAATCTAGTGGTGTAGCGAGGCGAGCCCTGGCTGCGTCCCTCCCCTTCCCCCGTTTCCCACCCCTCCAAAAAAATTCACCTCACGCCCCGGGCCCCAGGCCTCCCCGCGCCGACGACCCCGAAGCTCCCGGAGGCTTCTAGGGCCTCGCCGCCGCCGCTGCCGCCGCCGTCCCCCCTCCCACCAATCGCCGCCTCCGGCAGCGGCGAGGCCGCTTCGCAGACGGCGGAGGGACGGTGCTAGGGTTTGCAGCCGCGGCCGCCCGCGCCCGCGGAGGAGGATGCATATGATGCGGCGGCTCAAGAGCATCGCCTCCGGCCGCTCCTCCGTCTCCGATCCGGTGCGCATGCTCGATCTGTCCCCGCCCCTCCCCCCGGCCAGCGATTCGCGGCGCAGCTGCATTTGCCGTCAATGACACGGAAACCGTGGTGCTGGCTCGTTTTTGCGCGATTTTCCTAGCCTTGCTCGAGCAGCAGCATCGTGGTTCGTTCGTTGGATTGATTAGTTGCTATTGGGCGAGAAAAAAATTAAAAAAATGCATGTTGCGCTGTCAGGTGGAAAATGCTTCAGTTTGCTTTCGTCAGATTTGGCATTGAGCTAGTTGCGCTTTAAAGGTGACCGTTTGCTTCTGCTTTTGCTTGACGTGTACGATGAAAACGATGCTACCATTTTTTAGTCACCAATAATGCTTTAGCACCGTGAAATATTTGTTTCTGAATAAGCACGATTCATCCATTTTATAGGTTCATTTTTGCCCTCAAACGACCGCAAGGCTGGATTCCACTATTGTAAAGATAGCCGAACCGCAGAGTGCCAGCATTCATATGCAAAAGAAAGTCGCAAGAACTTCAGGCCAGCCATTTTATAGGTTCATGAAGATATTTGATGCTCCATTTCTACTCCGATAGTTGTTCGGTAGCTTGTTCACTTCATTGACGTTCACGCGAAAATAGTTACCTACATGGATTGACCGGGAATGGACTTACCATATAACTATTGCCGTTGGATCCTTTTTGCCTATGGTTCAACCTCCTTTTCAAAGAAAAAAAGAGCATGCTCTGTGGAGCAGCTTTAGAAGTCTTCTTGCGGATATAAGCTTTATGAGTTACTCCTTCTGTCCCATAATATAAGTATCAAAAATGCTCTTATATTATGGGACGGAGGGAGTACCCAACATTACAAACATTAAAAATGGAATGCATAGTTTGTTAAAAGATATTGGTGTGTGTAATTCTTGATTGGTGGAAAAGTTTGATGGATGCAGTTTGTTGGTTATTGCTTGGGACTGCTAGAAAATGGCCTCCATCGTTGCAAGATCTATTAATTTTTGTGATTGCCAAATTGAAGTTTCGTTTTAGCCTCTCTATGCGTCTCCAGTTGTGAATACTTATTTGCAAATATTGTTGTTGTTAGGGTGGTGACTCTGGCTCAAAAAGGCCAAAATTTGATCAGGATGGATTGGGCGATATTGTCATTCAACCACATCTATCTGATGACAAACATATGCATCTAGACCAAGAATCATCATCATCTCATAGAAATGCTGAGGCAAGCACATCTACTAGTATGAATCCTGCTAAAGCTGAAGAAACGGGTGCAGATCTTCCGAAAGGAATGAATGATATGACAATAAGCGATGATAAAGTTGATGGCCGTAATAATGATAAGGTTATTTTGATTCTTCGCCCATGACTTGTTGACCTGATGCCATTTCTTCTTTTGCTATTTATGCGATGGTTTTTCTGCCTATAGGAAGCTGAAGGGGTTACCGTTGATGGAAGTGGAACAGAAGCTGGCCAGATCATTGTGACAACAACAGGAGGTCAAAATGGGAAGCCAAAGCAGGTGATACCTTGATCAGTATCTTTGCTACTCTCGTACATATTCTACTACTGGATTCTAGGCATGATATTTCCATATTGGAAACCTTTGTATGGTCCATTGGACTCTGAGTTTATTTGTTCTCGGGAACTCTTATTGGTAGAATTTTGCACTATGACACCGTGTATGGGCATATACAGCATTATTTTTCTTGATGGCTGAGTATTGTAGCTTCAAACTATTCTCTGGGATGTTTTTACTACTGCATTTATTCCTCAGAACATTGGACGACCCAGTAATGATAATACTAATACTCCAACTGTTTTACAGAAGGTCTCATACATGGCAGAACGCGTCGTTGGGACTGGTTCGTTTGGTGTAGTATATCAGGTGTGTTAATTTGCCGTCTTTTGCCCTTGTATATTACTACAGTTTCTGTTAGTGAATATTTCTAATGCTGGGCCTTGAAGTCATTGATAATATCTGGTACAACAGGCTAAGTGCTTGGAAACTGGAGAGACTGTTGCCATTAAGAAGGTGCTGCAGGATAAGAGATATAAGAACAGAGAGCTGCAAACAATGCAGTTACTTGACCATCCAAATGTTGTTCAGCTAAAGCATCACTTCTTTTCGACAACTGAGAGGGGTGAAGTGTACCTAAACCTTGTACTTGAATATGTCTCGGAGACAGTTTATCGTGTTGCCAAATATTATTGTCGGCTGAACCAGCGTGTACCCATACTATATGTTAAGTTGTATGCATATCAGGTTTGTGAAGATGTTCCATTGTAGTTTATATATTCTTCAAAGAGTTACTTTCGGTGATTCTCAAGAAGTTGTTTGTTGTTCCATCTTTGCATAGATGTGCCGGGCCCTTGCATATATCCATCGTGTTGTTGGTGTATGCCATCGAGATATTAAGCCGCAAAATCTGTTGGTAAGTTCATTAAACTTTTATTAGACATATCTTCTTGCTTGAACCGTGCAGTATCATTGCATGCTTGCAGGTTCCCTCCTCCAATGATGACTGCCTGCAATATTTAAAATATTATTTGATTGTGTCATAAGTAATGATCAACTAACTGCAATGGATTGATCTTCCAGGTCAATCCTCATACGCATCAACTTAAGCTTTGTGATTTTGGGAGTGCTAAAAAACTGGTATGCCTTTGCCACTTATTTTCTTTTTCTTGTGTTTTTACATGTATTTGACAGTACATGGCTCTATTTCAGGTCCCTGGAGAGCCAAACATCTCATACATCTGCTCGCGATATTATAGGGCTCCTGAACTAATATTTGGAGCTACAGAGTACACCACAGCAATTGATATCTGGTCTGTTGGTTGTGTAGTAGCTGAGCTTCTGATTGGTCAGGTATAGAGTCTCATTCTAGAAGCTCAGTTTTCTTGCAGCCAAGTTCATTAGTTGAAGTTATGCTTACTTGAACAAGACCACTTGATTTCTGAGGACAATTAATTTTTTGTTTATCATTATAGATCGTATTACTCCTTTTATAGCTGAAAGTAATGGTATTTAGTTACAAGAACAGTGGAGTTTCTCAACATTATAGTGTGATCAGCAACATCTAGAAGGCCTCGTATCATATCATTGAACATATTTTGATAAGCAAATACTACTGCACAAATCAAGCTCTGTTAAATTACGCATATGTTATCAAATTCATTTGAAGTTGCTTCACTTTAGAGGGCTAATACTTTCATGGAAAAAATCAAGTCGATAATTACTTTCCTGTCGACAATCTCTTTTCTGTACATGAGCTGGATTTTTTTGTTGAGTTCTCTTCTTTTGGGGGGAAATTGCAGCCTCTGTTTCCTGGAGAAAGTGGCGTTGATCAGTTGGTTGAAATTATAAAGGTTTGTATCTCCCGCCAAACCATTAAAGTCCAGTAATTAAGATCAGTAAGCTGAAGTCATCATTCCTTCTCCCTATTCTAGATTTTGGGTACCCCAACAAGAGAAGAAATCAGATGCATGAACCCAAACTACTCTGAATTCAAGTTCCCTCAGATAAAAGCTCATCCCTGGCACAAGGTTAGTAACCCCTCTATATGTATTCAGTTAGCCGAGACCTCTGTAACCTGCTTACCTAATTTTCGTCCGCAC
The DNA here is from genome assembly GCA_021605145.1 of Aegilops bicornis. NCBI lineage: Eukaryota > Viridiplantae > Streptophyta > Magnoliopsida > Poales > Poaceae > Aegilops > Aegilops bicornis. Next base: position 362,535,922 of record CM038669.1, read on the forward strand.
ACAGCTTTTTGGTAAGCGCATGCCACCTGAAGCAGTTGATCTTGTGTCAAGGCTACTTCAGTACTCACCAAATCTAAGCTGCACAGCTGTAAGAATGGTTTTATCCTTGGGCTATTTGAACCAAGCTATGAACAAATGAGCACAGATTCATTGCTTTCTAACGCTAAGTTGTACTTTTTTCTCTAGCTAAAGTACAATTTGATTGCTTCTAATAGTGTTGTGTTGTCTGGCATCTATGAATCACAGCCCTACTAAATTCATGAATGAAGAGAAATCCTTGAAAAAGACGAGTACTATTCTGACTAGACATTTTTGTAGGTTGATGCTTGTGCCCATCCGTTCTTCGATGAACTGCGGGATCCCAAGACCTGCTTGCCAAATGGACGGCCATTACCACCATTGTTCAACTTCTCGGGAGCTGGTAAATAATAACCATACATAGACTCTGCAATTGTTTTGAACTGTAAAAACTAAAAACTGCACCGTGCTGTTGAGCTTTTTGTTACGCTAACCTGATACAACCCATGGACATGTTGTGCTGCAGAGCTAGAAGGCCTCCCTGTTGAGCTGCTCCACCGGATCATTCCTGAACATATGAGGAAGTGAAGAAGTGGCGGCCGGAGAAGCGTTATTTCTCAGCGCCACCTTAAGGGCGGAGACGGAACACCGCGAGCATATCCAAATGTCTGGTGGATTGATCTGGAGTAGACTCTCCTGTCGGCCCAGCCCGGCCTGGAGCTAGAGAAGGCCAACCGCGGGCATGTGCCCAGGGCCCAGACCCACACTGCTGTGGGCCCCTGTTTTAAGTGTATGTGTTTATGTCGTTTGATGAAAGAATAGTATGTTGCTCGTTTCCAGCTTTCAGAATTTTCTCAGTGAAGCATGAAAATGATGATGTCATGCTTCGTATTGATATGTGATTCAAATTCGAATCCCATATCCGACGCATTCATGGTGGATACCTTTTGACTCGACCAAGTTGCCAACAGATGCGTTTTCGACCATCAAGGCCAGCATAATCATACATGCATTGCTTCTATGCAAGTGCAATCGAAGTACTCCTACAGATCACCAGATCTGGTAGTGGTATTGACAATCAAACCGGCTCCATTAAAACAAGAGCCTGGTCCACTTACATGTGCCTCCGATATGAATATGATGATGCAAATTGTTTGTTTATCTGGCCAACCGAGCCTTCCGTTCCGGTGCGATCTGCAGAAAGGAAAGGGAAGATGAGTGACAAGTGTAGTGTGGTAGCTCAACGAAACCTCACCAGACGCAGATAGCCGAGGACGTGTCCTTTGCCCCGGATACTTTACGTGCAAGGTTGTTGTCTTGGTGGTGACAAATTGGCACGGCAGGCAGCAGTGGCGATATTTTTTGGGTGATGCGTGTTAGGAGAGGACAAATATCTGATAAGATTCTTCTTTTTTCTGGAAGGTTTATAGAAATTTTCTGATATAAATTCACTAGACAATTGTGAGATCGCACACAGCCTAGCGATTCTTCTGATGCTAATGTTTTTTTTTTTGGATCGATTCTGTTGCCAATGTTGTGAAGTCGCTTGGAACATTTAAGTCAACAGTAGCACGCATCCATCGAGTATGATGCAAGGAGTCACTCAGACACCCGGCCATTAATAATGGCACGATGGTATGCTTAGGCTGGTCACAATGGTCAAGAACATAAGGTAGTAACTTACACACTTTCCTAGACTATGTTACTACCTCCATAGTGGGTAGGAACATCTATGTGTCAATAAATACGGCGATGTATTTATTAGGTTATAGACTCATTGTTTTAACTGGGTGTCGATGTTCCGTAAGCTTACCAATTCTGTGAAACACCTTTCTCTCTTCATTAAATATGTGCCACATAAGCAAAGTTGTATTGGAGTGTGTGATGTTACTCCTAAGTTCCTCCCCATTGTGACCAGCCTTACTGATGAACCATCGGTGACACCGACTCGATATAAATAAATCACTTATCAGCGACTGCGACCTGTTCAATAGGTACACCTAGAGCAGTAGAGCTAGAGATAAATCACATTGGGTGGGTGATCTTGGGCCGTACAGCAAGTCCCGTCCATCGGTCCACCTCAGAAACTTTGTCCCGTGTCCCGACCTGCTTTCTTTTCTTGCTGGACATCATCCAAGGACAAACCCGCCGTCCATATCAAAACATGTGATTTGCGAGCGCCCAACGCACACCCCGCCCGCCTACCATATTGACTCCATTTTTGTTTTATCTTTTCATTTTTTTTCTTAAATAATTAAAGGTTGCAAGTGTATAATACAAGTCGGACGCGTACCTCACCCTAGTTACCTCATTGGCCCCATTTTTGTTTCATGTCTCTGTTTTTTTGCTTAAAGGTTACAAGTGTATAATACAACGAGGACACACCAGTCATACATGTAGTCATACAAGTGGGACACACATTGGAGTATATATGTATGTATATGTATGCATGCATTATGTATGTATGTATGTATGTATGTATGTATGCACACATTAATTCTAGGAATACTACACATCACCAAGACGTGGGGAAAGAGACGGCTTTGTGTTTAGAGATGGTACAACAAGCAGGTCAATTAGTGGTTACTTGTTAGGTAGTGTTGCCAATCAGCCATGAATGGCAACTTTATCGGGCTCACTAAAGGTGAAGAAAAAGAAGTGAAAAACAACAACTTGAAATCTCGTGGCTCATCCATCCATCACGCTTCATCCAAGCAAGCCAAAAGGTGAAAAAGCTTGGCCCGTGACCATCATCTAAACCAACTCCATCAGTCACTAAGCACAATCACACCCACACAAGCTGCCGCTACTAATCTATGCTCATGTGGTCCCGGCGGCACATGAGCCATGCTAAAAAGATATTTATATTTTTTTCTCTCACACTTTTTTAAAATACTGTACATTTTAAACCAAGAATATATAAAGCGAGGATGAAAATATAAAATCGAATCCAAAGCCTTGTACTCCTCCTGCTCCTCCCCCTTGTTCCGGGCCTGGGAAAAATTTGAGACCCCAGAACACAAGACGCGAAGACGACCCACCACCGGCCCCCGCCCTAAATTACGGCCGCACGCCTCGCCGCCGGCGATCCCACCAGCCGCCGGCCCCCGCACTTCGTCCGCCCCTGCGGCGTGCCCGTGCCCACGAGGACGCCGCTCGCCGGCGCGGGCGGGCGATGGGGAACTCGCTGGGGTGCTCCGCGTCCGGCGAGCGGCTGGTGTCCGCGGCGCGGGACGGGGACGCCGTCGAGGCGCGCATGCTGCTCGAGCTCAGCCCGGCGCTCGCGCGCTACTCCACCTTCGGCGGCCTCAACTCCCCGCTCCACTTCGCCGCCGCCAAGGGCCACCTCGACGTCCGTGCCGCCCTCCTTGCGATTCTATATACGCGCCCGCCTGCGTGGTTTCCCGTTCGATTTGATTCACGGACAGGTGGTTTTGTGGTTTTCAGATTGTGACGCTGCTGCTGGAGAAGGGCGCGGATGTGAACGCGCGGAACTACTGCGGTCAGGTAGATCTTTCTGTCCGAGTACCATTTCATGGATAGGACAGGAATCTCCCCCCAAAAATGGAAGATCTGTCATTTATACGTGCTGAAATTGGCAGCCACCGCGTCGTGTTTCCAGTGAAAGTAGTACCTGATCTTTGCAATATCGGGACAAGCCAAAAACTGAATTTTTGTTGGGCTCTCGTGGTCTCCTGCTCTGTGCTCGCCCACGGGATAAACATGTGTTACATTTCGATCAGTCTCTACAATCCTTTCTGCGAGTTGAAACATTTAGCTGATTGTTTTCATTTACTTGGATGGGCGGATGAAGACTGCATTGATGCATGCATGCCGACATGGACACTGGGAGGTGGTTCAGATGCTTCTGCTCTTCAGATGCAATGTATGGTGGTATTTCTGATATGGTCTTTACAATGTGTACCATTTCTGCCCTGAGACAAGGAAGGTGCTGACTGCTGCTTCTGTTTGGGTTGCTTGGAAGGTTACCAGGGCGGATTACTTGAGTGGTCGAACGGCATTGCACTTTGCAGCACACGACGGACTTGTTCGGTGTGTAAGGCTGTTACTTGCCGACTTCATCCCAAGTGGGCCCTTGGAGGATGCTGCCTCTTCGGTGGCAGATGGCGGTGATTCTCAGGCGAATAGCGGCAGCAGTCCTACTTCTTCACTGGGACTCAAGTTTAATGAACCGTATGTATTTTCTCAAGTGTTCATCTAGTGTTGTCTATTTTATTTGAAATAACTAGCAACCAATTGTACGCTGTCTTTGTGCAGTGCTCGTGTGAGGTACATCAACAAACCTGCTGATGGCGGTGTTACCGCTCTTCACATGGCAGCTTTGAATGGTCATTTCGATTGCATGCAATTGTTGATTGAGTTAGGTGCAAATGTCTCAGCTGTCACATTTCCCTATGGAACTACATCAAATTTGATAGGCGAGTGATGATTCTTATTTCAGATGATATGCAGTAGATAATGCTATTTTTTCTTACCTAAAATAAAACGAGTTCTCAAATTATATCTGTATGGATCAGGAGCTGGCAGTACTCCTTTGCATTATGCAGCTGGTGGGGGCAGTCTGGAGTGTTGCCAGGTATGTTACTGTCATAAAGGAGCATCGTATTTTTGGACAAGTACCATTTCATGCCTGTACTTGTCGCATATGTATTGATACGTTCTAATGTTTGTAATGCCACCATCACAGGTACTTCTTTCAAAAGGTGCTAGCAGGTTGACACTCAACTGCAATGGGTAAGAATCTGTTGTCCAATTATTAATGCCAAGTTGTTTTTTAAAATATTTATTGACCGTGCCATCACAGATATTTTATTATATTAACTTGACCGGCCCTACTTGAACCTAACGTGTATCTTCCTGTTGAAATGTTACTAATACCTATCTTGTTCTTTAGGTGGCTTCCCATGGATGTTGCTAGGATATTTGGACGCCGTTGCTTGGAGCCATTACTTTCTCCAAATTCACACACGATTATTCCAGCAATTCAGCCATCCAGTTATCTTGCCTTGCCACTGATGAGCATACTTAATATAGCCAGGTTAGTGCCTAACAACTCATCATACACCACTTTTGATTTTTTCAGTTTTATAAGTAAAATATAATGACAACTGTTACTTCTATGAACAACAATGAGTGCTGCTTGATTTCTGAATCCATGCTTTTTGAGAAAACACACAAGGGTGCAAGCAGTTTATGAATACCAGCTGATCTGGTTCTTATAATCAATTGGGCCAGTTTATGTATCTTGCGGAATTGCAATGGTTTCTGCAATGTTACTTGCAGAAAGGCGTACCTGAACAAGGCAACTGCCAAAGTCTGTTCTTGAGTTGGAACGGACATAGAGCAAATATTTTTACTCATCTTCTTGTGTTTTGTCATCTTCAGTGAGTTTACTCTTTATGGTGTTGTTACCGTAGAGTGAGCTGAGTGTGCCTTTCTTGACTTATTTCACCTTTGATACAAGTGCTTGCTGTTCAGGCACCATATAATGGTTTCAATTATCGGCACTTCCATGTTCAGTATTCAAAATGAGGAGTGCACTTGTCGGCTCTTTTGCTTATGGATTTCTTTTATATGCTTTGCAGAGAATTTGGGTTGCAACACACCGTATCCTCGGTGGATGAGAGTGACCTTTGTGCAGTTTGCCTGGAACGTTCTTGCTCTGTAGCTGCTGAAGGTGGGGGCTACATGACACACTTTGCATGAACATTATCCCATTCCTTAACTAAGTGCATAAGCATATTTTACAGGCTGCTCAATGATCATTGGATAAAAACTATCATAGCAATTTGTAAAAAATGGACACAGTCCTGTCTAATCCAATCTACTAAGCTCCATCTATTTGTGAATATGTTACATTTGTTCATATTTACATTCTAAGCTTGGATATGCACCAATGAGTCATCTTCTCTATCCTTGCATTTTTTTTGTTAGAGAATAACACTATGCATCTTAGCACTTGAAAATTGAAATTTGTTACTCCCTCCGTTCCTAAATATAAGTCTTTTTAGAGATTTCAATATGGACTACATACGGATGTATATAGACGTAGTTTAGTGTGTAGGTTCACTCATTTTGCTCCGTATGTAGTCCATATTGGAATCTGTAAAAAGACTTATATTTAGGAATGGAGGGAGTATTGACTTAGTTAGAACACCTAAGACTATTTTCTTTTATCACAAACTCGAAACACTCGATAAGTTGGGGCGATCATTCAGTGTCATAGTAATCTGAAAAGGAGGCTCATATTTCTGTATCCTTACAGGGTCGTATGATGCCCACCCTTTTGTGAATTCCCTTGTTTCAAACAATGCTAATAAACAGTGATAATGGCAGAAACATGAAACCGATTACGAAATAACCCGAACCTGCCTGTGTGGAGTGATTTTAAGGTTTATCAAGTCATGTTTTTCAATAGGATTTCACTTGCTCATGTACATCACGTTACAGTGCAACACCAGATGAAAACTGCAATGGTGGTATCCTAACATTACATTCTGTTCTTTCAGGCTGTGGTCACGAGTTCTGCATCAAATGTGCTCTCTATCTTTGCTCAACCAGCAACGTCCATGTGGAGTTCACAGGCCCAGCTGGGTCGATCCCATGCCCTCTCTGTCGGAATGGAATAATGTCGTTCACCAAGCTACCGAGCACACCGACAGAAGGGCTCAAATCAAGCTCAGCACTCACATTCTGCAATCCATGCATTTTGAATACCCGTTCTGTGGACTCCCCTGCAACTGTCTGTAAAGCTGAAATCAGGCGCAACCGTGTGGCAGCTCTCTCTTCTGAGTTGGTCTGTCCACTGACCTGCAGCCCATTTCCGTCGTCCGCCCTCCCAACCTGCAGGTGCAGTGACGATGATCCATGCGGCTCAACAGAGACGCTGGATGGCTCTGAGGTGCAATCTCCGCGGCCCTCGCACAGCACAAGCACAGAGCTGGATAAGAGGGGAGAGCAGGACGTTGACCGGACCACCTGCTCAGGCATGTTCTGGAGTCGCAGAAGCTGTCAGAGGGAGCAGCAGTGCAATGCGGAAATCAATGCTTGATTCCTCTCCTTCCTGGTTGTGAATATATTTGGATTCATAGCAGCTAAATGCGGGAGATGATCAGCGGTTATTCTTTCCTCCCCGGCTGTGTTTCTTTTTCTCCCGTTTTACAGCCAAGATTTTGGTGTTTTGGTGATCTCGATCCTGCAGCTTTTGGCTGCCGTAGTTTTCACTGTATTGTAACATTCGGCTCATATCTACTGTGTTGTGTCATATGAGACTGTGAGTGAGTCTAGATCATAGCTTGAAAATCACTAGTCAGTTACTGTTCTGTAGCTGCATGTAAATTACACGGTTTGGATGGGGTTGTTTTTTGCTTCTTCTGATCCCGGTGATAAGATTCTATGTAACATGACATCAAATTACCCCCTGATGATATATAGATTATGCCGCAGTCTCTTCAGTTTGTTTGTCCAGTAGCTGATCCCCAGGTCGCTCCCGCGGGCGGCCCGGGAGCGAACCCTAGCCGCCGCCAACAAGAGGCCCTCCGGCCCTCTCCTCGCCGCCGCCGGCGACGTCGCCCGGTGAAGCTCGCGGCTCGGCGGTGGCGGGGCCCTTCCTCCTCCGATTCGAGTAGGGACGGCGGGCCGCCGTTCGGGCGAGGACTCGGCCGCCTTTCGCGTGAGTCGCGCCGGCGAGGGTTGCCGTGTTCGGAAGACGGCGTGGCGGCGCGCGCGCGGGCGCTGTTCAGTTTCCGGCGGCGTAGATCGACGCCAGGTTGGGAATCGCGGTGGCGGAGGCTCGGCTCACGTGGCGCGGCGGCAGCGGGCGTGTGAGGATTCGAGGTTCACCCCGTGGTGGCGGCAGCTGAGGCGTCGTCGGCCCCGAGGCTGCGGCACAGTGGTTTCTGCCGACGAGTTTGGGCGGGGTTGAGGTCCCCTCCGCCTCCCGGATCTCCGCCACCATGGTTACAGGCTGCGTCATTGCCGGGCGGCGGATGGGACGCCGGGGCGGCGGCCTTGGTCCGGGCTCCGGCATGGTCGGCGGCGCCCGATCCAGATCTGAAGGCCTCTGTCTACTTCAACCAGGGATGCCTCCGATGGTCCTGCTTTGGGCGGCCTTTGTCGCCGGAGTTGTACCTGTTTGGCGGTGGAGGTGGGAGGTGGCTCGAGAAATCCGAGGCCAACAAAGGTCTTGCCACGACGGCGAGGGACGCCCGAGGTTGCCTCCTTCCCTCTTCCTTCCACCCGGCTACGATGTCGGGCGAAGCCCAAATCCTTGCCGGATCGGCGACATCGGCGCTCCGGCGTCGTCACCCTCTTGGGGTGTCGTTCGTTGGTGAGCTTGGGGTGGATGTGATGCTTTGGTTGCTTGGTGGCGGTTGGTGGCGTGGTGGGAGTTAAATGCGGTGGCGGTGCGTTGGCGCTCTGCCGCCTATGTGCTCAAACCTCGGAGTCCTTCTTTCACGGTGCTTGGTCTTCAGCAGCCATGCCGGACTCGGCGGAGCGGTGCTTCATCCTACTCATTGATGGCGGCGTATCTCGGCGGCGTGGCGCAGTGGAGATTCGGCGTTCGATGTGTGACGATGGACTCGCCGCAGAGGATGAAGCCGTCTGCGGTATCGTGGTGACGTCGATGGTGAGTGGCGAACAAGGTAGAAGCCTCAATATTTGCTCTCAAGACGGACACTGTGAAAGATGGCGGCGACGACACACGAGTCGTCGGACCGGTTTATACCCCTGCACGGTATGTGGCTCGGGCCGAGCTTCCGCTTTTGATGTTAGGCTTAGGTGAGTGGTTTGGGTAGTGGCTACCAAGACCTCTTCATCATTTTGATGTTAGGCTTAGATGAGTAGTCCGGGTAGTGGCCCAAATTTAGCATGCCTTCATCATTTGGATAGAAGTGGCGGCATATGTTGCCAAGATGGCGGATTCAAGATATTGTTGTAATACTTTTTGTAAGGTCGCCGAGAATAATAAATAAAGTGGTACCACGATCTCCCCGATCACGGAGGCTGAGTCATCCTTCTTTTCTAAAAAAAAGTACAGTAGTCGTTCAGCTGAGCTCACATGAAATGCATTTCCTCCCTTCACTATCATAAGGTGTTTTACATACTTCAATACGGACTACATACATGCTGAACGAGTGAACAAACACACTAAATGCGGCTATATACATCTGAATCAGAAAAACTTAGAACATCTTATAATTTTGGCACGGAGGGAATGATCTTCTTTTCTTCAGCATTGCTTCCTACAGTCCTCTACCTACTGAAGATCAGTCATGAGTCGTCTTTGGTTTCAGTACGCACAGACGCTGCCGGCGGCGGTCGAGCTGTTACCCGCCGGCCCTGTCAATAAGGTGCCGATGATCCTGTCTCCGAGCCCCGGCACCGCCGACAGGAAGTGCCCCACCCCCGCGAGCTCGTGGTAGCTGACCCAGCCGAGCCGGCGGCATATGTGCCGCTGCAGCTGCACCGGCACGACACCGTCCTCGTCGCCCTGGAAGAGGTGCACCGGGAACGGCGGCGCCTCCCCGAGGTCCGTCGGCTCGAACTCCGGCCACCGCCCGAACATCACCGCCATGTCGCGGTAGAAGGACTCCTGCACCCCCTGCTGCGTTGCCGCCTGTGCCCTCTGCGCAAAGCAAAGCGCACGATCGTTGCGTCAGGGTCGTATCGCCGAGGCTTGGATCGGGACCGATAATGGGGGAGCTGAGGGAAGGGACGGCGAACCTTTTGGAACATTCCGGTGGAGAGGGCCATGAGGCGGTTCTTCTCGTCGAGGGCGTTGGGGAAGGAGCCAGAGCCGCTGACGACGGTGGAGGTGGGCAGCCATGGCTGGTTCATCCACCAGTGCAGCAGCCACGGCGCGTAGTAGGCCACGCGGAGCGACCACTGGTCGCCCAGCGGCTGGCGCCGGTACAGCTGCCGTGCCAGCCCCCTCGGCAGCCCTGACCACCGGTAGTTTATCACCGGCGCCATCATCGCCGCTCCGGCCAGCCTGTGTGGGATGTACTTGACGGAGGCCCAGCCGGCGTGGCAGCCGAGGGAGGAGCAGATGAGGTGGAACTTGTCGCCGAGGTCGAGCGCGTCGGCGAGGTCCTGGATGTCCAGCGCCGCGCTCTGGAGCGACCGGCGCGGGTCCGGGTCGCTCTCGCCGTAGCCGGCGCGGTCGAACGCCACCATGTACACGCCCAGCTCCTCCAGCAGCGCCTGCGAGGCGCGGGGCGAGTCCATGCGGCTGCCGGAGAATCCGTGCGAGTAGACGACCTTGAACCGCGCGCCGTCCCGGCTCACGCCGGACTCGGCGTACGCCAAGAACCGCCCGTCGCGCATCCGCACCCTCGGCGAAGTCACCGGCGGCCCGCCCGGCGCCCCGCACGGCGTCGGCGGCGGCGGGCGGACGGCGTTCGCGAACCCCCCGGCCGCCAATGCCCGCCCCCTCAGCACCAGCAGACCCACCGGCGGGCTCCCGTTCCCTGCACACCACCGACGCACAACTTGTTAACGAACCGCACGTACACGGCGACGCATGCATGCATGCATGCATGCATGCATTCGTCCGACACCAAAACCGCTGCCGCATTGTTTCTCCTCAGTTTTCTTTGCGCAGTTGTTACCTGTGGAAGCAGCGGCAGCCGCCATTGGAGGCGACACAGGAGGAGCTGGAGCTCTGGGATCCTTATCGAAATGGACGGGGATGTGTGGCGTTGTTGGAGCAGGAGGAGGACCGCTTAATGTGTTGGGTGGGTACTGGGCTAAGCTAGTGCCAGCTGAGTAGCGGTGACACTTTGCTGAAAGAAAATGCAGCACGTAGTGGAGGCCAGGGCACGACCTACCAACGTACTTTGTATACATGCATTATTATGCCTAGCAAGAAAAACCTCTTCACCTACCACCAATTTTTACTCGAGGGTCTTCCCAAGCACGCCTGACAGGTAGGAGTAGTTTTCTCTTAAGCTTTTCCTGGCACAAAATAATGTTTGAAGAGAACAGAGGAATCCAAAAGTAGAATTTCTGTCATGCTCCGAGAGTAAGAAATTTTTTAGGACATGAATTTATCTTGCAAAATGAATCTCGCGTTCCAAACATGCTCTGTGTGTGGGAAATATAAAACGACACAGGTCCGTATTAGATTAGGTTTGAGCTAGTATATAACCATTTTGCATTAACGATAATCAGAACACTCATATCTTGAACAACATATATAACCTGTGGATGCAAGTGGACCATGCATGAAATTGGCGATGATTTATATTTGGAAGTACGCAGATCTTACATAGGTGTGACATAGGAGATGATGGCTTGCAAGTTACAAATGATTTACACACACTGTTGCTTTCTACTCCCTCTGTCTCAAAATATAAGAACGTTTTTCATACTACATTAGTATGAAAAACGTTTTTATATTTTGAGACGGAGGGAGTACATCACCAAAACTCTATTCCTGTCTCTGCTGCCTAACGTCCAAGAAATTTGCGCGCGTCCAAGGAATTTTTAGGTTTGAGCTATAACCATTTTGTATTAATGATAATCAAAACACTTAGGTCCTGAACCATACATATAACATGTGGATGAAAGTGGACCATGCGTGAAACTGGCGATGATTTATGCTTGGAATTTTGTACGCAGATCTTACATAGGTGTATCACCTCGATATATCTATTCAATGAAAAGTCCTTTATCGAAAAAAACATAGGTGTGACATAGGAGATGATGGCTTACAAATGGTTTACACACACGATTGCTTTCTACATCACTAAAACTCTATTCTTGCCTCTCCTGCCTAACGTCCAAGAAATTTGCGCGCGTCCAAGAAATTTTTAGGTGCTATAACCATTTTGTATTAATGATAATCAAAACACTCAGGTCTTGGACCATATATATTAACCTGTGGATGCAAGTGGACCATGCATGAAACTGGCGATGATTTATACTAGGAATTTTGTACGCACATCTTACATAGATGTGACATAGGAGATGATGTCTTACAAATGGTTTACACGCACTGTTGCTTTCTACTTCACCAAAACTATATTCTTGTCTCTCCTGCCTCACTTTTCAGGAGAACGTAGTCCGTCAAATTTGCGGTTGGAGTTGGTGAAGAAGTGTGAATGGAGAAAACGAACCAACACAATCTCCTCTTCCCTCTGGCATCTCATGTCAAAGTACCTACCTTTCTGGAATCTTCTCACCAACCCCAACAATGGCGACCCGTTGAGCATGGCCAACGAGGGGATGACGATGGCCTCCTGGTCGGTAGTGTTCTGGGTAGGTGAAGACTCGTTTCAGAAGTTCGGTGTGTTCACAATAATTTTGTCAATGCACATTGTGTGGTGGTCAAGGTGCACTACTCCACCTGGTTGCTTTGATAGAATCTTTCTTTAGACTTGGTTAGCACCCAGCTGCTTATCCTTCCTAGGTTATTTACACGGAGAAACATGTGCTAAAATCAAGCTTACAAGTGCAAGAAAATCGCAGAATAGTAAATTGTTGAAGTGAATGGTATGTTTGTGTTTAGAAGGGAGAGAGAGAGGGGTTTGGTGGAATAGTTCATTGTATTGCTTGAGCCTCATGGGCATATATATATATATATATATATATATATATATATATATATATATATATATATATATAGGAGTGCATGATCATTTTGGAGTACAAGTCAAGCCAGAACAAATCCTAGTCTATCTTGTCTTTCCTAATAATCAATATACTCAACAGTTTGCAACTATGTTTTTTTTTCAAATTCAATTAAATTTTTCCCAAAAATAAATGAAAAGGTTTTGCCCTATTTCATTAATTTATTTGTCGATATGTTTTGAGATAGCTTACTGCTCATGCCAAACGGTGCCTTATTTCATTAATTAAGAGAGGGTTTAACAAAAAGAAGGCAAGGACACGGATTATCTGAGCTTGAGCTCATATGAGCTTGGGTGAACAGTAAATCCGAAAAAATTGTGGAAAACTCAAAAAAAGGAGACCTGATATTTTAGCAAACATTGACAAATGTTTTAATTGCTTACAAAGTTTCATCATGGAATGACATTTGTGGAAGACGTGGCAAAAAAAAAAAGAACAAAATCGATGCTCCAAAAATATTATTTCACAAGCATTTTGGAGTGTTGATTTTTTTTGTCACGCTTTCACGAATGTCCATCGATGATGACATGTTGCAAGAACTCAAAACATTTGTCAAAGTTTACAAAAAAATCAGATTTTTTTGTTTTTTACTGTTCATACCGAGCTCAAGCTGAGAAGGACACTTTCGCAACAACCGGCCCTATAGCAGTCTATGGTAAAGATGAAAGCCTACTCTCTCCACAAAGAACAAACAACTGCCTCACTTTTGTAATAATCCAAATTGCTAGATAGGTGCAAAGGTAGTGGGATACACGCATGGTTTAGGAGTTCCCAAAAACAAGTGCTTTGCGCTCATTCTAAATCTCCAAAGGGACGAGCATCATAAGAGAAGCACATGCTTTTTGTTGATTTCATGTAGCAGGGATCACATTAGTCATCAATATTTTATAGTTGTCGCATTGCTCCAAAGATATATATCGATACTACAACCCTTACACTAAGTGACATGGACATTCTCCCATTTTCACCTGAACGACAGTGTCAGGACTATACTTACAAACTAAAAATGGTCACTTACAAGGGGGTCATCTCTCCCGATGCCTTTTATTATCATGGCAAATATGCTAGCTATTTGGATCAACTAAGGAGGAAGAAATGACCATTGGTCTGATTCCACATTTAGTAGACGAAGACCTACCTATTTTGCAAGTTGTAGATTGTAGAATCCTTTCCATGAACCATGCCATTGAAAAGGCTTCGTGCAAAAGAAACAATGGTGGAAGAGTTTGATACCTCGGCAAGGACCCTGCATGTATATATAACATATAGCTTACATATATTGGTTTGGTTGTGCTTCGACTTGATCCCTACAACAACTATACAAGATCAAATCTATACTCCAAGCAAACAAGATTACAAAAACTCCTAACAACCTACTGCATGCGAGAATACATAGGTATTTGAACGTCCCCACTCAATCATAACTTATCTAAGTTGAGGTTGCACCGAAAAGCTTCATACCGCTGTCAAAGGTTTAGTATTTTTTTTTCTGCAACTTGATCTCCTATGGATATAAATAAAATATTAAGCAACTTATTTGATACTATTTCTCGGAAACTTCGATATGCTTGGTTCAAGAATGAAAAACATGATTTGCTGACAGATAAGTGGCATCAAGATTGTCACACCATATGGTTGTTGTCCATGGTTGATTAACACCAAGTTCATGTAACCAAGAAAAAATTGATCTTGGGTGGCACCCTAGCCTTCCAAACCGAATTGAACTTGGAAGTAGGAGTTCCCGAAATGAGTCTAGAATAAAGATTTAACCAAAAACCTCCCGGAAGCCGAATGGGGCCAAGCAACAGTGTCCTCCTCCTCCGAGAGCAAAGGGAACGAAGCAGCGAGGCGATGCTAGTCGACTAACTCTCTGAGGAGAAAGAGATCTCCTGAAGTTCAAATCCCAGTTATTGCGGGAGAGCTCAGAGGTTGAGATCTCAGGGTTAGAGCAGTACGAAAACAAAACAGGGTAGGAAATCACTAAAGAAGAGTCACCATACCACCAGTCTAACCAAAAGCATGTGAAACCCCCATTCCCCACGATAAACTTAACATGATCCCGGAAAACATCCCGCAATTTGACTAGATCTTTCCAAAACTGCGAACCATGATTGGCCGACGCAAACATAGGACTACCAAGTGGGAAGTATTTAGCTTTATGTAGCTTGAACCAAATAGTATCATGACCTGGCGTCATAGTCCTCCACCACCATTTAATAATAAGACATTTATTCATGACAGATGTATTCAGGATGTGCAACCCTCCAAGGTTTTTAGGCCTGCACATAATTTTCCACTTAACCAATCTATATTTGTGCTTGTTATCCACGACATTCCATCATGGGTACCTTGCGAGAGGAGATAAAAGCCCATGGTAAACATGGGGGAGGGAGGAGAGACATGCATTAATATGGCAGACCTTCCCCACGTTAGTATTGTACCTACCACGCTATGACATAACTCGATTACCAACTTTAGTGACCAAAGGAGCAAACTCCTTGGCACATAAACGCTAAGAAGAGATGGAGAGCCCCAGGTATTTGAACGGAAATGATCCTAAACTATAGTTGAGGAGTTGAGACACTCTCACTGCCTCCTCCTCAGAGACACCAGTCACAATAACTTCACTCTTCGTGAAGTTAATTTTAAGCCCCGACAAGGCCTCAAAGCAAAGAAGAAGAAACTTGAGATGAGCAAGGCAAGCATCATTAAGTTCTACCATGATAATCTATCATCCACATATTGGAGATGCGTAATGCCCTCTGGCAAAAGGTGGGACACAACAGGAGTGATGTGGCGGTGCACTGCCCGAGAAAGAATGCAGGAGAGAGCATCCGCAACAAAATTAAAGAGCAAAGGAGAGACGGGATCACCTTGCCATAGGCCCCTACCATTGGCAAAAAACTTACTAATTTGACCGTTAACGGACACCACAGTGTGACCACGAGACACTAGTTGCATCAACCTATGCACGTAAGTAGCATCAAACCCCTTTGCAAGGAGAACTTGGTGAAGAAAATCCCAGCTGATAGAATCATACGCTTTTTCAAAATCGAGCTTAAGGATAATGGCTCTCGAGCCTCTAGCTCTAAGATCATGCACTCATGTGAGCACGAAATACCGTCAAGGATAAACCGACCTTTGATGAAAGCAGACTGGGTTGGGCTAAGGACCCCATGGGCCACAGGAGAAAGACGAGTCACAAACCCCTTCAGCAAAAATTTCGCAAAGTTATTAATGAGAGAAATAGGACGAAATTGAGAAATAGAGTCAGCCCCTTTAACTTTAGGGATGAGGGACATAATCGCATAATTGAGTCTGGCAATGTCAACGGTCCCAAGAAAAAATCCTTGCATAATTTCACATACCAAATTGCGCAACACTGGCCAAAACTTCTTAAAGAAGAGAATCGAGAAACCATTCGGATCAGAAGCCGAATTCGAATTCGCAGAATTGATAGCCACTTCAATTTCTTCGACAGACAAAGGTGATAGTGCAATTGTCACTTGATTACGTTTTGATGATTGATCACAATATGATTCGCGAGGACTAATGTCGGTTGTCAAGTTTATTTCAGGACATTATCGTCTCTCGTGTGTCGCCAGGCGTCGATAACGCTATCAAGTCCAAAGTGAGAGAAGACGGTGTTCGGTGTCGGCTCGAGAAGTTTTCGGTTTCGTTTTGAGTCTTAGGAACATCCGTACTATCAAGAGGGGTTGCTATGATATTGGTGTTGGGGAACTAAATCTTCTCTCTACCTTCCTTGTTATCCGCCTTGGGCATTGCCGGGAGTTTCGTCATGTGCCGGGGCTCTGTCCTTCTCTTCTCCACCACCTTATGCTCTTCTCCGATCCGTGCGGGTGCCCGGGGTTTGGGGCCCCCGGGTGCCCGGCCCTCGCCTGCCTCCTCCTCCCCTCCTCGATCGGTGCGGGTGCCGGGTTGGGACCCCGGGTGCCCGGTCTCCTGTACCCGGCGCCTCCCACTTCCCTGCTCGGTCCGGGTGCCCGGGGTTGGGGCCCCCGGGTGCCCGGCCTCCCATGCCCATCGCCTCCCCCTCTCCCTGTTCGGTCCGGGTGCCGTGGTTAGCCCCAGTGCCCGGCCACCCTTTCCTCTCCCTTCCCTCGTGCGGGTGCCCGGCCTCCCGGCCCGCCGCCTCTCTGTCCTCTCCGGGTGCCCGGGGCCTTGCACCCCCGGGTGCCCGGACTCCTTTGATCTTGTCCGGGTGCCCGGACCCCTTTTGTCCGGGTGCCGGCGTCAGACACGGCAAATATCCCGTGGGGTATAAATACCCCCTTCTTCTTCCTCCCAACCCTACCCATTGCCCAAGCTTTGCTCCTCCATTCCCACATCACCAAAAGCTTGAGATCTCCCTCCTCAACCACCCAAACTTCACAATACTTTGAGGATAGGAGGAGGATCCCCCGATCTACACTTCCACCAAACCGATTTGCGTTCCCCGGCTTCTACATCATCATCAACTTGTTACTCTTGGGTGTGTGACACCCTAGACCGAAGAGGTATCCTCGGAGCCACAATCAATTGTGGTGAAGCTTCGTGGTATCGTTGGGAGCCTCCAATTAAGTTGTGGAGATAGCCCCAACCTTGTTTGTAAAGGTTCGGTTGCCGCCTTCAAGGGCACCTATAGTGGAATCACGGCATCTCGCTTTGTGTGAGGGCGTGAGGAGAATATGGTGGGCCTAGTGGCTTCTTGGGGAGCATTGTGCCTCCACACAGCTCCAACGGAGACGTACTTCCCTTCAAAGGGAAGGAACTTCGGTAACACATCCTCGTCTTCACCGGCTCCACTCTTGGTTATCTCATCCCTTTACTTGTGCAAGTTCTTTTGTGGTTTATCCTTGGCTTGCTTGTGTGCTTATTGTTGTTGCATCATATAGGTTGCTCACCTAGTTGCATATCTAGACAACCTACTTTGATGCAAAGTTTAATTTGGTAAAGAAAAGCTAAAAATTGTTAGTTGCCTATTCACCCCCCTCTAGTCAACTATATCGATCCTTTCAATTGGTATCAGAGCCTCGTCTCTTGATTAAGGACTTTGCCGTCCGAAGAGTATGGTTGACGTTGTAGAAGGTGCGGAGGAGCACTCTGGTGCAAATTCGATCTCTTCTACGGGAGATGGGGGAACCGCGGTCTCTCGTGTGGAGTTCAATGTGGCATTGGAAACATTGAAAACCTTCATGACAACCGAGGTCAAAGGCATGTTTCATGAATTCTTAGAAGGGCTTAAACTTTCCACCGCACCATTGAAAGTGGGTGATCCCGCCAACAAGGTGACGGATGCTACCTCCGACAAGGGGGAAGCTACTAGCAAGAAAGCCCTTCCTTCTAGTGGTAAAAGTGGCACCGGCATCTTTGCCCATGTGGAACCTCCACTTGTCTATGGTGGACCGATTCCTTCTACTCAAATCATGCCGGTCCTCCCCCCAAGATTGATAAAAAGGAGGATTTTGATTCTTGGGTCTATCGTTTTAAGCGTCATTTAAATCATGTGAACACTAACCTTTGGAGAATCATTGAAGAAGGTTTTTATCCACATGACCGAAGCAACTTCACTCCTAGAGAAGCAGTGGATGATCAATTCAATGAGAATGCTCTCTTCATCATCCAAGAAGCAATCCCTCCCGAAGATCTTTCTCATCTCCGGCCTTACTCCTTGGCCAAAGGTGCTTGGCGCCAAGTGGTTTCCCTCTATCGAGGAAGCGCAAGCATTCAACGTTCCAGCTATGAAGTGGTACAAGATGAAGCCGATGAGTTTGCAATGAAAGAAGATGAAGAACCTCGTGAGCTTTATCGGAGAGTAACCAAGTTCGCGGTCTCTCTCCGGGATCATGGAAGCAAGGACACGGATGACAATTGGATCAAACGCAAATTCCTCAAGGCAATGATGCCCTACCACAAAGCCATGTCCTCCGTCATTCGTCAAAGGCCGGACTTCCACACCTTGTCCTCAACTGAAGTGTTAGATGAGTTTGTGGCTATGAGCATATTGGACAAGACCGTCGACAATGCGGTACTTCGCTCTCAAAGAGCAAAAAGGCCAAACCTTGCATTGAAGGCCAAGGTCTATGTCGAAGAAGAGTAGGAGGAGGAAGAAGAGGAGAGCAACCTCGAAGATACGAAGTATGCCTATCATGAACACATGGCACTTGCTTCAAGGCAATTTTGGAGCAAGAAGAACTCAAGGCCCAACTTCAACAAGAAAAATTCAAGTGGCGCAAAGGGCAAGCAACGAGTGAGAACTTGCTTCAATTGTGGCAATGTGAGCCATTTTGTTGCGGAGTGCCCTTATGAGAAGAGGGAAGACAACGGTGGCAAGCTCATCCGTAAGGACAAGGCCAAGTTGTTCCCCAACAAGAACAACTTCACCAAGAAGACTCCTCCCAAGGCATTGGTGGTACAAGAAGAGTACAATGAGGATGATGACGATGATGAAGATGGTGAGTCGGTTGCCATGGCCTCCGTTGCCATTGCGACAACTACACGGGTGTCTCTCTTTGACTCACCCAATGAGAGCATCACTGCCAAGTGCCTCATGGCTAAAGCCACCAACAAGGTAACCCCCAACATCAAAACTACCATCATCAATCATCCTTCTTCGATGGATAACATTGATGAACATGAGAGAACTAATGTGGAGGAGAATGAGTTTGAGGCCTTTATGGGTAAACTCAAGGGTAAATCCAAGAAGCACTTCGTTGCTCTCTTGGAACAACTTGGTGAAGCCAATGACATGATTGAGGCTCACGAAGATACCATCTCTAAGATGGAGGGCATAGTCGTGACTATGTCGATGAGATTTCGGATCTTTCCAATGCTCTTGAGGAAGAGCGTGGTCTTCGTTTGGCTCTTGAGGAGTCACACAACGATGATCATGCTAAATTAAAGAAAGATCTTGATCATGCTCTTGTTGTCTCACGTGTGCTAAACTCCGAGAAGGCAAAGCTTGGGGTTGATCTTGCTAGACTCAAGGAGGAGTTTGACATTCTCGACAAGGCTCACAAAGTCTTGAAGGGTGTTCATGCTAGCCTCAAGGAGTCTCATGATCAACTCCAAGTAAAGCTAACCAAGGAGAAAGCCACCTTTCCTCATATGGTGTTGATTGATAATGCAAATGCTACTAACCCTTGTTGTGAGCATGTGCATCTTGTTGAGGAGAATGCTAAGTTTAAGGAGCAACTTGAGAAAGGCCTTGTGACATGCATACAAGGTGAGAAGAACCTCAACGACCTTTTGAGCAATCAAAAGGAAGTTGTGGCCAAGGAGGGGATTGGGTTCGCACCCAAGCCCAAGAACAAGAAGAAGAATGACAAGACCAAACGACTTCCTCCTCTCAAGCATTTGTGAAGGAGGGAGAGGGTGCTTCCAAGGAGAAGAAGAACAATGCGAAGGGTGGCGGTGTCAAGAAGGGCAATGCCACCCCTCCCAACAAAGCCGGCGACTTTAATCCTTCTTATGTGTTATGCCGTGCTAGTGATGGGCATGTTTATGCCAAATTTGTTGGTTCTCCTCATGAATACATTGAATGGTCTATTTGGGTTCCTAAGACCCTTGTTACTAACATCAAAGGACCCATTACAAAATGGGTACCTAAAACCAAGCATTGATCTCTTGTAGGTGTTTGCTTCGGTGGGGATCATGGTTGCTCGATAGTGGAGCTACAAATCATATGACCGGAAGCAAGGACTTGGTGGTGGACGTGCACAAGATTCCATCTATGCCCACCAATGTCGAGTGGGGTGATGCCTCGTCTTCTAAGGTATTGGGACTCGGCAAGGTTGTCATTTCTCATGATCTCACGATTGAGAAGGTCATGCTTGTAGAGTCCCTTGCATACAATTTACTTTCCGTTTGTCAACTTGCAATCATGGGCTTTGCCACTTTTTTTGATATTGATACCGTGGCCCTCTTGTGGAGCAAGACTCTTAAAGTAGCCTTTGTTGGGCATGTCGAGAATGGTCTATATGTGATTAACTTTTCTGGAGCGACCCACTAAGATCGCGACATGCCTAATGGCTAAAGTTGACGTGGGATGGCTTTTGGCATCGCCGTTTAGCCCACGCCAATATGAGATCTTTGCAAAGTCTTCTCAAGGGGGACCATGTCCATGGACTAACGAATGTTAGTTTTGCTAAAGATCGTGCTTGCGATTAGCTTGTATCGAAGGAAAGCTTCATGAGAAGGCTCACCTCCCACGACTATCATTTACTTGAAGAGGCCTTTGGAGCTCCTTCACTTGGATCTCTTTGGGCCTCCATCCTTTGATAGTCTTGGGGGTAGGAAGTATTGCTTGGTGATTGTGGATGACTATTCAAGATATACTTGGGTGTACTTCTTCAAGAGGAAGAGCGAGACCCAACAAACCGTCATTGACTTTGCAAATGAAGCACAACTTCAACACAATGCAAAGATCTTGACAATAAGAAGTGACAACGGCACTGAGTTCAAGAACTACACCTTGGATGAGTTTCTTAGTGATGAGGGGATCAAGCATCAATATTCCGCACCGTACACCCCTCAACAAAATGGTGTTGCGGAGAGGAAGAACCGGACGTTGATGGATGCGGCAAGGACCATGATGGCGGAGTTCAAGTCTCCATACAACTTTTGGGCCGAAGCCATCAACACCGCATGTCATGCATCCAATCGGCTCTACCTCCACAAGGGCTTGAACAATACTCCATATGAGATACTCACCGGTAACAAGCCCAACCTCAAGTAGGGTGTTCGGATGTAAGTGTTTCATTCTCAAGAAAGGTGTTTGGTTGTCTAAATTTGAGGCTAGAGCTTATGAGGGCATATTTGTTGGTTATGCTACAAACTCTCATGCTTACCGTGTCCTCAATAAATCCATGGGACTTATTGAGGAGACGTGTAACGTGGAGTTTGATGAGAATAACGGCTCCCAAGTGGAGCAAAGTGGCACTTGTGATGTAGGTGATGAAATTCCTCCTCAAGCCATAAGAAGAATGGGTGTTGGTTTTATCCTACCCATTGAGGAACCCCTTGTGGCCGAAGGAGAAGGACAGTGCTCCACTCAAGTGGAGACATCACCAACTCAAGGCCCACACACTTCCGAAGAACAAAGTGAAGTCCCTCAACCTCATGAACAAGACCAAGGGCAAGATCATGCTCAAGAACGTGTTGAGACACCAAGTGATGCCCAAGGTCAAGTTCTCTCCCCCGAGCAAGTTCAAGATCAAGAACAAGCTCAAGACGGCTCTCAAGATGATCAAGTGACCACTCCTCAACTCACCACCGAGGAGGAATTAGAGCGTCGTGCCGCCAAGATTGCATCCAAGCTCTCCACCAAGGGTCATCTCATGAAGAATGTGCTTGGAAGCATTCAAAAGGGGGTAAGCACTCGTAGACCATTGGCAAACTATTGTGAACATCACGCGTTTGTCTCTTGTGTTGAACCCCAAAAGGTATATGAAGCACTCAAAGATCCGGATTGGCTTAATGCCATGCATGAAGAACTCAACAACTTCGAGTACAACAAAGTGTGGAGATTGGTGCCAAGGCCAACCGGGAACCACAATGTCATTGGAACCAAGTGGATATTCAAGAACAAGCAAGATGCTCATGGGACCATCATTCGCAACAAGGCAAGATTGGTGGCACAAGGCTACTCCCAAGTCGAGGGTATCGACTACGGTGAAACCTTTGCTCCCATTGCTCGCCTTGAAGCCATTCGTTTGTTGATTGCTTATGCTTCTCATCACAACTTTAAGTTGCAACAAATGGATGTGAAGAGTGCTTTCTTAATGGTCCTATTAATGAGTTGGTTTACGTCAAGCAACCCCCGGGTTCGAGGATCCCTACTTTCCTGATCATGTGTATCAACTCGATAAGGCACTCTATGGCCTTAAACAAGCCCCACGTGCGTGGTATGACCACCTTACCGAGTTGTTACAAGATCGCGGGTTTGGAGTTGGGCTAACATCCCACTCTTTTTACTAAGAAGGTCAAAGGGGAGTTGTTTGTGTGCCAACTATATGTTGATGACACTATCTTTGGTTCCCCTAACAAAGCTTTCAATGAGGAATTTGCCGCACTAATGACCTCAAAGTTCAAGATATCTTCCATGGGAGAGTTGAAGTTCTTTCTCGGTTTCGAAGTGAAGCAAAGAAGAGAAGGTACCTTCAACAACCAAGCCAAATACACTCAAGACATGCTCAAGAGATTCAAGCTAAGTGATGTCAAGCCGACTTCCACTCCAATGCCCACCAAGTGCCAACTTGACATTGATCCCAATGGTAAAGCGGTGGATCAAAAGGTATATCGTTCCATGATTGGATCCTTGCTTTACCTTTGTGCATCTAGACCGGATATCATGTTGAGTGTGGGAATTTGTGCGATTTCAAGTCAAGACCTAAGGAAAGCCACTTTGTGGCGGCCGTTTAATCTTCCGATATTTGGCTCATACCCCAAACTTTGGCTTGTGGTACCCAAGAGGAGCAAACCTCAAGCTTGTAGGATATTCGGATTCCGATTGGGTGGGAGACAAACTGGATAGGAAGTCCACTTCCGGAGGGTGCCAATTCCTTGGTTGCTCTTTGGTAAGTTGGTCTTCTAAAAAGCAAAGTTGTGTATCTCTCTCGTCCACGGAAGTGGAGTATGTGGCGGCCGGTAGTTGTTGTGCACAACTCTTATGGATGAGGCAAACTTTAAAGGATTACGGTGTCATTTGTGACAAAGTGCCTCTTTGGTGTGACAATGAAAGTGCCATCAAAATTTCTCTCAACCCGTGCAACACTTCAAGATTTAAGCATATTGAGATTCGGTATCACTTCATCTGGGATCACATTAGGCGAGGGGATATCGAGCTCAATTACGTCAACACTCATGATAACCTTGCAGATATCTTCACGAAGCCTTTGGATGAAGCAAGATTTCGCGAGTTAAGGCATGAGCTAAATAACATTGATTCGAGCAATGTTGCTTGAACCCTTGCACTCCCCACCACACTCAACTTGTTGTCTTGTTTAGATGTAGGCATGGACATAGGGGGAGTGTTGTTCTCTCAATGAACTCTCCCTCCCCCATTATGCATAAATTGATCAACTCTTTCACATTAGCCATTGTCGATGGTACTTGTGCTTCATAGACGAGTTTTGGTCATGGGCCCAAGGTTAAAATCTTCGCGGTGCCATACCAAGTGACTCAAACATAGGTGGCCTCGGCCACCGCCCATCCTTTTGCAAGTGTTAGCTTCTAGAGTCGGTTGTTGGTGGTCTTCTTTGCCTTTCTCTCGCTATCTGTGTTCTTTTGTGTGGGTCAGTTTGTTGGTTCTTTCTCGTCTGAGTGATGTTGTGTGTTCTTCTTTGCTTGTTCTCTCTCCTTAGCCCTTTCCGTTCCAAAGACATGCCTTCGCTCCTGCAAGAGTCCCTTTTGATCATGCTCTCTTTGCTTGTTTAGCCCTCCCTCTTTCCTTTTATTTTAGGTTTAAAAAAAAACCCTCTCTGGGTGGTCCGGGCACCCGGGCGTTTTTGGTCCGGGCACCCGGACGGGACCGGGCCTTCGCGCCGGGCTCCCTGAGCACTCCAGGCACCCGGACGAGATCTGGGGCGCGGCCGCCGTAAGACGGGCATGAGGGGGCGGGGCAAGGGGCATTCCCTCATTTCCCCCTCATGACCCCGCCTTGCTTGACCTCGTCTCCGTCTTGATCGCCGCAGTCGCCCCGGTGCTCCCTCACAGATGTCTGCTTCTCCTCTCCATGGCCTCTTTTGATAGTTCATCCCTTCCCCTGTCTTTTGTCTCTTTTTCTTGTCTTTTTTGTTCTAGATTAGCTAGTCCGTTTTCTTCCATTTTTTCTTAGCGGTGGGAGGCGCGTGCGAGCCTTGCGCCGCGGGTGTGGCGTCGCCGGGTGCCGGCCGGCCTCCGGCCGGGTGCCCGGGCCATCGCCTGGGGGCTCGCCCCCTTTTCCCCCTCCCCGGGTGCCCGGCCCCTTTGTGGCCGGGTGCCCGGACCCTCGCTGGAGCCTCCCTCCGGGTGCCTGGTCTCGTGTGGCCGGGTGCCCGGCCCCTCCGCTGGGTGTCTCCCCGGGTGCCCGGACTTGTCCCCTTCGGGTGCCCGGCCGGTTTTTGTTCTTTTTTTCCTTTAGTTCTTTTCTTTCTTTCTCTTTCTTCTTGCATTTAGTATTGCTGCATGGACTCTTGCACTCATCCTGTCTTTGCGTTAGACTCGTCAGGTGGAGCTGTTGGTGCTCATCGCGCTAAGAAGAAGAAAGATGATGGATGCAAAGGCAAGTTTGTTTCTTCGGCACTCTCGTCGGTGTTCCAAGGTTGCCCCGGTCGTGTTTCACGCCAAAGCTGCTCGCAAGCCAATCATTGAGGCGTCTAGCAGTGATGATGATGAAGAAGAGCAGTTTGTGGCCAACCTTGCTGAAGCTCCAGATGTTGATGATGATGCTAATGATGAAGAAGAAGAAGACATTGATCAGGACTTTGATCCATTGGGCAATGATGATCTCAACAAGCTCTCTAAGGCTGAGTATCGCCAAGTTCGCAATGAGAATCCTTATGTTCATGGCCGTGATGATGGTATTGATTGGAAGTTCTGGAACAAGTTTCAAAGTTGCACTTTTGATGAGATTCTGAAAATCAAGAAGTACAAGGTGGCTCCTCATCGCAGTGTGGATCTTGAGTACATTCGTGCTCGTGGTGATCTTTTTCCCGGTGTGTTTGAGGCTCTTGAGAAGATGGGTTTGCTCCCGTTTCTGCAGTTCAACAAGGCATACAATGAGGAGCTCATTATGCAGTTTTACGCCACTGTGTACTTTGAGACTGGCTCGGATCAGGTATTTATCTGGCGATCCGGCGGCTCCACTCTCCGTGGGTCTATGGCAGACTTAGCTTCTATCACTGGGTACCCCTTTTTCCCGCTGCCTCAGGATGATTATGCCACTGTTGTTCAACATAGTCGCACCAAGAAGGCCCTTGCTTTTGCCTATAAGCCGGGTACTCCAGATTCCATGGTGGGCACGATTCGTGGTTTGTTGCCCAAGTATGCCGCCCTTCACCAGATTCTCCGTACCTCCTTGGCTCCCAAGACAGGCTCTTCTGATACACTCTGGTGCACTACCATTGACCTGCTCATTTATGCTCATGAAGGACGGAAAGTGGATGTTCTCAATTTCATGTATGAGGAGATGAAGTCGTGTGTGTTTGACAAGAAGTCATGTGTGTTTCCTCCATTCATTCAGGCTCTCATTGAGATGAAGCACCGTGACAAAGACCGGCTCTTGCACAAGTTTCCTATCACTTTGTGTAAAAGGCACGTCAACTACAGGCCACCCGTGCATGAGGATCTGCTATCTTTGGTAGGCAAGGAGCCCAGGCCTACTAAGGTTTCAGCTGCTGCCCGGGTTGTTGAGTTTGGTGGGTCCTCCTCACGAGGTGCTGCCTCAGATGATCCCATGGCTCTTGCTCACTCTCTTGCTTCTTCACCTTCGTTTTCTAAGAAGGAGAAGAACATGTTCTTTCGTGGGTTCAGCAATTTGTTCAAGATGTGTCAGTCCACCGCAAGGCGTCAAGTGGTGGAAACCAACTTCCGCAAGAGTCAGATGCGACAGTTGAAGGCTGCCAGAGAGTGTGAGTCTGGGGTGACCGAGCCCAGGGGGCCTGAGGACACTGACAGTGCTGCCACGGTCTACTCCAACCCTTTCCTTGCCTACATTCCTGAGGATGAAGATGATGACGCCGCCAGTGCCCCTCCTCACGTTTAGGGTGTTCCGGTAGCATCGCTTTTTCCCCTTTTTGGTGTCTTGCCAAAGGGGGAGGAGTGTTCTATTAGGAGTTCTATTAGGATTCACCTTGGTTTCGCCTTGTGCTTGGAAAGATTGCAAGCCCTTGCTCCTTCTTTGATCTTTTACGGGCTTGTAATACTTTTATGTGTCTTTTTCGTTCTTTGGTTGTGAGTACTTTGATTTGAGATCGCTTAGCACCCGTGTCTTTTATTTCCTTGATCTCAATCTAATTTGTGCACTTATTATTCTTGGTTATTTTTTTAGGTTGCACTTGGTCATTGATGTAGGGGGAGCCGTCTTGATGTTGTGATATGGATTCATAGCATATTTTAAAATATGCACACATCAAGGGGGAGCCTTCTACATCAATAGTTTTGCATGGCTTTAAGTTATATCTCTTTTTGATAATTGCCATGTGCGAATCATATTGTCATCAATACACCAAAAAGGGGGAGATTGAAAGTGCAATTGTCACTTGATTACGTTTTGATGATTGATCACAATATGATTCGCGAGGACTAATGTCGGTTGTCAAGTTTATTTCAGGACATTATCGCTCTCTCGTGTGTCAAGAGCGCCGGTAACCCTATCAAGTCCAAAGTGAGAGAGAAGGCGATTGTTGGTGTCGGCTCGAGAAGTTTTCGGTTTCTTTTTGAGTCTTAGGAACATCCGTACTATCAAGAGGGGTTTCTATGATATTGGTGTTGGGGAACTAAATCTTCTCTCTACCTTCCTTGTTATCCGCCTTGGGCATTGCTTTAAGTTTCACATGTGCCGGGCTCTCTCCTTCTCTTCTCCACCACCTTATGCTCTTCTCTCCGATCCGCAAGGGTGCCCGAGGTCTAGTTCCCAGTGCCGGCCCCTTGCTCCTCCACCTTGCTCCTCTCGCTTGAGTGCGGGTGCAGGGTTTGGGGCCCCGGGTGCAACCCTCGCCTGCCTCCTCCCCCTCCCTGATCGGTGCGGGTGCCCGGGGTTGGGACCCCCGGGTGCCCGGTCTCCTGTACCCGGCGCCTCCCACTTCCCTGCTCGGTCCGGGTGCCCGGGGTTGGGGCCCCCGGCCTCCCGTGCCCATCGCCTCCCCCTCTCCCTGTTCGGTCCGGGTGCTCGGGGTTGGGGCCCCCGGGTGCCCGGCCACCCTTGCCCGGCGCCTCTCCCTTCCTGCTCGGTGTGGGTGCCCGGGGCTGGGGCCCCCTGGTGCCCGGCCTCCTGGCCCGCCGCCTCTCTGTCCTCTCCGGGTGCCCGGACTCCTCTGATCTTGTCCGGGTGCCCGGACCCCTTTTGTCTGGGTGCCCGGGGCGGCGGCTGCATAACGGGCAAATATCCCATGGGGGTATAAATACCCCCCTTCTTCTTCCTCCCAACCCTAACCTTTGCCCAAGCTTTGCTCCTCCATTCCCAAATCACCAAAAGCTTGAGATCTCCCTCCTCAACCACCCAAACTTCACAATACTTTGAGGATAGGAGGAGGATCCCCCGATCTACACTTCCACCAAACCGATTTGCGTTCCTCGGCTTCTACATCATCATCAACTTGTAACTCTTGGGTGTGTGACACCCTAGACGGAAGAGGTATCCTCGGAGCCACAATCCATTGTGGTGAATCTTCGTGGTATCGTTGGGAGCCTCCAATTAAGTTGTGCAGATAGCCCCAACCTTGTTTGTAAAGGTTCGGTTGCCGCCTTCAAGGGAACCTATAGTGGAATCACGGTATCTCGCTTTGTGTGAGGGCGTGAGGAGAATACGGTGGCCCTAGTGGCTTCTTGGGGAGCATTGTGCCTCCACACCGCTCCAACGGAGACGTACTTCCCTTTAAAGGGAAGGAACTTCGGTAACACATCCTCGTCTTCACCGGCTCCACTCTTGGTTATCTCATCCCTTTACTTGTGCAAGTTCTTTTGTGCTTTATCCTTGGCTTGCTTGTGTGCTTATTGTTGTTGCATCATATAGGTTGCTCACCTAGTTGCATATCTAGACAACCTACTTTGATGCAAAGTTTAATTTGGTAAAGAAAAGCTAAAAATTGTTAGTTGCCTATTCACCCCCCCTCTAGTCAACTATATCGATCCTTTCAAAAGGAATCACGAGCGCAAAATTCTCTTCATCCAACACCCGCTAGCGTTGGGACCAGAGAGAAGGGGAGATAAGAAAGCGAGCTTGGCTTTGGCAGACAAAAGAGTAGAGAAGAACTGCTGAACATGATCAATAGATTGTCTATTAGAGCGCGCCTACCATTGGCAATGGCAAAGAAGTAAACATTGAGAGAATCCCCTTTGAGAGTCCAGTTAATCGTGCCTCGTTGGACGCCAAGAACCTCCACTTGCGGTGCAAATCGCATAAAAAGCTCTTCCAAATGATATCGAGGTTGCAACCAGCACGGAAAGCCGAAGTGCCCGCCTTGGTATCCAATGCGTTAACCTGACCCAATAAGACAGTTTTTGTCTACTCCCCGCTTTCATGACTGATTCACACTTTGAATATATTTTTAATAAAATGGATGCATGCATGATGCATAGTCCCGCAACCCCATTAGAAGAAAAATGAAGTTTCTTTATTTACGTGAGGTATGACATATATGATGATTTTTCACAAAAGCACACAGTGTTGTTTTTCTATGGAGGAATCGTACCACCAAGAATCTACTCTGTTTGTCCTGCCTCCTTTTTTCAGGAATACGTCATCCACTAGATTTGTAGTTGGAGATGGCCAAGAAGTGTGAATGGAGAAACAAATAAATTAACAATTAATCTTCTCTTCTCTTTGGCATATCATGTCAAAGTACCTTTCTGAAATCTTCTCACCAACCCCAAATGGTGACCTGTCCAGTGTTGAGGATGACGATGTGACCTTTCGGGCCTGTAGTGATCTTGGTAGGTAAAGACTTATCCTAAGTTTCTCTTGTTCACCATAATTTGTCAATGCACATTGTGCTGTGGTCAAGGTGCAGTACTCTTTGACCCGTTTGATTTTCTAGATTCCATCTTTAGACTTGGATGGCACCTATCACTCCGTTCCAAGTATTTTTGAAGTTTAGCATTGCTCGAAGTCAAATTTATTTATTTATTTACTTGGGTGAAACTTCTTTATATTTGATCAACCTTTTATATAAAATATACTAATGCACATAACCTCAACTATATATATTGTGAAAATATATTTGTATGCTTAATGTAATGAAATTAGTTTGGTGTGGTAGATGTTGACGTATTTTTTATAGAATTGGTTAAACTTTTTTTCTTCAAAATTAAAACAATGCTAGAGCATCAAATAATTTGGGTAGGAGAAAGTAGCTCTTTATCCTAGGCTATTACACGGACAGATGTGTACTATAATCAAACTTGGAAATATGCAAAAACAAAAACCGAAAATAAATGTCGCTTGTTATTTCCGGACAGAGCGAGTACAATTCAATTCAATTTTGCTATTTATCAGGCACCTGGATTTTATAGAAGATGAGCAACATCAAGGCGTGATGACCCTCGACGAGGCAAGCCAGGAATGTGTCAGTAGCCAACGCATTTACCACTGCCGGATCAGGTAGCTTCCGGCGTTAGAGGAGGGATGCCGCGATGAACGGGCAGTGAGGCGTGGTGTCGAGAACCAAAGTAGAAGAAGGGGGGGCGAAGCATTGTTTTCTCTTTTCGCGAGGTAAAAGAAGACATGAGGCGGAAGATTTGCGGGGACAAGTTGGATCCTAATCCAACGGTTGTTAGAGGGAAAGGGAATAGATCATGGAAACAAAACATTCAGTGCCTGCGCTATAGGCACTCCTGTGTCAACTTGCATTTCGGTGGATATTCTTTGCTATTATAGTGCATTCACATTTATTTCATCAAGTATTTGTCTTCCTCATATCTCGCAGAGCAAATGAGCTATGTATTGAAACTTTTGGGGGCATAGCGCATCTAAACACCTAGAATTTTGTTGTTTCTTTATTTAGAGATGTTACAAGCAGGGCTAAAATTTATACTACTATTTAATGTAAGACGTTTTCGCAGTTAAGCAACTTAACTGCTAAAACATCTTACATTAAATTACAGAGGTATCTCTACTACCTAAAAGAAACGGAGTGTTCCGTCTCCCGTCTTACGTCCCCCACCCCGTCGGCCATCCTCCTCGTACGACCCCCTCCCCCTCCCACGCGTTGAGCTTTGGTAATCCCCTCCCACGCTTTCATCTTTGGTAATCAAATAAATCTTTGGCAATAATCAGATCAATCTTTCCTTTGGCAGTATGATAATTTCCCAAGCGGCAATCAATTTCTTCTTTGTTGTACATGGTAATACAATAAATTCATGGAAGGAATAAATCACGATCGCTAATCAAGCGAGGAGCCCGGCGGCCGCCTTCCTCTTCGGGTTCTATCCATGCCTCCTGCTCGTGGAGCCTCCTCACCTTCCGTTCCTCCTCTCTCATGGAGCGCCGCTGCCCCATTTCCTATGTCTTCCCGGACCGGCGCTTGCCGCACGCCATCTCATCCCCTCTCCTATCTCTCATAGAAATCATGGTGGGGGTGATTGCCATGCCCCTCGTGTGAAGAACCGCAGGCTACGCCTCCTATGGCGATGGTTAGAGATTCAGACGGCTAGCTGTCGCCTGAAAGTGGAAGCGGAAGTTGGCCGGAGACCTCAAAGGTAGTGCAGCTTTTATCACCCAACGACCTCATTTACTTGGTGGTCTCTAACTCATGCCGACCGAACACAGACGCCGGCAGGGGCAGAGATACGTCAACACCATTGTGTGCTTCGATCTTCTCCCTCACCAAGGCATGCAGACTGAGGGGGTGGAGGCGCCGCCTCCGCACATGGTTGGATTGTCGAGGAAGTTCCGCATGGACAGCGAACGGAGCTTCAAGTTCATCAGAAAGTAAGAGCTCGATAAGTTGAGGGCTACCGATCGTCATTGCCGCCCGTGTCACATCGACGTCATTAGCACGTGGCACGGAGAAACCAGCCAGCAGGGAGACGCGATGGAGACGACGGTGGATGTGGACTGAGATCAAGTATCAGCTGCTACGAGGACGATGAGGGCCTCTGCGAGCGCCGGTGCCTTGGGCTGCGTGGTGATGGAGGATGGCGGTGCCACTTCCACGGTGATGCAGACGCAGACATAGTAACAAAGCAAGCGCCAAGAGCGTCAGCGTGGCCTTTGCCTGAGTTGGGACAAGTGTTTGCACAGTCTATTCTCCTTTCGTTTCATGCTAGGCTGCAACATGTCCGTACGGTTAATTAACCTGAACTGCTGAAGCACCTGCTCTCAGCCTCCAATTATGTAGTCTTGCAGCTTTTGTTAAGTAGTACATTAAACTACATGTACATAAAAAGTGTCGGAATGAAAAGAAAGTGTCATAATAAATGTCTTTTTATATAATGAGGTTTACATATATTCATACGGTTCAACTTATTGGAGCAATAGTTTCATGCTGGCATAATTGTGCATTGGTAGGCTGTAGCATGGATTAGGCGTTTCATTTAACCATGCAATTCATGATTACAACACTTGTGTACTTGCTATTCCTATATTCGGGCATACTATCTTGTGTTTGATATGTATTCTATATTTATTGCTCTCGTTCAAAGATCTATTTAATTTGCATTAGTCACGGGAGAAAAGATTTTTCTTGCACATGTGCCTGTTTTCTACTCCCTCCAATCCAAAATAAGTGTCGCAGTTTTGGACTAAGGTTGAACTAATATTAAGTTCAAAGTGCGACACTTATTATGGATCCGAGGGAACCTTAGTTCAAAACCGCAACTATTATTTTGGGTCGGAGGTAGTATATATTATTAAACCACTTTAGCCTTCTTGATTTTTAAGTATTTGCCTGCTAACATGGATGAGCACGGAAATTTCTTCCTATGGTTACACTTGCACTTTTATTAGAGGGAGAGAGACTTACTAAGATGCGAACAACGGGGGATTGCGAGCTGGCTACACCATTGACAATGGTTGTACGCTTAGATTTGTATGCCAGAGATAGTAGGTCAAGGAGGAGGAAGAAGAAACTTAATTTAGCAATGGAAAGGACAACAATATTATCTAATGCTCGCGGTAAAAAATACAACAATGTCATCTGATGTGCATGAGGATCCTACATGCATGTATATGCAAGCCATAATTAGTGTTGAGTCAACAATATGTATGCCCCTGTGCAACGCACGGGCATTTACCTAGTTTTCTAAAATAAACTACCATCAACGGAGGTATGTTTCAATAATCTTTAGCAAAATCATTATTAAAAGAGTCCGTCCAAGGCACATCTAGATTTCTCTAATTATTACACATCTAAGTGACTCAATTAAACTAGAAAGAAAAAAAGATAAAAGAAAATGCTTACACGAATCTTAGCTTAAAATCAATAATATAGAATTTAGATGTGCAATAGATGGAAGAGGGACGGGGGACACGGCTTCACCAACTTTACCGGTTCTTCTCTAAACTACGAACTGTTATTCTGATCCTTGATTGTGTTTGGGGTCCTGTTGAGGAAGAGGTCCAGTTTGTCTCTGTATCTATCACCAATGATTTCGTCAATGACAAGAATTAATATTTCCTGAAATTCAATGCCCCTGTAGACCTTGTTGAGTGTACGAAACAAAACCTCTTTCATTTCTCTAACCAACGTCCCAACCTGCTTCTCTTGCCTACAAGACTAAGAGCATCTTCAACCGACGCCTTACGGAGCCGCATGCTAATTTTTTTTTACAGCGTTAAAATAGCGTTTAGCGGGCCGGATGACTGAACATCTCCAGCAAACGTCAAAAATATATTACCCGGCTACAACTCCAGCAGACGCCCAAAATTAATCTCACGCGCCCGTACCCAGCTCGCTGCCCGTGGCATGCTCGCCGCCATGGTCATGGCCACGCGCCACCGCTCGTGGCCTGCTCGCCGCCGTGGCCCGCAGCCGCCATGGCTGTGGTCGTGTTCCTTCCCCGCTTGCCCGTAGTGGCGTCGCGTCTCGCCGCTTGCTGCCGCGCCATGGCCGTGGCCGCATCGCTTCGCCTTGACTGCGTGGCCGTCAGGCGCTTCGCCCGCCCGCCATGGCCATGGCTACGCCAACAGCTTCGCCGCCCTTGGTTCGCCCGTGCCCGCTGTGGCCTGCTCACCCCACCCGCCTCGCCCGCCGTGCTGCCGCTTTCGCCTCGCCGCCCGCCCCGTGGCGTGGCACCTTCGCCGCCCGCCGCCTGCACCGCTGTGGCCGCCCATACCCGCGCCAGTACACGCCACGCCTTCCCCGCCACGCCGCTGTTGTGGCTGTGGGTTGTCCGGCCAAGGGCCGGCGCAGACGCGAGGAGGCCAGCGGCGCACGCGAGAAGGCAGACGACCAAGGGCGCACGCACGTGGGAAAGTTGAGTGCGCTGGAGCTCACGCCTCAAATATACAACTGTCGGTCTAGTTTCATCCGGCGCGCTGAACATTTTTTACAGCGTGCTCTATTATGTAGCGTCCGCCAGAGTGCTGTTTCTAACTCCGCGCGCGCTAAACTTGCAATTTTTTGGGCGCGACGTTGATATTGGGCGTCTGTTGAAGATGCTCTAAAACAAAATAAAAAACAGTCACAGTCTCAATTTGTACATAAAAACTTTAGAAACCCATGGTTGACAGTTTCAAAAAAGTTATCGACATATGGAATCACCATCTTGGTAAAAATGTTACTACTAAGCTTTTTGTCAGCATAGTTTTCATTACAAACGAATGAAAAAGGAGTATGTATATATAAATTAATCAAGAAATAAACATACTGTACTGCACTTGCAGTTTGCCTCGTACGCCAAGCTAGCTAAAGGCCAACACTTCTCCGCGTTTTCTTGGACTAAAACTACTTGTCTATTGGTCGATCAACCGTAAAGTGTCCGGAGAACGGTGTCTCCGAGCCCGGGAACGGCGGACAGGAAGTGGCCGGTGCCGGGGAGCTCGTGGTAGTTGACCCACCCGAGCCTGCCGGCGACGTGCCGCTGCAGCGCGACGGGCACGAGGCCGTCCTCGTCGCCCTGCCACAGGTGCACCGGGCACGGCGGCTCCGGCAGCGCCATGGGGTCGAACTCCCACTTGCCGAACATGACCGCCATGTCCCTGTAGTACGACTCCTGGATCCCCTGCTGCGTCGCCATTTCCCTCTTCTTCCGGAGGGTGCCGTCGGCGGTGAGGGTGCGTCGGATCTCGGCGTCCCGCTTGTTGGGGAGGTAGGTGGTGTTGACGACAACGGTGGAGGTGGGCAGCGGCAGCCAGCTCTGCTCCATCCACCAGTGTATGATGCCGGGGGCGTGGTGCGCCACGCGCAGCGCCCACTGGTCGCCGCGCTCCTGCCGGCCGTACTCCCGCGCCGCCAGCTCCGCCGGGAACCCGGGCCACCAGTAGTTCACCACCGGCGCCAGCATGGCGGCCCCGGCGATCCGCTCCGGGATGTACCTGAGCGCGCCCCACACGGCGTGGCAGCCGAGGGAGAAGCCGACGACGTGGAACTTGTCGCCGAGCCCCAGCGCGTCGGCCAGGTCCTCCATGTCCTGCGCCGCGGTCTCCACGGAGCGGCCCGGGTTGGGGTCGCTCTCGCCGTAGCCGGCGCGGTCGAAGCCCACCATGTACACGCCAAGCTCCTCGGCGACCTCCTGAAATCAAGTCGTTGCGCAGACGGTGTAAGCGACGGCGAGAGAGACGCGTGATCATATTATAATGAGCTCGCCGGCCGGGCGGGGGTGGCGAGACGACGGGAGAATGTATGCGCAGCACTAACCGGCGATGCGCGGAGGCTGTCGAGGCGGGAGCCGGTGAAGCCGTGGGAGAAGACGACCTTGAACCGCGCGGTCTCCTTAGACACGCCGGACTCCTCGTACGCCAAGTGCCGGCCGTCCCTCATCCGGACCCGCGGCGCGGTGATCGGGGGCCCGCCGGGCGACCCGCACGGCGTGGGGGCCGGCGGCTGCACGGCCCGGAGCAGCCACTCGCCGAGCTGGCCCGCGAGCGGGCCCATGCCCATGCCCGTGCCCACCGGCGCCGCCGAGTAGTAGTACCCTCTCCCGCCGGAAACCGATCGGTCCATGGGAATGAATGAGACGGCCCCGAGCCTCGAGTCTGAAAGCTGGCTGGCTGCCGCCGTTCTTGGGTGTTGGCTCGGCGTGGTGCTGGTTGGCGCTGTGCTACGCAGGAGGAATGGTGGATGGTAGGTGGCGAGCAAGCACTGCGGGTGGGTGTTTATATATTGGCCGGAGCTGGACGCATGCGCGTGTGTGTTTGCGGACGCGGTCGTGGGCTTTGCTTTCGGGCTGGTTGGTGGGGCGAGCTTGGGTACGATTTCGTCGGCTTTGGGAGGGAAACGCGGTTTTACGACGGGGTATTTTTGGCGTGCGCAGTTGCTCTCACTCTCGGGGAACCTACGCCCGGGTCTCGGAGGATCTCATACTCGCAGTGCTAGTGTGCGAGGGCGTCTCAAATCACGGGCCATCAAAACGCCTCCAAATGTTGAGCCGAATTGATCCGGACGCTAAGGAATACCTAGCTTATCTGCAAGCGTGCACTACATGTAACTATTTCGCCATAGTCCCCATATATTCCTATAAAGTATACGCACAAACATGTTTGGCATAATACCACCATCAACACACTGTAACACCCCCAGTATCATGCTACAGTAATTCCATGCCTGATGATGCCATGTCATCATCATGACGTTGCTAATCCTCACTTGTTTCAAACACAGGTCAAATTCAAATTCCAAAAAACAAGTCAAATTCTTATTTCTTCAAACTATCGAGCAAAAATGTTCGATGGGTTGAAAATATTCGCTAACTAATTGTCATGAATGGTTCAACATCATTTGAGATATTTAATTTCCTTTGGAATTAAAATAGTTCCAAATCAGCTTTTTCTTATACTTTTCCATTTGTGAAAAATTCAAATCAATTCAAACTCCTCCCAAACTTTTTATGGTAGTGCTAAATATTGCAATGTATTTATGTGGCCAAGTTCCACATTTTTACAAAGACCAATTGGCAGCTCATATATTGCAAGCAGATTCTGCAAACAGAATAAAATTAAAACAAAAGGAGAAAGGCCAAAATCCCCTTTCCCCCGGGGCCTACTGGCCCATCTGGCCGCTAGGCCGGCCCAGCCACCGCTGCCTACTAACCACCACTCCCTCCCGTAACCCTAGCCCACGACTCCCACTGCCCCCCCTCCCCCCACTTCCCTCGATCCCCTACTCCTCTCTCCCCTCAGATCCGGATCGGGCGCCCCTGGTGCCGATCGACACCGACCACTCCCGCCACTTGGTGCCTCGAAGTCGATGGACCACCTGCGCCGTCGGGCGCACCTCGTCTGAAAGCGCCCGCGCCTTAGAACCTCCCGATCCGCCCGTCGTAACCCGTCGCTGGGCCTTGCAGCCACGCTTCGGCGCTTCGACGATCATGCCAAGGCCACCGCCTTCTTCACCTCAGCTTCGCGCGCGCCCAAGGCTTAATTACCTCAAATGGCCATGGCGCTTCGACGACGCTTACGCGCCGACGCCATTGCCGCCATCTGCCTGACTCGCTGGAGCTCGCCGAACCGCCTTCCAAAGACTACCTCGAAGCTCCACACTTCGGTGAGCCGTCGTCCAGTCCTCTATTTCCCCTACGCCCGATCGTCCACCACACCTGCGCCTCATGCCGTGTACACGCCACGGCCACGCCTGTAGCGCCGCCACGCCCGATGTGAGTGCTCACATCACGCTGCCCTTCTCAGCATCCTCACGGCGCCCAACTAACCACGGCTGCCTCAGCCACACCGCCCGCCTGGCTCCTCCACCTTTCGCCTCTCTCCCCGACGGCGACCGCCTGCCACCACTCGCGGTCGCGGCTCACACGCCGCCCCGCCACCTGCCACCGTCACGGCTCGGCCCACGGCCGTGGCTGCCCGCAGTGGTCACTGACCCACGGGCGCCACCTTGCTTCCTAACCTGCGTGCCCAATAAGCCATACATCGGCGTGAGGGCCTACACCCCTAAAACTAAAATTTAAAAAGAAAATGTAATTAATAAGATTATTAATTAGTAAATTAATTAAGTTAATTAATCATGTTTAAATTAATCTAATTAATTAGTTAATTTAACTAAATAGTAATTAATTAGCTAAACCCTAATTAAACTAAACAATGTATGACATGCATGGCCCACATCGTCAATTGACCAATCAACTGCACGATTGATCAAGTTAATCGCGTTAGCATGATGTCATGCTGACGTCATCATTTACTATTCTGGATAATGTTGAAATAAATAATTAAATTCCAGAAATTAATAAAATCTTTATAAAATCATATTAAATAAACCGTAGCTCTGATCGAAAAACTTTATACATGAAAATTGCTCGTAACGCATTTAGACGAACCCGAATATCGCTACCCACATACATGTCGATGCGTAACTATCTAAACATGGAACATTCCCTCCGGTCATTTGTCCGACATTAAATTCGGAACCGGAAAACATTCCCGCTGATTTTTCCCCTTCACCTATATCGTAGCCATACGTTAAGTCACACCCGGCACAATATATTGCCAATGCTATGCTTTGTGATGCTATGTTTGCTTTTATATTTACCGCTTCTTCCCCTCTTCTCTCCGATAGACCCCGAGACCGATGTCGGCTTCGTGATCGATTACGCCGACGACGATTTCTCCTTGCAGGAGCAACCGTGCAAGCCCCCCCCTTTTGATCATCCCGATATCGCCCATTCCATTCTCTCATGCTTGCATTAGATTTTGCTATCATATTGTTTGCTCCTATTCTCGTGATAGCCTGTTTATTGTAACCTGCTATTGTTACCTACCTGCTTATCCTAAACTGCTTAGTATAGATTGGTTAGAGACCCATTAGTGACCCCCCACTTGACCCGACTGCCCCGATCAACGGGATCGAAGACCAGGCCCCGACACCTCACGTCACATCACGCCCCTTTGTTGCTCGACTCTGCAGAGTTACCATCGAGTGCCGAGGGTGGAACCTCATACATCACTCCCGGGATGAGATCTCCGTAGAGTAGCTATTCTGGCCGTGGTCATCGAGGGTGATTTCTCCTTAACCACTTCCGACACGACTCATTATGCAACCCCTCAAGTGTGAACCTCGAGGGTGGTTCCTCTTACGCTCACCTTGATGTTTACATCGAGTGGGAATCCGACAAGGGTGATTCCTCGTGTTTCTTGGTGTTAGACACCACGGTTACTATGGTTACTATGACTTTGCATCGA
The DNA here is from genome assembly GCA_021605145.1 of Aegilops bicornis. Lineage (NCBI taxonomy): Eukaryota > Viridiplantae > Streptophyta > Magnoliopsida > Poales > Poaceae > Aegilops > Aegilops bicornis. Next base: position 362,574,584 of record CM038669.1, read on the forward strand.
CCTGTTACTAAAGACGGGTTGGCCCTGAGGGGTACCCGCGCGAGCTTAATTGCGAGTGGTGTGGAGTTGGGCGGACCTGGAAGGTGCCCGCGAGATAATTACGAGGCGTGGTCGGGCATTCCTGGCCCTTGCCGCAAGTCCTCGAGATGGGGCAACGGGGTCACATCTTTCGTGAGTCTCTTGCACATTACCAGCGTTCCTAATCCACTACGATTTGGATATTTGATCCGAGGGCCTCGGCCCGATAGCACTAACCATCACGTGGCTATAGTATGGGCGTTTCATGCCGTCAGATACATCACCGAAGCTTAATAGACGCTGCCGACCGAGCGACGCGACGCCGGGTTGGACCGCGTAAGCGCCGCTTTTGTTGAAGGAGGTAGCTAGGTTCCGCTCACCGCCGCAGACACAACGCAAGTGTGAGTTCCCGAGGAGATGGCCCATGACCCTCGGGGCATAGGTTTAGTCCGACGTGGCCGGCCTCTCTATTAAGCCTCAGGTCGGGTTGCGGCGTATTGTTTGGCCGAGGCCGGCATGACCCAGGAAAGTGTGTCCTACCGGAGTTAATCGAGCGTGGTGGGTAAGTTGGTGCACCCCTGCAGGGAAGAAAACATCTATCGATAGCCTGTCCTACCGTAACGGACACTTGGAGTTGTATCCCGATCGGTACAACTAGAACTGGATACCTGAGATGAGAAATGGACTGTGATGAGAAATGGATATGAGAAATGGAGATGAGAACTGGATAGTATGGCTCTGGGATTGCTTTCTCGCAAGGTGTCAGGAAAGGATCTCTGGCCGAGGTTGATAACTCTTCTACTACTTTACTTTATGCTACTCTACTCCCTCATGTTGCTGCAAGATGGTGATTTCCAGAAGATGCTAGTCTTCGATAGGACTAGGCCTTCTCTCTATTCTGGCATTTCTGCAGCCTGCACTACATATACAAATTTCTTCCTTTGATAATGTTGCATATGTAGTGTAGATCCTTGCTTGCTAGTACTTTGGATGAGTACTCACGGTTGCTTTGCTCCCCCCTTTTCCCCTTTCTTCTCCTTTTTCCTATTGATGCAACCAGATGTCGGAGCCTAGGAGCCGATGCCACCACCGATGCCCTCGCTATTACGTGGAGACCGGCGACGCACTCAGAGTAGTTAGGAGGCTCCTGTGCAGGAGGCCTTGCCTTTCGATCGATGTCGCTTGTGCTAGCCTTCTTAAGGCAAACTTGTCTAACTCATGTCTGTGACTAGATATTGTTGCTTCCGCTGATTCTTGTGTATTTGAGCTTATGTATTCGAGCCCTCGAGGCCCCCGGCTTGTAATATAAAGCTTGTATTATTTTAATTTGTGTCTAGAGTTGTGTTGTGATATCTTTCCGTGAGTCCTTGATCTTGATCGTACACATTTGCGTGTATGATTAGTGTACGATTGAATCGAGGGCGTCACACACACTTACATCACGCACGTTGATTCAATATGGCCACATTGACACAACATCTAGAGCATGTCATGGACTTTCTACTATTGGAAAGTAGAAAGTTCATGAGTATCCATGTTATTAGTCTACGTCTCACATGACTAAACTTCGTGCCCTTGTTGTCGCTTCTCTTTGTCACTTGTTTATCTCCAAGCTTGATAATAAGAATTGATTTCTTAATGGTGAATCGCGTGAGGAGACCTACATGCATCCACGCTCAGGTATTGTGCTCCCAATGGCATGGTATGTCACTTTGACTCGCTCTCTCTCTCTCTCTCTCTCTCTCTCTCTCGCCTCAACTAAATCTGCATGACTCCTTTGCGGTTTCACCTCTATGGTTATTTCGATGGCTTTTCTCACAGTGATTATGACGCTATGTATCTTTGTCTAGCTACATTTCGCCATGAGGTAGGATTCTTATTCTATATGTTGATGACATGATTATCATTGAACATGACTCTACACTACTACAGGATGGTCCTAAGACGACATTACAATTAGAGACCCTTCGACGAAACTGTGTGTGATGCATTAATCGCAAAAGTTGGTGTAACAAAACCGTAAAAAATGATACGAACTGTTTGTGATGGCAGAAACATCAAACACGATTCAGATTAGAGTTGCGTGTGTGATACGTGGCATAAGGTTGATCCATACGAACTATTTGCGATGAGCATAACAACAGAAACGGCCAGCCAGATGAAGGTGTGTGCGATATACGGCATACAGTTTACTTGGATGAACTGTTTGTGATTAGGAAACACAACAGAAACGTTCAGCCATATCAAGGTGTAAAAGCGATATACGGGCATACAGCTTCACTCGGATGAAGTGTTTATGATGAGCCGACAACATAAATGGTTCAACTTAACAAGATGTGTGTGATACGCGGCAAACATGTCCGTAATCAGAAATGTGTGCAAAGACCAATAATAACACAGCTGATTGCTGCTAATAAGCCGTGTGTGTTGTGGGCAAACGCTTGCCGGTATACAGTTATCAGCGATTGATGAAATCATCACCGACGGGTTCCCTAGTTTACTCCGTGTGCGATGTGATTTACTCTGTCTACAGAAGAACAACATATATAACCAAAATAAACATCCAATCGCATAAGTGATTATACAAAACATTCCCACACACCTCAATAAACAATTACATGCATTAGAAACTAGGAGGAACGATCATCTAATCATCTACTTCTTCTGAGGCTACCGCTACTGCTCCGTGGCTCGATCCCTCGTTTAGGGCAGGACGAAGGCACTTCCTCATGTTAACAGTCCGCATGCACATCTCGTAGCTTGTGTGCACGTCCTTGGCCGCGTACTTGACATGCTCTTCATCCAGTCTCTGCTGTCAGGCACTGTGCCAGGCGATCTTGTCCTTCTTCTCTCATCCTTCATCTTCATGTAGTAGGGGTCGATGATGGCCTAGGCGAGGTCGGCCAGGGAGTCCTAATTGTTCTTCGTGCTGCCCCAGACCCTGTAGTGTTCACGGATGTCGACAAGATTCCGGCAGGCCAAGCCCGAAACTTTGAGCGCTTTTAGATCGTTGTTGGTGTCCACCATAGCGAATCAGAGTCAAGGCCATGATAAACATGGCTAAACACTGCAAGGCCTTGTGCCCAGTGGTAGTGGTAGATGAGGACGCCATGGTGCACACACAAACCGGGCGAGGCAACCTTCGATCATATACCTTGCACGACCGTCGGTGAACTCGAGGTCGGCCGACCACTTGGTACTTGTCCTCAAAGAAGCAAATGCTCTATAGTGTGGATGGAGCTCTCCACCGAGACCGGCTCGTACATGTACATCACCAAGAGGTCCTTCCTCCTCACGTGGGTGTTCACTACGTGAGGCGTGGTGAATTGTCGCCCGTTGTCTTTGTCAGCCGCTTGGAGTGCCATTAGAGCCACGGGGAGCGCCATTGGAGCCGCTGGATATCCTCTTTGTATGTGTCATCATGGTGTGCTTATTGTGTTGTGGGGCGCGAGAGATTAAGGTAAATGGCCGCGGGAATAATGGGGGCCGAGCGACCTAGATTCTCGGCACGTTCGCATGGCAATTTTTGCAGCCAGTAACTACATCACGACGCCACACCTAGTGCAATGGCATGCATAATGGCAGCACGAACGGACGTGATCGCAAGGCCGGTCCCAAATGTTGGCGTGCACGGAGGGATGCGGGCGAAGCGCACGTAGGTATCGCGAGAGCAAAGCGCCATGGTGGGACGCGAAAGCGAGCACGCCGCGGCCGCCTCAATCGTGATGAACCACACACATAGAGTAGTTGAACACACAGCGAATGATCTTCTACAAGCCTATCGCCAGTAGCGAGCCGGCGGCATGATGTGAAACTACGTCACGTTCCACATCACACGGTGGTTGAACAATCATTCACGACGCTGCGTAGAGAAAACCGCAAATGCTTTTTACTAACTGTATGTGTACATGTCATTTTGTCCTCCTCTCAGACGTCTTGTCACCCTGCTGCTGCAGAAGGCTTCGAGCGCAAGCTTGAGCATCGCACAGGCGTTCTTTTGGCCAAACAGTGGCTCCAAGTGGTGCCAATGACTTGCCAGTGAGCCCGTTCCCGTGCAACCGCGCAGGTTCCTGCTGTCGGTGTCAAAACCGGCGGATCTCGGGTAGGGGGTCCCGAACTGTGCGTCTAAGGCGGATGGTAACAGGAGGCGGGGACACGATGTTTACCTGTGTTCGGGCCCTCTCGATGGAGGTAATACCCTACTTCGCTTGATTGATCTTGATGATATGAGTATTACAAGAGTTGATCTACCACGAGATCGTAGAGGCTAAACCCTAGAAGCTAGCCTATGGTATGATTATTGTTGTCCTACGGACTAAACCCTACGGTTTATATAGACACCGGAGGGGGCTAGGGTTACATAGAGTCGGTTAAAAGGGAGGAGATCTACATATCAGTATTGCCAAGCTTGCCTTCCACGCCAAGGAGAGTCCCATCCGGACACGGGATGAAGACTTCAATCTTATATCTTCATAGTCCAACAATCTGGCTAAAGTATATAGTCCGGCTGTCCGAGGACCCCCTAATCCAGGACTCCCTCAGTAGCCCCTGAACCAGGCTTCAATGACAATGAGTCCGGCGCGCAGATTGTCTTCGGCATTGCAAGGCGGGTTCCTCCTCCGAATACTCCATTGAAGATTTTGAACACAAGGATAGTGTCCGGCTCTGCAAAACAAATTCCACATACCGCCGTAGAGACAATAATATTTCGACAAATCTAATCTGCTGACAACTTTTCATAGTGTGACATCACACCACGGCCTGGTCATTATTCGAACCGTTTCTCCCAAATTTCGCCATTGCACGTATCACGAGGCAGTTTTATTGGCACATCTTGTCGAAGCAGAGATCGTGTTCTCCTTATCACAAGATTCTCATCAATACGGGTATGGGTAACCCAATCGTGCCTGTTGGTATGACTCCTCGATTTCAGCCAAGTTCCAAACGGCCTCACCGAGGACGCTTGATATTCACCCTCTTTATAAAGGGGCCAAGGCCTGTCCTTTTCTTCTCGCACTCAATCGAATCCTTCCCCCACCTTGAGTTCCAACACCCAAGGCTCAGGCTAGGCGCATCGGACCTTTAATCATGTCCCGGATCCAACCTTCAAGGTCGGTGGATGCCCTCCTCATCACAGAAGGAGGACATCAAGAAGCTAAGAGAAGCAGTGTCGACCGCCGAAATCTACGCACAGCTGCCCGCCGAGGGCGATTCATTCCCACTCCCGAACCTAGTGAGAGTGTCGTATCCGTCTCCCACTTCCTCTGAGGGCTAGGCTTTAGTCTAGATGCCTTTGTTAGAGGGCTCATGTTCTATTACGGGCTCGATTTCCATGATCTGGCCCCGGATTCCATCCTTCACATCTCGTCATTCATCGTCGTGTGTGAGGCCTTCCTCCACGTCACTCCACACTTCAGCTTATGGCTCAAGACCTTTAATGTGAAGCCGAAGATGATTAATGGGCGACACGCAGAATGCGGAGGTGCCATAATAAGCAAAGGCGCCGATGCTCCATGGCCAAAGGGTTCCTTCCCGGAGGTGTCCAGCTTATGGCAACGGGAGTGGTTTTACATCACAGCTCCCCGAGGTACTAAGTGGGTAGCCACCCCTGCCTTCCGCTCGGGCCCCACCACAACCGGGCGCTATGGGTCAACAAGGGCTGGACTGGGACCAGTAAATGATTTGCCGACATTGCGTAGTCGCATCCGAGATCTCCTCGAGAGAGATGTCAGCCTTGTCAAGGTAATGCAAGTCATGCTAGTTAAATGAGCCCTGCCTTGCAAACGTCGACCTCTCCGTATGTGGGAGTTCAACCCGAAGGACCGCGAACTATTCAGCACTTCTTGGCGTGGCCTTTCGAAGAGATGTATAGATTGTTCTTCGGATCACGAATAAAGTGTCCGGACACCACCGAGGGTGCGGGTCTAAACTACAATCGTCCAGACACCCAAGTAAGTAGTTCTTCGGCTGAACATGTTGTCTCTTTATTTATCACAACATCATTCTGAAAAAGTCGCTCTTTGACCAGATTTGGGTAAAAAAGGCGAAGATGATCAGTGTTCGCCCCTTCACGAAGGCTCGACGGATCCGATCGCCGTAATGCTTGAGCTCGCGCCTTATCAAAGCGCCATCAGGGGAAGATAAAGGGAGGAACAAAGAAGCCGAAAGAGGGCCTCACTCATTATTCATCCATACCGGGGGAATTAGTGCCTCCGCGTAGGAGGATAATCGGGGAGAAGAATCTAAAATCCCCTCTCCCCAAGGAAGGAAGAGGACCGCCTCTGAAGACTTGGAAACAATGGTTTCCAAAGCGAGGAAGAAATCTTCGTCGGGGGTCCTACCACGGAGGGTATCCTTACCTGCGACAAAGGTTCGCAAGGGTCAGCCCCACCGAGCTGTAAGTAGACAAAAGTACTTTATAGTAAATATATCCTGCTTTATTTTCGAGGACAATAACCGAGACGTATGTCTTGTAGTTCGGATCGTAGCCCTTCTTGACAGAGTTCGTCTTCGGGGGATCTTTTTCCGGAGATGATGGAGAGCGAAACCCCTCCCATGCCTCCCCGCCTGATGAGGCGGGCGACCCAGAGGTGTCATCACAGAGGATTTCTCCTGATCCACCAAGACCATAAGGTAATCCTTCGGCCTCCCGAGGTCCGAAGTATTCGACTCCTAAAGGGAGAAACCGAAAAAGTCCGGGGCTGTCCGGTGCGCGACCGGACGCATTGATGAGTCTTCTGGAGCAAGTGGCTATCTCAGAGGTGCATCGTACGTTAATGTGTACGGTGGTTGAAAGGATTTCATCCGCCGAAAGCGGGTTGCAGGAAGCTTTTATGAGCCTGCTGAGAGGCTTTGAGGTACGCAAAGTAATATGTATATTTTTACTTGCATCAGACGCCAGTGTGCCCTATGCGATAGTAGCCCCGAGACTCTGGTTCTTTGTCGAAAAAGGCGGCAAATGAGGATCATAGTCCTGTAATAATCATGCCGCCTTCATGTGCAGGTGGTCGAGGGTCCGATGGCTAGCCGGATCGGGACTTCTTGCCGAATCGAAGCGGCAACTTGATGCGGCGGATGCCGACATCGTGCTTTTAAACGGGCGGCTTGACGAGGCCGCGTGGTATGTATTCTCCGATGGTCAACATATATTAAGAGGGGCATGATGCTAGTATCTATAATATGTTGTGACTGCAGATGGAGCTGCCGTCGTGGAGACCCTTGGTAGCGGAACTTGCCCAAGCCAAGGAACAAGCCAGAGGAGTGATGCGGCCGCCTAAAGGCGGTCGAAGAATTAAGAGCCGAATAAAGCTGCGCATTGCGAGCAAAGAGAAAATAGCCAAGATGGCTGTTGAGTTGAAGGGTGCCGCCGACCGTTATGAGCTTCTTGAAAGGGAAAGCCAAACAAAGACGGCGGACCTGGAGAAAGCCATGGTAGCAGCCAAGGAAACCTGCTCTAAAATCAGAGCGGCGACGGAGGAGCTACGTCAAGCCGGAGATATCACGAATGGGAAGCCCTTTTTGTGGCGGATGAAGTTCGGAGATCCTAAGTATGCTCTTCTGGATCAATTATGGAGTTCTGCAGACGCGTACTTGGATTTGGCAGCGAGTGCCGCCGATGCGACCAAGTTTTTCAAAGAGCAAAAAGATCACGAAGTGGAAAAGTTATTCTGGTCGCAATTCCATGCTCCGGCGCGTCCACTGCTGTTAAATGAGAAAAAGGCCGAGTGGGCCGGGCTCCATAGGTTGTCCGGACTTGCCATGAGGTCTGTCGTGGATCATCTCTGGCCGGAAGGACCAAGGCCGAATAGTTATTTTGGTCTTGTGCAACGGTTCCTTGGTGTTGTGCCGCATATCGACGCTGTAAAGAGGTCGACGTGCATAGAAGGTGCGCGGATGGCTCTTGCCCGTGTCAAGACATGCTGGGCAGAGATGGAGGCCACCGCTATTGCAACCCAGAATCCGGCCGTAGGCCAGGTTTCATCCGAGCACTATTTTGAAGAAGTCTTGGAAGGTGCTCGTTTAATAGAGACTCAGTGCTCGAAGAGTGTCATGTTCGAGTGACATGTATCCCGATTATAAAAGCAATGCTATTTAAATTATAAAGGCTGTGTTTATACTTTTGCCTGAAAGTATTAAGATGCCTCCTGTGCGGCCGTTTATGTACATATGTATATAACCTGAAAGTTTGCAATGTGTTTCAAATTTCACGCATATAATGCGGGGTGTTCAAAAGCGTGTTCACACTTGATCCAACGTCTTGGTCCATTGAGGAGGTGGTAGCGCGGCGAATGAGGCAATCGGACTATATTGCTTTAACACTTTCACTTATCCATAGGAGTTTGATAGTGGGGCTACTATAGCCCCCACAGTACTTCCAGCTCATCCGAAGTTCGGGCGTCAGACGTACATGGCCGGAAAACCGGCCCTTCGTTATCTTGAGGAGGAACCCCGAAGATTCCGCTAAGTCATCGAAAGTGGTTGACCAGTCTCGCACTTTATCATGACGATCAGTTTTGGCTTTCTCTCGAGGTGCTCGTCCGGATGAACCAGTGCACAATCGCGGTAGTTCTCGCGGTGCCACCTTAGCCGATAGAGCGGAACGTAAGGTAGCAAAACGCGGGAGCCGGGCAAACCCAACATTTGACCAAAGACATGATTCGGAGCTGATGCATATAAGGCCAAACTCGCGACGCCGAACACTCCCTAAGGTATTCGGTCTTTACAACATATATTGGGCTGAGTAACGCCCTTGATAACGAACCACGAGTGTCCAGTGCGTGCATCATTACGGCGTGGCGAAATGCCAATAACGTCGACATCCCTCTCGATTATCTTTGAGTATCCGGAGGATGTGAAGCAACAAGAGACATAAAAAAGGTTTACACAGGGTCTTAATCTAAAAAGAAACCTTTGAGCGGGGCCTGCACGCATCTGCCCTGCTACCGTGTCTCCAGTAGCCGTATCCTGGAAGGGTGTATACGCAGTCATCATCTCTAAAAGAGAAGAACTTAGGTGGAAGTTGTCGCATGAAAGATTGGTTATTATCAATAAACCATTAAAATTCGGGATAAGTAAGGTCGAGCCGAACTATAGTCCTTTTTACATGCGGGAAGCCCCTAGTATCGCCTATGGGGGTATATCCATCAAACCAATCTTAGGTTTATCTAAGCTGTTATAGCTAGTGGTGCACCGGACTCGTCTAGCCGTGTCCGCGGTCTTGACGACCGATCATTTATTCTGGTTGGAGAGGCCGTTTTATTGTTCGGCTGCTAAAGCCGCCACACGTTCTTCCGCATGTAAGGAACGCTCAATATTTCTGCTAACTGTGATGATGCCACGTGGACCGGACATCTTAAGTTTAAGAGAAGCGTAATGCGGTACTGCATTAAAATGAGCGAAGGCTATTCTTTTGAGTAGTGCTTGATTGCCGCTTCGGAATGGAGCGATGTCGAAGGTTAACTTTTCACTTCGGAAGTTGTCGGGAGAACCGAATACAACCTCTAGTACTAGAGAGCCGTCTGATGGGCCTCTCGGGCCCGTATTATCCCTTTAAAGGTAGTATTGCTTTGGCTGGTTCTTGTTGGGTCTATCCCCATTCTGCGGACAGTGTCCTGATATATCAGATTAAGACTACTGCCGTCGTCCATAAGGACTTGGGTGAGATGGTATCCGTCGATTATTGGGTCTAGCACCAAGGCAGCCAATCCTCCGTGCCGGATACTAGTCGGGTAATCCCTGCGATCAAAAGTGATCAGGCAGGTGACCAAAGGGTTGAACTTAGGGGTGACAGCTCTCTGGCGCATATGTCCGGAGTGTATGTTTGCTCCTCCTTTTTATTACGTGAATCATGTTCACTTTGTTTTGACCTCTCTGGTAGAATTTTTCTGTCCCCAGGTGTTTTGCTAGCGAGGCTCATCCTCGCCTTCACTTGGTGTCTCCCTCCCCTTCATTGGCGTTTAGCTTGCCGGCTGCTTGAAGACCCAACATTCTCTATGGGTGTGATTTGCGAGGTTTATCGAAGGTGCCGTGAATCGACATAATTTGTCTAGAATCTTGTTTAGGGCCGGTCCATATCTGTTGCCTTTGAAAGGCTTTTTTCCTTGGCCGGGTCGAGAGCCCTAAATCCGGCTTTTACCGCCGTGTTATGCAGGCTGTCTTCGTTTCGACGCTTGCTTTTATTGCATCGTGGTTTTCCATTGCCATCCCTGACTTGAGATGTGCACAGGTCACTGGTGCTACTACGGGCCAACTATCTTCGCCAGCATAAAAGCGGGTCATGAGGCTTATTAGGGCTGCCATTGTCCTCGGTTTTTCTTGGCGAGGTGTCACATGAAGCCATTCGTCTCAGACGATGTGTTTGAAAGCTGCTAAGGCTTGGCGTCCAAGGCGATCGGCGATTTGATTCTTCTTAGTAAGAAATCTGTTGCAAAGCTTTCAGGCTGACTCTCCGGGCTGTTGAATTATATGACTTAAGTCCTCTGCGTCCGGAGGTCGGACGTAGGTCCCTTGAAAGTTAGCCTTAAAAGCATCCTCGAGCTCCTCCCAACTTCCAATTGAATTTTCGGGGAGGCTCTTCAGCCAGTGCCGAGCTGGTCCTTTCAACTTGAGGGGCAAGTATTTGATGGCGTGGAGATTGTCTCCGCGAGCCATATGGATATGGAGGATGAAGTCCTCAATCCGGACCCAGTGCAATACGTTCCGTCGTACGCCTCTATGTTCACGGGTTTGAATCCCTCTGGAAATTCATGATCCAGTACCTCATCGGTGAAGCATAGGGGGTGTGCAGCACCCCTGTATTTGGATGTATTGTGGCGTTCTGACGGTTGTAGTGTTTGGTTTTGATTCTGTGCTGGGGCGCGCTTCCTAGATCCGTAGATGGACCTGGTTATATCTGCTTTTTAGAGCAAGTCTTCACGTGAGTCGTGTGCTAGCTTATATCCGACATTGTTAGCCTCCCTATCGCGGCCACGGGGTGGTCGATCCGGCTGATTGGCCGTTTTATTTTTCGCAATTGAGCTCTAAAGCCTCGTCATCGAATTGAGGCAGCTTGCGCTTTGGGTAACTCTTTGTGTGGCGATTACCACCGTACTTTTCAGCGATGTCCAGCACTTTGTTCCATCTCTTGATGGGTGTATTTTCTGTGACCTTAAGCCTTTGCTTCTGCTTCTTAAGACTCCTCGCAGTGGCAATAAGCCTTCTGTGGAGGTTCTCTTGTTCCAAGTTCCTTTCTGGGATGATGTGTACATCGTCATCCGGACTATTTTCCTCTCCGGAGACAGGTTGATGATTTCTACCCTCGGCGTCGCCGTGATCGGACAGTGGGTCCATACTATGTTCGCCGTCCGCTGGCTCGTCCTGCTCTGTTGCTTTGGAGTCGACCAGGGTCTCATTCTTTCTTGCGCTCTTATCGCTGTTTTTGCCGAGGTGGGATTTGGAGCGGCATCTGTGTCGTCGCTTTGGTTGCTTCTTGAGGGGGTTATCCTTCGCTGCATCCTCCCGTTCCTTATCATTGTATTCTTTGGGTGTATCCACCATGTATATATCATGTGATGAAGTGGTTGTCGAGCGCCCTGTGGGCGATGGCTCCTGTTTGTCTCCTGCATCGTCGTCCATCGTCGATGTCTTCGGAGCCGGAATCGAGCATGTCGGTTAAATCGTCAACAGTGGCTACTAAGTGGGTGGTGGGTGGGGAGCGAATTTCTTCGTCGTCCGCATCCCATTCTAGCCGGACATAGTTCGGCCAAGGGTCTCCTGACAGAGAGACAGACCTCAACGAGTTTAGCACGTCGCCAAAGGGCGAGTCTTTGAAAGATATCCGCGGAGGTAAACTCCATGATCGGTGCCCAATCGAATTCGAGCAGGCACGCACAAAGTGTTTGAGTCCGTGGCGGAGAAGAATCCAAGTGTCCGGCAACACGGGTCTCATAGGAAGTGATGTCATCATTCGGCTCTATCGCCCTTGAGTGCACGGCCTCCGAGGCGGGGTCCATCCACCCGTCCTCGGATGACGCAATCTGCTCCGGTTTGAGGGCCGGAGTAGTCACAGGTGTGATCTCCGAGCAACCTTTGTCCAGCGAGAGCTAAATCATGCTCGTCGTGGTATGCGGCGCTTTTGACATGGGCGAATCCGTCGAAGATCAAGTCTCCGCGGATGTCGGCGGTATAGTTCAAGTTTCCAAACCTGACACGATGGCGGGCGTAGCTCTCGACCGCTCCGGATGGCTGGCGAGTTGGCCGCAGCGGCGGCCGCCCGAATACGAAGATCTGTCTGGGGAGGAAAACCTCACCCTGGATCGCATCGTTACCGATGATCGAAGGAGCCATCAAGCCTTATGGTGACGTCACAGTGGAACTCTCAATGAAAGCACCAATGTCGGTGTCAAAACCGGCAGATCTCGGGTAGGGGGTCCCGAACTGTGCATCTAAGGCGGATGGTAATAGGAGGCGGGGACACGATGTTTACCTGTGTTCGGGCCCTCTCGATGGAGGTAATACCCTACTTCCTGCTTGATTGATCTTGATGATATGAGTATTACAAGAGTTGATCTACCACGAGATCATAGAGGCTAAACCCTAGAAGCTAGCCTATGGCATGATTGTTGTTGTCCTACGGACTAAACCCTCCGGCTTATATAGACACCGGAGGGGTCTAGGGTTACACAGAGTCGGTTACAAGGGAGGTGATCTACATATTCGTATTGCCAAGCTTGCCTTCCACGCCAAGGAGAGTCCCATCCGGACACGGGACGAAGTCTTCAATCTTATATCTTCATAGTCCAACGGTCCGGCTAAAGTATATAGTCCGGCTGTCCGAGGACCCCCTAATCCAGGACTCCCTCACCCGCGCACAGCCGCACAAGCTTTCCACCCGACTCGGCGAAATCTCCCAAAACCCCAATGCTTACCGGCTTGCTATATGAACCCTCACGACCGGTGAGTCATGCGTCACATTTCCCCCTCCCTCCCTGTAGCTTATCTCGTCTGCTTCTCCCACAATCGCCAATGGCACCAGTCCGTCGTCATTGCTCGGCCACTTCACCGTCATCAGAGGACAGCTCCAGCTGGAAGGCTACACCACGGCGGCAGCCCGGTGTCGTGTACTGCGCGTGGCATCCCTGTTGGGTGTGTGCACAACACCCACCACACACTCCACCGCCGCTGCCCGTCGGCAGCTGTTGTCGGCCGCCATTGCCGCCACCCCACCATTTGCCGCCATGGCCGCCACCCCACCGTCAAAATCCAGGGCCATCGCCCGCTCCGCCACTTCGGCCCAAAGGTGGGAGGTGGCTGTCGTGGCCACCACCCCACTGTCAGCCGCCGTGGCCATCACCTGCTCCACCACCGCGGCCCGAAGGCGGGAGGTGGCCGTCGTGGCTGCCACCCCACCATCAGCCGCCACAGCTGCCATCCCACCGTCGACCACCGGGGTCATCACCCGCTCCGCCACCGCCGCCCAAAGGCGAGGGGTGGAGGTGGAGCCCCGCATGTGTGTCAGCGACCTTGCGCGCTACATCGAGTTCCTGCGGGAGGAGGAGCGCCTGGTCAAGCACGCAAAGAGTCTTACCGCCGTCGTGGCCGCAGCACACGCTGCCGCAGAGGCACGGAATGCGGAGACCTACGAGGAGTCCCGCCGCTTCAAGAGGGGTCGTCTGGAGCGGCAGAGGGCGTTCGAGGTGGGCGTCACTAAAGGTGCAGTAGCGGCGGGCACCGGATTCTAGTTCTCCAGCTCGTCGGTAGGCTCCTCCTCCTTTGCCTCTTACTGAGCACGCTCGACGGAGGAGAGGCCACTAGAAGTAGTACAAAGCCCCTCCGTAGTAGTAGTATTTAGGGCAATTTTGTTCAGTTCGTCTGACTATAGATATGGTTGAATTGTACTACGTACTTAAAATGAGCTAGTATATATAGTTGAACTAGCTATTTTAGTACGTGGTTGGCAACAATTGGGGAAAAGTGTATTCGATTTAGCTGTCAAGTTGAATTGTTTGTATAAAGAATGACAACTTAATCTATGAATGAAATCTATGCTTACTGAATTTCAGTTGCAAAATTAGACGGTGCTAGTGAATTCTAGCTGCAAATTTGACAAATGGCAGTGTTACAAGGTTGACAAATGGCAATGTTACTAGATCAACAAATGTCAATGTTTCTAGTTTGACAAATGGCAATATACCCAATATGACAGATGCAAATCTTATCAAATTATCTGCATGTGGTTGCACACGGGTCATCATAAAAAATCGTTTGCGATGAATGGATGTACAAATCCTGTGTGCTAGATTTTCTCTTGGCTTAGTGGCGAAGGAACCATATATAGCTCTCGCTTTGCATACTGTGTTCAATCTGAACTGTATCCGATGAAAAGATGCACAAATCCTGCGTGGCAAATTTTCCTTTAGCTTACTGGGGAAGGACCATAGCTCTCTCTTTGCATACGGGTGTTCTATCTGCGATGAAGAGATGCACAAATCCTATGGGGCAAATTTTCCCTTGGCTTGCTATGGAAGGACCATAGCTCTCACTTTGCATACGGGTGTTCTATCTAAAATGTTCGCGATGAGTGTTTTAAATTAAAAAACATTGATATTAAAAAAAATCCTTTGATAAGTCATGCATTCGAGAGAGAAAAATGCAACTTTGTTCAAACCATAGGTTTCGTTCAGTCACACTATGACTTTACATTCATACGATCGAGATACAATATTAAACCCAAAAAAACTAATTGCAGCGGCGGCGAAGGCGGCGTGCTGCGCCGCCAATGTCATCCTCGGGAATATTTGTTGTTCAAGTCTACAAGCCAGCTCAGAATGTTCTTCACTTGGAAATCAAAGACCCTATTGTTGCGCGATCGACGGGCGCGGCGCGGGAGGACGGCGACTCGCGATGCTGTGATGTAGCGGTCGATGGCGGCGTCCCATGACGCTGAGGGGGGAGGGCACGGCGGGTGCAGGCAAACGAGCGGGGACCGGCGCCGCGGTGGGTGCAGGTGCACGCACGGGCACAGGGGGCACTGGCGCTAGCATGTACACGAGCTCGTGCGGGTCGCGGGACCTCGCTCACGCCCGCAGCTTCCAGCGCTGCGGTAGTGCTCGACGACCAGCCCGTCAATGCCATGGGGATGGTCGCTGGCACGGGCGCGGGGATGGGAGTTGGGACGGGCGCGGGGGCAGCATCCGCCATGCCGGCTCATTCAGGCCATGTCCATGAGGCCTCATCTCTCCTTATTTTCTATCTCCTGCGGCTCGAGTCGACTTCACCAAACTGGAAGACTAGTGGCGGATGATCCTTCTAACGCCATGACATTGGTGGAGGTGCGAGAGGGAATGAGAGGCGAAGAGTAAGGCCTCCGTGATAAGCAATGACTCTGCACCATTAATGGAGAGGTTGGGAGCAAGGCGGGAGGCCATGGAAGTCAAATGGCTCGTTTCCCAGTGAGCCTACACAACGTACAACTCTCACGCTTCCCGATGAGCCTACGCAGCGGAGGACTGCTTGCATGCCTCCAGTCGACTGTCTGATGGATTAATGCCGCACACCTTCCGTCTACTCAAGCGGTGTCCGCATTTACACCTCCTAGCCAGTAAAAGTGTGACGTGTGGTGTCACGTGAATGGTTAGTAGTACACCCACGATTTAAATTATATAAATGTTTGAGATGATAACGTGGCAGCTATTTTTTTCAAAATGCCTTTATTGGCTGTTAATTGATGCGCCTTCTTTCAAATTGGACATGAAGAATACCACAACATGTTGGTGCCATTCCATGATAGCATGCCAAGTTTCATGAATTTCAGACGAGTTTTAGATTTATTAGAATTTTAAAACCAAGTACCTCAATGTTTGTGGCCGAACGACAATGCCGAGGTGTTTGAAGTTCATTCACATTTCTTTCATGGGACCTAAGCATGCACCCACAGTCAAAACATATGATTTTTAACCCATTTTGCTGCACTGGGCATGTGCCTGTAATTCAAATTTGAATTATGCACATAAATGTCTAGAAAACTCAGTTAATGTATAAAAATGTCCAAACAAACCCTTAGTGATTTCAAATTTTACATGACACTCCTATTGGTCTATGTTGTATCTAGAAAGAAATTCAAGGCGAGAAGAGGCAACGAATGTCGTTTCGTCCACAAAGTTGACACACGTTCCCTACCAGAACCACGTGGCTTCTTGTGAGAAGCTCTGGTTTCTGAGGGGTGTATACCAAAACCTACCCCAAATGGGACTAAAATATTTACCACAACTCGTTGGTGCCATTCCATGATAGCATGCCAAGTTTCATGAATTTCAGATGAGTTTGGATTTACTATAATTTAAAAACCAAGTATCTCAATGTTTGCGGCCGAGCCACGATGCCGAGGTGTTTGAAATTCATTCCCATTTCTTGCATGGGGCTCAGCATGCACCCAAGGACACACATATATGATTTTTTAACCCATTTTTGCTACACTAGAGCATGTGCATGTAGTTCAAATTTGAATTATGCACATAAAATGCCTAGAAAAATCAGTCACTGTATAAAAATGTCCAAACGGACCCTGAATAATTCCAAATTTTAACAAGACACTCCTGTTGGTCTATGTTGTATCTAGAAAAAAAATTAAGGCGAGAAGAGGCAACGAATGTCGATTCGTCCAGAAAGGTGATACACGTTCCCTCAATGGAATCGCTAGGCTTCTTGTCGAAGCTCTGATTTGGGAACGATATGCAAAACCTGCCCCCAAAAGGGACAAAATTTACCACAACATGTTGGTGCCATTGCATGAGAGCATGCCCAAGATCATGAAGTTTAGGCGACTTTTGGATTTACTAGAATTTAAAAACCAAGTATCTGAATGTTTTTGCGGCCGAACCACAGTGCCGAGGTGTTTGAAATTCATTCCCATTTCTTGCATGTGACCTAAGAATGCACCCAAGGACACACATTTGATTACCCATTTGTTTTCACTGGAGCATGTGCTTGTAATTCAAATTTGAATTATGCATATAATATGCCTAGAAAACTCAGTTAATGTATAAAAATGTCCAAACGAACCCCGAATAATTCCAAATTTTAATACGACACTCCTCTTCATCTATGTTTCCTCTAGAAAAAATTTGAAAGCCAGAAAAGGCAACAAAAACCGTTCCGTCCACAAAGGTGACACATTCCATACCGGAACCATGAGGCTTTTTGTGAGAAGCTCTGGTTTGTGAGAAACTTATACCAAAAGCTTCCCCAAATGGGCCATAAAATTTACCACAACATGTTGGTGCCATTCCATGATAGCATGACGAGTTTCATGAATTTCAGACGAGTTTTGGATTTACTAGAATTTCAAAACCAAGTATCTCAACGTTTCCCGGTGAGGCACGATGCCGAGGTGTTTGAAATTCATTCCCATTTCTTGCATGGGACCTAAGCATTCACCCATGGACACATATATGATTTTACAACTCATTTTGGTGCACCGGAGCATGTGCATGTAGTTTAATTTTGAATTATGCACCTTAAATGCCTAGAAAACTTAGTTAGTGTATAAAAATGTCCAGACGGACCCTGAATAATTCCAAAATTTTGAGGACACTCCTATAGTTGCATGTTCACAGCAGATAAAAGTTCTACCAATTCAAACACCCTCCTTTGCCGTTGTGACCCCATTACATACTTCGAATCAAGACGAAAAATCAAGTACATCACACACAGTTTATTATCACCAACCGTCTGAGATGTAGTAAAAAAAATCTTGGAGCACCGTCATAGTATATGGCTTACGCGAGAAGGTTCATTGACTATAGTCCACAGCCAGCGCGTCAAGCACACTAGCTCCCCAAATATCATTTCACCGCTCGGTTATGTCGCTCAAAGATGGGGACGTGGACCCTGGTCGTGAGGGCAACTTCAGCGGCCCACACCGGCCAGAGCGCGGCCGCAACCACCTTGAGCGTGCTAACAACCTGCATGAGCGCCGATCGCATCTGTGGATCGAAAGCGTCAGCGGCAGCTCCAATGGTTGTTGTTGTAGCTGAGATGGCGGCAGCAACATCTCGACGGGGATAACAAATGGCGAGAGCGGCACAATAGCTGTCCATTCCACAGCGGCCGCCTTAGCCCTGATAGAGGTCGCCCACGCCCAGCTCCTGGCGGTCCGTGCACAAATTGCACAAAGCTTCTCCGACAATGGTCAGCATCCCACGGCCGAAGAGTTGGCAATCGTTGAGAGCGTTCGAGCAGCCGTCCGTTCGTTTGCGGCATACCTTGTCGCGATGGAGCCCGGCCCAAGCCAGACCATGGCGCCCACGCCAAATTTCGTGGCGGCCTTTTCCAAAGAGATGGCAGATGCAGATGGTTAGATGCTTGCCGAGTATGGTGCGATGGATGCCATGGAGCCCCTTCCCCAGGAGATCGTCGGGTGCGAGCTGGACATGGAGGAGGCGGCGGAGATCGACGAGCGCCAGCCGGAGTAGTACTCTTTGTTTAGAGCGTCAGCCTTTCGTTAGAGTAATGTTTAGGTCAGTTAGCTCTGTTTAATTGCTAAACTTGCTTGATTAAGAAGTGTGGGTGTGTTGTAGGCCCTTTTGTGTACCCAAATTATGCAATGACGTGGATGACCACTGTAACCAGGGAAATTCAGACCAAAATATGCATGTTCAAACTCATCACACACGGGGTAAGCTATATGAATTGTTTGTGATGTTCACATATCGTTCACAGTGCTGAATATGGGACCGTGTCTGATGACACTTTGCCCGCTAGTTTTTCACTACACCGAGCCAAAATTTTCGACTTTGGCGGAAATATCTACCTCCCCCCTCCTCTTGACCAAAAGCCACATATCCCCTATTTTCGTCTTCCTTTCCAAGTTGAAACCTTCATTGCTTGCTTGCTTGCAGCGCCGCTTCCTCGCTGACAACGCTTCCTCCCGTTGCTCGGCCTCATCGATCCAGACAGGTAATCCACACCGTACCCCCATCCTCCTCCTCCTTCTACATCCCACATGCCCCGACCGTCGTCGTGACACCTTCGACCCAAATCACCTACCCATCCTCCAAGTAAGCACCACTCTAAGCCATGGTGCATGCAGTATAGCCAGGAGTTCAAGGAGCATTTGGCAGCGGAGAAGCAAATCGCTACCACACGCATGGATGAGATCACGATGGCTGCCATTCATGCTGACCCGCAGATCTTGGAGGAGCACCTCGCCGTCGAGGCCACTGATAACCCACAAGTATAGGGGATCAATTGTAGACTTTCTCGATAAGTAAGAGTCCCGAACCCAACGAGGAGCTAAAGGTAGAATTTATATTTTCTCAAGTTCTATCGACCACCGATACAACTCTACGCACGCTTGACGTTTTCATTACCTAGAACAAGTATAAAACTAGAAGTACTTTGTAGGTGTGATAGGATAGGTTTGCAAGATAATAAAGAACACATAAATAAAAGCTAGGGGTTGTTTAGATAAACTAACAATTAGGTTAGTTTTAGTAGAGAGCTTTTTGTCACAAGAAAGTTATTTGTCCCTAGGCATTCGATAACTAGACCGGTAATCATTATTGCAATTTTATATGAGGGAGAGGCATAAGCTAACCTACTTTCTCTACTTGGATCAAATGCAGTTATGATTGGAACTCTAACAAGCATCCACAACTACTAAAGATCATTAAGGTAAAACCCAACCATAGCATTATAAGGTATCAAGTCCTCTTTACTCCCATACGCAACAACCCCCTTACTTGGGTTTAAGCTTCTGTCACTCTAGCAACCCACTCTAAGTGAATCATGAACATATTGCAACACCTACAGCGGAGATCCCTCACGCTTGCGCGACACGGAGAGCACCATAGGACAACACCAACAATAAAACATACAACACAAACCAATCGTGAACAACAATACCGTGTGCAATGGAAACACTATCACAAACGATTTCACGGGGAAAATTGTGTGTGATGTACTATGACGTAAACATTTTCCTTGGAGGCGACTATGTGGGATGTATATCTGACGTAAAGCGTTTAGCGGTATTGTTGTGTGGGATGTACTTGTGACGAGAAATGATTTCACCTGTATAATTGTATTTTTTTAGCTCTATTGTACGTATTTCCATATTTGAGTGCTTGCCGGTCGCACATGACCTCATTTTGCCGAGCGTGTGTGCCAGGAGGGCATATACCCGACGGTTTCTGGGTCGTGTGGGAAGGAACCCCCTATCGCCCACACTCACTAGGTGACAGTTCCAAATGCCATCGTGACAAGGGGTTAAAAACCGTTTGTATAGCACCTCGCTGTACTAGTGTCAACCCATAGGACAAAACAGATCCACTCAAGCATCATAAGATAGCCACCTATCATTGGATAATAATATATTGCGTTGAGCACCATGTTTAAGTAGAGATTACAGCGGGGAGGAGAGGTGTTACAACGCTGCATAGAGGGGGAGAGAGTTGGTGATGACGGCGGCGAAGTTGTTGGTGTAGATCGCCGTCATGATGATGGCCCTGACGGTGTTCTGGCGCCACCGGGAGAGAGGGGGAGAGAGCCCCCTCCTCCTTCTTCCTTGACCTCACCCCTAGATGGGATGAGGGTTTCCCCTCTGGTCCTTGGTCTCCATGGCGGCGGAGGGGCGAGAGCTCCTCCTAAATTGGATCTCTCTCTCTTTGTTTCTCTTCTGTTTCGCGTCCCTGTTTTCTGGCCTTTCACCGTTTCTTAAATATCCTGAGGTCCGTAACTCCGATTGGGCTGAAATTTTAACACAATTTTTATCCGGATATAAGCTTGCTTGCGGCCGAAGGACACCTCCAACCGACCTTCGGGGTGGCCACAAGCCTGCCAGGCGCGCCCTGGGTAGGCCCCCCCTAGGGCTTGTGGGCCCCTCGGGCATCGTCTCGCATTGATTTCACTCCCAAAAATCACATATATTCCAAAATAATTCTCCGTAAATTTTTTCGCGTTTGGGCTTTGTTTGATATGGATATTCTGTGAAACAAAAAATGCAACAAGCGAGGCGGCACTAGGCAATCCTTTGGATCAATATGTTAGTCCCAAAAATAATATAAAATGCTGCCAAAAGTATTTGAAAGTTGTAGAATATTGGCATGAAACAATCAAAAATTAGAGATACGACGGAGATGTATCAGCATCCCCAAGCTTAATTCCTGCTCATCCTCGAGTAGGTAAATGATAAAAAAAGATAATTTTTTATGTGGAATGCTACCTAGCATAATCTTGATCATATAATCTAATCATGGCATGAATATTAAGGCACGAGTGATTCAAACCAATAGTCTATCAATTTGACATTGAAAGAATAATACAAGACATGCATGTAATTCATCGTTGCCTTTCATAATAATTGAACTAAGGAAACAGTCTCTATACACTTAATTGTGGTAAGCATGACACACTCAGTCTTCCCTGCATAAATTATAAAATCATGAGCACCTTGGTGTCAAACCAGGCAATTGGATCATACGTCTAATGCGCTTCAGCATTTTCAACTTCACTCAATACATGAGTGTGAGCCATGGATATGGCACTATGGGTGGAATAGAATGCGGTGGTAGGGATCAATAGGAGAAGGAAGAAAGTCTTGCATCAACTAGGCTGACCAACGGGCTATGGAGGTGCCCATCAATCGATATCAATGCGAGGAGTAGGGATTGCCATGCAACAAATGCACTAAGAGCTATAAGTGTATGAAAGCTCAAACTGAAAACTAAGTGGGTGTGCATCCAACTTGCTTGCTCATGAAGACCTCGGGCATTTGAGCAAGCCCATAGTCGGTGTCAAAACCGGCGGATCTCGGGTAGGGAGTCCCGAACTGTGCGTCTAAGGCGGATGGTAACATGAGACAAGGGACACGATGTTTTTACCCAGGTTCGGTCCCTCTCGATGGAGGTAAAACCCTACTCCTACTTGATTAATATTGATGATATGGATAGCACAAGAGTAGATCTACCACGAGATCAAAGAGGCTAAACCCTAGAAGCTAGCCTATGGTATGATTGTTGTATCTGTGTCGACTAGCTTTGGCCCTGGTTTATATAATGCACCGGAGGCCTAGGATAACAAGAGTCCTAACCCGAATACGCCGGTGGGGAGGAGTCCTTGTCTTGATCCACGTAGTCTTGTGGAATCTTCCTTGTATGCAGCAATTGTCGGGACTGGCCCATGAGTATCTGACCCGGGGTCCTCGGCCCAATCTAAGCGATCGGGGGCGATGTGGTGAGTACCCCTAGTCCAGACACCGTCGATAGCCCCTGAACGGTCTTCAAGTTAGGGGCGCTCCTCGATTCTTCGAACTGTTCTTCATCTTGATTTGCGGTCTTGAAAACTGGTTCAACAAATCTTCTCATCTTCTATCTTGAGGATCGCGAAATGCATTAAGCGAGTTTACACGTCGGGTATCCGAGGAGCCCTTTAAGTTTCCGGCCTTTATCAATGCCTTGTTATTTTTGTGCCATACCTCGGGTTTGAAGTTATTCCGGAGGCGGTGTCCTCTTCTTGTCCAGAGCTCTAACACGGACTGCATTCGAGGTATCTTTTGCGGCCGAGCACCAACGCCGACTGCTTTCGAGCTCCAACACCAAAATGTATCCGAACTCCAACGTTGGGTATGTCCAATCTCCAACGCCGGACTATATCCAAGATGTCATAGATCATCTTGGTCCAAAAAGTTGAAGGAGTTTAGCGAGCTTAATGCGGAAATGCCTCTAAGGAGCCAAACCGGTCACATCCGAGCTATATGCTGAACTGCTTCCGAGGTGGTTCAGCACCTCGGTCAGGGGATGATTTTTGGTCAATATTTTTTATTGATGCAATTTATTCTCTGACGAGATATATAGCCAGTAGCCCACAAGGTGTGTATCGGTCTAAAACCCGAGATGCACGAAGGATGACATAAGACCGCTGATCGATGGCCATTGAGACTCGGGTTGATTTGCAAAATCGGCCCGAGGATCAAGTCCTAGCTTCGGCAGAATACTTGGGACACAAAAGCGGCGTGCTTTCGATCCTCGAGACTCGGGTTGGGTGCGGCCGACCAACCTGAGGATCAAAATCTCCTCGGAAGCGTATTGCACTTAAAATTTTACGCATAGAGCAGGCAATGCAAGAGCCCGAGACAACTGGTCGGGTGGCAACACGGATCGAGGATTGATGTGCCTTTAATATTTGTAAATAATAAGCCCGAAGCCCAGTAGCCTCCGAGCCTTAATGCGGGCACGGGTGGCCGAATTAAGGATCGATATCCATAGTAAATAGACAAAGTACTATTCGAAGAAGTGGGTAAAGTTGAGCTTTATTGTCTCTTATTATACATGCATGCAACCCCTCGTATGGGGGGTGTCTTTGCGGCGGCGCCAGACTTCGTCTAGCCGTGTCCGGAGAGTGAATGACCAATTCGGGTTCTTTGCGAGTAGAGCCGGATAGCTGTGGGGCTGTCAAGGCGGTCTCCCACTTTTCCGTGCTCGAGTAACATAATACTTCCTTTTAACGAGATGATGCCGCGTGGACCGGGCATTTTAAGTGTTAGAGATGCATAGTGCGGTATTGCATTGAAGCAGGCGAAAGCTTCGCGTCCCAATAGCGCTTGATGGCTGCTTTTAAACGGGGTGATATGGAAGAGTAACCTTTCGCGATGGAAGTTCTTGGGATGAACCGAACACAACTTCTAGCATTATGGAGCCCGTACAATGGGCATATGGGCATGGCATTACTCCTTTAAAGGAGGTGTTGCTACGGCCGAATTTTGGTTGGGTTTATCCCCATCCTGCGGATTGTGTCACGATATATCGAGGTTTATGTCCTTGCCGCCATCCATGAGGACTCGTGTAAATTGGAATCCGTTGATGATAGGATCCAATATCGAGGCGATCCATCCTGCGTTCGGATATTTCCGGAATAGTCCTGATAATTCGAAGGTGATTGGTTTTGACAACCGGTGTCTTGTGGCGCCTTTTAGTGGGCGCCGCTCGGTTTTTCCCTTTGATCACGTGAAGTGAGTTTACGATTTTGACCTCTTGTGGGAAAGTCTTTTATTTTCCGGGGCTCTGCTTGTGGTGCTCGTCGTCATCTTCACTTGGTGTGTCGAGCCCCTTGTGTTCGGCGTTCGATCTGCGGATTTGTTTGAAGACCCAACAGTTTGATTGGGTATGGTTAGGAGGCCTCCTGAAGTATTGTGTATTTGACATACCTTGTCCAGGATTTTGTTGAAGTTTGATAGCTCATCGCTATTGTCCTTAAGGGGCAGTTTTTTGTTGTTCTGCCGTGAGCTTTTGAATCCGGCGTTGACTGCCGTGCTCTTTGGACTGTTTCTTTTAATCCGGCGCTGGTCCTTGTTGCGCCGTGGTTTCCCATTTCCATCCCTGATTTCGGATGTACTTGGGTCGTTGGTGCTGCCTCTTGCTAGCCAACTATCCTCTCCAGCATAAAAGCGGGTCATGAGGCTTATTAATGCGGCCATTGTTCTTGGCTTTTCTTGGCGAGGTGTCTGCAGCGAGCCATTACGTCTCGGACGTTGTGTTTGAAATCTGCTAAGGCTTGGCGTCCGGACGATCGACTATTTGGTTCTTTTTAGTAAGGAACCTGTTCGAAATTTCGGGCTGACTCTCCGGCTGTTGAGTTATGTGACTTAGATCATCTGCATCCGGAGGCGGACATAAGTCCCTGAAAATTTGCAAAATGCATCCTCGAGCTCTTCCAATGGTATTTTAGGGAGGCTTTTAAGCCAATGCCGAGCTGGCCCTTTGAGTTTAAGGGGTAAGTATTTTATGGCGTGGAGATCATCTCCTCGAGCCATGTGTATGTGGAGGATGTAGTCCTCAACCCACACTCCAGGGTCTGTTGTTCCATCATATGCCTCTATGTTTACGGGTTTAAATCATTTGAAATTCATGATCCGGCACCTCATCGGTGAAACATAGGGGTGTCTGGCGCGCCTGTATTTGGGTGTGCCGTGATCTTGAATTTTGGCGTGTTGTATTGCTTTGTGAGCATGCTTTCTTGGCCCATAGATGGACCTAAGCTGGGCCATCCTTTTGATGTGAATCCTTATGCGGATCGCATATTGGCTTGTGTCTTGGCACCATTCGCGCTCCTTCTTCTTAGTGAGGTAGTCCATCCGACCAGTGGCTTTCTTGCTTTGATTGTGGGGGCTCTAAGGCCTCCTCGTCGAATCGAGCGGTAGCTTTCTTTTGGGTAGCTATTTGTTCGTGACTCTCGCCCGTACTTATGCGGTGCTGAATACTTTGCTCCATCGATCCTGAGTCGTCTTCCGCTGTTTTGAGCTTCATACCTTTTTAGGCTACTGTAGCGATGGCGACGAGCCTTTTCTGGAGGTCGTCTTGCTCCAATAGTTTGTCCGGCGTCAGATCGTCCGGATTGTTGTCTTCGCCGGGGACAGATTGTTTATCCACGTTGTCTTGTTCGGACGATTGCTCAATAGTTTGTTCGTTGTCCACCGGTTCGCCCTGCTTTATGGCTGGGTCTTTGTTGAGGCGGGACTTTGTTCGGCGTTTACGTTGCCGTTTTGACTGCTTTTCGAAGGATTTATCCTTCGTGGCGTCCGTTGTTCCTCGTCTTCATTTCCTTTAGGTGTATCCACCATGTATACATCATGAGATGAGGTGGTTGTCCGGCATCCTAGAGTCTTTGGCTCATTGTTGTCTCCTACATCGTCGTCCATACCGTCGATGTCTCCGAGTCGAAGTCGAGCACGTCGTGTAAACTTTCGGCGATTAGCTCTGAAGTGGGTGGTGGGTGGGAGTTGAATTTCTTCGCCATCCGTATCCCAACCTTCCTGACCGTAGTCCGCCAGGTTCTCCGGATAAAGAGAGACTTTATTGAATTCAGGATGTCGCCAAAGGCGAGTCTTGAAAGATGTCCGCGGCCGTGAACTCCATGACAGCGCCCAATCGGATTTGATTGGTGGGCGCGAAGGTTCGGGGAGTCCGGAGAGGAGTCCGGCACCACAGGTCGAGGTCTTCGCAGCGACAGGGATGGAGTTCGTCTCGATCGCCGTGGAGATTGTAGCCCCGAGGCGGTGTCCAACCACTCGTCCTCGATCGGGAATCCGGCTCCGGATTAAGGGTCGGGCGGATCTTGAGTGCGGCCTCCGAGGCCTTTATTCGGCTCGAGTGAGATCATGCCCATCGAGACAGTGCGGCACGCTTGGCTGCGGCTTGAGTCCGTCGAAGATCAAGTCCCCGCGGATATCGGCCGTATAGTTTAAACTTCCAAATCTGACCTGATGGCCGGGCGTAGCTTTTCGATCTGCTCCGGATGGCCAGCGAATTGGCCCGCAGCGCAAAGCCGCCGAACACGAAGGTCTGTCCGGGAGAAAAGTCTCACCACGGACCGCGTCGTTGTTGATGATCGAAGGAGCCATCGGGCCTATCGATGGCGACACGGAAGGAACTCTCAATGAAAGCACCAATGTCGGTGTCAAAACCGCGGATCTCGGGTAGGGGTCCCGGAATGCGTCTAGGCGGATGGTAACAGGAGACAAGGGACACAATGTTTTTACCCAGTTCGGGCCCTCTCGATGGAGGTAAAACCCTACTCCTGCTTGATTAATATTGATGATATGGGTAGTACAAGAGTAGATCTACCACACGATCAAGGAGGCTAAACCCTAGAAGCTAGCCTATGGTATGATTGTTGATGATGAAGTTGTTCGTCCTATGGACTAAAACCCTCCGGTTTATATAGACACCGGATAGGTTAGGGTTACCAGTCGGTTACAATGGTAGGAGATCTACATATCCGTATAGCCAAGCTTGCCTTCCACGCCAAGGAAAGTCCCATCCGGACACGAGACGAAGTCTTCAATCTTGTATCTTCATAGTCTTGGAGTCCGGCCGTGACGATAGTCCGGCTGTCCGGACACCCCCTAGTCCGGGACTCACTCAACAGGTTTGCAAGATAATAAAGAACACGTAAATAAAAGTTAGGGGTTGTTTAGATAAACAAACAATTAGGTTAGTTTTAGTAAAGAGTTTTTTGTCACAAGAAAGTTATTTGTCCATAGGCAATCGATAACTAGACCGGTAATCATTATTGCAATTTTATATGAGGGAGAGGCAAAAGCTAACATACTTTCTCTACTTGGATCATATGCACTTATGATTGGAACTCTAGCAAGCATCCGCAACTACTAAAGATCATTAAGGTAAAACCCAACCATAGCATTATAAGGTATCAAGTCCTCTTTGCTCCCGTACGCAACAACCCCCCTACTCGGGTTTAAGCTTCTGTCACTCTACCAACCCACTATAAGCGAATCATGAACATATTGCAACACCCTCCAGCGGAGATCCCTCACGCTTGCGCGACACGGAGAGCACCATAGGATAGCACCAATAATAAAACATACAACTCAAACCAATCATGATCATCAATCAAAACGAATGTACTCAAACATCACAGGATAGTCACATATCATTGGATAATAATATATAGCGTTGAGCACCATGTTTAAGTAGAGATTATAGCGGGGAGGAGAGGTGTTACACTGCTGCCTAGAGGGGGAGAGAGTTGGTGATGACGGCGGTGAAGTTGTTGGTGTAGATCATTGTCATGATGATGGCTGCGACAGTGTTCCGGCGCCACCGAGAGAGAGGGGGAGAGAGCCCCCCTCCTCCTTCTTCTTCCTTGACCTCCCCCCCTAGATGGGAGGAGGGTTTCCCCTCTAGTCGTTGGTCTCCATGGCGGCGGAGGAGCAAGAGCCCCTCCGAAATTGGATCTCTCTCTCTGACGATGGGGCGGAGGGTGTTTTCTTAAGCGTGCCCATGCTTACCTCAACTCGTGAGCCAGCAAGTTAGTGCTCGGAGGCGGCTCAGAAACTCACCACTATGAGGAGGGCACCCATAATGTGCAGGCCTCACCCTCTTCCAAGTCCAAGGAGCCAATCGTCATCAATATCTCCGACGATGAGGAGTAGCTTCTCTTGTTAGCTCACTATAAGGACCTATGTTCAGCTAGCGAGATACATTGGTTAAGCATGTTCAGTTTACCTATTGCATGTGCTGCTCCTGCCTTTCCTTAACAAATTCTAATGAATTATCCCATGTACTGTTACCATGCAATCTGATCCTCTAGTATATATGTTCTATATATCGTGCAATGTGGTGCTCACTTATTAACTGTTTGGTTAATTTGTTGTCGTGTTCAGTTAACTGTTTGGTTCAGTTCTGCAATGTGATGTTCAATTCTTAGGGGCGCAGTTTCGTATTGTCTTGCATGTGAGAAATAAATCGAATTTGGTTATACAAAATACATGAGAAACAAATACAATTGCTAGATTTCCAATTTGTTAAGCATGCTTGGTTTGGTTAACTGTCTGATCTTCTAGTATGTTATATATTGTGCAATGTGGTTCTTAGTTAATGTTTGGTTCATTTGTTGTGGTGTTTAGTTAACTATTTGGTTCAATTCTGCAATGCGATGTTCAATTGTTGTGGGTGCAATTTTGTATTGTCTTCCATGTGAGAAAAAAAATCAAATTTCATTGTACAAAATACATGAGAAACAAATAAAATTGCTATATTTCGAAGTTGTTAAGCATGCTTGGTTTGGTTAATTGTCGGATCTTCTAGTATGTTATATATTATGCAATGTGGTGCTTAGTTAATGTTTGGTTCATTTGTTGTGGCGTTTAGTTAACTGTTTGGTTTAATTCTGTAATGCGATGTTCAATTGTTGTGTGTGCAATTTTGTATTGTCTTCCATGTGAGAAATAAAATGGAATTTGGTTGTACTAAATATATGAGAAATAAGTACAATTGTTATACTTCCAAGTTGTTAAGCATGCTTGGCTTGGGTAATCTGTCTGATCTTCTATTATGAGTATGTTATATTGTGCAATGTGGTGCTTTCGGTTAATGTTTGGTTCATTTGTTATGGTGTTTAGTTAACTGTATGGTTCAATTATGTAATGCGATGTTAAATTGTTGTGGGTACAATTTTGTATTGTTATGCATGTGAGGACTAAATCAAATTTGGTTGTACTAAATACATGAGAAACATATACAATTGCAGCATTTCCTAGTTCTTAATCATGCTTGGTTTTGATAAATGGCTTTTCCATGTGGCTCGAATTAATCTGCTGAATCTTGGTGTGTTTATTTTTCATCAACATATTTTCTTGATAGTATGCCAACCGATACGTCTACTGTCATTATTTATAATTTTTGACTCTTCCATGCCAATATTATACAACTTTTATATACTTTTGGCAACATTTTATATTATTTTTTGGGACTAACAAATTGATCCAAAGTGCAGTTCTGTTTGTTGCATGTTTTTGTTCATGAGAATATCCATATCAAATGAAGTACAAATGCAATAAAATTTTATGGAGAATTATTTTGGAATATATGTGATTTTTGGGAGGTGGAGTCAACGCAAACGGAGGCCCACGGCCTCCGCTACCCACCAGGGCACGCCTGCCCCCATTGGCGTGCGGTGGTGCCTTGTGGGCATCCCGTAAGTCGCTTGGGACTCTTCTTCGGGTGCAAGGAAGCTTGTATCCAGAAAAAAATTGTGTTAATATTTCAAGCGCCAATCGAGATTACGGATCTCGGATATTTAAGAAATGGTGAAGGGCCGAGCAGCAGGAACATGAAACGAGAGGGATAGATCCAATCTCGGAGGGCTCCTGCCCCTCCGCCTGCTCAGAGGCCATGGACCGGAGAATCCCTCCTCCCATCTAGGGGGAGGCCAAGGAAGAAGAAGAAGGAGGGCTCTCTCTCCCTCTCTCCCGGTGGCGTTGGACTGTCGCCGGGGCTAGTATCGTGACGATGATCTACACCAACAACCTTGCTACCGTCAACATCAACTTTCTCCCCTGTATGCAGCGGTGTAACCTCTCTATTCCCGTTGCAATTCTCTACTTAAACATGGTGCTCAGCACTATATATTATTTCTCAATGGTTTGTGGTTATCCTATGATGTTTGAGTAGATCTGTCCTGTCCTATGGGTTGATAGATGATCATGATTGGTTTGAGTTGTATATTTTATTTTGGTGCCGTCCTGTGGTGCCCTCCATGTCACGCAAACATGAGGGATCCTTGCTGTAGGGTGTTGCAATACGTTCATGATTCACTTATGGTGGGTGGCGTGAGTGACAGAAGCACATACCGGAGTAAGGGGGTTGTTGTGTATGGGATAAAGAGGACTTGATACTTAATGCTATGATTGGGTTTTACCTTAATGATCTTTGGTAGTTGCAGATGCTTGCTAGAGTTCCAATCATAAGTGCATATGATTGTAGCGACCCGACCCGAATGGATCAAGTCTCTGTGCTTAAGTGTCATCCCTGGATCGGTATCTTTGACACACCACGATTACTCGAGGATTTATAACAGAGGTAAATCACATGTATAGTAACGTAAATACTATTACCTCAATCCAAAATAAGCGGAAGTAACAAGGTTGTGGATTCCCATCAACACCAACGGCAAAGTTGAGTGTAGAAATCGTAACCCTAACGTATCACTTACTCGTAAATGCGAAAAATCTGCAACATGAAAGCGTTGCAGCCCGAAAACAATTGACACATGGAATATCTTTGGCAATGTAACACATAGAGAGTAATGAAAGAATAAGCCTATACTACATGCATATATGGCTGGTGGAAAGCTCTATGGTTATAATGTTTTTCTGCGAAAAGCCAATTTTCCCTACTCTTAAAGGAATAAATTTTATTTAACTATCATGGTGGTTGTTAAACATTGAGAATGGTTGACAGCATTCTCAATCCCAATTAAGTATCATCATGAAACCCAACAATATTAATTAAAGTAACATGATGAGATCAACAGGATAATCCAAGAACTAGATACTCAAGATGTCCATAACCGGGACACGGCTAACCATGATTAGTTTGTACACTCTGCGGAGGTTTATGCACTTTTCCCCACAAGACTCGATCTCCTCCGTTGGATTTCTACTTTTACATGGTGTTTGAGAAAGCGGATGACCGAGACATAGTCTTTCAGAAGCGTTTGCACCTTACGATGGGTAGACCGTACCACCTACAACCCCTACATCTTCTAGTCTACCACTGTAAGAGTTCACACAACTTAATCAACTATGCTAGAGCCCATAATAGCTTATGGCTGCACACGGAAGTTTCTAGCATGAATAATCTTATGATCCCTTTGAGCACGGGTGGCGGACCGTAGGATGATCACCACGGTATATCCCGGGATCTCCTAGGACAACATGGTATATCCCGGTGTCCGGCAAGTCCAGTATATCCCGGGGTGCCCCTAGCAATCCACCCGGATGTGTATTTAAGTTGCCACCTTAAGTAAACCATTAATTTAAGAATCTCACATCATCATGGAATACACTCACCCAATCCACGTCTACTAGCATAGCATAGCATAATAAGCAAGCGTAGAAGTAACTCCCAAGGGTTTGATAATAAAACAGGTAATAGGTACTACCTCAACTACTTCCCATCCCACACTTTAATTAGATCATAATCATGCAATGTTTGAGGATAGATCTAATGCATAAAAACTGGGTATGAAGAGTATATGATCAAAGTGTTACTTGCCTGTAATGTTGATGAAGATGATTCGCACTCAAACTCTTGATAGTTCTACTCGTCACACTCCGGTCAATCTATCGTAATCAAGCAATAGTAGTCACACATAAGCAATCACTCAAAACATCGGACCGAGCAGAAGAAAGCGATTAGGAAAACATCAAAACCAAGAAAATAACTCTTGCAACATAAAACAATTTCTAACAGTACCAAAATTATGTGAATTTGGCCTTATCAGAAAGTTTATGTCAAGAGCTTTAATTTGCAAAAAGAATCAACTAAATCGGAGTTACAAAACTCAAGTTATGATAAAACGAAGTTCAAATTCAAATCTGATCTAATTCAAATTTTAAACTTTCAAAAACATGTTTGAGTTGGACTACTGGAGAGAGGAGATAAATGTGAAGAAGTGGGCGTTGGTTTCATCTAATTTGGATGAGCGAGTAAAAAGTTATTGCTATTTGAAAAATCAGGGCCAAGCTGTTTTCTGAAAGAAAAAAAATAATTCTGACTAAGGTCTAATGTATAAATACGTAGACTAATTGATAATCTAATTATTCTATCGTATTAGTCTAAAAATAATAAACTATGGAAGTATAAGAAGAAAAAAAACAAAGAAAGATACCTTTATAAAAGGCGAGAAAAGACAACTTGGAGAGAAGACAATTTCCGAGGAAATCGCGCGGAGAGGAGAAAAATATTTTTCTTAAATGAATCTAGTCAAATCAAAATATTGACTTAACTCGAATCGGATGATTTTTGGAGGCTCTATGGGTCTATATTTATTGGTGGAAAAGAGGCTTAAAGGTGAAAGGCTAGGCAATGTGGGACTAAACATATATGTACGCAGATGAAATTTGAAAAGGATCATGCGCTAAAAGTTCGGCCCGGCCGCGCGCGTATACTGGCTGCATTTTTTTTTCCAAAGTCGATTTTTTTTTTCTGAAATTTGTTTAAAAAAAACTAAACATTAACGAAAATAAAATAAAAGACAAAAGAAAACAAAAGAAAAACGGGACGGCCTGCTACTATGCTACGCATGTGGGCGACAGTTAGTTTCAGGCGCGCGCAGTTTTTGTTATTTGTTTTTTTAAAACAGAAAGCGATAAACTGAAAAACGGAAATAAAATTAAAACTTTATATAGGCATATTATATATCACAATTTTCAGAAAAAGATTTCCTACAAGCTGAACATTTTTCTAGAGTCAAATAAAATACACACAAGTTCAGAAAATTCAAAGAGTGCCGCTGGTCTAATAAAATCCAATAAAAAATCATTTTAAAAATACCAAAATTAATTCAAATTGATTTTCTCTCCAATTTTCTGATGTAGGGAATCATGTTACCCTATTTTCCATATATTTTATTTTTGGAGAAAAATAATTTGAATAAAACTCAATAACTCCAAATTGAAAATAAATTCAAAAGAACTTTGAATTTAATCCTTCGAAACTCCCAACTCATATTTCATATAATTTGAAGAAGTCATTTTATCTTCGCTCGTGAAAATCATTGAGTTGCATAAAGTTTCAGAATTGAAAATATTCTCAAATGAAATTCAAATATTTTCAATACCCCTTCTCGTCTAAATAAATGGAAGAAGTCATGTCATCTTCTCTCCAGGGTTTTGTGGTGAAAAGAATTTGAATTCACGGAGATCACGAATGCAAAATGAAAGTTTGGGAAAGTCCTTTTATTCCCTCTCATTTAACTTTCAAAAAAAAATTCAAATGTCACTCAACTTCACACAATAAATCAAACAATCAATCATAACTATCTATTTGTTTATAACATTCCAAAATTTAGAATTTTGGGATGTTACAATGATCCAAGTACGAAAAGTATGTTAGCTCATGCCTCTCCCTCATATAAAATTGCAACAATGATTACCGGTTTAGTTATCGATCACCTAGGAACAAATGACTTTCTGGTGTGACAAAAGCCATCTACTTTTATTATCTTGCAATTTATTCGTAGTTTTATTCTCGCAAAGTACTTCTAGTTTTATTCTTGTTCTAGGTAAAGCAAACGTTAAGTGTGCGTAGAGTTGTATCGGTGGTCGATAGAACTTGATGGAATATTTGTTCTAACTTTAGCTCCTCATTGGGTTCGACACTCTTATTTATCGAAAAGGCTACCGATGATCCGCTATACTTGTGGGTTATCACCAACCCATTACTATGCAATTGCAGGAACCATTCTAATATTTAGGGTTTTAACAATTTGGTCCTGCACATGTAGGTCCTGCCGTCAGAGGTTTTGACCTTTGTTCGACTCATTTTGCATATGGGGAAATGAGTTGTCCATGAATATCATTCAAGTCAAGAAACTTAGAAAGATTGTTAGGATAAAGAACTAGCAACGAAAAACAATAAGATATTTGTCTGCACAATGAAGAAGACATCAGTGAACTACATGATGGTACTAACTCTTATTCCTTGTCTTTTTATTCCTTTGCACCATTTCCAAATTTAGAGAAGATATTTATGCATATATTTGTTTTCAGGCCTTTCCAAAGCAGTTCACTGATGATTACCTCTCAAACCACCTGTATGTTTAGGAGGCGAGGAAGGTATTTGTACAACACCTATGGTACAATATTGAAGTCTTCCTCAAGAGGACAAAGGATGAACGGCGGTCAATCATCCATAGGCATTGGCCTAAAGTTGCAAGGACCTTCAACATCATTGAAGGCTCAATATTCGCCTTCCGCTTTAGCAGTTTTCCAGATGAGATTCATCTGTCTATCTACCGTCTATGATGCTAATTTCCAAAGGTTATAGATGTTGCATGTGAAACTTGGTGCTGGTGCAGTTGTGTAATGGGGTAGCTAGATACATAGCAACAAGGAAGAGTGTTACATTAATGTTCTAATGATGTCTAGATATACGTAGAAGAGCAGCAGGAACAACAACAACAACACAACCCTGTTTGGATACTCAACTTAGCTAGAGGTTAGAGTTACTTTCTAGCTCATGACTAACCCTGAACTAATCCATCCAAAGAGTTGTTTGGATGGCAGGGTTAGATTGACAATAAATGCACTAGGAGAACTAGCTCAAACTAGTCCTCATGTTTAGATATACTTTAGGGCTATTTGAGCCCGAACTAGCTCAAACTAATTGTATCCCATGGATACATCAGTGGTTAATCAGCCGATAATTGGTAAGAATGCACTAAACTCCTTCCGGCCCATAATATAAGATGTTAATTCATCTAATATGTGAGTATATTGGATGTTATAAGATACTCCTTCCGTTCCTAAATATTTGTCTTTTTAGAGATTTCAAATGGCCTACCACATACGGATGTATATAGACATATTATAAAAGAGTGTTGTACTACATCATTGTGCAATTGCTGTTAGCTTCTAATATTAACTTGGTGCTTCTAGGTACATATGTCATTGGTAAAGATCCGTGCTTCGACCCTTTCTGCGTATGGGGCAATGAGATATCGATGAACCAACATCAAGTGAGGAAGCTGATAAAGATTGTTAGTAAAATGGGTCCAAAGATGGCAATTAAACTATTTGTTTACACTTTATCCAAGACAATAGCGAACTGCAGGATGGTATGTAAGAACTATGTAGCCTTCTTTTTACTGCCCATAATGAGTTGTGTTAGATGGCAATGTCTGAATCTTTTTCCTTTGCAGTGGTTGCCAAAGTAGTTTACTCAAGATTACCTCTCAAACTATATGATTGGTGGGCATGCAAAGGTTAAAGTATTTGTACCAGAACACGATGATTATCTTGATGTTTTCATGAAGACCGTGAAGGATGGGCGGTCGGCCATTACAAGGGGTTGGACTAGAGTCGTGCGTGCCTTCTGCATGGAAGAGGGCACAATATGGGCATTCCGCTTCACCTTGTTCAGCAACCAGAATATATTTCGCCTCTTTCTTTACCGTCTTTAAAGTACAAGTATACAACTGTGCTTCATCATTCTTTATTTGGTTCTTATGTAATTCTTGAACACATGTCCTATGAATCGAATAATGCATTGGTTGTTTGAACCTGATAGATATGAATAAAGCTGTAGCATACATTCAAATTCAAATCCAAATTCGGTACAATTTGGAAAAGCAGCAATTAAATAACAGTGAAATTACGCTCTCCAGGTTGTTACGGCACATACGGTTTGTAAAACACAATTTTTTGCGATATCCACCATAATCCGAGACGGTTCACAAAGAGGAAACGTGTGCAAGCATGCACATAGTTGCCGTTTACCAAAGCGTGTCGATGTCGGAACAATATCACAAATGGTGCGGGCAAACTAAGCGTTTGTGTTAGTTGCCTTATCGCATTACCGATTCGCAACCATGAACTGTTTACGATGAAGTATGCATCATAAGCGTTGCACCACGTAATAAGCGTGTGCATTAGTTGTCGGTAATGCGGCGATGTTACGATGGTCCGACGCGTTTCGTAATCCTGTCCGACACTTGTACGACGATTAGCTAATCTTCTTAACAGTGAACCGTTTGTGATGGGCCGGCATCATACACATTCTATAATAGTGAACCGTTTATGATGAACCGCGCATCGTAAACGTAATACCATAGAGTACCGACTGCGATGGCAATGCGAGCGAAGCGAGTAGGAGTCTTGTCGGGCCCTATCCTCGGCGGTTTTACGGGTGTATTGGGAAGGACCCCCTATTGCCCACACTCACTTGGCGACGGTTCCAAATGCCGTCACGGAAAGGGGTTAAAAACCGTTTGTATAGGACCGACGCGTACAAGTGCTATATGGTGTAACTGAGTGCTGAAGCTATATGATGTTATACTCTGATGTATTTCAATTATGAAATCCTGGTTCCATGATACAAAAATGAAATATATTGTGTTCTTAATATGAAATGTCAATTTTATCAATAAATGGATTAATAATAATAGGCCAATTAGCCTGCTTATTGGGTTTTTCTATTGCAAACGGTTATTGAGACAACACCGTGGGCGATGACCTCAGGCAAGCCACATAATTTCTAGCAAGTAAACGTGTTGGATCAATGAACAATCACACATGATTTCCTCTATAAAACTGTTTGTGTTAGGCCACCTTGCGCAAATATTTTCCACATAAAAGTGTGTATGATGGACAGCCTATGCCACACTTTTCTTCTACGCATACTGCATGATGCGTTCAATAACACAAATGATAAATTGTTAATATAAATGCGCAATGGCAACGCTTATCACGAGAGGATTTGATGGGGAAAATTGTGTGTGTGATGTACGTGCGACGGAAATGTTTGTCCAGGATTCAGCGTGTGGGATGTACATACGAACGAAAATGTATTTCTTGGATTGACTGTGGGATGTACATACAAAGCGGAAACATATTCGATGGATTTACTCATGGGATGTACATACAAACGGAAACGTATGGCTTGGATTCACTGTGTGGGATGTATTTACAAACGGAAAGAATTGGGCTTGTATAGTTGTCTGTGATGGTCGCCTGATCGCACACAAGCTCTTTTTGACCCACGTGAGTGACCAGAGGGCCTATCCCCGACGGTTTCTGGGTTGTGTGGGAAGGACCCCCTATCGCGTACACAGACAAGGCGACGATTTAAAACTCTGTCGCGGAAAGGGGGTAAAAATTTGTATATGCAGTCTTGCACGAGTGCTAGGTGCATGCGGAGACAATAGGTAGGGTATGGGTGGGTACAACCCCCTTCTGCCCAAGCTCATACCCACAGAAACCTTCCATACCCACCCACTTAAATACCCTATTGGGAAACATAGTAGGAAACAAAAAAAATCATCCTACGATCAACCAGGAACACTATGAAGATGTGGTTTGGATCGGATCGTTACCAACTCCGAGTTGCAGTGAAAGAAGAGTCGGTGTAGATCGTACTTGAAGTCCCTCGAACCGTCGATGAATGATCCTCAAACTGTCGACGAACGATCCCTCGAATGGAAGACCGAAAGCATGACCTCTCCATAGTTTACAAGTGTACGGTCTTCATGATCCGGCAACGTCTCACCGTCTAGAGCTAATCACCGCCGGAGAATTAGAGGGAGGAAATTAGAACCACACTGAGCTTCTAATTATGAGGACTAGAGAGGCACTACAAAATTTGCTCTATTTTGCGATGTTTCACTTGTGTCACGTAAAATGTACTAGCGACGTTTTCCAGCCATCAGCCCCACTGTCACCGAAGCTCCGTCATAAAAAAATAAAATCTAGACGGTACCACTTTGTTTGTCATGCAAGATCGCATTTTAGGCAACGAACCAGAAAATGTCATTGATGGCCGTTTTCGGTGATGGCCCAGAATGTCACCTATGATAACCCAATCTATCACCTAAGATCTTTTCTACAACGATAATCCGTCTCCGGTGATCGGTTTGTGGGTTTGACCATTCAAAGATTCTGACAGGTGGGGCGTGCAGTTGCTGACATTGCTCCTTCCATGTGGGTCCACCTTGGGTTTTATCACTGATGGTCCCATCAGTAATAAGTCAACGTCAGTTTTGACCGGTCAACCCTGCTGACATATGGCCCAGAAGATGCTGATGTGGCTGCTTACATGTGGGACCAGACATTGGTGACGACATGCATTTACAAAAATACCGCCGCATGTAGAAAAAAATATGTAATTCATATATTATTAATTTTGCCGGCGAACCTATATTTAATTTGTAATTTTAGGAAAAAGGAATCAAAATTTGAATCAATAGAATATGAGAATTCAAAAATTGGCTATAGATCTTTCATTATAAGTGAAAGTTGACATTTTACAAGGAGAAGTAGAGGACATAATCTCGGATAGTACAAAGTAGAAAAAGGAAAATAAAGTTGACTATAATCATGAGGCCATCGGTGTTTTTCACACGCTGTCTTGTGCTGACACTGTGGAATTCCTTAACGGGTGACTAAGCATTGCCTCCATATCTCTTTGCCTTTTTTTCAAAGACAATGGATTTCTTCTGTTGATCCATCTTGAAATCTTCAATCTCTTGTAGCTGCTTCTTTTTGAGTTCTTTAATTTATACTATCTAGGCAAAAAGTATTTCATTTAGCTCTTCATGAAACATATCACTTGCCTTTTTTGCATCTGCCTCTTGAGTTGCAATGATGTGCTCTAGCTCACGGATGTGTTCACGAGAGGATGAGTTCTTCCTAGAGGATGAGACGCCCATGCTCAAAAGTAATGTGCTCGAGGAGCTCTTTTCCTCAATAATTTCTGCATTAGGTATTACTGTCGTATCAAGCTGTCTTGATGGTGTACGTTTGATTCTCAATTCATTCTGCAATATCATTGATAGCGCTGTTAGAGCAGTGTTTGATATTTTTATAATTATTGTCAGACTATACATTTGAAGTCTATAAATTAGACAGTACTTACGATCCGTTTTTGTGCAGTCAGACTCAATGTAGGTTCTTTCTTTGTAGTGCGCATACGTACGAGCAATTCTCCATCAGATTGATTATCAATATTGTCCTTAGGCTTATATCAGATTCATCAATTGCTAAACAATAATACTGCAAGTCATATAACAATCCAACATAAAGCATTTGCAACAAGGTAGTTCAAATACTTGCAAATGTCTAAAGTGGGAATCACATTTTGTATGTGCAGTGTTTTGGCTTAGCTTCATAGTAGATAGTTTCCCTTGTTTCTTGGCACGATATGAAGCTCAAATTTAGTACGACGTGTCCATAAGTACAAATTGACAAGTTGAATAGCGAATATTGTGTATTACATACATTGAAGTGATCCTCACACCAATAGTCCACAAGTTTCTCCCAATTTTTTTCATTTATATACTCTGTGTTCAACGATATAGCCTGCCCACGGGTGCATTTTTTACCTTGTTCCAGTAATTATTCCTATCTGGAATATTGAAACCACATTTCCTCATAATACCAATGCACATTTCTGCGGAAAATACATTCTTAGGGTCAGTGTGAACCTTTCCCTGCAGAAAACATATAGCCATTTAGGATAGAACATATACACATCTAGGTTTAATAAAACTTTGACAGTATAAATTCAACTTGAAGATGAATTAGCAACCAGGAAAGAATATTTAACCATGTGAATAGATGGGTAGTTCACTATAGATCTTGTTGCACTTGTGATGATTAATATTTTTACACTCATCTACCTTAGTTCAAACTGATATATTTCATTTATAAAAGAGATATTCGCTCTGATATTGCTACTAATGAATAATGAATGCAAAGGATTCCACAAATCCTCTCTTTGATGTGTTTCCATAGGAAATGGGCTAAAAAGGGAAGAAATCACATGTGGAAATGGAGGGGAAGGAAAATGGAATCAATATGAGGTGTTTCTGCGAAACAAGGCAAAAGACGGTGTTCCATACAGGTGCGAGTGCTAGTACGTGCCCGTATGGCATGGAAACCGAGGCAGATCATCCACCTGAACAACTTTTATAAAGGGGACCCAATCAAAAAGCCAACATGGGAGGCCGTGCAGAGCGTTGATAGCATCTAGAACATCATATTCTTCTTCTTCATCCACAAATTCTAGCCACTTCCATTTCCATCTCCATAGCCACCATCACCACCATAGTACTTCCTCATCAAGTTCATACTTGTAATCGTGCATCGCACAAGGCATCCATTGTAAGACATATTTGCAACCAATTATTCTTCAAGATGTGTTCTTCAATGTTTT
Organism: Aegilops bicornis; assembly: GCA_021605145.1. Classification (NCBI taxonomy): domain Eukaryota; kingdom Viridiplantae; phylum Streptophyta; class Magnoliopsida; order Poales; family Poaceae; genus Aegilops; species Aegilops bicornis. The sequence goes on from CM038669.1 coordinate 362,614,810, forward strand.
CTTCTCGTGATCTGATATCCACGTGTGAGTAGTTCGATAAGGTATGGGTTGTGGCATGAGCCTTGCAACCTTCTATATTTGTTGTGGGGATCAATGGAAGGGCTTTGAATTAACGTCCCGTATGTGTGAAATGAAATTGTTCCGTAGATGTCTCTTGTCTTATCCGCGATCTTCATCCATGTAGGTACGCATGATCATGGAGATCGAGCCACGGGGAGGCTAGGAGTAAGGAGACCGTGAAGTGTTGTAGAGAACACTAGTGACAGTAAGGTTTAGTAGGGTAACACGGATCCTATCCTTGCGGATACATGAGGTGTAGTCATTAAATGCCCGAAGCTCTTATTTGATTTCAATATCTTAATTATCGAGGCAACCTCGCGATGAATAGGGCTTGCGGTAGGACAACTTATTCTTGATGCGGGACTCGTGACGGTCAAGATGTTATTGTTGGGGAACACAAGATTTCAAAAATTTACCTACGATCACACAAGATCTATCTAGGAGATGCATAGAAAGCGGCCCGGGGAGAGTGTGTCCACGTGCCCTCGTGGGCCGAAAGTGGAAGCGTTTAGTAACGCGGTTGATGTAGTCGAACGTCTTCGCGATCCAACCGATCCAAGCATCGAACGTACGACACCTCCGCGTTCAGCACACGTTCAGCTCAATGACATCCCTTGAGCTCTTGATCCAGTTGAGGCCGAGGGAGAGTTCCGTCAGCACGACGGCGTGGCGACGGTGATGATGATGTTACCGGCGCAGGGCTTCGCCTAAGCACTACGATGATATGACCGAGGTGTGTAACTGTGGAGGGGGGCACCGCATACGGCTAAGAGAAGACTTGGTGTGTCTTTGGGGTGCCCCCTCCCACTTATATAAAGGGGGAGGAGAGGTGGCCGGCCCAAGGGGGGGGTATGGGGTGAGTCCTACTTGGACTCCCGGTCCAAGTAGGATTCGGCCCCCGCTTTCCTATTCCCACTAGGAGAAGGAGGGAAGGAGGAGGAGGAGAGAAGGAAAGGAGGGCCGCCCCCCAATCCTAGTCCAATCGGTTTGGGCTTGGGGGCGCGCACCTCCACCTGGCCGCCGCCTCCTCTCTCCACTAGGGCCCATGAAGGCTCATTAACTCCTCGGGGGGGGGGGGGGGGTTTTGGTAACCCCTGGTACTCCGGCAAATGTCCGAACCTTTCCGAAACCATTCCGGTGTCCAAACACAACCTTCCAATATATCAATATTTCTGTCTCGACCATTTCGAGACTCCTCGTCATGTCCGTGATCTCATCCGGAACTCCGAACAAACTTCGGTATATCAAATCACATAACTCATAATACAAATCGTCAACGAACATTAAGCCTGCGGACCCTATGGGTTCGAGAACTATGTAGACATGACCGAGACACATCTCTGATCAATAACCAATAGCGGAACCTGGATGCTCATATTGGCTCCTGCATATTCTACGAAGATCTTTATCGGTCAAACCGCATAACAATGTACGTTGTTCCCCTTTTCATCGGTATGTGACTTTCTCGAGCTTAGATCGTTGGTATCATCATACCTAGTTCAATCTCGTTGCCGGCAAGTCTCTTTACTCGTTCCGTAATGCATCATCCTGCAACTAACTCATTAGTCACATTGCTTGCAAGGCTTATAGTGATGAGCATTACCGAGGGGGCCCAGAGATACTTCTCCGATACACGGAGTGACAAATCCTAATCTCGATCTATGACAACTCAACAAACACCATCATAGACACCTGTAGAGCATCTTTATAATCACCCAATTACGTTGTGACGTTTGATAGCACACAAGGTGTTCCTCCGGTATTCGGGAGTCGCATAATCTCATAGTCATAGGAACATGTATAAGTCATGATGAAAGCAATAGCAATAAAACTAAACGATCATTTATGCTAAGCTAACAGATGGGTCTTGTCCATCACATCATTCTCTAATGATGTGATCCCGTTCATCAAATGACAACACATGTCTATGGTTAGGAAATTGAACCATATTTAATTAACGAGCTAGTCAAGTAGAGGCATACTAGGGACACTCTATTTGTTTATGTATTCACACATGTACTAAGTTTCCGGCTAATACAATTCTAGCATGAATAATAAACATTTATCATGATATATATATATATATATATATATATATATATATATATATATATATATATATATATATATCAACCTCATTATTGCCTCTAGGGCATATTTCCTTCGCCGGTGTCAAAACCATGGCGGATCTCGAGTAGGGGGTCCCGAACTATGCGTCTAGGCGGATGGTAACAGGAGACAAGGGACACAATGTTTTACCCTGTGTTCGAGCCCTCTCGATGGAGGTAAAACCCTACTCTGCATGATTAATATTGATGATATGGGTAGTACAAGAGTTGATCTACCACGAAATCAGAGAGGCTAAACCCTAGAAGCTAGCCTATGGTATGATTGTTGTTCTTGGTACTACGGACTAAACCCTCCAGTTTATATAGACACCGGAGGCTAGGGTTACACAGAGTTGGTTACAAGGAAGGAGATCTACATATCCGTGTTGCCAAGCTTGCCTTCCACGCCAAGGAGAGTCCCATCCGGACACGGGCGAAGTCTTCAATCTTGTATCTTCATAGTCCAACAACGGCCAAAGGTTATAGTCCGCTGTCCGGATACCCCTAATCCAGGACTCCTCAAGAGCCCCTAGACCAAGCTTCAATGATGACGAGTCCGGCACGCAGATTGTCTTGACATTGCAAGGCGGGTTCCTCCTCCGAATACTTCATAGAAGATTTTGAACACGAGGATCGTGTCCGGCTCTACAAAACAAGTTCCACATACCACCGTAGAGAGAATAATATTTTCACAAATCTAATCTGCTAACGTATTCCGTAGCGTGACATCACACCACAGCCAAGCCTTTATTCAAATCGTTTTTCACACCCCACCTCAGCGGCGTTTAGCGGCGGTTTCCTTGGCACGTCTTGTCGAAGCAGAGATCGTGTCCCCTTATCACGGGATTCTCATCAATATGGACATGGGTAACCCAACCGCGCCATTGATTATGGCACTTGGGGGATAAGCGAGTTTTACCTGGCTAGTGGGGACGCATAGTTTGGTCCGCCCATATAAAGGGATAAGGATTCACCTTTTTCTACCCACGCCTTCTTCCTCCTTGCTCATCCATTCTTCGCGCACTCGAGCTCCAGCGCCCAAGTCCACATTCCTATCCTCAACCTTCTCCAACGATGTCCGGAGCGGGAGGCAAGTGGATGGTCTCCTCCGTCATGGAGGGACACATCAAGAAGCTGAGCGGAGCCGGATACCTGTCCGACAATATCGCACACCGGCTCCCAGAAGCGGGGCAGCTCATCCCCACCCCCAGGCCCCACGAGAGGGTAGTGTTCCTTACCCATTTCCTCCGTGGACTGGGATTTCCCCTTCACCCATTCATCCGGGGGCTCATGTTCTACTACGGCCTGGATTTCCACGATATGGCCTCGAACTTTATCCTCAACATATCGGCGTTCATCGTCGTGTGCGAGGCCTTCCTCCGCATCAAACCCCACTTTGGCTTATGGCTGAAGACCTTCAATGTCAAACCGAAGGTGGTGAGTGGCCAGCAGGCGGAGTGCGGAGGGGCCATGGTGGGCAAAATGCCCAATGTCACACGGCTCGAGGGCTCCTACGTGGAGACCATAAAGGGGTGGCAATCGGGGTGGTTCTACATCACCGAGCCGCGCGGCACCACATGGGCGGCGGCCCCCGAATTCGATCCGAATCCTCTGGCAGCTCACCTCCTGGAAAGAGAAGGGCCTGCCCTGGGGTAGTCCGGGAGAGCTGACCGGACTCCAAACCTATATCCGAAACATGGTGAACAAGAAGCTCAAGTTTGTCAACGTTGTCCAGGTCATGCTCATCCGCCCGATCCTCCTGTGTCAACAACGGGCGTTCAACTTGTGGGAGTTCGACCCGGCCCAGCACCAAACTCTGAGCGAGCTCTTCGACACAACACACGAGGATGCTTGGAAGGTGCTATTTAAGGGCGTCGAGGTTCCCCCTCCCCTTATCGAGGATCGCGGATTCAGCGCAAAGCGCCAAGCCAGCGCGGTAAGATATTTTATCTCTTGCAGGGTATTCATTTTTCATAGTTTAACTACGTGCGGGACTTGAGCTTCCATGCCTTTGACAGGAATGGGTGGAGACATCGGGGCAGATTGATTGTCCAGCCCCCCTACCCGAAGACCCCGCCGACGCTCTCCTGACGGAGATGCTTACTCCGGCTCCTTATGAGGTGCCGGAGAAAAAGGTCAAGAAGAAGGCCACGGGAACCCGAAAGAGTTCCCGGCGCCAGGTGTTATCAGACTCATCATCCGACGACTCCGAGACGCACTCCTCCCATGGAAACAAGGAGGAGGTTGATAAAGGTTCTTCCCCTCCAGCCGGGGAAGATAAGAAGAGGAAGGCCGCCTAACCGGGAGGCCGGAGGGTCAGAAGGAAGCACTCTCCCTCCGGACTACTCCGCCACCGCCGTCGACAGCGAAGACGAGTGGCCACCCAGGGCCAAGCCCCTGGCAAGATCGTAAGTATTCGGACACCAGAGTAACTCGTGGCACCGTTTAATTGCACAGCTTCTTCTAACACCGGACACGGTTATGCAGTCCGTCCCGGGCCCGTATCGACGTATCCTCGTCGAGCGGTTCTTTGGACCCGTCGGCCATGAGCAGCGGAGGATCACTTCCGACCGCCTCCACCCCTCGCCCTACGGACAACGCCGAGGTGTTGTCTCAAAGGGCACCGAGCCGAGGGGAGTTAGTCCTGGAGGTGCCACAAAGCGACCTTCCGGACTGCAAGCGCAGAGGGAGCAAGGCTCCCAAGGGCTCCACGTTCGGCCCTGGGCCGAATACCGCACCGGAACCTCCAGTGGTTCCGGACTCCGGTAGGCACCCCCCACTAAGAGGAGCAAGTTTACCGTGCGGTGACCTCCGTCAATCGGAGGCACCGGATAATTCTTTGGAGGTGCTTAACGGCGCCTCCATCGACGAAACACCGCACTATTATGAGTCGCTGATCCGAAGGATTCGATCCGCCAAGAAATGGGCTGACTGAAGCTTGTGCCAGCCTTCTAACAAGGCTTTGAGGTAAGTATTAAAAATATAGGAAAATATTACCGCATAGACAGTAGCCCCTGATGCCCTGTTTGGTCTTCGCAAACAAAAGCCGAATAGGGGATCAAATAATATCTGCAGGAGTCTAATACAAGTATGTCTATATGTGTATGCATGCTTCCCCGACCTCTTGCCGCACTAATCATGCTGGAGGTCGCCATAGATCGAAAGCGGAGAACCTCGAGCGGTCCGAGAAAGAGCTCGGCCTTGCCAAGAAGCAGCTCGAGGAGAATAAAGGTAAGTAATACCTTGTGTAAGTATATAAAAAGATGCAGTTGCAAAAATGACAGGATCATTGTGGATATACCGGGGCCACGACCGAGGTGGCGACCCTGAAGCAAGCGCTGTCCGAGGCCGAAAACAAAGCGACATGGAGCGCTACCAGCGGGGAAACAAGAGGCGCGGGTGGCGGAGGTGCAGAAGAGCTCGTGCTCTCGTGAAAAAACACGAGTCCGGGCTTGACTCAAGACGCGAGAGTCCGAGCTTGCCTCGGCCCTCGAGAGCGCCAAGCATGCCAAGGCCGAAGCCCAAAAGGCCCTCCAGGAAATTGAGGCGATGAAGAAGATAGCGGCAGGTTAGGCATTCATTATGCAAAGCAAGCACGTGAAAGTGAATTACTTGTTACTTACCCGAGTCTGGAGCTCTCCAGGAGCATTAGCAGATTTGCCCCACAGTGTGTCAGATGCCGTAAAGCACTACCGAGCCGAGGAGGGGAGCTCGACGGAGAAGGTGTTCTCGGGTCTCGATGATACCGAGGCCGAACACCCGGCGTCTTTAAGCCGACCAGTCAAGCAATTGGTCGAGCTCCATAAGGCGGCCGAACAGGCCATGAAGGGTCTTATAGTCCGGCTGTGGCTGGAGAGGCCATGCCGAGAGCTACCGGGCCGGGTGAAGCAGCCTTGTGGATGCACATCCTTGGCTTGAGGTCATCAAGCGCTCTGCTCAAGATCGAGGGCGCCCATGCGCTGCCGTGTTAAAGTACACACTGAGGCAAGATGAATGACTGAGAAGCTGGTGAAGGATGGGCCACCGCAGGGCAAGGAGCATCTCCACCCTGAAATGTACTATGAGGGCATCCTGAAGGGTGCCCGCCTTGTGGCGGATGATTGTTCCAAAGATGTAATATTTGAGTAAACTCGCTTGTGTGATCCTGTACGCTGAACACTTGTTCATATGCGCTATGCAACGCTTGTTTGAATTTAAAATATTACATTCTGTGCGGCCGTTTATTAAATCTGAGAGATGGTGAGTCGTCGGCTTCTGCCCCCATGCCACGAGTGCTGGGGTGTTCGGGATAAACCTGAGCACTCTTTTTCCCATTCTAGGGTCCTTCGAGGGAGGTGCTCAGCACAACAAACAAGGCAATCGGACTATAATGCTTTATCACTCTCACTTAGCCAGAGAATTCTATAATTTTAAATTTTGGCGAAGCCCCTAGTATTTGGAAGACCGAGTTCAGGCCGCTATACACGCCTAAGCTGGACAAAGCCGACTCCTCGCCCTAAGCGGCATAAGTCTTTAGGGACTCGAAACCTCTCGAACAGCGACCAACTCTCGCCTTATCATGACAGTCAGTTTTTGCTTTCTCTACTGAGGTGCTTAGCCCAGCTGAACCGGGGCACAATCGCAGCAGTTCTCCCAGTGCTACCTTAGCCGATATAGCGGAACGTAAGGTACCAAAACATGGGAGCCGGGCAAACCCAACTATTGACCCAAGACATGATTCGGAGCTGATGCATATAATGCTATAAGTTCGGGGTGCCGCACTTTGTGAAAGTGTTCGGACTTCTCACGCCGTATTATGGGGTGCTTAAGCCCCTGGCGTATTGACCGTACCAAAGTGTACGGGTGCTAAATGTCATGAATGAACATGTATATATAAAAAGGGAAGGAATAGAGAATGCGGAAATAGACTAGTGCTATGCATTGTTTATTCAAAAAGGTGCATTAAAGCAGGACGATACAAGTAGTGCGATAAGCAAAAAATGGGACTATTTGACATGTCTCCGCCAAGGGTAAGCTGCGGAATGGTATTTAAAGCAGGTATTTCGCTCGTTATAGAGACCACACAGGAGTTCCATGATGCGACGTAGCTTTCGCCCCTGGTCCTTGTATCGTGTGTTCGCAATTATATCTTGCCGGACAGGGCTTCAGAGAATAAAGTCCTGAAAGAGAGAAAAATAACAAAGTAGGGAGCCCCTAGTGCGGTTGAGCAGCGTTTGAGGCGTCTTGTAGTCGTGCCCCTCCCCTGTGCCCATGGTATTTTCAATGCGTAATTATATGCTGCGTGCACGATGTCGCCATTTGGCTGGGGCTGGGGTAGGGGCTGCATTACTATCTTGAGCTTCCGGAGCGTGCCGGCGGTCTTGTTGCGATTACTCCGGCGCGCTTGAAGGCGTTCGGGCGTTTGGTCGCCGGATGGAGAATTGCCTTGAGAGGCTGCTTTGTACTTCGCTGCGAGGGCCGCAGGTGCTCCTCCATTCGGAGAAGGCGCTCTGTGTTTCCATTAATGCCGTGATGACCCCGAGGTCCTGGCATCTTGAGCTTGAGGTATGCATAGTGCGGCACCGCATTGAATTTTACCGTCACGGTTCGCCCGGCGATGCATGATAGCCACTGCGGAACGGGACTATATCGAAGATTAACTCCTCGCTTCGTAAATTATCCGGGGATCCGAAGACCACTTCCAGTGTGACTGAGCCTGTGCAATGGGCCTCTACTCCTGGTATGACGCCTTTAAAGGTCATTTTTGTGGGTTTAATCCTTGAGGGATCTATACCCATTTTTCGCAGCTTTGTGTCACAGTAAAGCAGGTTCAGAGCTCTTGTCATCCGTCCATAAGGACTCGAGTGAGGTGAAATCCGTCAATGATTGGGTCTAGGACCAATCTGGCCCGAATCCATAAGTGGCGGATACTAGTGGGGTGGTCCCTGCGATCGTAAGTGATCGGGCAGGAGGACCATGTGTTGAACTTTGGGGTGACTGGCTCCAACGCGTATACATACCTTAACGCGCGCTTCCGCTCCCTATTGGGGATATGGGTTGCGTATATCATGTTCACCGTCCGCACTTGTGGGGGAAACCCCTTCTGTCCTCCGGTGTTCGGCGGTCGGGCTCCTCCTCGTCGCCGCTATGTAGCCCCTTGTCTTTGTTTTGGCATTTAACTTGCCGGCCTGCTTGAACACCCAACAATCCCTGTTGGTGTGGTTGGTAACTTGTCGGGGGTGCCATGTATCTGACACGAGCGATCGAGTATATGGTCCAAACTGGACGGGCCCGGAGTACTTCGTTTGGATGGCTTTTTCCGCTGACCGGGCTTGGAGCCTCTGAATCTGGCATTGACTGCCGTATCCTCTGTATTGTTGCTGTTGATGTGCCGCTTGTGTTTGTTGCGACGTGACCTACCATTGCCGTCCTTGGTATCCGAAGTACCAGGGTTCTTTGATATGTTATTGCTGCGAGCCAGCCAGCTGTCCTCTCCCGCACAAAAGCGGGTCATGAGCGTCGTGAGGGCTGCCATAGATTTTGGCTTTTCCTGGCCAAGGTGCCGGGCAAGCCACTCGTCACGGATGTTATGCTTGAAAGCTGCTAGAGCCTCTGCATCCGGACAGTCGACGATTTGATTTTTCTTCGTTAGGAACCGTGTCCAGAATTGTCTGGCTGATTCCTCTGGCTGTTGAATTATGTGGCTCAAGTCATCGACATCTGGTGGTCGCACATAAGTGCCCTGGAAGTTGTCGAGGAATGTGGCTTCCAGATCTTCCCAATAGCCAATGGATTCTATTTGGCATTTATTAAGCCAATGTCGAGCTGGTCCTTTAAGCTTGAGTGGGAGGTATTTGATGGCGTGTAGATCGTCACCACGGGCCATGTGGATATGCAGGAGGTAGTCCTCAATCCATACCGCAGGATCTGTTGTACCATCGTATGATTCAATATTTAGGGTTAAAAACCCTTTGGGATTTGATGATCCATTACTTCATCTGTGAAGCATAGGGGGTGTGCGGCGCCTCTGTATTGGGCTATATCACGACGCAGCTTGAATGAGTCTTGTCTACTGTGTTCGGCCCGGCCGGATTTACTTTTACTGTATCCGGCGTGACGGTTATCGTCTCTCGTAGTGAGGCGCCCTCGCGATCCGTAGATCGATCTTGCTTGCTTTGCTTTATCTTCCAATATGTCTCGCAGGTCTAGCGTATTTCCCTGTGCCTCGACATTTTTCTTTGAATGGCGACGGGGTGCGGCTTGAGCTTTTGGCTGAAATATGTCTCTATCGCGGCCGCGAGGTGGCCGATCAACGCGTCATACCGGGGATGTAGGTTTTAATGCTTCCTCCTCTAATCGGGGTAGCAACCTGCACTTTGGGTAGCTCTTGGAGGGGCGTTCGAGTTCATATTCCTCGGCCGCAAGGACTTCAGTCCATCTGTCAGCTAGCAGGTCTTGATCAGCTCTGAGCTGCTATTGCTTTTTCTTAAGACTATTCGTTGTGGCCATAAGCCGACGCTTGAAGCGCTCTTGTTCGGCGGAATCCTCAGGCACGACAAATTCGTCGTCGTCGAGGCTTGCCTCTTCTTCGGAGGGAGGCATGTAATTATCATCCTCTACCTCTCTATCTGCCGCTCTCTCAGGAGGGCTGGCTTCTCCATCCTCCTGCGCTGAATCTTGCTGGAGCGAGTTGTCTTCGGCACTGACCGGAGTGTTATTATCTTCTATGCCAGTATCACCGTTTTTGCTTTGGCGGGACTTAGAGCGGCGCCGCTGACGCCGACGCTTGGGTTGCTTCTTGGAGGGGTCATCCCCCGTTGTCCCATCGCCATTGCTTTCTTTGGGTGTATCCACCATATATATATATATATCATATGATGAGGTGGCTGTCCAGGGCCCTGTGGGCGGTGGTTCCTGTTCGTCTCCTGAATCGTCGTCCATACCATCGATGTCTTCGGAGTCGAAGTCGAGCATGTCGGTCAAATCATCGACAGTGGCTACAAAGTGGGTGGTGGGTGGGCGTCGAATTTCTTCGTCATCCGCATCCCAATCCTGTCGGTCATAATCCGGCCAGGACTCTCCTGACAAGGAGAGAGACCTTAGTGAATTCAGTATATCGCCGAAGGGCGAGTGCTGAAAGATATCCGCGGCGGTGAACTCCATGATCGGTGCCCAATCGGATTCGATTTGCAGGGGCGCGGGTGGTTCGGAGTCCGGAGGGGAGTCCGGCAATTTGGAGTCACAGGCCTCGCGAAGGGTAAGGCTGGTATTCGACTCGATCACCGTTGAGGCTGCGGCCTCCATGGCGGGGTCTAACCACCCGTCCACGGATAGCGCAATTGGCTTCGAATTGAAGGTCGGAGCGGCTGTAGGTGCGATCTCCTGAACACTGTCCGGTGGCAGAGCTAAATCATGCCCATCGTGACAGTGCGGCGCACTCGGCAGGGGCTCGAATCCGGTGAAGATCAAGTCTCCGCGGATGTCGGCCGTGTAGTTTAAGCTTCCAAACCTGACCTGATGGCCAGGGGCGTAACTTTCAATTTGCTCCCGATGGCCAAGCGAATTGGCCCGCAGTGCAAAGCCACCGAATACAAAAATCTGTCGGGAGAAAAGTCTCACCGGATCGCCATCGCTAACGATGATCGAAGGAGCCATCAAGCCTAATGATGGCGACCACGGAGGAACTCTCAATGAAAGCACCAATGTCGGTGTCAAAACCGGCGGATCTCGGAGTAGGGGTCCCGAACTGTGCGTCTAGGCGGATGGTAACGAGGAGACAAGGGACACGATGTTTTTACCTGTGTCCGGCCCTCTCGATGGAGGTAAAACCCTACTCCTGCATGATTAATATTGATGATATGGGTAGTACAAGAGTTGATCTACCACGAAATCAGAGAGGCTAAACCCTAGAAGCTAGCCTATGGTATGATTGTTGTTCTTGGTCCTCTGGACTAAACCCTCCGGTTTATATAGACATCGGAGGGATAGGGTTACACAGAGTCGGTTACAAGGAAGGAGATCTACATATCCGTATTGCCAAGCTTGCCTTCCACACCAAGGAGAGTCCCATCCGGACACGGGACGAAGTCTTCAATCTTGTATCTTCATAGTCCAACAGTCCGGCCAAAGGTTATAGTCCGGCTGTCCGGATACCCCCTAATCCAGGACTCCCTCACCTTCAGTCTCCCACTTGCACTAGAGTCAATAATCTAGATTACATAGTAATGATTCTAACACCCATGGAGTCTTGGTGCTGATCATGTTTTGCTCATGGAAGATGCTTAGTCAACGGGTCTGGAACATTTAGATCCGTGTGTATTTTGCAAACTTCTATGTTTCCCTCCTTGACTAGCTCGTCAACGTGGTCCAAGTCATGCTCTTCCGCCGGATCCTCCCGTGTCAAAGACGGGCATTCAATTTGTGGGAGATCGACCCAGCCGAGCACCGAGGACGCTGCAAGAGTCTTGACACGCACGGCACAAGGACGTCTGGAAGGTGCTGTTCAAGGGCGCCGAGGTACCTCCTCCCCTTACCGAGGATCGCGGACTCTGCGCAAAGCGTCCAGCCAATCCGGTAAGTCTTTTATATCTCATAAGATGTTCTTTTCCCCAGTATAACCACATGCGGGATCTAAGCCTCCACGCCATTTAACAGGACTGGGTAGCAACAGCGGAGTAGATCAATTGTCCAGCCCCCCTGCCCGAAGATCTAGCAGATGCTCTCCTAACGGAGATGCTGGTTCCGGCGCCTTACGAGGTGCCGGCGAAGAAGGCCGAGAATAAGGCCATGGGGACCCAGAAGGGTCTCCGGCGCAAGGTTATATCGGACTCATCGTCCGAAAACACCGAGGCGCACTCCTCCCACGAAAACGAGGAGGAAGAAAAGGGAAGTTCACCTCCCCCAGCCGGGGGGGGGGGAGAAGAAAAGGAAGGCCGCCCCATCCGGGGAGGCCGAAGGGTCCAAGAAGGGAAGGATCCTCCTCCCGGACTGCTCCACGACGGCCGCTTTCAGCGACGAGGAGTGGTTACCCAGGGACAAGCCCCTGGCCAAGTTGTGAGTATCCGGATACCGTAAAAATTGTTGATATGATTTATTGCACTGCTTCTCATCACGCCGAACATGATTATGCAGTCCGTCCCGAGCCCATATCGACGTATCTTCGTCGGATGGTTCTTTGGACCCGTCGGATATGAACAGCGATTCACTCCCGACCGCCTCCTCCCCCCGCCCTACGGACGACGCCGAGGTGTTGTCTCGAAGGGGACTGAACCAAGGGGAGACAGTTCCGGAGGCACCTCGAGGCGACATTCGGTATTTGGGCACCTGAGGCAAGACTCCCACAGGCCTGGCGCCCGGGGCAGCAAGTCTAGCCCCAAGCCGAATCTGGCGCCGGAACCTCCAAAGTGGTTCCGCATTACATCGAGCAGCCCCTCGCTAAGAAGGGGCAAGCCGTCTGCCGATGGCCTCTGCCCGTCCAGGCATCGGACAACTCTTGGAAGTGCTTCGTGGCGCTTCCATTGTGAAGAGCACCACACTATTATGAGTGCGGTGGTCAAAAAAGGTTCGATCCGCCAAGAGCGGGACTGATCGAAGCTCGTGCCAGCCTCCTAACAGGCTTTGAGGTGAGTAACCAGATTATAAGAGTATGTTACCGCATAGACAGTAGCCCCTGATACTCTGTTTGGCGTTCGCGAAGAAAGGCCGAATAGAGGATCAAATAATAACCGCAGGAGTCTAATCAGTAATATGTCTATGTGCATATGCACGGGCTTCACTGGCGGCTGCCTCACGTCTTGCGGAGGTCGCCCTAAAGCAGGACCTTGAGCGGTCAATGAAGAGCTCGGCCTTACCAAGAGGCAGCTCGAAGAGAACAAAGGTAAGTGATACCCCGTCTGTATATTGATAAAGAGAAATATGTTTTTGTAATGATAGGATCGTCATGAATTTGCTAGGGGCCACGACCGAAGTGGCGGCCCTGAAGAAGGCGCTATCCGAGGCCGAAGACAAAGCGGCCAAGGAGTGCCTCGTGCGAGAGAAACAAGAGGCCCGAGTAGGCGAGGTGCAGCAAGAGCTCTAGGCTCTCGTCAAGAAACACAAGTCCTTGGAGCATGACTCGAAGATGCAAGGGTCCGAGCTTGCGAAGGCCCTTGAAACCGCGCAACATGCCAAGGCTGAAGCCCAAAAGGTCCTCCAGGAAATTGAGGCGGTTAAGAAGATAGCGGCGGGTGACGGTGTCCTGGACTAGGGGGTACTCACCACGTCGTCTCCCGATCAGTTAGATTGGGCCGAGGACCCCCATGGCCGTATACTCATGGGCCAGTTCGGACGACCTCTGCCGCATACAAGGAAGGCTCCGCAAGACTTGGCGCCCAAGACAAGGACTCTCCTAAACCCTAGGCCTCCGGTGTCTTTTATAAACCGAGGCCAGGCTAGTCAATAGGCGATCAATCTCATATTCATTACTACAATCTCGTGGTAGATACATGTACTCTGTACTAAACCCATATGAATATAATCAAAAGCAGCATGTAGGGTATTATCTCATCAAGAGAGCCCGAAGCTGGGTAAAACCCCGTGTCCATGTTACCATCGCTCCAAGACGCCTAGCTTAGGACCCCTACTACGAGATATGCCGGATTTGACACCGACAGCGGGTAAGGCATTCTTTATGCAAAGCAAGCATGTGAGAGAATCTTTCTTTTTACTTACCCGAGTTCGGAGCTCTCCAGGAGCGTTCGCAGATCTACCCCGCAGTGTGTCGGATGACGCGGAGTTCTACTAGGCGGAGGAGGGGAGCTCGACGGAGAAGTTGTTCTGGTCTCAGTATACTGGGACCGAACACCCCATGCCCTTGAGCGACCAGCTGAAGCAACTAGTCGAGCTCCACAAGGCGGCCGAACAGGCCATGAAGGGTCTTATAGTCCGTATGTGGCCTGGCGAGCCCCTTCCAGATAGCTACTTCAGTCTGGTGAGGCGGCTTGTGAATGCCTGCCCACGGCTTGGAGTCATAAAGCGGTCCGTCTGCGCCGAAGTGCGAGGGTTTTTGCCCGGCGAAGGTGCCTTGAAAGCCGGACGCCGAGAAGGCTGGTGAAGGAGGGCCCGGAAGGCAAGGAGCATAGCCACCCCGAAAAGTATTATGACAGTGTCCTGAAGGGTGCTTGCCTTGTGGCCGAGGAATGTGCTAAGGATGTAATATTCGAATGAATGTACTCATGTGATCCTGTAATATGAAACGAGTTCATTTGCACTATGCAACGCTTGTTAATTTAAAATATTACCTTCTGTGCGGCCGTTTATAAAGTAAAGCGTTGGCGATCATTAAACTACGCCCCATGTAACTAGTACTGAGGTGTTCGGGATAACCTGAGCACTCTTTATCCCAATTTTGGGTCCTTCGAAGTAGGTGTTCAGCACAATGAACCAGGCAATCGGACTATAAGGCTTTACCACTCTCACTTAGCCATAGAAGCCTACCATTTTAAATTTTGACGAAGCCCCTAGTATTCTAAGGCGAATTTGGGCGCTATATACGCCTAAGTCGGGCAAGGCCGACTCCTCGCCCGAAGCGGAAAAAGTCTTTGAGGACTTGAGACCTCTCGAACAGCGACCAGCTCTCGTTGCATCATGACAGTCATTTTTCGGCTTTCTATAGTCGGAGCAGACCTTTCGGAGAAGATGCATATAATGCTATAAGTTTGGGGTGCCGCACTGTCGAAAGTGTTCGGACTTCTCACGCCGTATTATGGGGTATACTGAAGCCCCTGGCGTACTAGTATACCAGAATGTACGGGTGCAATCTGTCGTAAATAAGCAGACGAGAAAAAAGGAAAGGGTAATGCAATAATAGGCTAACTCTATGCATTGTTATTAAATAGTACGCCGAAGCGTACGGATACAAGTAGTGCAATAAGCAAAAAATAGGACTATTTGACATGTCCTATCCAAGGGCAAGCTGCGTATGGGTATGTAAAACAGGTATATCGATCGTTATCAGAGACCACCTGAGGATTCCCTTGTACGTCGTAATCGTCTTGCTTCCTTGGTATATCCTTACATAATGAGTCCAACAATTAGACTTCGGAAAGGGCTTCCAGAGAGTAAGGTCCCGAAGAGAGAAAATGATAAAGGTATACAGCCCCTGGGGCGGTTGAGCCGCATTATGGGACGTGTCGTAGTGGTGCCTCCGCCTATGCCCATGGTATCTTGAGTGTGTAGTTATGTACGCGTGGCACAGATTTCGCCACTCGACTGGGACTAGGACGGAGGTAGAATTGCTAGTCGAGCTCAAAATGTGCCTGCCGATCCGCCTGCGGGGTACTCCGGACTCGCTTGAAGGTGTCCGGGCTTGCCTAATAAGGCTGCTTTGCGCTTCTACTGCGAGAGCCGCAGTGTGCTCCTCCATGCGGAGCGAGCGCTCTGTGTTTCCATTAACTGTTATAACCCCGCGTGGTCCTGGCATTTTGAGTTTGAGGTATGCATAATGTGGTACCGCATTGAATCTGGCAAATGCGGTTCGTCCGAGTAGTGCGTGATAGCCGCTGCGAAAGGGGACGATATGGAAGATTAACTCCTCGCTTCGAAAGTTGTCTGGAGACCCGAATACCACTTCCACTATGATTGAGCCCGTGCAACAGGCCTCTACACCTGGGATTAACCCTTTAAAGGTGGTTTTTGTGGGTTTGATTCTCGAGGGGTCTATGCCCATTTTGCACACTGTATCCTGATAGAGCAGGTTCAGGCTGCTGCTACCGTCCATAAGGACTCGAGTGAGGTGAAATCCGTCAATGATGGGGTCAAGGACCAATGTGGCAGATCCGACATGACGGATACTAGTGGGGTGGTCCCTGCGATCAAAGGTGATCGGACAAGAGGACCATGGGTTGAACTTTGGGGCGACTGGCTCCATCGCATAGACGTCCCTTAGTGCACGCTTCCGTTCCCTCTTGGGAATATGGGTTGCGTATATCATGTTCACCGTTTTCACTTGTGGAGGAAACCTCTTCTGTCCTCCTGTGTTCGGCGGCCGAGGCTCCTCCTCGTCGTCGCTATGCAGCCCCTTGTCCTTGTTTTCGGCATTCAACTTGCCGGCCTGCTTGAACACCCAGCATTCTCTGTTGGTGTGATTGGCTGGCTTATTGGGGGTGCCATGAATTTGACACGAGCGATCGAGTATGCGGTCCAAACTGGACGGGCCCGGATTGCTCCTTTTGAAAGGCTTTTTCCGCTGACTCGGTTTAGAGCCACTGAATCCGGCATTGACTGTCGTGTCTTCGGTGTTATCGCCGTTGTTGCGGCACTTGTGTCTGTTACGGCGTGGTCTGCCGTTAGTATCTTTGGCATCTAAAGTGCCAGGATTCCTTGATGTATTGTTGCTACGAGCCAGACAGCTATCCTCGCTCGCGCAAAAGCGGGTCATGAGTATCGTGAGGGCTGCCATGGACTTCGGCTTCTCTTGGCCGAGGTGTCGGGCGAGCCACTCGTCACAGATGTTATGCTTAAATGCCGCTAAGGCCTCTGCATCCGGACAGTCGACAATTTGGTTTTTCTTAGTTAGGAACCGGGTCCAGAATTTCCTGGCCGATTCCCCTGGCTGTTGGGTTATGTGGCTCAAGTCATCAGCATCTGGTGGTCGCACATAAGTGCCCTGGAAGTTGTCAAGGAATGCATCTTCCAAATTCTCCCAACTGCCAATGGAGTTTGCTGGCAGGCTATTCAGCCAATGACGTGCTGGTCCTTTGAGTTTTAGTGGGAGGTACTTGATGGCATGTAGATCGTCACCGTGGGCCATGTGGATGTGGAGGAGGAAATCCTCGATCCATACCGCGGGGTCTGTTGTGCCATCGTATGACTCAGTGTTCATGGGTTTGAATCCTTCTAGGAATTCATGATCCATTACTTCATCAGTGAAGCATAGGGGGTGTGCGGCGCCTCTGTGCCGGGCTATGTCACGACGCAGTTCATACGAGTCCTGTCTGCTGTATTCAACCCGGTCGAATTTGCTTTTAGCGTATCTGGTGTGACGATCATCGTCACGCGTTGGGGCGTGACACCATGATCCATAGATCGATCTTGTATGTCCTGCTTTGTTTTCCAATACGTCTCGCAGGTCCCGCGTGTTGCCCCGGACCTTGGTGTTTTTGTTTGTCTGGCGACAGGGTGCGGGCTGGACTTCGGGCTGATATGCCCCTCTGTCTCGGCCACGAGGTGGCCGATTAGCCGCATCATACGCTGGTAATGTAGGTTTTGATGCTTCCTCCTCGAGTTGGTGTAGCAACCTACGCTTTGGGTAACTCTTGGTTGGGCGTTCGAGTTCGTATTCCTCGGCCGCAAGGACTTCGGTCCATCTATCCGCTAGCAGATCCTGATCAGCTCGAAGCTGTTGTTGCTTTTTCTTCAGGCTGTTTGCTGTTGCTATAAGTTGGCGCTTGAAGTGCTCCTGCTCGACGGGATCCTCGAGCACGATAAATTCTTAAATCGCCGAGGCTCACCTAAATCTTGGAGAGAGGCATGTAATTGTCATCCTCTGATTCTCCATCTGCTGCCTGTTCCGGAGGGGTAGCTTGTTCATCCTCCCACTCGAGGTCTGGCTGGAGGGGATTATCGTCTTCTTCGGTACTATCCAGAGCGTTATTGTCTCTTGTTCCGATGTCGCTGCTTTTGCTATGGCGGGACTCTAGAGCGGCGCCCGTGGCGTCGGTGCTTGGATTGCTTCTTGGAGGATTATCCTCCGTTGTCTTATCGCCATCCCCTTCTTTGGGGTGTCCACCATGTATATGTCATATGATGAGGTGGTAGTCCGGTATACAATGGCGGTGGTTCTTATTTGTCTCCTGCATCGTCGTCCATACCATCGATGTCTTGAACCCAAGTCGAGCATGTCGGTTAAATCGTTGTGATGGCTACTAAGTGGGTGGTGGGTGGGGAGCGAATTTCTTCGTCGTCCGCATTCCATTCTAGCCGGACATAGTTCGGCCAAAGGTCCCCTGACAGGGAGAGGGACCTCAACAAGTTTAGCACGTCACCAAAGGGCGGGTGATCAAAGATATCCGTGGAGGTAAACTCCATGATCGGTGCCCAATCGGATTCGATAGGCATGGACGCAGGCAGCTCGGAGCCCATGGCCGGGGACGAATCCAACGGTTCGGCAACACGGGTCGTAATGGCGGTGAAGTCGATGATTCGGCTCTATCGCCATCGAGTGTGCAGCCTCCGTGGGCGGGGTCCATCCACCCGTCCTCGAGATGGCGCAATTTGTTAAGGATTGAAATTTGGAGTGGTTGCGGTGTGATCTCCGAACAACTGTCCGACCGGCGAGCTAAGTCATGCTAAATCGTGATTGTGCGGCGCTTTTGACATGGGCTCGAATCCGTCGAAGATCAAGTCTCCGCAGATGTCGGCGTATAGTTCAAGTTTCCAAACCTGACACGATGGCGGGCGTATCTCTCGATCTACTCCGGATGGCCAGCAGAGTTGGCCAGACGGATGCAAGCGCCGAATCACGAAGATCTATCCGGGAGGAAAACCTCACCTGGATCGCATCGTTACCGATGATCGAAGGAGCCATCAAGCCTTATGGTGACGGACGCGATTGGAACTCTCAAGAAAGCACCAATGTCGATTGTCAAAACCGGCGGATCTCGGGTAGGGGTCCCGAACTGCGTCTAAAGGCGGATGGTAACAGGAGGCGGGGGACACGATGTTTACCCAGGTTCGGGCCCTCTTGATGGAGGTAATACCCTACTTCCTGCTTGATTGATCTTGATGATGTGAGTATTACAAAAGTTGATCTACCGCGAGATCGTAGAGGCTAAACCCTGGAAGCTAGCCTATGGTATGATTGTTGTCCTCCTACGGACTAAACCCTTCGGTTTATATAGATACCGGAGGGGGCTAGGGTTACACAGAGTCGGTTACAAGGGAGGAGATCTACATATCCGTATTGCCAAGCTTGCCTTCCATGCCAAGGAGAGTCCCATCCGGACACGGGACGAAGTCTTCAATCTTGTATCTTCATAGTCCAACAGTCCGGCTAAAGTATATAGTCCGTCTGTCCGAGGACCCCCTAATCCAGGACTCCCTCACCAGGAGCCTTCAATGCCGCCTTCAATGCCAATTACGAGCGATGTCTCCGTGCAGAACAATCGACATGCCGATGGGCACGTTCGAATCGTGTGCTATGCATGTGGCATCTTTGAGCCCTGGAGCACGCAGTTACGCTAAGAGCCAGACTACGGGCTGTTGCCTCACTTGAGGTTCTCCTTGTTCGCTAGCCCACTGACGGAAGCTTGGGCCGATGGGTTAGTGAAGAGTTGGTTTCAAGCCCATGGCCTGGCCCCGCAAGTCAAGCAGGTTTCCTCTTTTAGAGAGCTCATTTCAGGACGGTTCCTTAATGTTCGGCCTAAGCAGGTTGCTGCCTCCTCGCATTCCACGCTCTTGTTCAAACCTTGAGCTTGTCACCATTGGTGGGTGACTCTGCTCTTGCTCTTCCCCTCTCTGCCGCTCCTGCCATGCGACAGACCATGGAGAATATCCCCTTCGATCCAACTCCCTTAGTTCCACATGGCTTTGAGATCATCCATATTGAAGGCATGAATGGGGTTTCTCGTGCCATTATTCCTCACCGAGTGCCTCGTCATGAAGATGTGGCCATGACCACCCTCCATCCGCTCCCGGAGGAAGTGCACTTCCCAATGTTCGAGAGGTTCTTGAAGAATTTCTAGAGGTCGAGAAGCAAGTGGGAGTCTGTTATATGCAACAGTGCCCCATAGGTGAGGCCTATGTGCAGTTCCAACATGTTCATGACAGACATAAGTTGGTCAGTGACAGTCCTCATATTTTTGGTGATGTTTTCATTTCCTTCACTAAGCACGATGAGGGTACAAATTGGATAAGGGTGTATTTCAATAGACTCTATTGGATCTTGATTCTTGGAGTGCCTTTGGATTATCAGACAACTGATGACCTTGCCACTGCAATTAGCAAGTGGGGAAAGCTGATTGCTTGGGAGAATGATCCAAGGGAGAAAGGGAGAATTGTTGCAAAGGTTAGAGTTACTAAACTTATTCATGTGCCAAAGAGCATTAGGCGATGCAGAAGGGGGGTTGTGGAAGATTGTCGGGCCGATTACGTAGAAATAATACACCAAGAGATCCTGAGTGGAGGACCTACTGATGAGGACCCAATTCCTCCACCAGGGGTACATCCTCACCCCATGCCACAACAGCCCTTCAATGGGGATAACAACCACAACAACATTGGGGATGAGCAAGAAACTATGATGAGGATATGGAAGAATGGGAGCAAGATGGTCACTAAGCTATGCAGCAGCACAATAACAATTGGGCAATGGATGCGAGCACCGTCATACAACATGCTATTCAGAGGAAGCTGGATTTGGAGCTGCCTTTACATGATGGAATTAGTAGCACGACAACCATCGTGTCTCATGCGATGGAGCTTTCTCAAATAATGCTCCTTTGGGTGGAATGGTTCCAAGTGATGAGGTGAACCAAGTGCAGCAGATTCCTCAGGAACTAGAATATCAAGGGCTTGCTTTGGGACTGAATAACATTCTGCAGGCCTATGCTGCTGCTGATGATAGAGAGCCTGAAGTTGTACTGCCTGTGAATGAAGTTCACATTGACAGTGTTGTGCCTCTAGATGCTGTTGCTGCAGTGTTGCCTGATGCCCCTGCAATATCTGTTGTTGTAGTGACTCTAAATGTTGTAGTGGTCAACTCTGTCTCTGCTCCTTTCTTACACCCCGATGAACAAAGGGCTCAAGTGGATATTGCTAATTATGTCACTGCTACTCCTCTTGTTGAGCATAACAAGGAGAAAGGGATTTTAAGAGAGGAAATGCCATCTCAGTAGCCAGAGAAAGTTCACAATCATAATAACCAAGCTGGGAAGGTGCAACCTATTATGTTCCATAACACTGGTGTAAATAAAGGTATGTCCAAGGGAGAGAGCTCCAAAGAACATTGGAAAGATCTTTTGGAAAGTCATTGGGAGCTCTAGTCATGGTGCTTCATTGCTTGTCCTAAAAAACCTTCGGCTAATGGCTTCCTCTAATAATGATACAATGTTATCTGAAGAAGGTATGATTCTTTGGAAGGAGCACTTTGCCTCTCAACCAGCTAACTCAAAAGGAGTGCTCACAGTACAAGTTCCAGTAAGTTGGTTTAACTTCATCATGCACTTACTTATGACCCCTGATAAGTTCAATTGGACAATGCATATGTTAAAATCACCTCTTTGGGAGCTCCTAACTCCAAAATATCTGTCTGAAGATACTTTGACCTTCCATATTCCTGAGAAGTGCATGGTTTCACACACCCATGTCCGCAAGGATGTAGCTGTCCCCTCTCAGGAAGTGGAATAGGAAGGATTAAATCCTGGCAGTAAGGAGCCAACCACTAAGCAAGCCTGGTTGCTTCCCTTTGGTGCAGAAACCCCAAGGAAAAGAAGGGGGCAAAACATCACTTGTGGAGTCTGAGGTAAGAAGAAGTGAGAGGATAAGTAAAGAAATGCTGGTTTTAAAATAAATTCTTGCTCAAGTAAGAAATGCTTGCCATGCAATGCTATCCCTCCTCTTCAATCTAAAACAGTGGTTAAGAATCTCAAAAAATCATTTTGCAAGGTGGCTAAGGAAGAGTGATGTCTACTACGCAACCTTCTTCTTGTAGACGTTGTTGGGCCTCCAAGTGTAGAGGTTTGTAGGACAGTAGCAAATTTCCCTCAAGTGGATGACCTAAGGTTTATCAATCCGTGGGGCGTAGGATGAAGATGGTCTCTCTCAAACAACCCTGCAACCGAATAACAAAGAGTCTCTTGTGTCCCCAACACACCCAATACAATGGCAAATTGTATAGGTGCACTAGTTCGGCGAAGAGATGGTGATACAAGTGCAATATGGATAGTACATATAGGTTTTTGTAATCTGAAAATATAAAAACAGCAAGGTAACAAGTGGTAAAAGTGAGCACAAACGGTATTGCAATGCGTTGAAACAAGGCCTAGGGTTCATACTTCCACTAGTGCAAGTTCTCTCAACAATAATAACATAATTGGATCATATAACTATCCCTCAACATGCAACAAAGAGTCACTCCAAAGTCACTAATGGCGGAGAACAAACGAAGAGATTATTGTAGCGTACGAAACCACCTCAAAGTTATCCTTTCTGATCGATCTATTCAAGAGTCCATAGTAAAATAACATGAAGCTATTATTTTCGTTCGATCTATCATAGAGTTCATACTAGAATAACACCTTAAGACACAGATCAACCAAAACCCTAATGTCACCTAGATACTCCAATGTCACCTTAAGTATCCGTGGGTATGATTATACGATATGCACCACACAATCTCAGATTCATCTATTCAACCAACACAAAGTACTTCAAAGAGTGCCCCAAAGTTTCTACCGGAGAGTCAAGATGAAAACGTGTGCCAACCCCTATGCATAGATTCAACTGAACCCGCAAGTTGATCACCAAAACATACATCAAGTGAATCACGTGATATCCCATTGTCACCATAGATAAGCACATGCAAGACATACATCAAGTGTTCTCAAATCCTTAAAGACTCAGTCCGATAAGATAATCAAAGGGAAAACTCAATCCATTACAAGAGAGTAGACGGGGGGAGAAACATCATAAGATCCAACTATAATAGCAAAGCTCGCGATACATCAAGATCGTACCACCTCAAGAACACGAGAGAGAGAGATCAAACACGTGATTACTTGGTACATACCCTCAGCCCAGGGTGAATTACTCCCTCCTCGTCATGGAGAGCGCCGGGATGATGAAGATGGCCACCGGTGAGGGATCCCTCCTCCAGCAGGGTGCCGGAACGGGGTCCCGATTGATTTTTGGTGGCTACAGAGGCTTGCGGCGGCGGAACTCCCGATCTATTGTGTTCTTTGTTGTTTTTAGGGTATATGGATATATATAGGCGAAAGAAGTTGGTCAGGGGAGCCACGAGGGGCCCACGAGGGTGGGGGGCGCGCCCAGGGGGGACAGGCGCGCCTCCATGCCTCGTGGCCACCTCGAAGCTTCCCTGACGTCTACTCCAAGTCTCCTGGATTGCTTCTGTTCCAAAAATAACTCTCCCGAAGGTTTCATTCCGTTTGGACTCCGTTTGATATTCCTTTTCTTCGAAACACTGAAATAGGCAAGAAAACAACAATTTGGGCTGGGCCTCCGGTTAATAGGTTAGTCCCAAAATAATATAAAAGTGTTTAGTAAAGCCCATAAACATCCAAAATATATAATATAATAGCATGAATACTTCATAAATTATAGATACGTTGGAGACGTACATCCCCAAGCTTAATTCCCACTCGTCCTCGAGTAGGTAAATGATAAAATAAATAATTTATGAAGTGTGAATGCTAGCAGGTGCACAAGTTTGATCAATGATAATTTCAATCACCTTTTCTAGCATCATTATATGTCATAACAGTAGCTCATATCATAAAGCTTTGCATGATCAAGTAACAAACTATTCACATGTTAAAGTATGGATCATAAACTTTCTTGAAAACTAACAAACCGTGTTATTAGTCATCAAACAATTACTATTCATCTTATTGTCAGGAAGAATCTATGTCAGAGCTTTGATTCAGCAAACTTCACATAGTCAACTATCATTAGTCTTCCATGATTGCTACCACTCAAAGCATATTTTTTAGAACAAATAGCATTCATCGAACATAGAGAAAGATAGGGGCTTAATGTTTCGCCTCCCAACCTTTTACCTTAAGGGTAATGTCAACAATAATAATTCATGATCAAATATATTTGAATGGCCATATATGCTTAGATCTTTCCATCACATGATGCTTGCCAACTAAAGAGTAGGTTGGAATGAGAAGGAATACTACTGACTCTTGCATAAAAGTAATAGATAGGCCCTTCGCAGAGGGAAAGCAGAGATTTGCAGAGGTGCCAGAGCTCGAAGCTAAAACAGAGATGATAATAATTTTGACAGGTATGCTTTCATTGTCAACATAACGACCAAGAGTTCCCAATATCTTCCATACTAGATACATTATAGGCGGTTCCCAAACAGAAAGGTAAAGATTTTACTCCCCTCCACCAACAATCACACTCCACGGCTTGTCCGAAACAACCGGTGCCGTCAACTTTCAACAATCCCGGGGAGTTTGTTTAAATTAATTGCGAATTTGATTTCGATCATTTGATCATAGGACTGGGCATCCCAGTTACCAACCATTTTCTCGTGAATGATGAGCGGAGTCCACTCATCGTGAGAATAACCCACCTAGCATGGAAGATGCTGACAGCCCGTAGTCGCTACATGAGCGATTCGGGCATACAAAACAGATTATTATTTGAAGGTTTAGAGTTTGGCACATGTAAATTTACTTGGGCAACGGTGTAAATACCGCATATAGGTAGATATGGTGGACACTCATGGAAGGAACTTGGTTCAAGGAATTTGGATGCACAAGCACTATTCCCGCTTAGTACAGATATTTTGGCTAGCAAAGGATTCTAAATAGCAAGCACCACATGTTAGAGGACCCATAACAATATAATTTCTATACAAATATACCCAAGCATAACTCATTATGTTGTCTTCCTTGTCCAACTTCAACTAATTTGCTCAGGTTTGAAAATAATTAATGGGGCTCACAATCATAGAAGATGTCCAAGATAGTATATTTATATGTGAAATCTCTCTTCCTTCAATATTCTTTCATGAATTGTTCAAGTGACCAATACAATGTCTGCTAACCTTCAATAAATTTACCACCTCTACTTCTTAGATGTGAAGGTATTACTCCCCGTGGGAAAGGCATATGAAACATATATAATTTCAGATTTATGACATTCAAATCATTCAACCATTTACTCATAGGATATAAGTGAAGCACACGAGTAAATGACAAACTACTCCAAAAAGATATAAGTGAAGATCAATGAGTAGTTAAATAATTATGTAGCTATGTGAAGACTCTCTCTCATTTAAGATTTTCAGATCTTGGTATTTTATTCAAACAGCAAGCGAAGCTAAAGAAAATAAAATGACGCTCCAAGCAAAACACATATCATGTGGTGAATAAAAATATAGCTCCAAGTAAAGTTACCGATGAACGAAGACGAAAGAGGGGATGCCATCCGGGGCATCCCCAAGCTTTGGCTCTTGGTTGTCCTTGAATATTACCTTGGGGTGCCTTGGGCATCCCCAAGCTTAGGCTCTTGCCACTCCTTATTCCATAGTCCATCAAATCTTTACACAAAACTTGAAAACTTCACAACACAAAACTCAACAGAAAACTCGTAAGCTCCCTTAGTATAAGAAAATAAATCACCACTTAGGTACTGTTGTGAACTCATTATAAATTCATATTGGTGTAATATCTCCTGTATTCCAACTTTTCTATGGTTCATACCCTCCGATACTACTCATAGATTCACCAAAATAAGCAAACAACACATAGAAAACAGAATCTGTCAAAAACACAACAGTCTGTAGTAATCTGTAACAAACGCAAACTTCTGGAACTCGGAAAAATCTGCCAAAATAGGACAGCCTAGAAAATTTGATTATTGATCTACTTCAATTGGAATCTGTATTTTATCACTTTCTGGTGATTTTTAACAATTGTTTTCGTGAGCAGAAAGTTTCTGTCCTTTTCAGCAAGATCAAATAATTATCATCCAAGAAGATCCTATAGGTCTTAGTTGGCACAAACACTAATTAAAACATAAAACCACATCTAACAAGAGGCTATATGGATTATTTATTCCTAAACAGACCCAAAAAGCAAATAACTAATATAAAATTGGGTTGCCTCCCAACAAGCGCTAACGTTTAACGCCCCTAGCTAGGCATGATGGTTTCAATGATGCTCACATAAAGATAAGAATTGAAACATAAAGAGAGCATCGTGAAGAATATGACTAGCACATTTAAGTCTAACCCACTTCCTATGCATAGGGATTTTGTGAGCAAACAACTTATGGGAACAATAATCAACTAGCATAGGAAGGCAAAACAAGCATAACTTCAAAACTTTAAGCACATAGAGAGGAAACTTGATATTATTGCAATTCCTACAAGCATATATTCCTCCCTCATAATAATTTTCAGTAGCATCATGAATGAATTCAACAATATAACCAGCACATAAAGCATTCTTTTCATGATCTACTTGCATAGAAATTTTACTAACTCTCCACATAAGCAAAATTCTTCTCATTCGGAATAGTGGGAGTATCATAAGAGACTCGAATACTATAAATTGTTTCCACATTAAAAGAGTAATGTTCATCAAAATGGTAATCATAATCATGACAAGTTTTATAAATATAATCATCATTACTTTTTATAGCATAAGTGTCATCACAATAATCATCATAAGTAGCAACTTTGTTCTCATCATAATCAATTGAAACCTCTTCCGAGATAGTGGATTCATCACTAAATAAAGTCATGACCTCTCCAAATCCATTTTCATAAATATTATAAGATTCAACACCCTCCGAAATAGTGGGATCATTACTTCCTAAAGTTGAAACTCTTCCAAATCCACTTTCATCAATATAATCATCATAAGTACAAGGCATGCTATCATCATAATAAATTTGCTCATCAAAACTTGGGAGGCTAAAAATATCATCTTCATTAAACATAGCATCCCCAAGCTTGGGACAAACATTAATTGCAACAAATATATTCTCAAACTTGTCATTCTCATCAAACATAGCATCCCCAAGCTTGGGCCTTTTTATATCATAAGCATAATCACTCTCATCATTAATAGTATGGATAATACCAATAGTATAGCAATTATCATCATCACAATGGGTAATAGTAGCAACATCATTTGGGAGAGATACCTTTCTACCTTTGCTTCTCCGTCTTTTCTTTTTCTTCTTCACATCATGTGTGGGTTCAATCGTCTTTTTGGAGCTCCTTATTAATGAGATTGGTTGAATAGAAGGCTCCTCCTCATTACCTGATTTATCATAAGAAATAATAGGAGAATATTGGGAAGTCACTTCCCTTTCGTTAGTATTCTCTTCGTCTTCTATTTGTTTTCTTTTCTTTATGTAATTAGCAATATAAGGATTTTCAATGCAATTCACCGCACAATACATATAAGTTTCTTCTAGATCAATATCGAGGAATTTCTCAAGGTTATATTTTGGAATATGCTTAGTTGTTCGTTTCATTTCTTCATAACCCAAAAGCAAACTAAGTTCATTATGATGCGCAAGGGAAATCAAATCATCACAATTTTTGGACATGATATGATCATGAAACAATTTGCATTTGATATTTAAATGACCATGTTCATTGCAAAGTTCACAAGTGTGGTGAAGAAATTTTAAATTTTCAGCACAAACATCTAGCCTATCTTGCAACCATTTAGTTTCCAAATATTTATGCCTCTTGCAAAATCTATTTTCCCTAATTGGTGTGTACTTGCAAGCTCTATGCACTCCACAAAAATTGACATGCTTATAAGAGACATTTTCATCATGACTAGTGCAATCATCATTAGTACTATGGATATTCAAAGAGTTCAAACTAACAACATTGAAATCGTGCTCATCATTCAAAGATTTAGTGCCAAACATTTTATAGACTTCTTCTTCTAGCATTTGAGCATAATCTTCCTTTCCATCATTCTCACGAAAGATATTAAAAAGATGAAGCGTATGAGGCAAACTCAATTCCATTTTTTTGTAGTTTTCTTTTATAGACTAAACTAGTGATAAAACAAGAAACTAAAAGACTCGATTGCAAGATCGAAAGATATACCTTCAAGCACTCACCTCCCCAAAGAATCCATGGCGCCCGAGAAAAGAGCTTGATGTCTACTACGCAACCTTCTTCTTGTAGATGTTGTTGGGCCTCCAAGTGCAGAGGTTTGTAGGACAAGAGCAAATTTCCCTCAAGTGGATGACCTAAGGTTTATCAATCCGCTTGAGGCGTGGGATGAAGATGGTCTCTCTCAAACAACCCTGCAACCAGATAACAAAGAGTCTCTTGTGTCCCCAACACACCCAATACAATGGCAAATTGTATAGGTGCACTAGTTCGGCGAAGAGATGGTGATGCAAGTGCAATATGGATAGTGGATATAGGTTTTTGTAATCTGAAAATATAAAAACAGCAAGGTAACAAGTGGTAGAAGTGAGCACAAACGGTATTACAATGCGTTGAAACAAGGCCTACGGTTCATACTTTCACTAGTGCAAGTTCTCTCAACAATAATAACATAATTGGGTCATATAACTATCCCTCAACATGCAACAAAGAGTCACTCCAAAGTCACTAATAGCGGAGAACAAACGAAGAGATTATTGTAGGGTACGAAACCACCTCAAAGTTATCCTTTCTGATCGATCTATTCAAGAGTCCGTAGTAAAATAACATGAAGCTATTCTTTCCATTCAATCTATCATAGAGTTCGTACTAGAATAACACCTTAGACACAAATCAACCAAAACCCTAATGTCACCTAGATACTCCAATGTCACCTCAAGTATCCGTGGGTATGATTATACGATATGCATCACACAATCTCATATTCATCTATTCAACTAACACAAAGTACTTCAAAGAGTGCCCCAAAGTTTCTACCGGAGAGTCAAGACGAAAACGTGTGCCAACCCCTATGCATAGATTCAACTGAACCCGCAAGTTGATCACCAAAACATACATCAAGTGAATCACGTGATATCCCATTGTCACCACAGATAAGCACATGCAATACATACATCAAGTGTTCTCAAATCCTTAAAGACTCAATCTGATAAGATAACTTCAAAGGAAAACTCAATCCATTACAAGAGAGTAGAGGGGGAGAAACATCATAAGATCCAACTATAATAGCAAAGCTCGCGATACATCAACATCGTACCACCTCAAGAACACGAGAGAGAGATCAAACACATAGCTACTGGTACATACCCTCAGCCCCGAGGGTGAACTACTCCCTCCTGCGTCATGGAGAGCGCCGATGATGAAGATGGCCACCGTGAGGGATCCCCCCTCGGCGGTCTTGCGAACGGGTCCCGATTGGTTTTTGGTGGCTCTGAGGAGGCTTGTGGCGGCGGAACTCCCGATCTATTGTGTTATCCGATGTTTTTAGGGTATATGGATATATATATAGGCGAAAGAAGTCAGTCAGGGGAGCCACGAGGGGCCCACGAGTGTGGGGGGCGCGCCCAGGGGGGACAGGCGCGCCTCCCTGCCTCGTGGCCACTTCGAAGCTTCCCTGACGTATACTCCAAGTCTCCTGGATTGCTTCCATTCTATAAATAACTCTCCCGAAGGTTTCATTCCGTTTGGACTCCGTTTAACATTCCTTTTCTTCGAAACACTGAAATAGGCAAGAAAACAACAATTTGGGCTGGGCCTCCGGTTAATAGGTTAGTCCCAAAAATAATATAGAAGTGTTTAGTAAAGCCCATAAACATCCAAAACAGATAATATAATAGCATGAATACTTCATAAATTATAGATACATTGGAGACATATCAACGATTTGGAGGACAAGCTTACTAAAAAATAGAAGAAGAAACAAGGCATGGAGGAGCTGGCCAAGGTGTCCCTGGCTAGAGGAAAAGAGGATGTCGGCACATGGCATAGCCCAACAGTGGCCCATTCAGGTGAAAAGGCCGACCCGTTTGACTTGGTCAAAAGGTAGCCGGCCGGACCACGGAAAGCCTGTTAACGACCTGTTCGCATATAGCCCATTTATAGCCCGCTAACTCACGACCCGTTATGGCCTATCCGAATTAGGCCTAGTAGCGTCATCTAGGCCGTCCAATATGATTCCAGCCCGCTGTAACTTCCGGCCCATGACGTCTTTCGGCCCTTTGCAACTCTTGGCCCATTAGCGGCCTGTGGTGACACTGGCCCCATAATAAACAGTGTATCGTTGTATACCCATTAACGACCCATTATACCATTAGGCCCTTTCCAGCCCGTGTGATCTTTCGGCCTTCTAAGGGCCCATTTATTGTTGGGCTTATTTCCAGCATTCGATTACTTCTGGTCCGTTACTGACCAGTTCCGCTTGCGGGCCAAATTCGGCCCGTGGTTACAGTCAGCCCATTTATGGCCCGTTAATCCGTTGGACTATTTTCTTAACGTCATCAAATACGACCCGTTTAAGCCTGTTATACATATTGGCTATTAACGACCTATTATGATCGGGCCATAAACAGACGATTTCCACTCTAGCCCGTTTACGACCCATATTGCGGTACTTTATTAGTCCATGAATAGTACGGCCCGTAGAAGGCCCATTGATTCTAACGCCCGCAGAAGGCCCATCGATCCTACGGCCCATAGGAGGCCCATAGATCCTACAGCCCGTAGGAGGCTGAAAGTGCAACTATCCCTAGGTGGTTTTGGTAATTCATAACAACATATAGCTCATTGAGCTAATGCTATTCCAAGATGAATATTTCAGGAAAGCTCAATGATTGGCATGGCTTGGATGATGAAAGTGGATCCCTCAAAATATTAAGGACAAAGGATTGGCTCAAGCTCAAAAGCTCAAGACTCTACATTTTACATTCTAGTGATCCAAGATCACATTGAGTCTATAGGAAAAGCCAATACTATCAAGGAGGGATGAGGTGTTGCTTAATGAGCCTCTTGCTTCATGTGCTTAGTGATATGCTCCAAAACCCTCCACTAATTTCTCACATCCACATATGACCTAAACCTAAAAGTCAAACTCGGCCCTACCGATTCTTTCTATCCGCGCCACCGAGTTCTGATGTCATAGCCACCGCCACAAACCCTAAGCAAATCGGTTTCACCGATAGGGATCTCAGTCTCACCAAGATGGGATTGTAATCTCTCTGTTTCCCTTAATAACGCTTTGGTCTAACCAAGTGAGCGTCGGTCCCACCGAGATTACAATGTAAACTCTCTGTTTCCCTTTCGTAACTTTTCGGTCTCACCGAAAGAGCGAATCGGTCCCACCGAGTTTACCTGACCAACTCTCTGGTTAGCTTATTACCAAAATCGGTCTCACCAAGTTTGTGTAATCGGTCTCACCGGGATTACGTTATGCCCTAACCCTAACCATATCAGTCCTACCGAGATGCATGTCAGTCCCACCGAAAACCCTAACGATCACTAGGTTTACTAAAATCGGTTCGACCGAGTTTGTTGATTCGGTCCCACCGAGTTTGGTAAATTGTGTGTAACAGTTAGATTTTGTGTGGAGGCTATATATACCCCTCCACCTCCTCTTCATTCGTGGAGAGAGCCATCAGAACAAACCAACACTTCCAACTTACCAGTTCTGAGAGAGAACCACCTACTCATGTGTTGAGGCCAAGATATTCCATTCCAACCATATGAATCTTGATCTCTAGCCTTCCCCAAGTTGCTTTCCACTCAAATCTTCTTTCCACCAAATCCAAATCCTGTGAGAGAGAGTTGAGTGTTGGGGAGACTATCATTTGAAGCACAAGAGCAAGGAGTTCATAATCAACACACCATTTGTTACTTCTTGGAGAGTGGTGTCTCCTAGATTGGCTAGGTGTCACTTGGGAGCCTCTGACAAGATTGTGGAGTTGAACCAAGAGTTTGTAAGGGCAAGGAGATCGCCTACTTCGTGAAGATCTACCGCTAGTGAGGCAAGTCCTTCGTGGGCGATGACCATGGTGGGATAGACAAGGTTGCTTCTTCATGGACCCTTCGTGGGTGGAGCCCTCCGTGGACTCACAAGAACTGCTACTCCCACGTGGGTTGAAGTCTCCATCAACGTGGAGGTACGATAGCACCACCTATCGGAACCACGACAAAAACATCCGTGTCTCCAATTATGCGTTTGAATTCTCCAAACCCCTTCCCTTTACATTCTTGCAAGTTGCATGCTTTATTTTCCGCTGCTAATATACTCTTTGCATGCTTGCTTGAATTGTGTGAAGATTGCTTGACTTGTTCAAAGATAGCTAAAATCTGCCAAAGTCTAAAATTGGGAAAAGGTTAGGTTTTTATTGGTCAAGTAGTCTAATCACCCCCCTCTAGACATACTTCAAGGTCCTACAAGGGGTATCAGAGCTTTGGTCTCCATTTGCTTTGATTTCCATAGCTTTTGGTGGTCATAGCCTTAGTTTCACAACCTAGGAGAGTATCGCGTCTAGCGAGGGAAATTATCACCGTAGAGGTCCTTACTTTGATGGCACTAATTTTGCTAGTTGGAAGCATAAGATGAAAATGCATATTCTCGGACATAACCCCGCCATTTGGGCTATTGTGTGTATTGGTTTGCAAGGTGAATTCTTTGATGGGAGAGAACCGAACCGTGAAGCTAATGCGAAGAGTTGAAGATGTTGCAATACAACGCTCAAGCTTGTGATATCCTCTTCAATGGCTTGTGCCCCAAGAATTCAACAAAATCAGCCGCCTTGAGAGTGCAAAGGAAATTTGGGATACTTTGATTGATATGCATGAAGGTACCGACCATTCAAGGAATCCAAGTTGGATGTGCTCCAAAGTCAGCTTGACAAGTTCAAAATGAAGGATGGTGAAGGTGTCGCTAAATGTACTCTAGGCTTGCTCTTATCACAAATGAGATTGCCGATTTAGGAAGTGAAGAAATGACCAAATGATTCATCATCAAAAGATCCTAAGAGCATTAGATGGAAAATATGATACCGTGTGCACATTGATCCAAATGATGCCAAATTACAAAGATCTCAAGCCAACGGAAGTCATTGGAAGAATTGTTGCTCATGAGATGTCACTCAAGGATAAGGAGGAACTTCACAACAAGTCAAGTGGTGCTTACAAAGCCTCATGTGAAGCCCCCACATCATCAAGTGAGAAACAGACCTTCAATGAAGAATTGAGCTTGATGGTGAAGAACTTCAACAAATTCTACAAGAGTAGAAGCAAAGAAAGAAGCTCTAAGTCAAGATCCTACAATGACAAAAGATCTTCTAGTCGAGAGCGCAATTGCTACAATTGTGGGAGACCTGGACACTATTCCAATGAGTGTACAACACCCTACAAAAGAAGAGAAGATTCTCCCAAGAGAAGAAGTAGAAGAGAAGACTCACCACCAAGAGAGAGAAGGAGTAGAGATGATTGTTATGAACGAAGACCCTCACGGAGAAGCAAGGATTCGGAAAGGAAGGACAAGTCATCAAAGAGCTACACAAAACGAAGACATCAAGCTCATGTTGGTGAATGGGTATCCGGCTCCGACTCCGACAATCACTCCGAGAGAAGCTATCACTCCGACTCGAATACACTCAAGATGAAGGTGTTGCCGGTCTAGCACTTGTGTCAACCAACTCCTACGACATATTTGAATCACCAAATGAAGGAATTGGTAGATGCTTCATGGCCAAAGGTCCTAAGGTAACACACCCCAAGTATGTTGATTTTAATAGTGATGAAGATGACTTGCTAGGTGATGATGATTTACTTTTTGACAACTCTAGTGATGAATACTATGATGAAACGTCAATTAATCATGCTAATCAAGATGAGACGAATGACAATGATAAGGAGAAGATTGAGCGCCTAACTAAAGAACTAAACACTCTTAAGTTAGCTCATGAAACTATCTTCGAAGATCATCGAGAACTTTTAAGGGCTCATGAGAAGTTACGCTTTGAAAAGCTCAATCTTGAGCAAGAGCATGAGTTCTTAAAGGCAATCAATGATGATCTCCGTAAGAAAAGTTCTTCTTACATTGCCAAGCGTTTACTCTTATCTACTTACACGCCTCAAGTCAAGTCTAGTAACAAGAACAAGAAAGATTCTTCCTCTAGTAGTAACAATAATAATGCTAAATCCAATATTGTTACTTCTAGTAGTTCTCTTGATTCCACTAATGAACCTCTTAGCCAAGTTACACTTGAGCAAGAAAACAGCTTATTGAAGGGAATTATAGAGAAAGGTGTATACAGGAGCCTTGCCGGGAGTAAGCAATTTGAGGAAATTGTACGCAAGCAAGGAAGGCACCGGAAGAATCAAGGTGTTGGTTTTGAACGAAAGTTCAATGCCAATGGAGTTGAGTGGGAAGAAGATCAATATCCCAAGACGAAGTTTGTTCCTCAACAAGAGAAGTATGATCCTACTTCCTTCAAGGGGACACAAGCACACGATGATCTTCCACCACAAGACCACAAGAACAAAGGCAAGGACAAGCTTCAAGAGGAGATTGATGCATTTGAAGACGCACCTAAGGCCTTGGTCAAGTGGGTTCCCAAGACTACGTCAAGTTCCACTTCATCAAGTACAACTACCACACCAAGGATTCCCATCAAGATGGTGTGGATCCCGAAGAAGAAGAACTAGAAGAGTTCTTGAGGGTGACTCCGCCAACATTCTTCACTCATATCATTATGGCAAGGACAAGTGCAATCAACTTCCATATCTTGCACTAGTTCAAGGAGTCACAAACCCTCATGTTGGTAAGGCAAGGGACAAGGTAACCTAATGTTTTCATGGACATCATTTTGTGTATGCATCACTCTATGTCTATGGATATTCTTGTTTGTTCCTTGTGGGACTAACCCATGTAGGTATTTAAAGTGCAACTCACTCCAAAGGATTGCTCCAAAAGATCTACATCAACTTTGAGCATCCACATCTTCAACACCTACATGAAGTCATCATCGACAAAACCCAAGGTTAGTTTATCCCTCTAAGGGGATCTCACATCTAGGGGAGCTTAACTCTAAGAATTGAGTCAAAGCAACTCTAATGATGTGAACACATAAATGTTTTATGTAAAAGTGGTAACCCCACTTGAGCTTAAACGATGAGTATGACCTATGATCAAATGTTCTCATTTGACTCCTAAGTCAATATACTCATATATAGATGACCTAGTCATCGCCAATTGTTTGATAGATGCTAGAATTGGTTGTGCATGCTTTGTCACATATTTCATTTGTCATTTTATTGTGTGAGCATGTTGGTTGCATATTTTACTCATTCGAGGACATCCACTTGTTGTTTTGGTTGATTGGATTCTTTTTCTTTGGCCAAGTGGATGGACAAGAATGCCTAAGAACCTTCTCTAGCTATCTATGCTTTTCTCGTCTCAAACTCTATTCATGCTACATCACAAAATTCGATCAAGTCAGATTCGAACCACTCTTTGTGAGGAGCACTTGAGTCCCCGATTCGTCATAGACTTAAACTTCCAAAACTTCTTTGTGATTTTCGGTCCGACCGATTCCTCCATTTCGGTCATACCGAGATTACTAAGTCGATCTAGGTTTTCATCTCGGTGCAACCGATTTGTACTTCGGTCACACCGACTTGCTATAACTCATATCGAAGTTATGCATCTCGGTGCCACCGAAGTTGTACCACTTTCGGTCACACCGATGGTCGGGCTATATATTCGCGACGGGCAAATTTTGGAAAACTTTCTCGAAACTTCTACGCGCAGCGCATAGCTCGCTCTGCCAACCAGGTCACGGATCGTCGACTTCGTCACCACCGCCTCCTGTCTTTGGTCTCCGCTTGCCGTCGGCGAATTCTCCTCCGCTGTCAGCCGTAGAGAATTCCCCATTGAACTAGGGTATGAACTCGAGCACGTTGCTTTCCTCGTCTCGATTCTCAAGACATTGTGTTCGTTATGCATCTTGCCACGATTGAAACACTCCCTATCGAGTCAAATCAATCCTTAGAATAGATGTGATTCGAAAATTTAGGGTTAGGTTTCCGCCGAAACCATCTCGGACCCACCGAGTTGAAAACTTCGCTCCACCGATTTGGCTAACGCCATTGCACTAGTAAGTCTCGGTCCGACCGAGAATTGCTGTCGGTGTGACCGATTTTAGAACTTTGTGAAACCCTAGCAGCCTTCGGTGCCACCGAACTGTGACTCGATCGACCGAGTTCACTAGTTTAGGTTCCAAAACTTCTTCGGTATCACCGAGTTTGAAAATCGGTAGATCCGAAATGCTTTCGTGGGAAACTAAAACTAAGTTTTTGAATCATTCTTTGCAAAAATCTCTGCATTTTGTGATGCTCATCCACTCTACCTCATCTATAACTATTCACGTGGTCAAGTTGAAAGTGAGCAGCATGTCGCACCAAAGTGACAGCCTGTAATAGATCAAGAGCGGATCCAATTGAGTGAGGGCACCAGGTCCCTCAAGCAGCTCGAGATGAGGGGAGCGTAAGCACTCCCAAAGAATTTGCCCAAGGCTGCCACAAGAACAAGGAAGAAGAAGACCTCGAGTCCGAGGATGAGGATTATGTGGCGATTGAGGATGAGGCCGATTCAAAGAAGAAAGAGCTCAAGAGGAGTACAGCTCAATGTAAGTGAAGCCTGGATTGAAGATCAAAGGCCAGCCAGTAGACAACCAATGTCCAAAGCCGTAGTCTCCACTCAAGTTTCTTTGGAATCCCAACCCAAAGAGCACAGTTGTCTGAAGGAAAGAAAAGGAAGGAAAGGGTCAAGAAGACCATGGCCAGAGTGGTAGGAAGCCTTCCATGATGGAAGAGGAAGAAGAAGAAGAGGTTGCGTAACCAGCACCCAAGGCACAAAAGCTGATGGGTGATGCTATCAAATCGAGGGCTGCAACTTCAAAGCCCAAAGCTGCCCCCAAGCCCAAGAATGCACCCAAGAGGAATACAAGGAGCATACCGCAGCTAAAAAGAACAAGGCCCCAATGCCCGAGGTTGATGCCGAGGAAGATGAAGAAGGGCAGGTCTAAGGAAGCTCAAACCCAAGATCCTGCATCACAATGATGCACATCCTGTGGATGAGAACATGAAGATCGGGAGAGATCATGGGTTGAGGCTATGGAGAGAGGCGCATCGATATGCCACTGTGAGAAGGACTTGTAGATTATGTGTTCCACACCAAGGAGCAGCAGGACTTCTATGAGACTATTTTGTTGGATAAGAAGCCCATAGTTTGTGATATGAGGTGGGTCGACCGGACCTACATGAAAGAAAATGAGGAACACTATCCTGGAGTGTATGATGCCTTCAAAGGTATGTGGAGTTGCAGATTTCGTTGCAGAAGCTCACAAACTGGAACAATGAGCTCATTATGCAATTCTACTCCACAGCACATTTCTATCCAGATGGCAGGATAGTTTGGATGTCAGAAGTAACACGTGGTACTCTATCCTGAATTTGAGGACAATCGAGTTTTCATGACTGAGAATGAACCATCATCAGTACAAGCTCAAGAGAGAAAGGAGAAGGCAAGGCAAGAGAAGGCTGCCAAGATGCCAACTCAAGCAGAGGCATCTGAGTACTTTCTGAAGAACAAGCAGGAGCAGCTTGGTTACTTGATAGCATCAACTCTTGGATTGAGAAGGGTTGGCCACCTAACTCAAAACCAGAGAGCCTCGAGAGAATCATGGAACAAAAATCTATGATCTTGATGTCAAAGTGATCGAGATTCGGCCACCGTGGAGCAGCCACAAGATGATATGCAGGAGAGGAAGGGCAAGACAACAACTGATGCTTTTGCCAGAGTGCCTCGAGCTCAGAGATCAGCTGCAGAGCCAGTACCAGACTCCAGAGCCACTACTTCAGCTCCAGCTACAGCTCCAAAGACAACCAGCTCCGGCACTAACTCCTTCAGCTCCTACCACGCCCACCAAGTCTTCGTCCAAGGAGTCATCTCTACACTACCAACCGAAGACCAAGCCTCGAGAGACGATATAGTACTATGCATTTTCTAGGAACTTTTGGTAACTTGTTGCCAAAGGGGAGAAAATGTATAGATCATAGGCTTCGAGAGAGAGAGATTTGTTTTTGTTTTCTCTTTTCTTCTTGGTTGAACTTTGTTTGCTTTTGATTGCTTGAGATACTATGCTTTACCTGTGAGACATTTATCCTTATATGATCATTCACTGTGCTTGGTGATGAGTGAATGTATTCAATCTTTATTATTTTGAGCGCTCCACCAAGATGTATGTGACATGGAAGAGTAACCCATGAGCCTAATTCCTTGAGCATTTGCAGTCCAAAGAAAATCTTAAAATATGCACAAATTTAGGGGGAGCTCTTGCTTATCACATACTTCTCAAAGCGATGATGTTTTTCAATTTTATTATCATTTGTCGAAGCTTTGATCTATATGTTGTCATCAGTTACCAAAAAGGGGGAGATTGAAAGTGCAACTATCCCTAGGTGGTTTTGGTAATTCATAACAACATATAGCTCATTGAGCTAATGCTATTCCAAGATGAATATTTCAGGAAAGCTCAATGATTGGCATGGCTTGCATGATGAAAGTGGATCCCTCAAAATATTAAGGACAAAGGATTGGCTCAAGCTCAAAAGCTCAAGATTCTACATTTTACATTCTAGTGATCCAAGATCACATTGAGTCTATAGGAAAAGCCAATACTATCAAGGAGGGATGAGGTGTTGCTTAATGAGCCTCTTGCTTCATGTGCTTAGTGATATGCTCCAAAACCCTCCACTACTTTCTCACATCCACATATGACCTAAACCTAAAGTCAAACTCGGCCCTACCGATTCTTCTTTCCACCAAATCCAAATCCTGTGAGAGAGAGTTGAGTGTTGGGGAGACTATCATTTGAAGCACAAGCGCAAGGAGTTCATCATCAGCACACCATTTGTTACTTCTTGGAGAGTGGTGTCTCCTAGATTGGCTAAGTGTCACTTGGGAGCCTCCGACAAGATTGTGGAGTTGAACCAAGAGTTTGTAAGGGCAAGGAGATCGCCTACTTCGTGAAGATCTACCGCTAGTCGTGCAAGTCCTTCGTGGGCGTGACCATGGTGGGATAGACAAGGTTGCTTCTTCGTGGACCCTTCGTGGGTGGAGCCCTCCATGGACTCAAGGCAGAATCATACCCTACGTGGGTTGAAGTCTCCATCAACGTGGAGGTACGATAGCACCACCTATCGGAACCACGACAAAAACATCCGCGTGTCTCCAATTGCGCTTGAATTCTCCAAACCTTCCCTTTACATTCTTGCAAGTTGCATGCTTTAATTTCCGCTGACAATATACTCTTTGCATGCTTGCTTGAATTGTGTGAAGATTGCTTGACTTGTTCAAAGATAACTAAAATCTGCCAAAGTCTAAAATTGGGAAAAGGTTAGGTTTTTATTGGTCAAGTAGTCTAATCACCCCCCCCCCTCTAGACATACTTCAAGGTCCTACAGAGGCCCATGTAACTACATAGCGGGACCATGGTTACAACGGTTAGTGGTTATTACGGCCTAGTTTTAAAAAATATTTTATTGTTGCCATTAGGAAACCGCGGAAAAATAAATGTAGTGACTACAACCAAAGAAATAAACAAGACAATAAGGAAATAAATAAGCAAGCAACTTACGCTAGGCTATTACGGCTATTACACATATTACATCCACTGGGCATCAAAGTTCGCCGCCCGTGCAAATATAGGGAACAAAGCAGCATATTACATACACTGGGCGTCTAAATTGGCCACCAGTGCAAATAAACGAGCGGCCGCAAAACAAGTTCATAACTGAAACAACTTCACAAGATCTCAAGAAACGTTATCCTGGGTATCCACCATGCTGGCAATAAGCTTAGCAAGCTTATTAGCTTTCTCCCGTTTGGCGCTAAAATCCTCCAATGCTTGTTGTTGCACCAGAAAGAATGCATCTGAATCTCCAGGGACTTCCTCAGTCCTTCGGCTTCTTGTCGCAGCACAGCTGATCGATGTCTTTCAGCTTGTAGTCGAGAATTAAGAAACCGAACTGATTCAGACAGTGAGTTCGAAGAGCTTGTGCCAGCAGTAGTGGCGAGTAACTCGAACACTACATCAACACAGGACTTTGGGGTTGTCTCACTGTCTTCAAGATAGTTTTCCTTAGCTGTTTTATTAGCTTTGTTGGAGACCAACAAGGATGTCTCACTATCCTGAACCTTATCTGCATTGCTTCCTTTACCATTGCTTAATAAGGCACTCTTCCACAATATTCTCACAAGATTCTAAAAGAAGAAACAAGCGCATACATAACAGGTTTAGCATGTAGTATATGAAACTCATTTCGTGAACCGCCAAAGAGTAAGGTGGTCAGGATTAAACTACCAAGTCTTCTATAAGTACATAATAAAATCATCAAACTAACATATATCTATGTCCTATCGTCACTGCATTGTCTTGCCAAATCATAATAGAGACACTGTTCAAATCATATCAGTTTAAGATAAAGCAACATTGAAAGAATACAAGTGTGGGAAACTACACGGCACAACAAGATTTCAGATGGGTAACACGGGTATACATGTACAACAACACTATCGGCTTTGTTGTGATGCTAGTAATGTGCATGATATGAGAAGTCAACTATATACACAATTGAAATAGAAATCAACAGAGCAATTTAGAAGAGCAAACCTATTAAAGAAACATGTTTAAACATACCTGTTGTGCCATTGGAGTTTCGATTGGTTCCTTCAATTTAAAAATAAGTTTGTATGAGTAAATACAGTGATAGAAAGAGCAAAACAGTATGCACCATAGCAATGGAATCTTAAATGAGAATAATTGTTCATCAGGTTTAAGCACGTGTTCTACACGAACAGAGTATAGTAATACGCAGGCATATAGTACTTGAAAATAAAAAATGAGCTCATAGACCTTACCAAATTCTTGGTTCGGGACCAGTACCGAACAAGGCGTTCCCAGTCATCGTGTCGTAAATGTGTCTCGGGAGAAAGTAAGGGAATTTGATGAGTTTCTTTGTCAGTGAAGTATGTTTTCTCCAGGTAATTCCGATACTGCCACCAAGCATTCTTGAAGATAGCATAGGTATTAGCACATGTTACCTCATCATGAGTTTCCAAATCGGTCCTTCTCTATAGAGAAAAATGGGAACACTTGTTGTATTATAACCAGCATGGAGGTAGAATGTATGGGACAAAGCAAAGTATTTGCCTTGAATAACATTAGTTACACATAACTCCTGGACGAACACCTGCAACTGGCTTTTTCCTTCATCTTCAGTATAATATTTACATGATGGGAAGATACACACATAGGATTTAACAACATCAAATGTGATAGATGCTAAACTATGAATGGTGGTTGTGCTTCGTCCACAGGAATAGGTGTACTAACTGGTGGAGTTGGGATTCGCCGTGGTAGTACAGGCGCTTTTGGTATTGGAGCTGCCATACTAACTGCTCTTATTTGGGAGCTCTGTGCTGGAGATGGTGTTGTGTCAACTGGAATTGGGTTACTATTTGCTGTGGTTGGGGTTAGATTGGGTGAAGTTGGTTCTTTGTCCATCGGGGTAGGGGTACAATCTGCGAGAGTCTGGGTTATGTGTGGTAGGGCTGGTTCTCGTGCATGTACAGCCGGGGTGCTATCTCCACAAGAGGTAGCACTGTTTTATTTGAAGACCATGTTTTTACTCCACTAGATACTGCCATCACCCCCTCCAATTCAAATGGCTGGTAAACAAGAAAAGTAGTTGAATGAATAGACCTTGTATGAGAGACAGATGCAATTGATAGTGTGGAAAAGAGAGGGCACGAAATAGTTCACATGTATATTGTTTAACTAAAAAGCATAGCATGGCATAATTTCACATATATGATGTCTATCTAAACTGGATAGCATAGCATGACATAATTCAAAGATATGATGACTAACTAAATAGGATGGCATGAGATAACTATGTGATGTCTTTAGTAAACAGGTTCGCATGACATAATTCACATACATGTTATCTAAGTAATCAGGATCGCATGATATAATTCACATGTGTGATTTATATACTAAGCAGAGGGCATTCGCATATATGATGTCTGAACTAAGAACATGGTGTTGAATATTGTGTATATGATGTCTAAACTATGCAATGAAACACACCATATGCATGATATGAGCAGTATAACCGTGCCAAGTTAGAGCATACACCTCGGTGGGGGAATAGGACTGATCATCTATCTCTGAGGAGCTATCGGGGCCCAGCAAGGGATCTGCTTCGACAAGTAGCACTGTCCACTCTGAAGACCTTGTTTCCACTCCAGATTTTTCCACCACCCACTCAAATGGCTGATTCATAGGAAGAGTAGTTGAATGTACAAACATTGTCGACATATGGAAATGTAATGAAAAAAAGGATTGGCAAGATATAATTCAAATATATGATGCCTGGTTAAATAGGATGGCATTGCATATTTCACATATATTATGGCTGGCTAAAAGAGATGAGATTGCATAATTCACATATATGATATAGAAATTAAACAGGTGGCATTACAAAACATGTCTAAACTAAGAAGATGACATATATGATGTCAATAGTAGGCGCTGTAAGGCAGCATATGTATGATATGACCAATATCATCATGCCAAGTTAGAGCAAACACCTCAGGGGGTAAATTGGAGTGCCTAGCTCCGTCTGAATCTGCCTCAGAACAGATATCTTCCTCTGGATTACAATCTGGAGCATCAACCATGGAGCGATGTCTGCATGACATTGTGTTGCTGTGTAAATCTCTTCTCTTTTTCTCTACATGTTTAGCATGACTGTGTACAATATCTGACATGCATACGAAAAAAATATAGTTAGATTATGTAAGGAGAGCATGCAGAAATATAGAGTGATGGTAACAACCAATGGATAGATCCAAAAATAATGATAGCAGGCTGATGATAGCTTTACTTTAATAAAAAGACAGATGATGATTGCTTTACTGTTTGCTTCCCACCCAAGATGAACAACATAGACATACCCACCACCTGTGGCGTACTCACCTATCAGGCTTTGCTCCGATGGCCAACTTCCACCTCGACCCGATGCTGTATGTGCTGACGGGCCATCACATCGTTGACGGTGGTGAAGCTCGTGTGGCCCGGACTTTTGTGACGCCACATACCCCAATTGTGCACCGCTACGAGAAGTTCATGCTTGCTGAGGTAATGCCCATCCCACCGCCTCATCAGATTGGTGCTGCTAGGGAAGAGGTGGTTCAGTGGCTTCAAGCCCATGGTGTTTTGGTGAGGTGTACATAGCCATGGATCCGTGTTGTTGGTCCTTTTGAGATTAGGGATGCTACAATCCATTCTACGTTTCTCCAACTTCCACCCCAAGCTTTAGGCAATGATCGCTTTGCCCGTTTTATGAAACATGATGAAGGAGAAGCTTTTCGTGGGGCTCAGGGTTTTCGTCAGGGTTTGCTCATGTACCTGGGAATTCCTCTGGATCTTCGTAACACTGAGAACATCGGGGTGGCGGTGAAAACTTTTGGCAAGTTTCACCTTTGGAACAGTGAGGATCCTTATCTGGTAAGAACTTTGGTGTTTGCTTCATTCCCTGAGGATATTCTTGTCGCGGATGTGGTTTTACGGATTATGCGGCCCGGGGATGCTAGAGTATCTTGGACAGTTCCGCTCTACATTCTTGGAGCTAACTTTGCTGAGCAAATGCCCCAAGATGAGGATTGGATTCCCATCAATGGCAATCCGCATCCGTTGCCTGGTGTGCCTTTCCCTGAGATGCCACCATTTATCCTTCCCGCATTTCCAGCATTGGGTTGGAATGATGTTCCCTCTCCTCCTCTAGAGCAACCAACACCTGCTGAGGATGGAGATGATAATTGGGGCAACTGGAATGAAGTTGAAGAGCAGCCAGTAGTACAAGATCAAGAGTCAATGGTTGTGGATCTGTCGAGCAACATAGTTCTCAAGCACGAAGTTCAGCCATTACACGGCATACATTGATGAGGAGCAGCCAGAGAACTGATATGCCTATGGTGGATCTCCATCTTGATGAGGAGGTTAACAACTGGGCCATTGTGGTTTATCAGCCCCCTATGGTTTGCCAGCTACCATATTTGGATATCCAGTCTGTTGTCGTCCCTTTTGGGACCCCATTACCTCCAGAGATGATTTGGAGGAGGTCATTTGAGAACCTCTTGGAAGCTCCCACAGTTTTTGAAGTGCCAAAGCCTTTGCTAATGAAACCTGTATCTCCTATGGTCCTACCAAAGAGAAACTGGGATTTAGCTTTTAGCCTGAATGGTCTTCCTCTACTTACCTCGAAAGAACAAGAACCAGTCAAACCAGTTGTCAGGGCTATCTTTACTGAAGACATGCAACATCAACCAATTGTAGAGGCAGCTCCTTCTGTTCTGGGTAAGAAAGGGAGGAGGCCCCGCAAGACCTTAGCACCAACACCAATTGTTGAAACCTCATCGGAAAGGTGCACTAGGAGTTCAGTCCGATGTGATGGTTTCAAGCCACCTTCCAGAATTGGTTCCACAAAAGAGAGAAAGAAGCCCCGTGCCAAGCCTTTCACCGCCGAGATGCCGATGACACAACACATTCAAATATTCCTCCCTGCAACTCTAGTCAGTCGTCTTTAGGCAATTGGGCAGATCTTGGCATTGATGCAAAGCTACCGACTGGATGCACTTATGGTGGATCCTCCTCATCTTGGGTAACGCTACTTCTAATGAATAGTGTGTTTATCACTTTATGGGCCTGGCAAACCCCTAAATGTGCCATTTGTTTACTCTGGTTGTTGCTGTTATTTTGTGGAAAACTTTTATGTAATAATTGCTTCACGGACCTATGTGGGTGTTTTGTAGATGTGGCATTGTATGTCATGTGGATCATGGATCTTATGCTGAATTTCTCTAACGAGTAAACCATGTAGAAACTGGAATGTTCGTTGTTGGAATGTCAGGGGTTTAAATGCTGAGACTAGACAACGGGCAGTCAGGAAAAACATAGAGGAGAGCCAGTGTGCTATTGCATGTTTACAAGAAACTAAATGTACCTCTTTTGATTTGAGAACAATTAGAAAATTCTGTCCAAAGAGGTTTGACTGTTTTGCTTT
Source organism: Aegilops bicornis (assembly GCA_021605145.1). Classification (NCBI taxonomy): domain Eukaryota; kingdom Viridiplantae; phylum Streptophyta; class Magnoliopsida; order Poales; family Poaceae; genus Aegilops; species Aegilops bicornis. Next base: position 362,659,777 of record CM038669.1, read on the forward strand.
CTCTCCTTCTTTGCATGCCTCGGGAGGGATTCTTGTTGTTTGAATTCATCAGTTTTGTTAGGACTCTATTGGAAGTTACAACAGTTTGTCAGTGGTGATTGAATTTGTCTCTAGGCAAAATAATGAACGTTGGACTTTGGTTTACGTCTATGGACCTTGCTAGGGTGAAGCAAGAGATAGATTTGTGAGTTGGGTTTATAACTTGAGATCCCCTTGGGCAAGATTGGCTCTGTTAGGAGATTTTATTTTTTTGAGGTCCATTGAGAATAGAAATCTACCTAGGGGTGATTTGTATGATATTTTTTATCTTCAATGAGATAATTGGACATCTGGGTCTCTTGGAACTGCCTCTCAAAGGAGGATCTTTTACCTGGTCCAACATGCAAGGCAACCCCCTCTTGGAACAGCTAGATTGGTTTTTCACTTCTGTAGATTGGGTATCTTACTACCCTATGACTGAGATGATCCCTCTAGCAAGAACTGCATCTGATCATGTTCCATGTGTGGTCACCATCAAAACTTCCATTCCAAAATCAAATCTTTTTAGGTTTGAGAATTATTGGTTAGAACTTGAGGGATTTATGGAATGTGTGGAGCTCTCATGGCAGAAACCTTCATGGAAGGGCCATATAACTGCTAGAATTGTAGATAAGCTTAAGGCTTTGAGGACAAGTCTCAAGAGGTGGCAGATGAATATTTCAAAACTCAAAGATCTGGTTACAAAATGCAATCATGTCATCCTGCTTTTGGATGAGCTGGAAGAACTTATGCCTCTCTTCAGACATGAGTTTAATTTTAGGAGGATTGTTAAAACACATGTGGAAAAACAACTTCATCTCCAATTTCTTTATTGGAAGAAATGATGTACTATTAGGTACAAGAAAGTTGGTGGGGAAAGCATGAAAAGTTTTTTTTCATGCAATGGCCCTTGAGAGACTTAGGAGAAATTCAATTGCAAGCTTGAGGCTGTCTGATGGCACAGTGGTCAATGAACATTCCCAAATGGATGGAGTGATTTGGAATTGTTTTAAAAATAGAATGGGTGTTTCAAGAGGAATTTCGATGGGTTTTGATCTATCTGCTCTAATCACTCCCGTGGAGGGACTTGAGGTGCTAACCAAGCCTTTTGAGAAGGAGGAAATGGATAACATTATAAAGCACATGCCAATTGATAAAGCCCCTGGGCCTGATGGCTTCAATGGACTTTTCTTTAAGAAATGTTGGCACATCATTTCTAAAGATCTTTATGAGCTAGCTCATGCTTTCTATGATGGTACTTTCTTTGCTCCGAGAAAACATTAATGGATCTTACATTACTCTAGTACCTAAAAGCTATCACCGAGGAGGTGGGAGATTTCAAACCTATCTCTTTGACTAGGATGGGCTTGAAGTTTTCTCTCAAAGATGGCAGCTAATAGATTCCAAGATGTGATTATGCAGTGTATTCACAAGAATCAATATGGTTTATCAAAAGTAGAAAAATTCAAGACTGCATTGGCTGGACCTTTGAGTATTTACATCAGTGTCATCAGTCCAAGAGGCCCATTGTTATCCTCAAGCTTGATTTTGAAAAGGCTTTTGACTCTCTGGAACATGAGGCTATTGTCCAAGTTTTGAGACACAAAGGTTTCAATGAGAAGTGGATTATATGGATGAAACAACTGCTATCTATTGGTACTTCCTCAGTTTTGCTCGATGGGGTTCCCGGGAGAAACTTTCTCTGCAAAAAGGGGGTTAGGCAAGGTGATCCAGTTTCTCCACTACTCTTTATACTGGCTGCTGATCTTCTGCAAACAGTAATCAATGATATGTATAGAAGAGGCATCATGCAGCTACCTATCCCCTATCATGACAAGGATTATCTAGTTATTCAATATGCAGATGATACTTTAACCATTTTGCCTGCAGACAAGGCCCAACTCGTTGCTCTGAAGGACATGCTTAAGGTCTTTTCTCAAACCGGTGGATTAGATGTGAATTATCATAAATCCTTTATCATCCCAATCAAAGTTGACCCTGCCTATATGTCCGAGCTTGCTGTAGCTTTTGGTTGTCAAATTGGGAAAATGCCACTCACATATCTTGGTCTGCCAGTAGGAACTACCAGGCAAGAGATGATTGACTTTATGCCTATGGTGGACTGTACAGAGAGAAGAATGTCAGCCAGCTCTTCTTTCCTTAATCAAGGAGAAAGATCGCAGTTTCTAAATTCCGCCTTGTCTTCCATGCCTATTTTCTTCCTTTGTAGTTTGGCTATTCCTGCTGGGATTCTGAAATAGCTAGAAAGAATTCAAAGATAGTGTCTTTGGAGGAAACATAGGGGTGAGCCAGCTCCATCTTTGGCTGCTTGGGAGCTTATTTTTAGGCCTAAGAATAGGGGGGCTTGGAATCCTCGACCTGGGGGTGCAGAACATTGCTCTTCTTCTCAAGCATGCAAACAATTTCTTGAACAAGATTGGCCTTCCTTGGGTGGCTCTAATATGGGATTCATACTACCATGGCAGGGTGCCACAGGCAACAAGTGATTGTGGGTCTTTCTGGTGGAGGGATATTTGCAAGGTAATGCAAAACTTCAGGGATACTTCATGGGTACAGATTAATGAGGGGGGTACTACTCTTTTTGGTCCGATCCTTTGGAAAATTGGTGAGGAGGTTACTACCCCTGCGGACTGTGCATCAGTAGGCTGTTCTCATATGCCAAGGATCGATGGATCACTGTCAAAGAGGTCTTTGAGACTCAAGATCTTTTTGGGAATTTCCACCTTCCACTGTCAGAACAAGCTTATGAGGAACTTATCACTTTGCGCCTTTTGATGGAGACTCATAATAGAGTAGTAGGATTAAAAGATGTATGGTCTTGGCAAGGGTCTACAAGGGAGTACAAACCCAAGATGTTTTACTCTCACACTTATCTTTCTAAATCCTTTAATCCCCTGCTCACTAGGATATGGAAATCTTCCTACACCATGAAAATAAAAGTGTTTGCATGGATGCTCATTATGGATAGATTAAACACTAAATATATGGTGGATAGGAGGCATTGACATATGGAGGATGGTGTGAATTATGTGCTCTGCCCTCTGCAGACCAGGGAGACAAGGGACCATCTATTCTTCAACTAAAATTTCAGTGTGAGGGTGTGGAATTATCTTCAGATAGATTGGTCATTTGGTGATTCAGTGAATGAGTTGGTTATTCAGGCCAGGAGAAGTTTTGGCAAGCCTTTCTTCATTGATGTGGTTTTCATTGCTTGCTGGAATATCTGGATTATTAGGAATGGCAGAGTATTCAGGAATGAAAGGGCTATGTTCAATAAGTGGAGAAGTGCCTTCATTCATGATATCACCCTTATGCAGTACAGAATTAAGTCTGCTATCAAGGATGAACTCTTGAGATGGATATCTTTTCTGCCTCCTTGAGGTTCTTTGTTGTTTTATCTTCTTTTTTAGTTTCATAGCTTAGTCCTCCTTGTTACTACTTGTAATCCTTGTACTTGTATTTGTAACTCCTCTTATTTAATAAAGCTTTTGATATGCTGTGGGGGTGTTGCCCCACAATTCCCAGTAAAAAAAATAAACATACCCTAGGTTAACCAGATAATAGACAAAGATATTATTCATTGCTACCTCGATATGTGCCCCACAAGCATTTTAAAACTCAAGTTTGAACATTAATTCAGACCTGACTTGGAGTCTAAGAGGTGAACAGGATGATAAAGTAGCAGGTAATATTAAGCAATGCATAACATAAGAAGAAAACAAAAGAGTGCGACCTCTCTTGTGGATACATGTACTCCTCAGGTTCATCTGCTGAGTCGATGATGGTGATGCACTTGCGGTTGGTGCCGGCAACAAGGAAGGAGATCTGAGGCGGCGAAAGACGGCCGGGAGTCATGATGTCTGGTATGGTGGATGCTTCTTTCTATGGAGCAGCTCAGGTGAGGTGGACGACGTTGCGGCAGGAGCAGGACAAACCACACAAAGTTTTCTTCGACACCTATCTGTAACTGAAGTAATTCTATAAGGGATCCTTTGGCTTGTAGGATTCTAAAAACGCAAGGATAGGAAAACACCGGAATAGGATAGGAATGCACGTGGGAAACAGAGCATTTGTAAACATAGGATTTCTGTCAACTTGGGTGTTTAGTTCACGAGGGAATTGGAAGGCGAGGAATGCAAAGAAACATGGCCACATTAAAGTGAAACCATACGAAAGTATGTACAGTTAGAATGTTATTCTGCTACTAATGCACTTAGTCTTGTTTTCATGCATAGGAAAAGTAGGTCTAGGTGGATGTTTTGCTCCATTCCTTTCAACCAAATGCATGAATAATTGAATAGTAGAGTACCATAGGAAAATTTCCTATTGCTATGTTTTTCCTTCACGTTTTCCTTTGAACAAAAATAGCCCTAATGGATCGACATGAATGTAGAATAATAAGTGATGTGACAAGTGTACAACCTCTTTGGCATAGCAGTGTCGACTTCAAAGATCATTGGGTTGGTCATTTGAAGATGTTGCGGCAGTAGGTGGTCGTCCGAGGTGTGGTGGAAGATCTGAGGCATCTGTAGACGGCGTCCAGGGTACTGCTCTGTTGTGATGGATGGTTCCATCGTTGGAGCAGCTCCGGTGAGCCGTAAGATGTCGAGGCTGAAGCAGCACAAGACAGACATCGTTAATCTCAAGTGGGATTCTAATAGCATCTCCAATAGATGATGTAAAATACATTACCAAAAAGTGGTAGATGTAAAATGTACATCACCAAAAAACCGCCACAAAGAAATGAGGTAAAAACTGTTAACTCTGAACCTAACTGTCAAACCTGAAATTTACTTTGGAATCCGATTGTTACTGTCGAAACTGAATGCACTGGAAGTAGAGATGCATTTCACATGTATAGTTTAGGATGCTCGAGCACTAGTAGTACAGAAACAGTGATCTAAATCAGGAGGCGGTCGGTAAGGAACTAAGTAGCAGAGATAGCAGCCAAGCGACAACACGAACTAGAGCGAGAAAGCGACCTCGTGTAGCTGCAGCAGTTGTAGCAAGCCATCGTAGCTGAGCAAGAGCAGAGCAAAGCCGAGCAAGGGAAGAAGCAGATTAGCGGTATGGCGAGCCAGAGCGAGCGAGCGTGCAGCTCCTGCCTGGTATGGATGCCGCCGAGGAGCCTCGCCTGGGGAGAGCCACTGGAGATGTCGCCGGTGGCGCTGACTACGAGGTAGCCACACCATGGGGGAGCGGGATCGAGCACTGGCGGCGCCGGGAGGTCAAGTTAAGGAGAAGGTGCAATGCGATGAGTGTACAACCTCTTTGGTGGCACCGAATAGGCCTCGGCTTCGTCTAAGGACGGTGGGGTTGCTGCGGTTCTGGTGGAGCAGGTTAAGGCGGTGCTGTGGGGATGGAGCAGCCGCGATAGACGAGGCGGTCGTCAGAGCAGCTCCTTGGAGGTGGAGGATGGGGCGGCTGAACCGGCGGGGCGATGAGATCGGCGACGGATCCTCATCCGGGGTGGTGGATGAGGGACGTCGAGCTGTTGCGGTGGACGACGTCGTCGGGGAAGAGGCTCTAGCTAGGCAGCGGTGGGGTGTCGGACGACGGAGGGTGGGGTTTCGCGGCTGGAGCAGAGAGGTTATGGCGGCCTTGGTTTTCGAATGGTGAAAAGGAGGTGATGGGAGGGAGGAACCATGACTTAGGGACGCGCTTGTCCAAAATGTAGGGTGTGTTATGAAAGTACCCCCACTGATTTGACTAGTGTCTCTTTCGACTCAGGGTTAAAAGGGGGATTTGGCGTGTCGGGATTTGGCAGTTGGAGGGAGTTTTCGCCGCGTTGTAATTTCGGGATAGCAAAGGCGGCGGGTTGTGAAAGCCTTGAGTTTTGGGAGCACGATATCTGAATTTTCAGGATAACAACGCGCGGGTTGAATTTTAGGGACACTAGTCAAATTAACTTTTTTCGTTGGCTGTATAAATGCATGTAACCTACTAATACGAACATTTTAGTGCATTCCAAATGTCTATACTACCGCTGCAATTCTAACTAAATTTGAATTTGTTTCTCTATTTGAATAAGAATCTACAATCATGATTGTTGCCAAGTTAACCATCATTCGTATATTATCTTAACAACACACCACATGATTACTATAGAGATAGATATGAACTATGTGTACTATATGAACTCGAATTCAAAATTTTGAATACACTTGATGTTGATTCCAAATAATAGTACATTTGATGTACTAACTAGATCTTCATAATCTAAACCATGTTTCATACATACATTGTGTTTATCACACAATGTATAGTGCACCGCCCCCTACATTATGACAAGTATTTAGCCTTGAGCTGCAAAAGCCACACATTATCACAAATTCAAATAAACTTATATATATTATATGTAGTATAACATGTTCATGACCACAACATGCGTATCGCCATTATATATTCATGCATATGCATCGGTTTAAAACACTATGATCTCTTGTTCAAATATCTGAATCCACTTTTATAATGAATTATGATATCTGTTCGTCCTGTACACCCACACAATCCTCTTCTCTTTGTAGCTAGCGCTAACTTTCGCTCGTGCATGCACACGCCCACCTCCCTCTGACCCTCCCTCAGCATTCTCTCCATCGTGCACACTCGTTATTTCTGTTTAGGTTGTTCACCCACGGTGTGTGTAGGCCCTCCAGCTCCTTCTTTCCGGCACACACCGATCGATATACCTCTCTAGCCAGGCGAACCTACCACAAACACACGCTTTCCCTCTTCTCTTCTCACCGTCCATGCCCTCCTCTCTGTCTGTCTGATTCCATGCATGTGCACACTCCCGCCCCTCTTTTGATCGATCTCACACTCGCACACTCCCCCCTCGATATAATTGGCCTCTTGCACCACCTCCTAGCCGCATGCCTCTAACTCTATCCATCTCTCTAGGCCTTATTTCCTTCTAACACATGCATGCAGGTATACCTATACCTACCGATCTCCCTACATATAGCTAGGTCGACTATATATAACTCTTTTTCCCCACGCAGCGATCGACGTACCTCACTAGTTATGTCTCTCCCTTTCTCCGACACACGACGATTGATCTTCCTATATAGTTACGTCTGCCTACCACAGCCATATCGCCCCTAGCCATATCGTCCCTCCTCATCATCCTTGCATGCCTCCCAACCCATCTCTCACACACACGTGCACAGATACAGGGGCGGAGACAGGGGGTGAGCAGGAGCTAGACCCCTGCCAATCGCTCGCCCCCTCAACAGTTTGTAGCAGGCTATGTACCTGTACATCGCTAACGGCCGTAACTAATTGCATCATTAGCCCATATAAAAATTATTCATTGACCCAGCCACACCGAATTTAGAAGACCAAAGCCCAATAGCCCATACATATGTCGGCGTACTGTTGTGGCTCGCCATAGTTTTGCCTCTGCACACTGTGATCGATCTGATAGATTGATCTGTACGCATACTCTCCTGGACAATCTAGGGCGTTTGCCGCTATCGCCGGCCGCCGCTCGTGCCATCCGCCGTCGTGGCCTGTGGGTGTCGGAGTTATTTGACGTGTCACAGTGGTGGTTTTATTTATTGTTCTGTCGTCTTTTCTAGTTAACAACGGGCTCAATTACCATCAACTTGCCCATTTTCTAGCTGGGTGTTTGCAATCATCTAGAGCTAAAAATCTTCTCTTAACTTACGATTTGACCGGTGGATAAATCCAAACAATAAGGACTACTTACATACTCAATGGTTTATACATTTCTATGGTTAGTCATAAGTCTTCCAGTGTCAGTCACAACAACTGAGCAAACTATTTTGTCTATGAAACTAGTCAAGACACGTTTTTGAAACAAAACGAATATGATTTTCTTCAACATTGCATGATTGTCTATATTGGTAAGGAAATAGCAATTCACATTATCAACTTGTTCGACGCTGGTGGTCATTATAGAGCTCAATTTAAGTTAAAAGAAATCTAACATTCTTTTGTAGTTTCAAACAAATGTTTATATGATCTCTCACCAAAGCCACCATGAGACCTAATATATTGTGATGTTCCATGACTTCTACCAACATTAGCATTTCGCCCCCCTCATGCTCAAATCCTGGCTCCGCCCCTGCACAGATAGGCACACATCCCCTCTCTTATTAATATTGCAGTCATACCCTCCGTTTGTCTAGTAGGCCTCTCCCACCATTTGTGAGAAGTAACTCCATCACCAACCCTCTGACATTCTAGCTTTGTCTCTCTTCGAACCTTATTCCTCTACTAAACATATGCATGCATGCCGATCGATCTCCCTCAATACATAGCTAGGTCTCTCTCCTTCTCCACACATATACCAGTCGATCTACCTCTCTATATAATTAGGTATCTGCCCCCACATACACACCTATTGTCGAACGATGTAGGTAGGTATCCATGGCATAGAGACAAACTGCACCTCTCCCCTCTCACATTCCAGTAGGCCAGCCGCCCTATATCTTTGACGTGGGCACACACAAATTCGATGGCACTCTGTATCGATCACGCACCCACACACTTCATCCATCTCTTTGATTCAACCGTTATCTCACGCCGATGATCCCTCCACTCTCTTCTCGTTGATTCCCCCCTCAATATATGATATATCCAGGCCTCTGTTCCACACACATTGGATATGTTACATTTTTGTTTGAGATATCATCTACACATTGCCTCTGCTTCGCACAAACCATCTCTCTCTCTCTCACACCCACGTAGTACGTACCTGCACGTAGAGAAGAGGTGCACACATGACGCACGTACTCACGTCTTGTTTCCGGCCACACCCACGCGGGGACACGGTGGAGCTCATTTCTGTACGAAAAGGGAGCCCACGTGACAATTTGACGCGTGTAGCGGTTGTTTACTTGAAGGAGGGTCGTGCACACGGAACAAAGTTCGACTTGACACATTAGTTTTAAATAAAGTTATATTCCTCAATGGCACGTACAGAATATAAAATGATTGTTATCAAGAAAAAAGAAATCCGTTCCACTATATACAATGGAGCCTGCCTGCCGGGGTTTGTCTCTCATCACACTATCTCACACAAGGCGGTGGTGGCTTCTCTCTGTCACCGTTGGTCACTGATCCGGCCGCATCCCATCTGCCGGCGGAAAGGGAGGACGTGCATCGTTTCTCCATTCGGCGGCGTCGAGGCAGCACGTCCCGATTTGCGGTACCCGCCGTTCTCTCTGACCAAGCTCCGGCATGGTAGGGCCTTCGCCACTTGCTCGCTGCCGCGGTATGGGCAGATCCTACCCACCGCCGCCCTCCTAGTTACATCCCGACGACCCCCAGGTACAGCTTCCTCCCCTCTGGCCTTGCTCCACTGCCCATGTTCCCACGTTGCTGCATCTGGAAAATTTTGCATGGATCTTCCCTAGTTCTTTGCCCAAAACGTAGCTTGTCCAGCGTACTTTCCATATTGCAATCTCTTCCTCACACCGTTTTAGATAAACAACCGTGCTATTATCTTCCCTTAGGACAAGGAATATGCTTCTTTTTTGTCGTTGTATGTGTCATCAACTGTTATTGGCCAGTAATTGTTTCCTTTCTACCTCTTTTTTGCAAATAGTGCTATCCATTCCACCTCGTTGCTATTGCGACCTTTTGGTGAACTGCACAAATCACTTTTTTCTTAAGGGTGTTTTGTGCAGTTTTGCTGAAATGTCACACGGGCAACGTTTCTACATTTCAGTGGGACTGCACAAAGGGAGATTGGTTTTTCTCTGTCCTCCTCATCCAACTCCGAGGCTAATCTTCTCCAACTATTTGCTTAATCTTCTCCAACTAGTTAGTCTTAAGAGAGACTGAAAGGTGAGCGGCTTCTATTTGTGTGTTTATTGTTTCATCAACAGTCCCTATTATTGTAATCACACTTACTCAGTATCTTTGAAACAGGGACGCTCAGCTCTAATTTAGCGGAACTGCACAAAATGATCGAAATGTTGCATGCTCCTGACAACTACTTTTTTCCCAATATGGCTTGTTGATTTAGACAGAGCTGGTGGGAAGTTGCTGCCAATGAAAGCATGGATCACTTTTAATTTAGCACCTTCTCACAACTTTGTCTTCAGTTATGATGTAAATATTAGCTCTGATCTGCTAATCATTGAGATGCATTAGCAAGCAAGTTAGTTTTTTTATTTTTTCCGAAAGAGCATGGATGTTAGTTTCCTTTCTAGTATTTGATTGATGTTGTAACGAGACAACCTTCCAGCTGGCAAGACACACGAAACAAAAGCTGAAAGCTTCAGAGCATTGTACACTGGGAAATTATTTGTATACGTCAATTGTGTAAACAAATGCTGGAAGCTTGATAACATTGCCACAAGCCATTCAGCATTCGGGTCCATGTGCCATGCACCAAATTAGAGTGCACAAACCACATGGGAGACTCATCCTTGCAAGGCGCCACACTAATAGCGAGTAATGAGCATTCAAATCTTAAGCCCCACCTTTCCTACTGTAAGTTGCTCGGAATAAGCAACCATCAATGCACCCTTCTTTGAATCTGCTCATACTAGTATGAAGGTGCAAAACCAAGTCCGCGTATGGCCTGTCAGTCAACGCGCTTCCTCTTGGCATATCACTGACATGTGGGACCGGAGTGTGAGCAAACCGATCTCAATTGACGGCAAAATGGCCAACCCGCCGCTAGGTATCACACGGAGGCCAAGATATATTCGAGCATGGTTGATCGATGTCATCATTACATGTTCGATGTTTTTTAATAGTACTATCGGGCTCCCATTTTCCACACTTCCCCGAATAAAGGTGTAGTTTATCGGAGATTAATATAAAATAAGAGTACAGACGCTCCACCATGCGGTTCCTAGTAACTGTATACTAGTAGTACTATACTACTCGTACTACTAAACCTTGCGCTTGGCTCTTCGCCTCTTCGGGAAGTCGAAGAATGATGGTACTACAGTGTATGCCACTGGCAATCTGACACCGAATGAACTGTTGCACGTCCACCGCCTGGGCGAGGGTAGGTTGCATTAGTCAAAAGCTTCTCCTCGTCCTGCGAGCCACCACGCTTGAGGTAGGAGTACTAGACGGAGAGGGCATGATCAAGCTTCACCTTGTCCTACAAGCTTCTGCTCGTTCTGCAAGTTGAAGAGACACATCAAAGTAGTGCTAGTCCATACCTCCTCCTTTCCAGTTAATATGGCTTAATTTTTTGTGGGTAAATGAGAGAGCTTTATTCATATATAAGCATTCTTAGGACAATCAGCCAAGAGACTGGTCACTAGGAAGCGAGGTACCCCACAAAAAAGGAAGCGAGGTGTTTCATCAAGCCAGCTCTCGGTCACATTCAAAGCACAACAAGCACTGTTTGCACAAAGATGCGCCGCAAGGTTTGCTGACCTGTTTACATGCTGAATAACAAAAGAAGAGAAAATATTACTGAGCGCTCCTATTTATAACAGGATAGTGATACGTCCATTTTGCATCATGTTTTCCTACTATTATTTATAATGTTTTTATGTGTAATAATGCTCCCTAGAGTATTTCCAATGCCTTTTCTCTCATAATTTGCAAGGTTTACACAAAGAGGGAGAATGCCGGCAGCTGGAGTTCTGGACCTGGAAAAGCTACGTCAGAGTTACCTATTCTGCACATCTTCAAATGAGCTGAAAATTTACGAAGAATTATTTTGGAATATATAAAAAATACTGGAGCAAATAATCACCGAGGAGGCCCACCGGTGGGCACAACCCACTGGGCATGCCAGCCCCCCCCAAAGCGCCTCGGTGGGTCAGGTGCCTCCTAGGCTCACCTCCAATGCCCATATTCTAGTATATAGGTCATTTTGACCTAGAAAAAATCAGGGGGGACTTTCGGGACGAAGCGCCGCCGTCCCAAGGCGGAACTTGGGCAGGAGCATTTTTTTCCTCCGGCGGAGCGATTCCGCCGGGGAAACTTCCCTCCCGGAGGGGGAAATCATCGTCATCGTCATCACCAACAACTCTCCCATCTTTGGGAGGGAAATATCCATCAACATCTTCAATAGCACCTCCTCTCAAACCCTAGTTCATCTCTTGTGTTCAATCTTTATACCGGAACCTTAGATTGGTACTTGTGCGTGACTAGTAGTGTTGATTACATCTTGTAGTTGATTACTATATGGTTTATTTGGTGGAAGATCATATGTTCAGATCCATTATGCTATTTAATACCCCTCCGATCTTGAGCATGATTATCATTTGTGAGTAGTTACTTTTGTTCTTGAGGTCACGAGAGAAATCTTGTTGCAAGTAATCATGTGAACTTGATATGTGTTCGATATTTTGATGATATGTATGTTCTGGTTCCCTTAGTGGTGTCATGTGAACGTCGACTACATGGCACTTAACCTTATTAGGGCCTAAGGGAATGCATTGTGGAGTAGTTATTAGATGACGGGTTGCTAGAATGACAGAAGCTTAAACCCTAGTTTATGCGCTACTTCATAAAGGACTGATTTGGATCCAGAAGTTTAATGCTATGGTTAAATTTTATCTTAATACTTTTCTCATAGTTGCGGATGCTTGAGAGGGGGTTAATCATAAGTAGGAGGTTTGTTCAAGTAAGAACAACAGCTAAGCACCGGTCCACCCACATATCAAATTATCAAAGTAGCGAACACGAATCAAACCAACATGATGAAAGTGACTATATGAAATTCCCGTGTACCCTCAAGAACGCTTTGCTTATCATAAGAGACCGTTTTAGCCTATCCTTTGCCACAAAAGGATTAGGATACCTTGCTCCACTTTATTTACCGTTACCATTATTTGCTTGTTACAAATTATCTTGCTATCAAACTACCTGTTACCGACAATTTCAAAGGCTTGCAGAAAATACCTTGCTGAAAACCACTTGTCATTTCCTTCTGCTCCTCGTTGGGTTCGACACTCTTACTTATCGAAAGGACTACGATTGATCCCCTATACTTGTGGGACATCAAGGCTCTTTTCTGGCGCCGTTTCCGGGGAGTGAAGCGCTCTTGGTAAGGACAAATTATTACAACGCGCTGAAATTTATTGTCACTTGTTACTATGGAGAACAATCCTTTGAGGAGTTTGTTTGGGGTATCTTCACCTCGACCAGAACCACAATTAGTTGCCCCTCAACCTACTGCACCTACTAAAAATATTGTTTATGAAATTCCTTCGGGTATGACAGAACAACTACTAGCTAATCCTTATGCAGGAGATGGAACTGAACATCCTGATATGCACTTAATATAGTAGATGAAATTTGTGGAGTATTTAAGCTTGCAGGTTTATCTGGAAATGAAGCCAAGAAGAAGGTTTTCCCTTTATCTTTGAAGGGAAAAACATTGACATGGTATAGGCTATGCGTTGATATTGGATCTTGGAACTGGAATCGATTGAAATTGGAATTTCACCAAAAAATTTATCCTATGCATCTAGTTCATCGTGATCAGAATTACATATATAATTTCTGGCCTCATGAAGGAGAAAGTATCACTCTAGCTTGGGGGAGGCTTATGTCAATGTTATATCCATGCCCCAATCATGAGCTCCCAAGAGAAATTATCATTCAGGATTTTTATGCTCGGCTTTCTCGTCATGATCAATCCATGCTCGATACTTCGTGTACTGGTTCTTTTATGAAGAAGACTATTGAATTCAGGTGGAATCTTTTAGAAATAATTAAATGCAACTCTAAAGATTGGGAACTCGACGAAGGTAAAGAGTCAGGTGTTAAGCTTGAGTTTGATTGCGTTAAACCTTTTATGAATACCAATGCTTTCCCAAAGTTTAGCACTAAATATGGACTTGACTCTGAGATGGTGGCCTCTTTTTGTGAATCATTTGCTACTCATGTTGATCTCCCTAAGGAGAAGTGTTTTAAATATCACCTCCCTATTAAATAAGAAATTAAAGAACCGGTAATAGCTAAAGAGGAAACTATCATTTACAATGTTGATCCAGTTGTGCCTACTGCTTATATTGAAAACCACCTTTCCCTGTTAGGATAAAGGAACATGCTAAGGTTTCAACTGTGGTTTGCAAAAGTAATATTAGAGCACCTAAACCTGCTGAACAAATTAAAGTAGAACCAAGTGTTGCCATGGTTAAAGATCACTTGGTAGAAAATATTGATGGGCATGTTATTTACTTCTGTGATGAAGCTGCTAGAATTGCCAAACCCGATGAGAAATATAAACATAGACCTGTTGTTGGCATGCATGTTGTCTTAGTCAAAATAGGAGATCATTGTTATCATGGTTTATGTGACTTAGATGCTAGCGTGAGTGCTATCCCTTTTACCTTATATCAAGAAATTATGAATGGCATAGCACCGGCTGAAATAGAGGACATAGATGTTACTATTAAACTTGCTAACAGAGACATCATCACGCCACTTGGTATTGTTAGAGGTGTTGAAGTCTTGTGTGGGAAAACAAAATATCCTACTGATTTTCTTGTTCTTGGTTCCCCACAAGATGATTTTTTCCCCATTATCTTTAGTAGACCTTTCTTGAACATTGTCAATGCCACCATACATTGTCATAAACAAACCGTTAGTGCTAGCTTTGGTGATGAGTCTCATGAATTTAATTTTTCCATTTAATAGACAACCTCATAAGAAAGAATTGCCTAGTAAGGATGAAATTGGTCTTGCTTCTATTGTTGTGCCTCCTACTGATCCACTAGAACAATATTTGCTAGACCATGAAAATGATATGCATATGCATGAAAGAAATGAGATAGATAAGATTTTCTTTGAACAATGACCTCTGCTTAAACACAATTTGCCTATTGGAACTCTAGGAGGTCCTCCTCCACCTAAAGATGATCCTGTGTTTGAATTAAAACAATTGCCTGATACTTTGAAATATGATTATCTTGATGAGAAAAAGATATATCCTGTTATTATTAGTGCAACCTTTCGTAACATGAAGAAGAAAGATTATTGAAAATTTACGAAGAAGCATCGAGCTGCTATTGTATATACCCTTGATGATGTTAAGGGTATTAGTCCCACTCTCTGTCAGCAGAAGATTAATATGGAACCTGATGCTAAACCCGTTGTTGCTCATCAATGACGTTTGAATCCTAAGATGAAATAAGTGGTAAGAACTGAAATACTAAAGCTTACGGAAGGTGTATAATCTATCCTATAGCTGATAGTAGATGGGTGTCGGTGTCAAAACCGGCAGATCTCGGGTAGGGGGTCCCGAACTATGCGTCTGAGGATCAAAGGTAACAGGAGGCGGGGGACACGATGTTTACCCAGATTCGGGCCCTCTTAATGGAGGTAATACCCTACTTCATGCTTGATTGACTTTGATGAGTATAGGGGTTACAAGAGTTGATCTACCTCGAGATCATAATGGCTAAACCCTAGATGTCTAGCCTGTGTGATTATGATCGCCTCTACGGACTAAACCCTCCGGTTTATATAGACACCGGAGGGGGCAAGGGTTGTAAAGAATCGTTTTACAAAGAAAGGAATCTTCATATCCGAACGCCAATCTTGCCTTCCACGTCAAGGAGAGTCCCATCCGGACTCGGGAGGAAGCCTTATATTAAGTATCTTCACGGCCCACCAGTCCGGCCCATATCACATAGCCCGGACACCCGAGGACCCCATAATCCAGGCCTCCCTCAGTAGCCCCCGAACCAGACTTCAATGACGATGTGTCCGGCGCGCAGATTGTCTTCGACATTGCAAGGCGGGTTCCTCCTCTGAATACTCCAAAGCAATTTGAACAAAAGAACTGTGTTCGACGCAACATCCGGCTTTTATGTCTTCGGTTCTATTAGGTGGGCCATCCATGATACTCCGGACAGCTTCGGCTTCACATTAAATATCATATCCCTCGACTTCTGCGCTAACATCTCCTCGGCTTCCACGTGTCAGACGAATATGAAAGGTCCAAGTGTTTTTATAGATAACACCACGATGGCGTAGGGAAGGCGTCTATTTAAGGAGATTGGATCTCAGATACCATTCCAAACCAGGCAAAAATCCTTAGAGCTGGCCACAGAGAACCACGCAAACATGGTTGGCGCTCCCAATTCTTCCTCACGCCCTCACGGCCCTCAAAAAGGTGATTGGGAGAGCTTCTCGGTCTCCCACGCCCAGCTGACCAAGCTCCAGACGCAAGGTTATCTTTCTCTCGCAGATCTGGTTCCCATTCGGGTGGGATTAGCTTCCATAAATGGCGAAGCCCTGGCGGAAAATTTCCGCAATCCTACTGAAGGGGAGCGAGTGTGCTTTGTTTCTTTCCTACTAAGAGGTGTTGGATTTCCAATCCACCCTTTCCTCCAAGGTCTATTGGAGTACTACGGCCTCCAGCTGCACAATCTCACTCAGGGCTCCATGCTGCACATCGCGGGCTTCATTGCTCTTTGTGAGCTGTTCCTAGGCTGCGAGGCCCATTTTGAGTTATGGAGAAAACATTTCTGCCTCTTCCCCCGCTCCCAAAGGGATCTATATTCGAGGTGGGCGGTGCCGAAGTATGGCGTATAGCCGGACAGATACCTGTCCCAAGACTCAAGAAGGCATTCAAGAGTGGCCCTCGTGAGTGGTTTTATATTGAAGACGTTGTTCTCCTGCACCCAATCCGACGGGCCTACCTTAATTTTCCAACGCTCCATTAAAGAAGTGCCACAGCTGGCGCCCCTGGAGCCTAGGAGAGGAAGATAGTGCGGAGATTAAGATGTTGATGAACAAGATAAAGATACTCGTTCAATCCGGACTATCTATAATTGAGGTAATGGCTATTTCAATAACGCGAGGCGTTCAGCCACTTCAATCCAGAGGACTCCCCATGTGGCATTACAACGGGGAAGATGACGCATCATGCTGCGGGTGCAAGGGTCCGGACAACTTTGCCGCCTTGGCTGCCATGTTGGCTGATCTTTATAAAGGGGAAAAAGGAAATTTTACTCACCTTAAGTGCAGAGAGGGCTTTTCCATGTACAACCCTCCAAGCCGGGTGAGCTTTCGCTTCGTAACCTTACTCAATCCTCTTCCTGAGTCGTGCTTAGTTGAACTTAATCCGACTATTTTTTTACAGGAATGGAGAAAGGTCGTCGCGGGGATCCATAGTCCCGCCCTGCAGCCAGGAGAACCATGTTTGAGACCTGGATCCCGGATTTGAAGAAGATCCGGATATTTTTATAGAGCTTAAGGAGGGGGTATTTTATCAAGCGAGCTACGACGGCACGGAAGTGGCCATCATAGCCGATTACCCCGGCCTTCTCCCCTCCTCCCATGTAAGTACCCAGGAGACATCTCTTCCAAAAGAGTTTTCTCATTGAGCCTCACCCACCGCACTGTCTCGTGCTCCAAAGGGGCGGCGTTCGTCTCGCCACGCCATATCCGAGGCGTCCCTTAAGAGGGTGACGCCTGCGCAGGGCGGGTCTTCGAAAAGAAAGGCGGATGGCGATACTACCGAGCCCCTACCTTCATCAAAGAGGTATGATTTTTAATACGCACTAGGCAGACATACAGGATTGTGATGTTTCCTGCTGTGCCACATTTTGAGGAAGAGCATACGTCGAACTGTGTCCGCAGACTTCGCCAGTCATGCATCCACCAATCCGACCCCGGACCCTACCCCAAGGACTAGGGTCGATACGGGTGTAATGTCGGATTGTCCTCTCCCCGAGGATTCGGATAATGTATCCGTCACCAACTCCGAAGTGGAGAGTGCGATGAACCATCAGCACCGAAGGGCGGCTATGCGCGACCCGAATTTCACCGAAGAAGCATTCAATGCTTTCAGCTCCGTAGATGCGTACATCTAAGCTACTCGGGATGGGTTGCTGGAGCCACTCACCAGCTTTTAAAGGATATGCGGGTAAGCACTGTTGTGTAGATTTAATAATCATATGCTAGTAGCCCCCGAGACTTGAAGCAGTTGGCCCAACTGATTTAAGGGTCGGTGCACCATCAGGTATTCACGGAGAAGATTAAAGCATTATCCAAGGAGTTGGAAGAATGCCGAACTAAGCTAGCTGTTGCCACTGCCGAACTTGAAAATTTAAAGAAATCCAAGGGGGCACCCGATGGTAAGCACAACAGTATCTTGAGAATATTATTCCGTACCCACAATGATTCTAACTATGCATTATTTTTGTATGCAACGGCAGGATCATCGAACCGGTGAGATGGAAAGCTAAGGGCTGCTCAGGCGGACAAAGAACATGCCGAAGGGCAAGAAGCCTCTGGTCAAGGTGTATTAACACGGATCATTAATGAGAAGAACAAACTACAAGATGCAAACATCAAGCAAGCCGAAGAGCTGAAGGACATATGAGCCCAACTGGCGGATGCCTTGAAGGAGAACAGAAAGCTGAAAGGCGACATATTCAGTATGCTCTTGAACCTCACTTTCGTATGGTCCCCTGATGAAAAGTTTAACAAGTTTTTTTCTGTAGGTGTGCTGACTGGGTGGCCCAAAGGAGAGGTATTCGGATTTCAAGGTGATCTGCTACAAGAGCTGTCCAAAGTGCATGAGCGAGCCCAGAAGGCAATGAGGAACATTGCTAAGGCTTTATGGCCAGCCGATTCTCCTCCAGGATGTATGGAGGAACTCGTGAATTTATTCAAGGGAGCTCGTCGCCGCTTTGGGCTATGGAAGATATCAGCATGCCGAGAAGGCGCACGAGAGGCCTGGGCCATGGTGAAAACACGGTACACGATCCGAATCATATGGCTCGGGTCGGACATCGGGGACCAGATGGACAGGAAATTCCTGTTAGCTTGGTGTATGACCAAGTAGAAATAGCCGCCAAGTTTTCACAACAGGATTGTAAACTAGACAACCTGTTAGATGTTCTAGAGGAGGAAGAAGTTTTCGAGTCCAAGTAGCAATGTACTGTTATCGGCAAACTTATCTCCATCCGAATTGTAAAACGATTGTCATGGCAGACCTTCTACTTCAACCTCCGAAACCCGAGGTTTGAAGTGTTTCCGAATACTATACCGTAGCTAAACACCAAAGTAAGATCGGAAACCAGGCAGTCTGGTCATAGTTGCTTGAACAGATAAGTTGTATTTGGGGAGTTATGTTATATTACATTTGACCGTAATGAATATCTCCCAGAGAGAATAGTTCCGTTAAGGGTTCCTCTCCCTGGGCCAGCATGCGTTGTTGTGCATGCCTAAGTTGTGATGCGAAAAATCACAGTACACATTATTTTTGGGGGCTTATATTGCAACGAGGGCATTTCATCTTTTGTCCGCCAACCTATTATTCCCTTAAGAATGCTAGCTTTCGGCTTCACCCGTCTGAGGTACACGTCCGGATGAACCGGCTGTAACAATCGCAGAGGTGCTCCCTTTATGCCCTAGCCGAACAAGCGAGAACGTAGGGCATAAGCACGTGAGCCGTGCAACCCAGCTTGGCAAAAACTTAAGTCATAAAGGTGCATATGATGGCGAAGAAAAGACATATATGAGAAGATGACATGTATATACAGTGAGCTTGATGCTCGAAAAAGAATAATAATAAGCTTCTGTGAAAAGAAGCCCCCGGGTATTGTGGGTATGTACATTTAAGGATGTATGCCCCTTAAGTGTGCGGTTTATCCGAACACGAGATGGAAGTCGTATAAAAAATGAGAAAAAGGGAAAAAGTGAAAAGTAAAAAAGAAGGAATGAGAAAAAAGGTATATGTGCGGACTTAGGCGTAGAATCTTCGGAGTCAGGCGGCGTTCCATGGGTTTGGCTCCAAGCGATCATCCGAGGCATTGCGAATGCGATAGGATCCTCCTATGAGAACTTCATTTATAATGAAGGGACCCTCCCATTTGGGCTTGAGCTTGTCCTTTGTCTTCTCTGGTAGGCGTAGAACGAGTTCCCTGACATTATAAGTCTTTGCCCGCACTTCTCTGCTTTGATACCGCCTAGCCTGTTGTTGGTCGAATGCAGAACTAGCCTTCGCGACGTCGCACTCCTCCTCCAGGCCGTCCAGATCGTCCTACCGGTCGAGCTCGACTTCTCTCTTTCCGTACATGCGCACTCGAGGTGAGTCATGAATAATGTCGCAAGGCAAGACCGCCTCTGCGCCGTACACCATGAAGAAAGGTGTATATCCGGTCGTGCGATTGGACGTGGTCCACAGCCCCCAGAGTATGGAATCGAGTTCCTCAACCTAGTGCTTGTCTGATTCTTGCAGGGATTGCACTAGTGCGGGTTTGATACAGACTCATTATCAGGCCGTTAGCCCGTTCGACCTTACCGTTTGTCTGAGGGTGATATACAGAGGCGTAATCAAGCTTGATGCCCAAATTGGCGCACCAAGTTTTCACCTCGTCGGTCGTGAAGTTAGAACCGTTGTCAGTAATAATGTTGTGTGGGACACCATAATGGTGTACGACACCGGATATAAAGTCTATCATGGGTCTGGCTTCAGCCGTTTTAAACTGGTTTGGCTTCTATCCACTTAGTGAACTTGTCGACCATAACCAGCAAATATTTCTTCTTATGGCTTCCCCCTTTAAGGGGTCCGACCATGTCCAAATTTCTGCACCGCAAAAAGGCCAAGTAATGGGGATGGTTCGTAGGGCTGTGGGCGGCATATGGCTTTGATTGGCAAAAAGCTAACATCCAACACAGCGCTGCACGAGGTCGTGTGTGTATCTGCTCGGGCCGTGGGCCAAAAGAAACCCGTGCGGAAGGCCTTGCTTACAAGGGCCCGAGCTGCGGCGCCGCGGCCACCAAGACCAGCGTGTATTTCAGCCAAGAGCTGCCGTCCCTCGTCTTCAGAGATGCATCTTTGAAGGACTCCGGTAGTACTTTTCTTGTATAGTTCTCCTTCATGAACTTTGTAGGCTTTCAAGTGTCGAACAATATGACGGGCCTCAGTCTGATCATCAGGGAGCTCCTTCCTGGTGAGGTAGGCAAGAAGAGGTTTGGTCCATGGGGCAATTACGGCCATGATTTTGTGGGCCGATGGTGTAATTTCGGTGCCCGAGCCCCCGATGGTATCGGAATTGTGTTCGGAATCTGGGGGTATGATCGGCTCTGGAATGGTGTTGCCATTCTTGTCCTGGCATACCACAGATGGCTTGAAGAGCCTTTCAACAAAGGTATTGGGTGGGACGGGGTCGCGCTTAGTGCCCATGCGAGCAAGGATGTCCGCTGCTTGATTACTCTCTCGAGCCATGTGACGAAACTCGAGCCCCTCAAACCGAGCTAATATTTTAAATGCGGTGTTGCGGTGGCCGCCATCTTGGATCTTTGGCACCAAATTCTCCGTTTATTTGGGATATTGTTAGGTTTGAGTCCTCACAAGCACCTCGGCGTTGTATGCCCGTAGAGACGGCCATCCGGAGACCACGCAATAGGGCCTCATATTCGGCTGTGTTATTAGAGTCTGTATACAATATTTGGCGCACATAACGGACTGTGTCTTCTGTGGGGGATGTCAAGACGACAGCAACCCCAAGTTCGGCTAGCATTTTAGAGCCGTCAAAGTGCATCACCCAGTTGGAATATGTGCCATACTCTTTAGGGAGTTCGGCCTCTGTCCACTCGGCGACGAAGTCAGCCAACACCTGAGATTTAATGGCTCGGCGTGGCTTATATGCTATTTCAAACGGTAAGAGCTCAATGGCCCATTTGGCAATCCGGCCGGTGGCATCCCGGTTGTTCACGATATCATTAAGTGGTACTCCGGAAGCCACCGTGATCGAACACTCTTGAAAGTAGTGCTACAGCTTGTGGGATGCCATAAAGACCGCATATGCTATGTTTTGATAATGTGGGTATCGGGATTTGCATGGTGTGAGGACCGTCGATACATAGTATACTAGTTTTTGAAGGGGGGATTTATGTCCCTCTTCCTCTCGTTCGACGACGAGCACCGCACTCACCACCTGGTGCGTTGCAGATATGTATAGTAACATGGGTTCGCCGACGTTTGGTGCGGCCAGGATTGGGTTGCTTGCTAACAAAGCTTTTATTTCTTCCAGTCCGGCTGTTGCAGCATCCGTCCATGCAAAGTGGTCGGTGCGTCGGAGCAGGCGATATAATGGCAGTGCCTTTTCTCCTAATCTGGAGATAAAGCGGCTCAAAGCTGCCATGCACCCGGCTAGTTTTTGGACCTGCTTGAGGTCTGTTGGTGTAGCCAACTGTGACAAAGCTCGGATTTTGGTTGGGTTTGCTTCGATTCTCTATTGGAAACAATGAACCCAAGCAGTTTTCCGGCGGGAACGCCAAAAACACACTTTTCCGGATTGAGCCGTATGTCATATCTTCGGAGGTTGTCGAATGTGAGGTGTAAGTCATCCACCAATGACTCGACATGCTTAGTTTTGATGACTACATCATCTACATATGCCTCAACTGTCTTGTCGATTTGCTTTTTCAGGCATGTTTGAATCATGCGTTGGTATGTGGCGCCGGCTTTTTGAGCCCGAAAGGCATGGTGTTGAAGCAGAAGGGCCCGTGTGGGGTGATGAATGCCGTTGCGGCTTGGTTGGATTCCTTCATTTTGATTTGATGGTATCCGGAGTATGCGTCGAGGAATCATAGCGAGTCGTGGCCTGCGGTTGCATCAATAATCTGGTCGATGTGAGGTAGTGGGAACGGATCTTTAGGGCAGGCTTCATTAAGGTCCTTGAAGTCGACACACAGGCACCATGATTTATCCTTCTTCGGCAGCATGACCAGGTTTGCTAGCATGTCCGGATGTTTAATCACTCTGATAAACCCGGCTTCGAGTAGCTTGGCTAGCTCCTCACCCATAGCATGTCGTTTGGGTTCGGAAAATCGCTACAGCGTTTGCTTGACTGGTTTGTATCCCTTCAGTATATTGAGACTATTTTCAGCCAGCGTGCGTGGGATTCCCGGCATATCCAATGGGTGCCAGGCGAAGATGTCACAATTCTCGCGCAAGAATGCGCGCAATGCGGCGTCGACCGTCGGATCCAGCTGTGCCCCAATGGAAGCTGTCTTCTTGGGGTCTGTCGGGTGAACTTGAAATTTGACTATCCCGTCTGCTGGCTTGAAAGAAGTGGATTTGGGCCTCTTATCAAGAATTACCTCGTCCCTATCCATTGTGGAATGCAGAGCGGTGAGCTCCTCGGCCGCCAGGGCTTCGGACAGTGCCTCGAGGGCCAGGGATGCTGTTTTGTTGTCGGCGCGGAGTGCTATGTCCTGGTCACTGGCTATAGTGATAACACCGTTGGGCCCGGGCATTTTGAGCTTCATGTACCCGTAATGAGGTATGGCTTGAAAGCGTGTGAGGTATGCATCTCGCCCAAACAGGGCATGATATCCGCTGTTGAAAGGTGCCACCTCGAAGATTAATTCTTCGGACCTGTAGTTCTCATGCGTGCCGAATACCACATCGAGTTTTATTTTTCCCGAACACCGTGCTTCTCGGCTGGGGATGATACCTCGAAAGTTTGTACTGCTCTGCCCGATGCGGCTCCTGTCTCTTTGCATTTTATCGAGAGTGTCCTCATAGATGAGGTTCGGTCCGCTGCCGCCGTCCATGAGCACTTTAGTGAGGCGAAAGCCGTCTACAATTGGGTTTAGAACCAAAGCGGCTGGTGCTCGGACTGATCGGGCCCTTGGCTCGTCATTGGCGTTCAAGGTTATCGCCATATCGTTCCAAGTATTCATTGCAGCTACGTGATTGACTTCGGTGAGGTAGCGGCGCGCCCTTTACGCCGATTGTTTGAAGAAGAGGTCTTGAAGACAGTAAACACATTGAGGTCGTTATCCTCGGGGGAGTACCTTGCCGGGGTAGTGTCGGCGAGGATAGCCTCACTGCTTTTAGCCACCTGCCGGAGTATCCAACATGCCCGAAGGCTATGAGTTGGTTCAGAGGTTGGCATCGCGTGTATCTGACAAGGCTTGTCGAGCCATTCATCAAGGACTGTTCTGTGTCCCGGTAAGGGCTTAATTTTCCTTTCTGTGAAGTAATGATCAGGTGCCCCGTAAAGGTGCATCCTTTTTGCCCGGCCGGTGGGTGGCTTAAAGGTCGGTGGTTCCCACCGAGCTGTCTGGGCTTTCCACGCGCTTTCCATTGCGCAGTACTTCTGTACTATGTGTGCTAAATCTGCAAAGTGCAGTATGCGGCGCCGATTAAGGGCGTTGAGGATCCCCTCATCCGTACATTTGCGGCAAAAGACTGATACCGCATCGTCGTCGCAACAATCTTTGATCTTGTTTTTAACAAGTAGGAATCTAGCCCAAAAGTGGTGGACTGTTTCTTGAGGTTGTTGTCGTATGTACATTAAGTCACATATGTCCGGGGGACCGGAATTGCTTGGACAGTATTGATTATGGTGGGCGGGTGGGCTTAAATCCGAGCCCTGACCCGCCGCGGAATCCGGATTTTGAAAATTTTCTAAGGTCGTTGGCCCAGGATCCAGAGTGTCCTGGGGGTTCATAGGTTCGACGCCTGACTCCATGCTCGGAGGTCAGATGATCTCTTCTCGAAGATGAGTGTCCGGCTCGTGGGGCTCGGAGATCCGAACATAGCTTGTTTTTAGCATAGGAGGAGCAGTATCCTCAACTTGCTCTTCCACGACAATCACCAGGTGGGTGACCGGTGGGGACCTGGTTTCCCTCTGATCGGGTTTAAGCCCAATTAGATCGTAATCCGTTGCGACCCCCTTGGCGGTGATGTGATCTAGCAATTCATTTAAAGATGAGATATCTGCCGGATCCATCTTATCGACGCTTTCGGGGTTGATGCGGAGATGATTTTTGGCAATCCGGGGGACCGCCTTGGGCTTAATGGTCGGGCGGGCGCCTATGGTGAAATTGCCGATCTGGAGGGTCTACCCAGGAACCAGGGCCCTTCTAGTGTCGTTGATGACAAGGCAAGCCATCAATCCTTCTGTCGACAACACGAAGGAACTCTCAATGAAAGCACCAATGTCGGTGTCAAAACCGGCAGATCTCGGGTAGGGGGTCCCGAACTGTGCGTCTGAGGATCGAAGGTAACATGAGGCGGGGGACACGCTGTTTACCCAGATTTGGTCCCACTTAACGGAGTTAATACCCTACTTCCTGCTTGATTGACTTTGATAAGTATAGGGGTTACAAGAGTTGATCTACCTCAAGATCATAATGGCTAAACCCTAGATGTCTAGCCTGTGTGATTATGATCGCCTCTATGGACTAAACCCTCAGGTTTATATAGACACTGGAGGGGGCTACGGTTGTACAGAGTTGGTTTACTGAGAAAGGAATCTTCATATCCGAACGCCAAGCTTGCCTTCCACGTCAAGGAGAGTCCCATCCGGACTCGGGGAAGCCTTCTATTCAAAGATCTTCACGACCCACCATCCGCCCATATCACATAGCCCGGATGCCCAAGGACCCCATAATCCAGACTCCCTCAACGGGTAAGTCCTGTTCATTGTGTCCCTAAGAAGGGAGGTACTACTGTTGTTCCTAATGACAAAACTGAACTTATTCCACAAAGAATTGTTACTGGCTATAGGATGGTAATTGATTTTAGAAAATTAAATAAAGCAACTAGAAAAGATCATTACCCTTTGCCTTTTATTGATCAAATGTTAGAAAGACTATCTAAGCACGCACACTTTTGTTTTCTCGATGGATATTCTCATTTTTCTCAAATACCTGTTTCACAACCTGATCAAGAGAAAATCACCCTTTACTTGTCCTTTTGGAACTTATGCTTATAGACGTATGCCTTTTGGTTTATGCAATGCACATGCTACCTTTCAAAGATGCATGACTGCTATATTCTCTGATTTTTTTGAAAAGATTGTTGAGGTTTTCATGGATGATTTTTCTGTATATGGAACTTCTTTTGATGATTGCTTAAGCAACCTTGATCGAGTTTCGCAGAGATGTGAGCAAACTAATCTTGTCTTGAATTGGGAGAAGTGCCATTTTATGGTTAATGAAGGTATTGTCTTGGGTGATAAAAATTTTGAACTTGGTATTGAGGTGGATAAAGCTAAAGTTAATGCAACTAAGAAATGCCATATCCTAGAGATATTAAAGGTATTCGTAGTTTCCTCGGTCATGCTGGTTTCTATAGGAGATTTATTAAAGACTTCTCTAAAATTTCTAGGCCTCTTGCAAATCTTTTACCAAAGGATGTTCCATTTGTTTTTGATGACGATTGTGTAGAAGCCTTTGAAACACTTAAGAAAGCCTTAATTTCTGCACCTATTGTTCAACCACCTGATTGGAACTTGCCTTTTGAAATTACGTGTGATGAATAGTGATTATGTTGTTGGTGCTGTTCTAGGATAAAGGGTTGATAAGAAATTAAATGTTATCCATTATGCTAGCAAAACTCTAGAAAGTGCCCAAAGAAATTATGCTACTATTGAAAAAGAATTTTTAGTAGTTGTGTTTGCTTGTGATAAATTCAGATCTTACATTGTTGATTCTAAAGTTATTGTTCACACCGATCATGCTGCTATTAAATATCTTATGGGACAAAAGATGCTAAACCTAGACTCATTATGTGGGTTCTCTCGCTACAAGAATTTGATTTACATATTACTGATAGGAAAGGAGCTGAGAACCCCGTAGTTGATAACTTGTCTAGGTTAGAAACTATTCCTGATGACCCACTACCTATTGATGATAGTTTTCCTGATGAACAACTAGCTACAATAAATGTTCCTCACAACACTCCTTGGTATGCTGACTTTGCTAATTATATTGTTGCTAAATACATACCACCTAGTTTCACATACCAACAAAAGAAAAAAATCTTATATGATTTAAGACAGTACTTTTGGGATGACCCACATCTTTATAAAGAAGGAGTAGATGGTATTATTAGACGTTGTATACCTGAGCATGAACAGGGACAAATCCTATGGAAATGTCACTCCGAAGCTTATGGAGGTCATCATGCGGGAGATAGAACTGCTCACAAGGTATTGCAATCTGGTTTTTATTGGCCTACTCTCTTCAAGGATGTCCGTAAGTTTGTTTTATCTTGTGATGAATGCCAAAGAATTGGTAATATCAGTACGCGTCAAGAAATGCCTATGAATTATTCACTTGCTATTGAACCCTTTGGTGTTTGGGGTTTTGATTATATGGGACCTTTTCCTTCCTCTAATGGGTATACACATATTTTGGTTGTTGTTGATTATGTTACTAAGTGTGTAGAAGCTATTCCAACTAGTAGTGCTAATCACAACACTTCCATTAAAATGCTTAAAGAAGTTATTTTCCCAAGGTTTGGAGTCCCTAGATATTTAATGACTGATGGTGGTTCACACTTTATTCACGGTTCTTTCCGCAAAATGCTTGCTAAATATGATGTTAACCATAGAATCGCATCACCCTATCATCCTCAATCTAGTGGTCAAGTTGAACTTAGCAATAGAGAAATGAAATTAATATTACAAAAAACTGTTAATAGGTCCCGATAGAATTGGTTTAAGAAATTGGATGATGCACTTTGGGCCTACAGAACAACATATAAAAATCCTATGGGTATGTCTCCATATAAAATGGTTTATGAAAAAGCTTGCCATTTGCCTCTTGAGTTAGAACATAAAGCATATTGGACAATTAAAGAACTCCACTATGATTTCAAACTTGCCGATGAAAAGAGGTTATTTGATATTAGCTCACTAGATGAATGGAGAACCCAAGCCTATGAAAATGCCAAGCTATTTAAAGAAAAAGTTAAAAGATGGAATGACAAAAGAATCCAAAAGCGGGAATTTAGAGTTGGTGAATATGTCCTTTTGTACAACTCTCGTTTCATACTTTTTGCAGGAAAACTTCTCTCCAAATGGGAAGGACCATATATCATCGAAGAGGTCTATCGTTCTAGAGCCATCAAAATAAACAACTTCGAACGTACTAAACCGAAGGTTGTCAATGGGAAAAGAATTAAACACTATATCTCAGGTATGCCTATTAATGTTGAAAGCAATATTATCCAAACAATGACACCGGAGGAACACATAAAAAAACCTTCCGGAACACTCCAGAATAACCGGAAAAGAGGAGGTACGTGATACGGTAAGTAAACAGACTCTGAAAAATCCGCAAAAGTATTTTCTGTCAGTTTTGGAATATTTTAAAAATCAGGAAAATAAGAAATGACCAGGAAGGCACCCGAGGGGGCACAAGACACCAGGACGTGCCTGGCCCCCCTGGCGCGCCCAAGTGGGTTTTGCCCAGCTCAGGAACCTTCTGGACTCTGTTTTTCTCCCGTTTGCTTGTTTCCCAAGATAAAAAATCTTTATATACCCCCCGGACGTATTGACCACCATTTCGCAGAGAAATCTCATAATCTTCTTTCTTGCTGTTTTCTGACAGATCTAGATTGCCATGGCCGCTTCGAGCTCCTCCAAGGACAAGTTCTTTGAGAACGTCATCAACCTGTATTTGCAGGAGGTGATGCAGCACCCTCAAGCCATTGAGATGCGTGAGGGGGTGCTCCACATCTGGGACGTCCAGGGCCCCAAGGGGACGGGGACCGTGGATTCCAGGCTCGAAGCTATGGAGCAGGAGGTCTTCAAGTGCAAGGGGATGGTGGAATGTGGACTCAATGCCAATCACCTCATGATCACGGACTATGCCCGTGATCTCTAGGTGGATGGCAAATCCATGAAGGACATCGTCTTCACCTTCAACGAGCAAATCAACTTTCTGCAAAGCCAAATCTATGATCTCCAAAACCAAGTCTTTGAATATGAGGCGAGGTTTAAAGGTATGAGTTTGGCTACCAGTTGCAGGACTAACAAGACTCACTCCTTCTCTTAGGATGGTGAGCCACTGCCACAGAAACCGGAGGACAAGATCGCTACTACCTCATCACCACCACCACTTTCTTCATCACCAAAGGAGACTTGATTTCATGGTATGGACACTCCCCTTGGCTTGTGCCAAGCTTGGGGGAGGTTTCTCGATATCGTATCACCACCACTATCTTTGCCTTTATCAATTTTAGTTTGATCTCTAGTTATCTTTTGATTTAGTTGAATAAAAGTTTAGTTCGATCCTTTCTTTTCGAGTCCTTGCTTAGTGATCTATCTATGTAATCATGTTTGAGATATATAATAAAGTTTAGTTTATGTTTTGCTTTCTTTTCTTTTAAGTTTCAATAAAAAGAAAGGGAAATAAATGAAAAAAAGAGATCCTATGCTAATCTTATGGTGAGTAATGACATCACATAAGGAAAAGTATAAGTGGTAAATTTATTGGAGATTGACAAACATAGCATTGGTCAATGATGCAATTCATGAAAGAATTAATAAGGGAAGAGAATATTCACATGAAAATACACTATCTTGGACATCTTTTATGATTGTGAGCCCCCATCAAAATATTATATGCCAAAATTGTTGACGTTGGACAAGGAAGACAACGTAATGATTTATTCATTCACATAGAAGTTATATTGTCATAGATCCTTTAACATGTGGTGCTTACCCAATATCTTGCTAGCCACAAATTCTGCACTAAGTACAGATACTACTTGTGCATCCAAAACCCTTAAACCTAAAATCTTGCTTTGAGAGTCCACCATACCTACCTATGGATTGAGTAAGATCCTTCAAGTAAGTTGTCATTGGTGCAAAAAGGCAATAAAAATTGCTTCTAAATGTGTTAGATCATTTAGTGTAAGAGAAAACTGAGCGTTGTGTGAACTAGTGATGGCAAAATAATAAATGCGACAGACTGGATAATAAAGGTTGCTATCATAAGGTGCAATATAATGTGACGTTGTTTTGCACTAAGAGATTGAGCATACAACCAAAAAACGCATGGCAACCTCTGCTTCCCTCTACGAAGGGCCTATCATTTACTTTCATGTATTTACTTTTATGCAAGAGTCAAAGTATTCTTCTATTCCTTTTTATTTTCTCTTTTTGCAAGCACCATGTGGTGAGGAAAGATCTAGGCGCATATATCCACTTGGATATGGGTGGGCATGAGTTATTATTGTTGACATCACCCTTGAGGTGAATAAGTTGGGAGGCGAAACTATAAGCACCTATCTTTCTATGTGTTTAGTTGAAACATTTTGCGCATGTGTATGCGTTGAGTGTTAGCAATCATAGAAGACTATATGATGGTTGAGTATGTGGACTTCCCAAAAGGCTCCGATACGTGACCCTTCCTGAAAAGATGATGAATTGTAGTTGCAAAGTTGACTGAGAACATAGTTTGCTGGTTTTTAATAAGGTTTATGCTTTATCCTTCAACATTGTGATGAATTGTTACTTGCTCATAAGAAGTTATATGATAGAAGTTATATAATAAAAGTTATGTGATAAAGTTTATTGTTGTTATAATAATATGCATGATGCTTCTATGTCCGTAGTTTGTTTTTATCAAAACCTCTCTCTCTCTCTCTAAGCATGTGGACATGTTTTTCGATTTTGGTTTTCACTTGAGGACAAGCGAGGTCTAAGCTTGGGGGAGTTGATACATTCATTTTGCATCATGTTTTCCTACTGTTATTTATAATGTTTTTATGCGTAATAATGCTTCTTGGAGTATTTCTAATGCCTTTTCTCTCATAATATGCAAGGTTTACACAAAGAGGGAGAATACCGGCAGCTGGAATTCTGGACCTGGAAAAGCTACTTCAGAGTTACTCTGCACATCTCCAAATGAGATGAAAATTTACAAAGAATTATTTTGGAATATATAAAAATACTGGAGCAAATAACTACCGGAGGAGGCCCACCAGGTGGGCACTACCCACCTGGGCACGCCAGGCCCCCCAAGCGCACCCTGGTGCGTTGTGCCCTCCTCGGCCCACCTCCGGTGCCCATCTTCTGGTATATAGGTCATTTTGACCTAGAAAAAAAATCAGGAGGGGACTTTCGGGACGAAGCACCGCCGTCTCGAGGCGGAACTTGGCAAGGAGCACTTTTGCCCTCCGGCGGAGCGATTCCGCTGGGGGAACTTCCCTCCCGGAGGGGGAAATCATCGTCATCGTCATCACCACCAACTCTCCCATCTTTGGGAGGGAAATCTCCATCAACATCTTCGACAAAACCATCTACTCTCAAACCCTAGTTCATCTCTTGTGTTCAACCTTTGTACCGGAACCTTAGATTGGTTCTTGTGCGTGACTAGTAGTGTTGATTACATCTTGTAGTTGATTACTGTACGGTTTATTTGGTGGAAGATCATATGTTCATATCCATTAGGCTATTTAATACCCCTCCGATCTTGATCATGATTATCATTTGTGAGTAGTTACTTTTGTTCTTGAGGTCACGGGAGAAATCTTGTTGCAAGTAGTCATGTGAACTTGATATGTGTTTGATATTTTAATGATATGTATGTTGTGATTCCCTTAGTGGTGTCATGTGAACATTGAGTACATGGCACTTAACCTTATTACGGCCTAAGGGAATGCATTGTGGAGTAGTTATTAGATGATGGGTTGCTAGAATGACATAAGCTTAAACCCTAGTTTATGCGCTACTTCACAAAGGACTGATTTGGATTCAAAAGTTTAATGCTATGGTTAGATTTTATCTTAATACTTTTCTACATGATTCTTGGATGCTTGCGAGGGGGTTAATCATAAGTAGGAGGTTTTTTCAAGTAAGAACAGCACCTAAGCACTGGTCCACCCACATATCAAATTATCAAAGTAGCGAACACGAATCAAACCAACATGATGAAAGTGACTAGATGAAATTCCCGTGTACCCTCAGGAACGCTTTGCTTATCATGAGAGACCGTTTTGGCCTGTCCTTTGCCCCAAAAGGATTGGGCTACCTTGCTGCACTTTATTTACCATTACCGTTATTTGCTCGTTCCAAATTATCTTGCTATCAAACTACCACATCGACAATTTCAAAGGTGCTTGCGTAAAATACCTTGCTGAAAACCACTTGTCATTTCCTTCTGCTCCTCGTTGGGTTAAACACTCTTACTTATTGAAAGGACTACAATTGATCCCCAATACTTGTGGGTCTGCAGATAGGAGCCAAAATTAAGCGAGAAATGTGGCGAGTGTTCCATGCAATCAACTTCCATTATCACATGCGAGAACCCTCGAAGAGAAGCAAATGTGTTGAAGATTGCTTTATCACAGATTAAAAGAAAAGAAGGCCTCCTTTGGTTCATAGGGTAGGAATGTTATAGGAATATGAATATCATAGGAAGTGAGATGACATGCATCTCAATTCTTATAGAGAAAGAGATGTCATTTGATGCATAGTATAGGAATTTTCCATCGAGTCTTAGCTAATGGTTTTTTCTCCAAAATGTGAAGGATTGATTCCTATCCTACATAGGAATAGGAATCCATTCCTACAAACCAAAGGGCTTCAATGGAAATTTTCCTTTGCAAATCTGATCATATAGAAATCCTATGAAATTCCTACAAACCAAAGGAGGCATACCAGTGCAGACGCTCCACCATGCGGTTCCTAGTAGTACCTGTATACGTAATAAGTACTACTGTAGTAGACTTTGCGCTTGGCTCTTCGCCTCTTCTGGAAGTAGAACAATGATGGTACTAGTATAGTGTATGCTTCTGGCAATCTGACACCGAATTAACTGTTTCACGTCCACCGCCTGAGCGAGAGAGAGCTTGCATTAGTCAAAAGTTTCTCCTTGTCCTGCGAGCCACCGCGGGCAAGCTTCTCCTTGTTCTACAAGTTGACGGGACATTGCAAAGTAATGCTAGTCCATACTGCCTCCTTTCCGGTTAATATGGCTTAATATGAAATGAGACAAATACAGTGGCTGTCAGTTGTCACTGTATTTTTGTAAAAGTACGGTCAGTGGACTTCATAATACGCTCACTGCGGTCAATATATACATTTTCTGGTGTTTATACAGTCACTAGCTCACCCTGGCTGAGTATTTGTGTGCATGCAAGTGTAGGTAGAGCAGTTGAGCGTGACCGTGTGTGTTCTGTCATGTGCTCGGACATGCATGCATTAGGGCATCACACGCGTTTTTGCATGCATGTGTACGTGTGACTGTTGCATGCATGCACGAGGCTGTAGTCCCTCACATTCATGATTCACATGTTGATATGTCAATGCTTTGTCAAAATGTTGCATGCAAGGTTTAATCATTCGTTGTTCATGCATGCATTCCCGATATTAATACGTTGGTAAAGGTAATTTCTTGAGGAAAGCAAGCCCATGAATTGAGTACAAAGGGGAACAATAAACCAGGACAGAGGGAGTACTAGTAGTGAACCGGAAGGAGGGAGTAGGTACGTAACAACGTGCAGCAACAAAATTCCTCTATGCACATCCTGTCTACATGCCATGCAAGAAAATAGAGATAAGTACATATTGAAAGTGCTAGTTATCGACTAGAGGGGGGGTGAATAGGCGATTTTTATGGAAGTCTTCAAAACATGAAAGTTTCAAGACGTACATGAAAATCGGACCTATAAACATGCAGCGGAAGATAAACTACACTGGACAAGCCATAGTCAGACAAGTATGAAACTAAAGCATGATGACAGATAGCAGCTGGGTAGTAGGATCAGGATGGAAGATAGTATGAAGCCAATCAAACCAAGTAGTCACACAGTGAAGTCAAACAGGCATAGCAATCAGGCAATGACTTCACAAGGATGAACTGTAAGTAAGGAAGAGTAAGAGATAGAACCAATGTGTTGTGAAGACAAGGATTTGTTCGACCAGTTCAGCTTGTCGTGACAACCGGTACGTCTGGTTAGGGAGGCTGAGATTGAACTCAAGACCGTGTCTTCACCTTATTCCCTTGAGCTAAGGACACACAGTCCTCGCCTAATCACTCGTAAGTCTTCAAGGTAGATTTCCAAACCTTCACAGACTTTCTGCTCACCGGCAATCCACAATTACTCTTGGATGCTCAGAACGCGACGCCTAACCTACTGGAGGATTCACAGTCCTCAAGTGTAACAAGTCTTCGGGATCACGCAGATGTAAAGACTTCAAGTGATGCCAAACACTCTTTGGGCTCTGGGTGTTTTGGGCTTTGTCCTCACAAGGATTTCTCTCTCAAACTCTTCGAGGTGGGTTGCTCTCAACGACAAAAGCCGTGCACTAACTCTAAGCAGCCACCAATTTATGGTGTAGGGGTGGGCTATTTATAGCCACCGGGCAACCCGACCTGATTTGTCCGAAATGACCCTGGTCACTAAGGAACCGACACGTGTCACAACGGTCGATTTCAAACACACGCGATAAGCTTGACTTGGGCTACAAGTAAAGTCGACTTATCCGACTCTGGATAAGATTCGCTCTCATTGTCTTCGCCAAGACATAGGATTTTGGTTGAGCATCACTTCAGTCACTCTGACTTTGTTCACTTGGACCCCACTTAACAGTGCGGTGGTTCCTATGACTCAACAACGAAGAAAAGAAACAACGAAACTACTAAGTCTTCACGCTCCATAGTCTTCACTCAATGTCTTCTTCATCATAGTCTTCAATGTGAATATCTTCACGTACTCACCATTGTCTTCAATGTCTTCATACATTTTTAGGAGTCATCTCCTGTAGGTAAACCGAATCAAGGAGGGACTACTACCTGTTTTATCCTCGCAATTCTCACAAACACATTAGTCCCTCAACCACGTTTGTCGTCAATACTCCAAAACCAAACTAGGGGTGGCACTAGATGCACTTACAATCTCCCCTTTTGGTGATTGATGACAAACTGGTTGAAGTTTTAAACGGGGATAAAATTATGTGAAATTGTAAAGGATGAGGTATTGTCTTCGTAAGTAGCAAAAGGCTCCCCCTGAAGATGTGCATATAAACAATTTGCTTTTGGAATGCAAATGCACATGGCAGGTTCTACTTGTGGAGATCCTCTTCAACTTATGAAGATGAAAGTGCAACTATCCCTAGGTGGTTTTGGTAATTCATAACAACATATAGCTCATTGAGCTAATGCTATTCCAAGATGAACATTTCGGGAAAGCTCAATGAATGGCATGGCATGGATGATGAAAGTGGATCCCTCAAAATGCTAATGACAAAGGATTGGCTCAAGCTCAAAATCTCAAGACTCTTCATTTTATATTTTAGTGATCAAGATCACATTGAGTCTATCGGAAAAGCCAACACTATCAAGGAGGGATGAGGTGTTGCTTAATGAGCCTCTTCCTTCATGTGCTTAGTGATATGCTCCAAAACCCTCAGCTACTTCCTCACATCCACATATGACCTAAACCTAAAGCCAAAATCGGTCTCACCGAGTCTTCCTATCCATACCAACCGATTTCAAATGTCATAGCCACTACCACAAACCCTAGGCAAAACGGTTCTACCGATAGGGATCTCAGTCTCACCGAGATGGGATTGTAATCTCTCTGTTTCCTTTTCGTAACTTTTTGGTCTCACCGAAAGAGCGGATCGGTCCCACCGAGATTGCAATGTAAACTTTCTGTTTCCCTTCGTAACATTTCGGTCTCACCGAAAGAGCGAATCTGTCCCACCGAGTTTACCTAACCAACTCTCTGGATAGCTAATTACCAAAATCGGTCTGACCGAGTTTGTGTAATCGGTCTCACCGAGATTATGTTATGCCCTAACCCTAACCATATCGGTCCTACCGAGATGCAAGTCAGTCCCACCGAAAACACTAACGTTCACAAGGTTTAAAAAAATCGGTCTGACCGACTTTGTTGAATTGGTCCAACCGAGATAGGTAAATTGTGTGTAACGTGTAGATTTGGTGTGTAGGCTATATATACCCCTCCACCTCCTCTTCATTCGTGGAGAGAGCCATCAGAACAAACCTACACTTCCAACTTACCATTTCGAGAGAGCCACCTACTCATGTGTTGAGGCCAAGATATTCCATTCCTACCATATGAATCTTGATCTCTAGCCTTCCCAAGTTGCTTTCCACTCAAATCTTCTTTCCACCAGATCCAAATCCTATGAGAGAGAGTTGAGTGTTGGGGAGACTATCATTTGAAGCACAAGAGCAAGGAGTTCATCATCAACGCACCATTTGTTACTTCTTGGAGAGTGGTGTCTCCTAGATTGGCTAGGTGTCACTTGGGAGCCTCCGACGAGATTGTGGAGTTGAACCAAGGAGTTTGTAAGGGCAAGGAGATCGCCTACTTCGTGAAGATCTACCGCTAGTGAGGCAAGTCCTTCGTGGGCGACGGCCATGGTGGAATAGACAAGGTTGCTACTTCGTGGATCCTTCGTGGGTGGAGCCCTCCGTGGACTCGCGCAGCTGTTACCCGTCGTGGGTTGAAGTCTCCATCAACGTGGATGTACGATAGCACCACCTATCGGAACCACGACAAAAACATCCGTGTCTCCAATTGCGTTTGAATCCTCCAAACCCTTCCCTTACTTTCTTGCAAGTTGCATGCTTTAATTTCCGCTTCCTATATACTCTTTGCATGCTTGCTTGTTATGTATTGTGAATGTTGAAATTGTGCCTAATCTCCACTTAAACCTAAAAAGTTAAAAACTGCAACTTTGGTACTTAGTGTCTAATCACCCCCCTCTAGACACCTTCTTCTCAAGATCCCACAAGTGGTATCAGAGCATTGGTTTCCATTGCATTGGTTTAATCACCATTGGAGGAAGATGGATGAGTCTACTTTGGGGAGTCTTAGACATAGAGTGCCTATTCTTGATGGAGAGTATTTTCATGAGTCGAAAAATGAGATGCTTGCAGTTTTCAATCAATATCATTTGAACAAGTACATTGCTAGCCCTTGTGCTCCTCATGTTGATCCTATGCATCCTACCCTTGATGAAGCTATTGACATGACTAGAAATCTTAGAACTGTTAATCTTATCACTAGAGGCTTGCCTAGAAACTTGATTAGAATCTTGCCTACCCTTGAGTGTGCCTACACTATATGGAAATTTCTTGAGGAACGCTTTCCAAATTATTCCTTGAAAAATCTAGATGAAATTCTCCATAAGTCTATTGCCTTGAGTAAGATGAATACTAGTGATCCTATGTTTGGTGATCGTCTATTTGAACTCACCGACCTTATACGTGCCAAAGGAGATGTTGGAATTATTGATGATATTATTTCTGAAGCTATAAGAATTCATAGACAAGATCATTGTCAAACTCACTCTAACAAATTACCCTCTCTAGGACTTGATCCACCACATGACGATATTGAACATGGATACTATGATGAGGATGATGATAGTGACTTTGATCTTGATGATGCAATGAAACATTTTGGTCTTATGGCAAATCTTCGGGGATATGTGTCAGGAGGAAAGGAATGGGTTCTCGACAGTGGATGTACCAATCACATGACCGGAGATAAAGACATGTTTCATGAGCTTGCTGAAAATGATAGTCCTCGAAAGTATGTCACTTTTGGTGACAACTCAAAGGGTAAGGTGGTTGGCCTCGGTAAGGTGGCCATCTCACATGATAGCTCCATACAAAATGTCATGCTCATAGAGTCTCTTGGGTGTGACTTACTTTCAAAGATCTAGACTTGCTGATTTCGGTTTCAATGTCTTATTCTTGAAGTAGATTGCCAAGTGTTTCGTCGAGACAATCATAAAATGGTCTTTACCGTTGTGTGTAGAGGTGACCTATACATTGTTGATTTCTCTAAAAAGGCACAACCTAAAACTTGCTTCATTGCTAAATCCTCAAAAGGTTGGTTATGGCATAGACGACTAGGTCATGTTGGTATGCGTAAACCTTGATAAGCTTATTAAAGGGAATCATATCCTTGGTGTCAACGATGTCATATTTGATAAGGATAGACTATGCGGGCTTGTCAAGGTGTAAACAGGTTGGAGGAAGGCATCCCGTGAAGAACATTATGACCACAAGGAGGCCACTCGAGCTACTTCACATGGATCTCTTTGGTCCCAACTCTTACAAGAGTCTCGGTGGAAATTCTTTTGGTCTAGTTATAGTTGATGATTTTTCAAGATTTACGTGGGTGTTCTTTCTCGATGATAAATCGCGAGGTCCAAAAGATCTTCAAAAACTTCGCTAGGAAGGCCCAAAACCAATTTGAAGTGAAGATCAAGAAGGTTCGCAGCGACAATCGGAACGGAGTTCAAGAATGCAAATGTGGACACCTTTCTTGGACGAAGAAGGGATTTCACACGAAGTTCTCGGCTACATACACACCTCAACAAAATGGATTTGTTGAGAGGAAGAACCGGACGCTCATCGAAATGGCTAGAACGATGCTTGATGAGTACAAGACACCGAAGCACTTTTGGGCAGAAGCGGTTGAGACAGCTTGTCATGCAACAAATCGCTTGTCAAGCTACTCGGCAAGACGGCATACGACCTCCTCACCGGTAACAAACCCCAAGTTGGATACTTTCGAGTATTCGGCTCAAAGTGCTACATTCTTGATAAGCATCGTCGTTCTAAATTTGCTCCTAAGTCTCATGAAGGTTTCCTACTAGGTTATGGCTCAAACTCTCACACTTACAGTGTCTACAACAATTTCACCCGACAGGATGAAGAGACGGTAGATGTGAAGTTTGATGAATCTAACGGCTCGCAAGTAGAGCAATTGCCAATTGATGTAGGAGACAAAGACCCTTCGGAAGCAATCCAAGACTTGTCTATTGGCAAGGTCCGTCCAACGGAGGTGAAGGAGAGTACCTCGTCCGTCGAAGTGGAAGCTTCTACTTCACGACAAGGTGAACCAAGAGTTGATACGAAAGCATCCACAAGTGGGACTAACCCATGTAGGTATTGAAAGTGCAACTCACTCCAAAGGATTGCTCCAAAAATATCTACATCAACATTGAGCATCCACATCTTCAACACCTACATGAAGTCATCATCGACAAAACCCAAGGTTAGTTCATCCCTCTTAGGGGGATCTCACATCTAGGGGAGCTTAACTCTAAGAATTGAGTCAAAGCAACTCTAATGATGTGAACACATAAATGCTTTATGTAAAAGTGGTAACCCCACTTGAGCTTAAGCGATGAGTATGACCTATGATCAAATGTCTATCATTTGACTCCTAAGTCAATATACTCATATATAGATGACCTAGTCATTGCCAATTGTTTGATAGATGCTAGAATTGGTTGTGCATGCTTTGCCACATATTTCATTTGCCATCTTATTGTGTGAGCATGTTGGTTGCATACTTTACTCACTCGAGGACATCCACTTGTTGTTTTGATTGATTGGCTTCTTTTTCTTTAGCCAAGTGGATGGACAAGAATGCCTAAGAACCTTCTCTAGCTATCTATGCTTTTCTCGTCTCAAACTCTATTCATGCTACATCACAAAAATTTGATCAAGTCGATTCGAACCACTCGTGTGAGAAGCACTTTCGAGTCCCCGATTCATCATAGACTTAAACTTCCAAAACTTCTTTTGTGATTCTCGATTCGACCGATTCCTCCATTTCAGTCTTACCGAGATCACTAAGTCGATCTAGGTTTTCAATCTCGGTGCAACCGATTTGAACTCTTCGGTCACACCGAGTTGCAATAACTGTACACAGTTTCGCATCTCGGTGCCACCGAGTTGTTCCACTCAGTCACACCGACAGGGTCGGGCTATATGTAGTCACGGTCAAAAATTTGGAAATTTCTCCGAACCTCTTCGCCCGCGCAATAGCTCGCTTTGCCTCCGTGGTCTCCGGATCGTCTCCTCGTCGCCACCGCCTCGGTCGCTGGTCTCACTTGCCGTCAACGGAATTCAACCTCGCCTGTTACCGTAGCGAGTCTCCGCCGAACTAGGGTATGGACTCGATCACAGTGCTTTCCTCGTCCGATTCTGAGCACATTGTGTTCTTATTGATTCTTGCCATGATTGAAACACTCCTATCCAGTCAATGCAATCCTTAGTATAGTTTTGATTCGAAAATTTAGGGTTAGGTTTCCGTCGAAACCATCTCGGATCCACCGAGTTGAAAAACTCGGTCCCACCGATTTGGCTTATGCCATTGCATTAGTGAGACTCGGTCTGACCGAGAATTGCTAATCGGTGAGACCGATTTTAGGACTTTGTGAAACCCTAGCAGTCTCGGTGCCCCGAAGCGTGACTTCGATGCGACCGAGTTCATCGATTTAGGTTCCAAAATTGCTTCGGTATCACCGAAGTTTGAAAATCGGTTGATCCGAAATGCTTTCTGTGGAAAACTAAAACTGAATTTTTTAAGTCATTCTTTTGCAAACTCTCTGCATTTTGTGATGCTCATCCACTCTACCTCA
The DNA here is from genome assembly GCA_021605145.1 of Aegilops bicornis. Lineage (NCBI taxonomy): Eukaryota > Viridiplantae > Streptophyta > Magnoliopsida > Poales > Poaceae > Aegilops > Aegilops bicornis. The sequence goes on from CM038669.1 coordinate 362,699,913, forward strand.
TCTATAACTCTTCACAGGGTCAGCAGTCAGTGTTTGCAGCATGTCAGACCAGAGTGACAGTCAGAACAGGTCAGAGGAGCAGGTGAACATGAGTGAGGGCACTAGTCCCTCCAGCACTTCAGATGAAGGCAGCAGGAGCACCCCAAGCAATTTGCCTAAAGCTGCCACCAGGCAAAGAAGAAAACCTCAGATTCCGAAGATGAGGATTATAGGGCAGAAGAGGATGAGGCAACCTCCAAGAAGGCAGTGCTCAAAAAGGAGTATGGCTCAGCACATAGCACAAAGCACGGACTCAATAGGAAGGTTCCCTGCCAAGAGGACACCTATGCCAAAGGTCGAGCATCAACTCAAATTCGGAAAAGCCTGATCCCAAAGAGCCATTCTTCTTGAAGGAAAGAAAAGGAAGGAAAGGTCAACAAGACCACGATCGAGTTATTGGGAAGCCTTCCATGATGGAAGAGGAAGAAGAGATTGCTGCACCGGCACCCAAGGCACCAAAGCTTATGGGTGATGCTATAAGATCGTGGACTGCCACGCCTAAGCTCAAGGAAGCACCCAAAGCTGCCCCAAGGCCAAATCTGCACCAAAGAGGAATACCGGGAGTATTCCAAATCTTGAGAAGAACAAGGCTCCGATTGCACGAGGTTCTTGATGAAGAAGATGAAGAAGGACAAGTTCTGAGGAAGCTCAAGCCCAAGATACCAGACCATAATGATGCCCATCCTGTGGCCGAGGACATGAAGATCAGAAGAGACAATGGGTTGAGGCTATGGAGGATGATAGATCCATATGCCACAGGGAGAAGAACTGCTATGGACTACAGGTTCCACACCAAGGAACAGCGGGACTTTTATGAGACTATTTTCTTTGGATAAGAAGCCCATAGTGTGTGATATGAGGTGGGTCGACCGGACCTACATGAAAGAAAATGTAGAGCACTATCCTGGAGTGCAAGACAGTTTTATTCTTTGTTGAGTTCTTGCAGACTTAGTTGGGCAAAAAGCTCACCAACTGGAACGATGAACTTATCATGCAGTTCTACTCCACAGCACACTTTTATCCAGATGGCAGGATAGTGTGGATGTCTAAAGGTACAAGGTACCAGTCAACTGTTGAGGAGTGGGCAAAGCTGATAAATGCCCCAGAGGAGAATGAAGATGACCTGGATGTATATGCCAAGAAGAAAATGGACGACAATTCCATGGCACACATGTACAAGGAGATCCAGACACAGCCATTGAGACACATAAGTTTGGATCAGTCCACTTCCTTCTGTCAGGGCTACCAACTATCAACTGCATCTTAAGGCATACTCTAGTGCCTAATCTGGTGACCACAACATGATTAGAGGGCATGCAATCAACATGTTGCATTTGTTTGATGTGCCACAGAAATTCAAAGTCATGAGCCTTATGGTTGAAACCATTAAGAGGAATTGCGGCAGACCGGAAGAGAAGTTGTGGATATGCCCCTCAGATCCAAGAGTTGATTAACTCAAAGATGGGCACAGGCAAATATCTATTGGATAAGGAACATTTTCCACTTTATCCAGACTTTGAGGACAATGAGGTTGTCATGAATGAGAATGATCCATCGTCAGTTCAAGCACAAGAGAAGAAGGAGAAGGCAAGGAAGGAGAAGGCTGCCAGGATGTCAACTCAAGAGGAGGCATCTGAGTATTTCTTGAAGAACAAGCGAGGAGCAGCTCGGATACTTAATAGCATCAACACTGAGGATTGAGAAGGGATTGTCCACCCTTACTCAAAATCAAGAGAGCTTGGAAAGAATCATAGAACAAAAGTTCTATGACTTAGATGTGAAAGTAACTGAGATTCAGTCTGCTGTGGAGCAACTACAAGATGACATGCAGGAGAGGAAGGGCAAAACAACAACTGATGCATTTGCCAGAGTGCCTAGAGCCCAGAGGTCATCTGGCGTGCTGCCTCGACACGAGCCACTTCATCTGCACTAGCTATAGCCTCGGTGCCACCAGCTCCAGCTCCATCTACTTCAAGCTGAAGCCTTGTCCTCGGCTATCCGGACACCACCACACGAAGATCAAGCACGAGAGTCGATCTAGCACTATGCATTTTCTATGAACTTTTTGGGAACTTGTTGCTAAAGGGGGAGAAAAATGTATAGATCATAGGCTTCGAGAGAGAGAGTGTTGCTTTTGTTATCTCTTGATTTGGTGGTTTTTAAACTTGTTTGCTTTTGATTGCTTGAGATACTATGTTTGTGAGACATTGATGATCATGTGTTTGATCATAAGCTACACTTATGCATGTTTGATGATATTATCTTATCTATCCTATGTGATCATTCACTATGCTTGGTGACGAGTGCATGTATTCAATCCGTATCATTTTGAGCGCTCCACCAAGATGTATGTGACATGGAAGAGTAACCCATGAGCCTAATTCCTTGTGCATTTGCAGTCCAAAGCAAATCATAAACTATGCACAAATTTAGGGGGAGCTCTTGCTTATCACATACTTCTCAAAGCGCACGATGTTTTTCAATCTTATTATCATTTGTCGAAGCTTTGATCTATATGTTGTCATCGAGTTACCAAAAGGGGAGATTGAAAGTGCAACTATCCCTAGGTGGTTTTGGTAATTCATAACAACATATAGCTCGATGAAACTAATGCTATTCCAAGATGAACATTTCAGGAAAGCTCAATGAATGGCATGGCATGGATGATGAAAGTGGATCCCTCAAAATGCTAATGACAAAGGATTGGCTCAAGCTCAAAAGCTCAAGACTCTTCATTTTATATTTTAGTGATTCAAGATCACATTGAGTCTATAGGAAAAGCCAATACTATCAAGGAGGGATGAGGTGTTGCTTAATGAGCCTCTTGCTTCATGTGCTTAGTGATATGCTCCAAAACCCTCAGCTACTTTCTCACATCCACATATGACCTAAACCTAAAGCCAAAATCGGTCTCACCGATTCTTCCTATCCGGGCGCCACCGATTTCAAATGTCATAGCCATCGCCACAAACCCTAGGCAAATCGGTTCTACCGATAGGGATCTCGGTCTCACCGAGATGGGATTATAATCTCTCTGTTTCCTTTTGTAACTTTTCGGTCTCACGAAAGAGCGGATCAGTCCCACGGAGATTGCAATGTAAACTTTCTGCTTCCCTTCGTAACATTTCGGTCTCACCGAAGAGCGAATCGGTCCCACCGAAGTTTACTCGACCAACTCTCTGGTTAGCTAATTACCAAAATCGGTCTCACCGAGTTTGTATGTCGGTCTTACCGAGATTACGTTATGCCCTAACCCTAACCATATCGGTCCTCTGAGATGCAAGTCGATCCACCGAAAACCCTAACGTCACTAGGTTTACTAAAATCGGTCGACCGAGTTTGTTGATTCAGTCCCACCGAGATTGGTAAATTGTGTGTAACGGTTGAGATTTTGTGTGGAGGCTATATATACCCTCCACCTCCTCTTCATTCGTGGAGAGAGCCATCGAACAAACCTACACTTCCAACATACCATTTATGAGAGAGAGCCACCTACTCATGTGTTGAGGCCAAGATATTCCATTCCTACCATATGAATCTTGATCTCTAGCCTTCCCCAAGTTGCTTTCCACTCAAATCTTCTTTCCATCAGATCCAAATCCTATGAGAGAGAGTTGAGTGTTGGGGAGACTATCATTTGAAGCACAAGAGCAAGGAGTTCATCATCAATGCACCATTTGTTACTTCTTGGAGAGTGGTGTCTCCTAGATTGGCTAGGTGTCACTTGGGAGCCTCGGCGAGATTGTGGAGTTGAACCAAGGAGTTTGTAAGGGGCAAGGAGATCGCCTACTTGGCGAAGATCTCTACCGCTAGTGAGGCAAGTCCTTCATCGGCTGACGGCCATGGTGGGATAGACAAGGTTGCTACTTCGTGGACCCTTCGTGGGTGGAGCCCACTGTGGACTCGCGCATGCGTTACCCTTCGTGGGTTGAAGTCTCCATCAACGTGGATGTCACGATAGCACCACCTATCTGGAACCACGACAAAAACATCCGTGTCTCCAATTGCGTTTGAATCCTCCAAACCCTTCCCTTACTTTCTTGCAAGTTGCATGCTTTAATTTCCGCTGCCTATATACTCTTTGCATGCTTGCTTGTTATGTATTGTGAATGTTGAAATTGTGCCTAATCTCCACTTAAACCTAAAAAGTTAAAAACTGCAACTTTGGTACTTAGTGTCTAATCACCCTCCCCCCCCCTCTAGACACCTCTTCTCAAGATCCCACAGAAGACAATTCATCACGCATGATCTGATGTCACGAAGATAATGGCATGCATAATGAAAAAAGGACGTCTGCAGAATGATTTAATTGCGGAAGTTATCGTCGCACATTACGCGGAATTTATCATCGCATCACAAAATGGCAAATAAGTAGCAAAGCGACCATCGAGTTTAAGTGTTACAACTCGTAGAACCAAAAGTATCAAAAGCAAGAGTTGTAAACACTAGGCAAAATATAGTGCACCCGCCCATATGAACCCGGCTGAAGACTATCAACTCATAGCTTCTCCCCTTGCCGATAAGGACCAAAAAGGGTTGAAGACATTGAACTTCTACTCGTTCTCGGAAGGAGTAGGAGAAGATGCTTGAGGTTGGTGTCGAGGTTTGGGTGGTGCAGACGAACTTGGGGCGTTGTCGTGCGTGTTGGAGGAGGCGAAGTAGCATCATCTTGATCATCGATCACCACGAGCATTCTGATTCTTGAGAAGAGGAGTATTCTGAATCTTCCAGAGATGGAGTGCGCCGCAGAACAGCATTTCTGGGCGAAGTGGAATCAAACTTGAATCTTTCTGAGAAGCCATCGTCCTGAAGATCTTCCTCAGCTCACATAAGCATCAACCCTTTCCATAAAAGGCCGACAGGTTTCATGAGTTACAAAAGCATTCTTGGTTGCAAGGTTGCGAATGCGATTGACGTCGATCATGATGCTCTGCATCTAGCGCTTGAGCCAATCATGATGCCTATCAGCTTTACGATGCGCAGCCAACGAGAAGCTCTCGTCATTGAGAACACGAGATCGCCTTGAGGCCGTTGAGCAATTGTCTTTGTTAGTGGCTTCGGTTGGGGAGCGCGGTGAGGTGCACGTGTAGTACCAGCCAACGGATAGACACGAGTGGCAGCCAAAGACACCTTCAATGGGCTGAGTGAAGCTCGGCGATCAGCATTGTGAAGATAAATTCGCTCCTTGTCGGGGCTCTGGATAGATGGCTTCAACGGACATATCGACATCGGCAAGAAGACAATGTGATTGATTGCGCGGATGTCCGGAGTAGTTGAAAGCGATGTGAATCTTGATTAGTCGCATGATCCATGGAGCATAAAACTTCAAACCAAAATGTCGATCCTCGATGCGACAAGTTGGCGGATGAAGAAATCCTGTGCATTGAAGCTTTTGCCATGAAGAATATAGAAGACCAATGTCTTCATTGCACCTTCTAGCTTAGCCTGTGGAGAATGTCCTTTGAGAGGCCAGAGAGTTTGCCTAATGATGTGATAGATCGTGCGTGGCAGATACTCAAGGTCTTGACAGAAAGAACTCCTTAGGATATTACGCATCCTGGAGGCAATGGCTTCATCATGCTCAAGATCTGGCTCATGTTCCGGGTTCAGTGCTTGTGAAAGATGCTTTCCATACCGCAGCAGGAAGTCGACAAACCAGGCTCATAGAGATCACCCGGAGTGGGCAGGCCAAGAAGCTCAATGACATCAAATGCTTTGGCTTCATGATGGACATTTCCTGTCATCCACTCAAGGACCCAAGTCTTGGATCCCTGTTGTAGCCTCCGGGATATGCAGTGGCGTAGAATTGGGCAGCAACTCTTCATTCCAAAGGTGCTCCTTGTCATGACAATTGCCATAAGCCCGCCCTCTCTGAAGCAATCAAGAGCTTCTTCTAAGGTGGCAGACCAAGAATGGCTTATAGGGGCGCACACGGCGCCATAGAGGCGCCACCGAATTGAGAAGGACTTGGGTGTGTGGCAAAATCCTTGGTGGGGAGAAGCGAGATGATCTCCCCAGGGCCGGGCGTTAATACGTCTCCAACGATCTATAATTTTGATTGCTCCATGCTATATTATCTACCTGTTTTGGACAATATTGGGCTTTATTATCCACTTTTATATTATTTTTGGGACTAACATATTAACCGGAGGCCCGGCCCAAATTCTTGTTTTTTTGCCTATTTCAAAGAGTTTCAAGAAAAGGAATATCAAACGGAGTCGAAACGGAACGAAATCAATCGGAGAAGTTATTTTTGGAAGGAAAGCTACCGATGGACTTGGACTCCACGTCAGAGATAAGGGAGGTGCTCACGAGGGTGGGGGCGCGCCCCTGCACCGGGTGGGCTCCCAAGCTCCACCGACGCATTTCCTCGCACCCATATATACTCACGTACCCTAAAACTTCCGAAGCAGGAGAATAGATCGGGAGTTCCGCCGCCGCAAGCCTCCTCAGAGCCACCAAAAGTCAATCGGGACCCTGCTTCCGCACTGCCGAGGGGGAACCCTCACCGGTGGCCATCTTCATCATCCTGGCGCTCTCCGTGACGCGAGGAGGGAGTAGTTCACCCTCGGGGCTGAGGGTATGTACCCGATAGCTATGTGTTTGATCTCTCTCTCTCTCTCTCTCTTGTGTTCTTGATTTGGCACGATCTTGATGTATCGCGAGCTTTGCTATTATAGTTGGATCTTACGTTTCTTCTTCCCCTCTACTCTCTTGTAATGGATTGAGTTTTCCACTTGAAGTAATCTTATCGGATTGAGTCTTTAAATATTTGATTACACTTGGTGTATGTCTTGCCGTGCGTATCTGTGGTGACAATGGGATATCACGTGATTCACTTGATGTATGTTTTGGTGATCAACTTGCGGGTTCCGCTCATAAACCTATGCATAGGGGTTGGCACACATTTTCGTCGTGATTCTCCGGTAGAAACTTTGGGGCACTCTTTGAGGTTCTATGTGTTGGTTTGAGTAGATGAATTGAGATTGTGTGATGCATATCGTATAATCATATCCGCGGATACTTGAGGTGACATTGGAGTATCTAGGTGACATTAGGGTTTTGGTTGATTTGTGTCTTAATGTGTTATTCTAGTACGAACTCTAGGGCTGTTTGTGACACTTATAGGAATAGCCCAACGGATTGATTGGAAAGAATAACTTTGAGGTGGTTTCGTACCCTACCATAATCTCTTCGTTGTTCTCCGCTATTAGTGACTTTGGAGTGACTCTTTGTTGCATGTTGAGGGATAGTTATATGATCCAACTATGTTATTATTGTTGAGAGAACTTGCACTAGTGAAAGTATGAACCCTAGGCCTTGTTTCCTAGCATTGCAATACCGTTTACGCTCACTTTTACCACTTGTTACCTTGCTGTTTTTATATTTTCAGATTACAAAAACCTATATCTACCATCCATATTGCACTTGTATCACCATCTCTTCGCCGAACTAGTGCACCTATACAATTTACCATTGTATTGGGTGTGTTGGGGACACAAGAGACTCTTTGTTATTTGGTTGCAGGGTTGTTTGAGAGAGACCATCTTCATACTATGCCTGATTGATAAACCTTAGGTCATCCACTTGAGGGAAATTTGCTACTCTCCTACAAACCTCTGCACTTGGAGGCCCAACAACGTCTACAAGGAGAAGGTTGCGTAGTAGACATCAAGCAGTTTCTGGCGCCGTTGCCTGGGAGGTGAGTGCTCCAAGGTATATCTTTAGATATTGCAATAGAATCTTTTTGTTTCTTGTTATAGCACTAGTTTAGTCCATAAAAAAACTACAAAAAATATGGAATTGAGTTTGCCTCATACGCTTCATCTTTTTAATATCTTTCGTGAGTATGATGGAAAGGAAAATTGTGCCAAAGTGTTAGAAGAAGAATGCATTAAAATATTTGGCACTAAATATTTGAATGATCAGCATGATTGCAATGTTGTTAGTATGAATTCCTTGAATATCCATGATGCTAATGATATGCAAAGCCACAAGCTTGGGGAAGCTATGTTTGATGAAGATGATATTTTTTCCCCCAAGCTTTGATGAGAAAATTTACTATGATGAAAGCATGCCTCCTATCTATGATGAATATTGTGATGACACGTATGCTTTAAAGAATAATGATAACCAAGAAACTTGTTATCTTGATCTTAATTTTCAATCACATGACAGTTATTTTGTTGAGTTTGCTCCCACTATTATTCATGAGAAGAAATTTGCTTATGTGGAGAGTAATAAAATTTCTATGCTTGTAGATCATGAAGAGAATGCTTTAGGTGCTGGTTATATTGTTGAATTGATTCATGATGCTACTGAAAATTATTATGAGGGAGGAATATATGCTTGTAGGAATTGCAATAATATCAAGTTTCCTCTCTATGTGCTTAAAATCTTGAAGTTATGCTTGTTTTACCTTGCTATGCAAGTTGATTCTTGTTCCCATAAGTTGTTTGCTCACAAAATCCCTATGCATAGGAAGTGGGTTAGACTTAAATGTGCTAGTCATATTCTTCATGATGCTCTCTTTATGTTTTAATTCTTATCTTTTATGTGAGCATCATTGAAATCATCATGCCTAGCTAGGGGCGTTAAACGATAGCGCTTGTTGGGAGGCAACCCAATTTTATTTTAGTTTCTTACTTTTTGGTTCTGTTTAGGAATAAATAATCCATCTAGCTTATGTTTAGATGTGGTTTTAAGTTTTAATTCGTGTTTGTGCCAAGTAGAACCTTTGGGAAGACTTGGGTGAAGTCTTTATGATCATGCTGTAAAAAACAGAAACTTTAGTGCTCACAAGATTAGCTAAAACTTTTTACTGGAGAGTTCTATTTAGTTGATTCTTTTTGCAGATGATTACTAGACAAATTCCTCAGGTCCACAAATTTATTTTAGAATTTTTGGAGTTTCAGAAGTTTGCGTTAGTTACAGATTACTACAGACTGTTCTGTTTTTGACAGATTCTGTTTTTCGTGTGTTGTTTGCTTATTTTGATGACACTATGGCTAGTAAAATAGTTTATAAACCATAGAGAAGTTGGAATACAGTAGGTTTAACACTAATATAAATAAAGAATGGGTTCATTACAGTACCATGAAGTGGTGTTTTGTTTTTCTTTCGCTAACGGAGCTTACGAGTTTTCTCGTTAAGTTTTGTGTTGTGAAGTTTTCAAGTTTTGGGTAAAGATTCGATGGACTACGGAACAAGGAGTGGCAGAGCCTAAGCTTGGGGATGCCCAAGGCACCCCAAGGTAATATTCAAGGATAATTAAGAGCCTAATCTTGGGGATGCCCGGAAGACATCCCTCTTTAGATCTTCGTTCATGGTAACTTTACTTGGAGCTATATTTTTATTCACCACATGATATGTGTTTTGCTTGGAGCGTCATTTTATTTTATTTAGCTTTGCTTGCTGTTTGAATAAAATACCAAGATCTGAAATTCTTAAATGTTAGAGAGTCTTCACATAGTTGCATAATTATTCGACTACTCATTGATCTTCACTTATATCTTTCGGAGTAGTTTGTCATTTGCTCTAGTGCTTCACTTATATCTTTTAGAGCACGGTGGTGGATTTGTTTTATAGAAACTATTGATCTCTCATGCTTCACTTAGATTATTTTGAGAGTCTTAAATAGCATGGTAATTTGCTTAAATAATCCTAATATGCTAAGCATACAAGATTTGTAAGAATTCTTATGAGTGTGTTGAATACTAAGAAAAGTTTGATGCTTGATAATTTTTTTGAGATATAAAGATGGTGATATTAGAGTCCTGCTAGTTGAGTAGTTGTGAATTTGAGAAATACTTGTGTTAAAGTTTGTGATTCCCGTAGCATGCACGTATGGTGAACCGTTATGTGATGAAGTCGAGACATAATTTATTTTTTGATTGTCTTCCTTATGAGTGGCGGTCGGGGACGAGCGATGGTATTTTCCTACCAATCTATCCCCCTAGAGCATGCGCGTAATACTTTGCTTTGATAACTTCTAGATTTTTGCAATAAGTATATGAGTTCTTTATGACTAATGTTGAGTCCATGGATTATACGCACTTTTCTTCCTTCCACCATTGCTAGCCTCTCTAATACCGCGCGACTTTTTCGTCGGTATCATACACCCACCATATACCTTCCTCAAAACAGCCACCATACCTACCTATCATGGCATTTCCATAGCCATTCCGAGATATATTGCCATGCAACTTTCCACCGTTCTGTTTATTATGACGTGCTCCATCGCTGTCATACTGCTTAGCATGATCATGTAGTTGACATCGTATTTGTGGCAAAGCCACCGTTCATAATTCTTTCATAGATGTCACTCTTGATTCATTGCATATCCCGGTACACATGGGAGGCATTCATATAGAGTCATAATTTGTTCTAAGTATCGAGTTGTAATTGTTGAGTTGTAAGAAAAATAAAAGTGTGATGATCATCATTATTAGAGCATTGTCCCAAGTGAGGAAAGGATGATGGAGACTGTGATTCCCCCACAAGTCGGGATGAGACTCCGGACGAAAAAAAATAATAAAAGGAAAAGACGCCATAAAAAAAGAGAAAGGCCCAAATGAAAAAAAAAAGAGAGAAAAAGAGAGAAGGGACAATGTTACTATCCTTTTACCACACTTGTGCTTCAAAGTAGCACCATGATCTTCATGATAGAGAGTCTCCTGTGATATCACTTTCATATACTAGTGGGAATTTTACATTATAGAACTTGGCTTGTATATTCCAATGATGGGCTTCCTCAAATTGCCCTAGGTCTTCGTGAACAAGCAAGTTGGATGCACACCCACTTAGTTTCTTTTTGAGCTTTCATACACTTATAGCTCTAGTGCATCCGTTGCATGGCAATCCCTACTCACTCACATTGATATCTATTGATAGGCATCTCCATAGCCCATTGATACGCCTAGTTGATGTGAGACTATCTTCCCCTCCTTTTGTCTTCTCCAAAACCACCATTCTATTCCACATATAGTGCTATATCCATGGCTCACGCTCATGTATTGCGTGAAGATTGAAAAAGTTTTGAGAATGTCAAAAGTATGAAACAATTGCTTGGCTTGTCATCGGGGTTGTGCATGATTTAAATACTTTGTGTCGTGAAGATAGAGCATAGCCATACTATATGATTTTGTAGGGATAACTCTCTTTGGCCATGTTATTTTGAGAAGACATAATTGCTTTGTTAGTATGCTTGACGTATTATTATTTTTATGTCAATGTGAACTGTTGTCTTGAATCTTTCAGATCTGAATATTCATATCACAATTAATAAGAATTACATTGAAATTATGCCAACTAGCATTCCACATCAAAAATTATCTTTTTTATCATTTACCTACTCGAGGACGAGCAGGAATTAAGCTTGGGGATGCTTGATACGTCTCCAACGTCTCTATAATTTTTGATCGCTCCATGATATATTATCTACTATTTTGGACAATATTGGGCTTTATTATCCACTTTTATATTATTTTTGGGACTAACTTATTAACCGGAGGCCCAGCCCAGATTTGCTGTTTTTTTGCCTATTTCAGTGTTTCAAAGAAAAGGAATATCAAACGGAGTCGAAACGGAATGAAATCAACTGGAGAAGTTATTTTTGGAAGGAAAGCTACGGGATGGACTTGGACTCTACGTCAGGTGATAAGGTTGGTGCTCACAAGGGTGAAGCGCTTCCCCAGGGGCGCGCCGCCATACACTGGTGGGGCCCAAGCTCCACCGACGTATTTCCTGCACCCATATATACTCACGTACCTAAAACTTCGAGCAGAGAATAGATCGAGTTCCGCCGCAAGCCTCCTGTAGCTACCAAAAGTCAATCGGGACCTGTTAGGCACCTCCGGAGGGGGAACCCTCAGCGGGGGCCATCTTCATCATCCCGGCGCTCTCCATGACGCGGAGGGTGTAGTTCACCCTCGAGGCTGAGGGTATGTACCAGTAGCTTTGTGTTTGATCTCTCTCTCTCTCTCTCTCTCTCTCGTGTTCTTGATTTGGCACGATCTAGATTTACTGCGAGCTATGCTATTATAGTTGTATCTTATGATTCTTCTCACCCACTACCATCTTGTAATAGATTTAGTTTTCCCTTGAAGTAATCTTATCGGATTGAGTCTTTAAAGATTTGAGAACACTTGATGTATGTCTTGTCGTATGATTCATGGTGACAATGGGATATCACGTGATTCACTTGATGTATGTTTTGGTTATCAACTTGCGGGTTCCGCCCATGAACCTTTGCATAGGGGTTGGCACACGTTTTCGTCGTGATTCTCCGGTAGAAACTTTGGGGCACTCTTTGAGTTTCTATGTGTTGGTTTGAGTAGATGAATTGAGATTGTGTGATGCATATCGTATAATCATACCCACGGATACTTGAGGTGACATTGGAGTATCTAGGTGACATTAGGGTTTTGGTTGATTTGTGTCTTAAGGTGTTATTCTACAAATCAACACTACGGCTGTTTGTGACACTTATAGGAATAGCCCAATGTGATTGATTGGAAAGAATAACTTTGAGGTGGTTTAGTACCCTACCATAATCTCTTTCGTTGTTCTCTCTGCTATTAGTGACTTTGGAGTGACTCTTTGTTGCATGTTGAGGATAGTTATATGATCCAACTATGTTATTATTGTTGAGAGAACTTGCACTAGTGGAAGTATGAACCCTAGGCCTTGTTTCCTAGCATTGCAATACCGTTTACCCTCACTTTTACCACTTGTTACCTTGCTGTTTTTATATTTTCAGATTACAAAAACTTATATCTACCATCCATATTGCACTTGTATCACCATCTCTTCGCCGAACTAGTGCACCTATACAATTTACCATTGTATTGGGTGTGTTGGGGACACAAGAGACTCTTTGTTATTTGGTTGTAGGGTTGTTTGAGAGAGACCATCTTCATCCTACGCCTCCCACGGATTGATAAACCTTAGGTCACCCACTTGAGGGAAATTTGCTACTGTCCTACAAACCTCTGCACTTGGAGGCCCAACAACGTCTACAAGGAGAAGGTTGCGTAGTAGACATCCCGCGTCTGGGAGATCACTGATGCGGTCCACCCGAGATTCTACGGGTTCCTGGGATCTGGTGGGGGCGGGGTCTCCGCTCCTCCCCGCGCTGCCGGGTGCGGGATCTACAATAGATGTCGCCGCTGGCGGGAGCCTCATCTTCTTGGCGCTGGGGTCAACCGACTCCATTTTCCTCAAGGGCATCGCGTCGTGCTCACGGATTTGAGCAGAGTAACGAATGACGAACCTAGTTGTAGTGCGAGTGAAGAAGAAGGGGATGTGGGGGTTTTCTGTAGTAGTGAGGAAGAAGAGGAGCTGGGGTTTTCTATAGGAGTGAGGTGAGGAATTTGGGGGTACAAGTGGAGTGAGCTGACATGAGGTGTGTGGGAGTGAGGAGGAAGAAGAGCACCTAGGTTTTTTTGGGGGGCGGTGTGCTGGGTGTGGGTAGCGCCTCTCATTAAGTAGATAAATGGGCTTTTGAATTGATTTTATTATTTACTAGGGTGGATGGGCTGTTTTGTCTTTGGCCCAGAGAAACAATTACTACTAGTGTAATGGAGACACTCTACAGCTACCCAGAAAAACAATTACTACTAGTCCAGTGGATACACTACCGGTTCTGGCTCCTCCTAGGTCATCGAAACGCTCCCTCTAATGAATGTCATCTTACTTTTGTTCATCGACATGCGAATTACGCCACTGCCTTGAACCCAAATGCCATCCACCAAATTAGAAGGCGTGTATGCAGGCGGAGAGTCACCCAGTCGTGGCCAGCGTGTAGTAACGAGCCATCGTATCTAAAACCCCACCTCCCATAGCCTAAGTTTGACGGACGAAGCAACCATCATTTCACTCTTCGCTGAATCCCCTTCTCCCTCACCGTCTTCAAGAAAGCCAACACTCACATCTGCCACTGCTATTCTCTCCCAACGAAGGGAAGGTAAGCGGACCCGTGATGTTGGTATATTTTCGTTCAGAGAAAAAAAAAGAACTTTTGCAAAGCAGTAACCGATCCTCACTCTCTTTTTTGTTTCATTGTCATTGCGATTGTGTATTCCTTTCGGTGGTCTCCTAGTATTAAATCGGTTTCATGATGGACCAAGGAGAACCAGGCAAAGATCTGTCGATATTGGAGCAGACGCGGGATGCTGATCCCCACGAGACAGAGAGCTCCAAGAAGATGGAGGTAGCCACTGGGCCGACCCCAAATACGCTCACGGCCACTACTGAGATGGTCAACGCCCTGTTTGAGGTTACTGACCCTGCGTGGCCCTCAAGCAGGAGAAATTTTTCCCCTTAGGATGCCCCCCACGAGCTGCCCAAGGTGATTTTCTTCTTTGCCAATCTCGATTGTGGTTTTTCATCTAAGTATGTGGTGATGAATAATGCAAAATTCTATTAGCTTCGATGCCATGCTATACATAGTGGTTTAAATAACTTGTGTTTCTTATACTGGAAAGTAATTCAGAATTTGTTTCTGTTTCAATTAGAGCCCTGATGCATACAAGGATTGTGTGGTTGTACATGTCACTCGCTATGAGGCGGATGACCTGAATATACGCACTAGGAAAACAGAGTTCTTAGGCTGTTGGATCCAGGAAGCCATTTGCACTTATACTGATGCCGAGTTGTATTCCAGCCTCACTGTTGTTAGGCGTGTTGTCCAGGGTGTACTGAAGCACAAGAAGTTCAAAGCTGCTCCTTTGTTGGTGAGGCATACTGTTCTTGTCAAGCTTATGCAGGAAGATGACGTGGCATGCCTCCACAAACAAGTTTATGAGTGGCAAGGCCACAAGGTTATCTTCATGAAGGTTCATAGGCTCGATGATGTTCATGGCAAGGTCCGTCTTGTGTCCAGCCCAAATTAGATCGAGGCATGAAATAGTTTCCCCAGCTAGTGTTTAATAGTAGTTTGGATTGTGTCTAATTATCTAAACCTTGCCTATTATCGAGCCCTCTAGGGCTAGTACTCTGTTTAAATCTGCATGGGAACTGCTGCTACTTTTGTGTGCCGTGAATCATGTGAGAACCATCGTAATTGTTGCCGAAACAGATGCGTCCTCTCTAGTTTTTTCATGAATATGGCAGGGTAAGACATAAGTTGTCATGGTTTATCATACGAGTAGTGTGTGTTTGATGAAATAGAGTAGTCGTTCAAGAACTGTGCGCCGACGTATACATAAGTACTTGTAAACACTATTGGTGTTGCCCCACTTGTAAGCAGTTGTGCAGAACACGGCACATTGGCTCAGCTCGCTTCGAAACTAGGCTATCGACCAGCTAACAATCAATAATCTGTTGTCTAACATATAAACAACTACGTACCTTGTTACAGTCGTTCATGCAGTTAACTGAGGCCACAATGTAAATTCCAAACGTTCACATGCTAGTCCAGCGTTCATGTGGAACACTCACATTAAACTTGGCTTCATAAAAAAACTTGAAAATCATAAGTGTAGCGATGCGACCTCAAACGGTCAAATCTCTGTGCATAAGTGTCAACCCTGGATCAGTAATGCTGACACACACACAAGATGCTTGAATGGATTTTATAGCAGTAGCAATCACACACTTATTACATCGAATGTCTCAAGAGAGAACTTATTACAATAAATATGGCTTAAGGCCATCTAAGTAAGATAACAGCGGAAGGCTTGGAAGATAGTGAGTCCATCAACTCCAACGGCATAGCTGAGTGCACGACAAACGATCTAGTGCACCTTACTCCTCGTCTGAAAAGTCTGCAACATGATATGTTGCAGCCCGAAACGGGCCAGCACATGGAATATGCTGGCAATGTAACACAGTAGAGCAATGAACAGAATAAATGCTATCACTACATGCATATATGGCTGGTGGAGGCTCTATGGTTATATTGTTTTTGCGAAAAGCCAATTTTTTCCTACAACAAAGGAATATGTTTTGTTTAGCTATCATGGTAGTTGAAACATTGAGAAGGTTCCTCCAACTCAATCCCAATTAAAAGTAGTTAACAACCCAACAAATTAATTTAGAGTGATGAGATCAAATCAATAATTCAAGTACCAGATACTCAAGATGTCCATAACTGGGGACACGGCTAATCATGATTAGTTTGTACACTCTGCAGAGGTTTGTGCACTTTTCCCCACAAGACTCGATCTCCTCCGTTGGATTTCTCGCACTACATGGTGTTTGAGAAGCGGATGACCCAGACACAGTCTTTCGGAAGCATTAACTCTAACCACAGGTAGGCGGTACCAACCTACATCCCCTACATCTGCTAGCCTACCATTGGAAGAGTTCATGCAACATACTCAACTATGCTAGAGCCCATAATAGCTTGTGGCTGCACACGGAAGTTTCTAGCATGAATAATCTTATGATCCCTTTGAGCCTGGGTGGCGAGCCGTAGGATGATCACACGGGTCCTCTGGGATATCCTAGGACAACACTGGATTCTCCAAGTGCCCGCAACCAATCCACCCAGATGTGTATTTAAGTATCCACCTTATGTTAACCATTAATTAACAATCTCACATCTGTCATGGATACACTCAAACCCAATCCACGTCTATGAGCATAGCATGGCAATATAAGCATAGCGTAGAAGTAACTCCCAAGGGTTTGATAATAAAAGGACAATAGGTTCTACCTCATCATCTACTTCCCAATACCCACAAGTTAATCAAATCCTAACAATGCAATGTTTGAGGGTTGTAACTAATGCATAAAATCTAGGTATGAAAAGAGTATGTTCAATGTGTTACTTACCTTGATGACGATCCGCAAAACCTAGAGACTCGTAGTCGCACGCTTCGCACTCCGGGAATTCTATCGCAAACAAACAATAGCATACATAAGCACTCAAACAAAGATGCACGGGTAAAACTCAAATAAGAAGATCAAATCTGAAAATCCAACTGAAGAGATTCGATCTGCAAAAAGAATCAATCGAATCGGAGCTACGGAACTGAAACTACGGTCAAAAGAACTTCGAATTCAAATCTGCTTGAACCAAATTTTAAATTGTCAAAACCATGTTCAAGTTGACTAAACAGAAAGAGGGGCTCGAGACGAAGATTTTGGCGTTGGTTTCACTGGATTTGGACAAACGGTTGAAAAGTTACGAGGGTTTGAAGATCAGGGGCTAATCTGCGATAAAAGTAATCATGGATAGGTACCTGGCCAAAAATAAAATAAAAAGGAAAGACTAACGAACGAACGTTCGCTGTCTGAACCTAACCGGTGACCATCGTTCGTTAACACGAACGAACGGCCGAACGTCCGCTAAATAACTAAACCGAATAAAAACCAAAAAAACGGATCTAGGGTTTTTAAAAGAAAACCGATCGGTTTTTACCTAACCAAAAAAACGACGGCGGCGGATCCGGCGAGATCCGCGGCGGCGGCGACGGTGGTCGACGGTACGGCGACGGCGCTGACAATGGCGTCGTCGCGTGGCGGCGGTGGCCTTGACGCTAGGAGTTCGGGACGCTTGAGCGAGGTGGCGGCTCGGGCGGTGCTTGACTTATAAGGTTCGAGCGCGGACAGAGTCCGGCTCGGGCACGGCCCAAGGTTGGTCGTTTTTTTAATAAGATTCCGCCGAGAAAAATCTAAATAAATAAAAATAAAAATCTAAAAATGCCAAAAAACAATTTTCACCGTCTAAATAAAATATTTAGAACAAAGCGAACATTTTCTTGGCCTAAAAATGCAATTTTGAAAAATGCATATTTTTTCTAATGCAAACAAAATAGCGATAAAATCCAGATAAAATTATTTATTTGATTTTAACATTTTTCCTCCAATATTTCATTTGTTTTGGAGAAGGCATATTATCTCCTCATATATTTTTAATATGAAATATTTTTTTTGGAGAGAAAAATAATTAAAACCAAAATGATCCCCATTTCAATATTTGATAAAATTTCAAATATGAAAATAATAAAATCCCCAACTCTCTCCGTGGGTCCTTGAGTTGCTTAGGATTTTTAGGATCGCTACCAAAATGCAAATAAAATATGATATGCATATGATGACCTATGTATATCATTCCAAATTGAAAATTTGGGATGTTACAAACCTACCCCCCTTAAGATGAATCCCGTCCTCGAGATTCAGGTTGGCTAGAAAATAGGTGTGGGTGGTCTTTCTATAGATCATCCTCGCATTCCCAGGTGGCTTCATCCTCGGTATGGTGGCTCCGCTGAACTTTGCAAAACTTAATAACCTTCTTTGCGGGTAACTCATTTGGCAAACTCAAGAATCTTGACAGGTTTTTCCTCGTAGGTCAGATCACTATCCAACTGAATTGCTTCCAAGGGCACTGTATCTCTCAGGGGAATATCAGCCATCTCAGCATGGCACTTCTTCAGCTGGGAAACGTGAAACACATCATGAACTCTGACAAACCTTGAGTAACTCCAACTTGTAGGCCACTTCTCCCATACGTTCCAGAACTCGGTATGGTCCTACAAATCTCGGGGCTAGCTTTCCCTTAACTCCGAATCATTTTACTCCTCGCAAAGGTGATACATGAAGATATGCTCTGTCTCTGATTACATAGACTACCTCCTTGCGTTTCGAGTCTGCATAACTCTTCTGCCTGGACTGAGCTACCTTCAGTCTATCTCGAATCATCTTAACCTTCTCTTCTGACTCTTTGATCAAAATTGGTCCAAACAACTGACGGTCTCCAACTTCATCCCACATCAACAATGTCCTCCACCTCCTTTCATACAAAGCTTCGAAGGGTGCCATCTTCAAACTAGCTTGATAACTGTTGTTGTATGAGAACTTTGCATAAGGCAAGTTATCATCCCAACTAGATCCATAATCTAGCGCACAAGCTCTCAACATATCCTCCAGAATCTGATTGACTCTCTCGGTCTGTCCATCTGTCTATGGATGAAAGGTTGTATCTTGAACTCTAGCACAGTACCCAAAGTCCGTGCGGTGGTGCCAAAACTTTGAAGTAAATTGTGGTCCTCTATCTGATACGATGGTCCTCGGAACTCCATGCAGACATACGATCCTGTTCATATATATCTTGGCCAACTTCGCACTTTTATAAGTGGTCTTCACTGGGATAAAGTGAGCCACTTTGGTCAAACAATCCACTACTACCCAGATAGAATCATATCCCGATCGTGTCCTGGGTAATCCGGTGATGAAATCCATGCCAAGCTTATCCCACTTCCATTCGTGTATCGGCATGGGCTGCAGTAGTCCTGCTGGCTTCTGATGTTCAGCCTTCACTCTCTGACATACATCGCATACGGCTACATACTCGGCGATATCCTTCTTCATACCAGTCCATCAGAAACGCTCCTTCAAATCCAAATACATCTTGGTGTTTCCGGGGTGTATCGAGTATGGTGAGTCATGAGCTTCCTGTAGTAGCAGCTTCCTAATCTCTGCATTATTGGGCGCGTAAACACGGTCCTCAAATCACAAGGTATCATGCTCATCTTCACGAAAACCTTTGGCCTTTCCTTTACTCATCTTCTCCTTTATCTCAGCAATTTCTTTGTCATCCTTCTGAGCTTCACGAATCTTTCCCAATAATGTCGACTGAACCTCCATTGCTGCGACAAAACCCCTAGGGACTATCTCCAAGCGAAGCTCCCTGAGATCCTCGGCTAACTCCTTTGGCAATCCTCCGCTTATGATGGTATTGATATAACTCTTCCGGCTCAAAGCGTCTTCTACAACATTGGCCTTTCCTGGATGATAATGTAGCTTCATATCATAATCCTTTATAAGCTCCAACCATCTCCTCTGCCTGAGATTCAGCTCCTTCTGCGTGAAAATGTACTTCAAAATCTTATGATCCGTGTACACATCACAACGGTTTCCGATAAGAAAATGTCTCCAGGTTTTGAGTGCATGACTACGGCTGCTAACTCCAGATCATGCATGGCATAATTCAACTCATGCGGTCGAAGTTGACGTGAGGCATATGAAACAACTCTTCTGTCTTGCATAAGTAATCCTCCAAGTCCTAAGCGATAAGCGTCGCAATACACTTGGAAATCCTTGTGTATATTCGGCAGAATCAACACTGGGGCTCTAACCAAACGTTTCTTCAACTCCTAAAAACTTGCTTCACATTCTTCAGTCCATTTCAATTTGGTGTCCTTCTTTAGCAACTCCATCATAAACCTTGTAATCTTAGAGAAATTCTCAATGAATCTCCGATAGTATCCCGCGAGTCCAAGGAAACCGCGGATCTCTCCAACTGAGGTGGGCGCCAACCATCAGTGACTGACTAAACCTTGGTAGGATCTACTGCTATACCTTCTCCCGATATAACATGTCCAAGAAATCCTACTTCCTTCAACCAAAACTTGCATTTGCTGAACTTGGCATATAACTGATGTTCCCTGAGCTTCTCGAGAACTAACCGCAAATGCTCCTTGTGCTCCTCTTCATTCTTCGAGTATACCAAGATATCATCAATGAACACCATGACAAACTTATCCAAAAACTCCATGAACACCTTATTCACCATGCTCATAAAATAGGCAGGGGCGTTTGTCAATCCAAATGACATAACCGTATACTCATATAGCCTGTACCTTGTGGTGAAGGCTGTCTTAGGTATATCCTGTTCTCGGATCTTCAGCTGGTGGTATCCTGATCATAGATCGATCTTGGAGAATACTTTAGCTCCTTGCAGCTGGTCAAACAAGTCATTAATCATCGGTAGTGGCTACTTGTTCTTGATCGTCACTTCATTCAGTGCACGATAATCAACAACCATTCTTAATGATCCATCCTTCTTCTCAACCAAGAGCACTGGGGCTCCCCATGGTGACGAACTTCGTCGAATGTAACCTTTCTCCAATAACTCCTTAATCTGCTTCTTGATCTCTTCCAGATCATTTGCGGGCATCCGATACGGTCTCTTCGATATTGGTCCGGTGCCTGGCAACAGCTCTATCAAAAACTCAATGTCTCGATCCAGCGGCATGCCTCGTATCTCCTCAGGAAATACATCCGGGTAATCCTTCACAATCGACACTTCCTCCTGAACAACTCCCGTGAGAGAATTCACTTGGGTCCCCCTCGGCGCATGCCTGGATACATACTTGATCCTTTTTCCCTCTGGGGTGGTGAGCAGAATTGACATACTAGCACAGTCAATGTTTATTTCATACTTCGATAGCCAATCCATACCCAGTATCACATCCAATCCTTGTGACTCCAAAATTATTAGGTCGGAGGGGAAAATATGGCTACCAATGGTTAAGAGTATCCGATCGCAACATCGGCTAGCCATATACTCTGCTCCTGGTGAGCTTACTAGCAAGGGTGTCCTGAGGGCTAAGGTGGGTAACTTAAACTTGTCCACAAATCCCCTTGATATGTATGAATGCGATGCAACAGTATCAAAAAGAACGAGAGCGGTAAATGACTTAACCAAAAACTTACCGATAACTGCATGTGGTTGCTCTTCAACCTCCTCTACGTTCGCGTGGTTCACTTGTCCCCTGTTGAAAGGGTTGGGCTTCTTCCCAGAGCTTCCATTGCCATTACCATTCTTTGCTTTAGAATATTCAGTGGCGTAATGTCCAGTCTTCCCGCACTTGAAACAAGTAATGTGACTTAGATCCTTCTTGGCGGGCGTTGCTGGGTTAGAGTGGTTCTGATTCCTGCCTGCTCCATTCCCATTTCAATTCTTGGGGCCACTGTGGTTATGCGAACTTCCTCCATTGTGGGTATGGCCTCCATGGTTATGGGTAAATCCTCCGAGTTCGGGTGTAACGAGGCTTCTGCTGGGCTCCTGAATTGTACTCCCCCTGTCCATACTTCCTCTTGCGGCTCTCAATTTGCTGATGCTTCCCTTCAATCATAAGAGCCCTGTCTACTGACACGTCTCCGACGTATCTATAATTTTTTATTGTTCCATGCTATATTATATTCTGTTTTGGACATTAATGGGCTTTATTATACACTTTTATATTATTTTTGGGACTATCCTATTAACCGGAGGCCCAACCCAGAATTGCTATTTTTTGCCTAACTTTCGAGTTTATTTGAAAATAATATCAAGCGGAGTCCAAAGCGGAATGAAACCTTCGAACGTGATTTTTCGAAGCGTGATCCAGAGGACTTGGACCCTCGTCAAGACATCAACCAGGAGGGCACGAGGTAGGGGGCGCCTACCCCAGGCGCGCCCTCCACCCTCATGGGCCCCCTGTTGCTCCACCAACGTACTTCTTCCTCCTATATATACCTACATATCCCCAAACTACCGGAATCTGGAGCCAAAACCTAATTCCATGCCGCAACCTTCTCAGATGCAGTGAGATCCCATCTTGGGCCTTTTCCGAACTCCATTGGATGGGGCATCGATCACGGAGGGCTTCTACATCAACACCATAGCCTCTCTCGATGATGTGTGAGTAGTTTACCTCAGACCTTCGGGTCCATAGATATTAGCTAGATGGCTTCTTCTCTCTATTAGAATCACAATACAATGTTCTCCCCCTCTCTTGTGGAGATCTATTCGATGTAATATTCTTTTGCGGTGTGTTTGTTGAGACCGATGAATTGTGGGTTTATGATCAAGTTTATCTATGAACAATATTTGAATCTCGTCTGAATTATTTTATGTATGATTGGTTATCTTTGCAAGTCTCTTCGAATTATCAGTTTGGTTTGGCCTACTAGATTGATCTTTCTTGCAATGGGAGAAGTGCTTAGCTTTGGGTTCAATCTTGCGGTGTCCTTTTCGATGTGATGAGGGGCAGCAAGGCACGTATTGTATTGTTGCCATCGAGGATAACAAGATGGGGTTTATATCATATTGCATGAGTTTATCCCTCTACATCATGTCATCTTACTTAAGGCGTTACTCTGTTCTTATGAATCTAGATGCATGCTGGATAGCGGTCGATGTGTGGAGTAATAGTAGTAGATGCAGGCAGGAGTCGGTCTACTTGTCTCGGACGTGATGCCTATATACATGATCATACCTAGATATTCTCACAACTATGCTCAATTCTATCAATTGCTCAACAGTAATTTGTTCACCCACTGTAATACTTATGCTCTCGAGAGAAGCCACTAGTGAAACCTATGGCCCCCGGGTCTATTTTCCATCATATAAATCTTCCAACACTTAGTTATTTTTATTGCCGTCTTTATTTTGCTTTCTTTACTTTGCATCTTTATCATAAAAATACCAAAAATATTATCTTATCATATCTATCGGATCTCACTCTAAATGAAGTGACCGGGTAGGGATTGACAACCCCTTATCGCGTTGGTTGCGAGGATTTATTTGTTTGTGTAGGTGCGAGGCACTTTCGTCGTGGTCTCCTCTTTGGATTGATAGCTTGGTTCTCAAAAATTGAGGAAATACTTACGCTGCTTCTTTGCATCACCCTTTCCTCTTCAAGGGAAAACCAACGCAGTGCTCAAGAGGTAGCAAGAAGGATTTACGGTATTGTTGCGGGAGGCTTCATGCAAGGTCAAGTCAAGATTTGGACTCCGACAACGAGCCATTTCTGGCGCCGTTGCCGGGAGTCTCCGAAAAAGTCAACATACCAAGTACCCATCACAAACCCTTATCTCCCGCATTACATTATTTGCCATTTGCCTCTCGTTTTCCTCTCCCCCACTTCACCCTTGCCATTTTATTCGCCGTCTCTTTTCCGTTCGCCTCTTTTTCGCTTGCTTGTCGTTATTGCTAGTCCCCTATCTTCTCCATTGTCTCCCGAGAATGAAGTTCTTAATTTTAAGCAAAGGGAAGGAGAAAATTTAAAGGCGCTTGGTATAGAATTTGCAATGCTCAAAATAGATCTACCAGAAGCAATCTACTACATTCTTCTCCGCAATTTTATGTAGGCACTACTCCTTGGTACAGATATATCCTTGATACCATTACTAGGAGGAATTTCTTGGGTAGCCATACTTTTGATTCTTATAATGCTATGATAGATTTGTTTGGCTCACCCCCTCTTATGATTAATGGAACTATGTTAACTTTGGAGCATGTATTGCAAGTACTTAAAATAATTGAAAATAAAGTTGCTACCGTAGAGCTAATTGAAAATTTGGATAAAAGATCCACAACCGTATCACTCAATATGGATCTAAAGTAGGAGTCACTTTGAAAAATATTAAGGAGAAGGAACCCATAGTTAATGAGAAAATAAATCAGGATTCCACTAGAATCGATAAACTTGAGGATATCATTACCAACATGGGAATCGCTTTTTCTTTGGTAAAGAATACTCCAAGTCCTCCAACTAAAATTGCCAAGCTTATGTATGTTCCTAAAAATAAGGGTGAATCCTCTAGTAAGGAAACTGCGGATCTCAAATCTATAAGTATTCATCCCAATCTTTTTGCTATCATTAAAGAACCACTTGTTACAAATGAATTTTTCGATCGTGTGCCTAAAAGTTTTATAATCAATAAAAATAGAGAAACTCCTAAGGATGATACATGCCTCATTGAAGAATTGCCTACCAAAGATGGCAATACCTAGATCTATCCTAGCTATTATGCCTAGCTAGGGGCGTTAAACGATAGCGCTTGTTGGGAGGCAACCCAATTTTATTTTTTGTTTTTTTCTTTTATCTTCTGTTTAGGAATAAATATTTGATATAGCCTCTGGTTAGATGCCTTTTTATGTTTTAATTAGTGTTTGTGCCAAGTTTAACCTATAGGATCTTCTTGGATGATAGTTATTTGATCTTCTTTGTAAATTCCAGAAACTTTCTGTTCACGAAAATAATTGTTAAAAATCACCAGAACATGATAAAATATTGATTCCAATTTCTGCTGATCAATAAAAAAAATTCTAGGTCTTCTTATTTTGGTAGAATTTTTGGAGTTCTAGAAGTTTGCGTAAATTCTGATTACTACAGACTGATACTTGTTTTGACAGATTCTGTTTTTCGTGTGTTGTTTGCTTATTTTGATGAATCTATGGCTAGTAAAATAGTTTATAAACCATAGAGAAGTTGTAATACAGTAGGTTTAACACCAATATGAATAAATAATGAGTTCATTAGAGTACCTTGAAGTGGTCTTTTGTTTTCTTTCGCTAACTAGAGCTCACGAGATTTTCTGCTTTGAGTTTTGTGTTGTGAAGTTTTTCAAGTTTTGGGTGAAAGATTTGATGGATTATGGAACAAGGAGTGGCAAGAGCCTAAGCTTGGGGATGCCCATGGCACCCAATATAATCTAAGGACACCTAAAAGCCAAATCTTGGGGATGCCCGGAAGGCATCCCTCTTTAAATCTACTTCCATCGGTAACTTTACTTGGAGCTATATTTTTATTCGCTACATGATATGTGTTTTGCTTGGAGCGTCTTGTATTATTTGAGTCTTTATTTTTTAGGTTGACACAATCATCCTTGCTGTATACACCTTTTTAGAGAGTCACATATGATTCGGAATTTATTAGAATACTCTATGCGCTTCACTTATATCTTTTGAGCTATATAGTTTTTGCTCTAGCACTTCACTTATATCTTTTAGAGCACAGCGGTGGCTTTGTTTTATAGAAACTATTATTATCTCATGCTTCACTTATATTATTTTGAGAATATTAAACAGCATGGTAATTTGCTTAAATTGGGAAATTAATCCTAATATGTTAGGTATTCAAAGACTAGTAAAAACTGAACCAGTTAGAAGGGAGGAGATCTACATACGAGTATTGCCAAGCTTGCCTTCCACGCCAAGGAGAGTCCCTTCCGGACACGGGACGAAGTCTTCAATCTTGTATCTTCATAGTCCAACAGTCCGGCTAAAGTATATAGTCCGGCTGTCCGAGGACCCCTAATCCAGGATTCCCTCAGTAGCCCCTGAACCAGGCTTCAATGACGATGAGTCCGGCGCGCAAATTGTCTTCGACATTGCAAGGCGGGTTCCTCCTCCGAATATTCCATAGAAGATATTGAACACAAGGATAGTGTCCGGCTCTGCAAAAAAAATTCCACATACCACCGTAGAGAGAATAATATTTCCACAAATCTAATCTGCTGACAACTTCTGCAGCATGACATCACACCACGGCCCGGTCAATATTCGAACCGTTTTTCTCAACCTGCCACTGCACATATTGCGAGGCGGTTTTCTTGGCACGTCTTGTCGAAGCAGAGACCATGTCCCCCTTATTACGGGATTCTCATCAATACGGGTGTGGGTAACCCAACCGCACCATCAATCACGGCGCTTGGGGAATAAGCGAGTTTACAGGCAGGTGGAGGCGCATAGTTTCTTCCGCCCTTATAAAGGGACAAGGATTCATCTTTTTCACCCATGCCCTCTTCCTCCTTGCTCATCCATTCTTGCGCACTCAAGCTCCAACACCCAAGTTCGCATTTTCTCCTCAAACCACCCCAAGCATGTCCGGAGGCGGGAGGCAAGTGGATGGTCTCCTCCGTTCTGGAGGAGGACATCCTAAAGCTACGGGGAGCGGATATCTGGCCGCGGATATCGCACACCGGCTGCCAGATGCGGGGCAGATCGACCCTACTCCAGAGCCCCATGAGAGGGTAGTTTTTCTTACCCACTTCGTCCGTGGATTGGGATTTCCTCTCCACCCTATTGTCCGTGGGCTCATGTTCTACTACGGGCTGTACTTTCACGATCTGGCCCCCAATTTCATCCTCAACATCTCGGCGTTCATCGTCGTGTGCGAGGCCTTCCTCCGCATCAAGCCCCACTTTGGCCTGTGGCTGAAGACCTTCAACGTTAAGCCGAAGGTGGTGGTGACGGCCCGACAAGCGGAGTCTTGGAGGCGCCATGGTGGGCAAAATGCCCAACGTCACCTGGCTCGAAGGCTCCTATGTGGAGACCATAAAGGGATGGCAATCGGGGTGGTTCTACATCACCGAGCCGCGCGACACCAATTGGGTGGCGGCCCCCGAATTTCGATCCGGAATCCCCATGCGGCTCACCTCACGGAAAGAGAGGGCCTATCACAGGGTTCCTCGGTAGAGCTGACCGGACTCGGACACATGTCAAAAACATGATGAGCAAGAGAATCAAGCTCGCCAACGTGGTCCAAGTCATGCTCTTCCATAGGATCCTCCCGTGTCAAATCTGGGCATTCAATTTGTGGGAGTTCGACCCGACCGAGGCACCAGACGCCGCGAGAGCTCTTTGACCACGGCCTTTACAAGGGCGTCTGGAAGGTGCTGTTCAAGGCGCCGAGGTACTCTCCTCCCCTTACCGAGGATCGCGGACTCTGCGCAAAGCGTCCTGCCAATCCGGTAAGTCTTTTATATCTCATAAGATGTTCTTTTCCCCAGTATAACCATGCGCGGGATCTAAGCCTCCACGCCATTTAACAGGACTGGGTAGCGACAGTGGAAGCGGATCGATTATCCAGCCCCCTTCAAGATCCAGCAGATGCTCTCCTACGGAGATGTTGGTTTCGCGCTGACGAGTCTTTGGCGAAGAAGGCCAAGAAGAAGGCCACGGGGACCGGAAGGGTCTCCGGCGCAGAATTATATCGAACTTCGTCGTCCGAAAACACCGAGGCACCTCCTCCCTCAGCGAGGAGGAAGAAGGAAAGTTCTCCCCCGGCCGGGGACAAGAAAAGGAAGACCGCCCCCATCCGGGAGGCCAAGGGTCCAAGAAGGGAAGGACCCTCCTCCCGGACTGCTCCTGACGGCGCCGCTTTCAGCGACGAGGAGTGGTTACCCAGGGACAAGCCCCTGGCGAAGTCGTGAGTATACGAATACCGTAATAATTCTTGATATGTTTTATTGCACTGCTTCTCATCATGCCGAACATGATTATGCAGTCCGTCCCAAGCCCATATCGACGTATCTTCATCGGATGGTTCTTTGGACCCATCGGATATGAACAGCGATTCACTACCGACCGCCTCCTCCCCCCGCCCTACGGACGACGCCAAGGTGTTGTCTCGAAGGGGACTGAACCAAGGGGAGACAATTCCGGAGGCGCCTCGAGGCGACATTCTAGGCGCTAGGCGCTGAGGGCAAGACTCCCCAGGCCACACGGCCAGGGGCAGCAAGTCTAGCCCCAAGCCAAATACAGTCCCGGAACCTCCGGTGGTTACGGATTACATCGAGCAGCCCCTCGCTAAGGGCAAGCGTCTGTCAGGCCGATGGCCTCTGTCCATCCAGAGGCATCGGACAACTTGCTGGAAGTGCTTCGTGGCGCTTCCATTGACGAAGAGCACCGCACTATTATGAGTGCGGTGGTCAAAAAGGTTCAGTCCGCCAAGAGCGGACTGACTGAAGCCTGTGCCAGCCTCCTAACAAGCTCTGAGGTGAGTAACCATATTATAAGAGAATGTTACCGCATAGACAGTAGCCCCTGATACTCTGTTTGGCGTTCGCGAAGAAAGGCCGAATAGAGGATCAAATAATAACCGCAGGAGTCTAATCAGAATATATCTATGTGCATATGCAGGCTTCACCGCTGGCCGCTGCCGCACGTACTCCGGAGGTCGCCGCACTAAAGCAGGACCTTGAGTGGTCCAAGGAAGAGCTCGGCCTTACCAAGAGGCAGCTCGAAGAGAACAAAGGTAAGTGATACCCCGTCTGTATATTGATAAAGAGAAATATGGTTTTGGAATGATAGGATTGTCATGAATTTTGCTAGGGGCCACGACCGAAGTGGCGGCCCTGAAGAAGGCGCTATCCGAGGCCGAAGACAAAGCGGCCAAGGAGCGCCTCGAGTGAGATAAACAAGAGGCCCGAGTAGGCGAGGTGCAGCAAGAGCTCCAGGCTCTCGTCAAGAAACACGAGTCCTTGGAGCATGACTCAAAGATGCAAGGGTCCGAGCTTGCGAAGGCCCCTAAAACGCCAAGAACATGCCAAGGCCGAAGCCCAAAAGGCCCTCCTAGAAATTGAGGCGGTTAAGAAGATAGTGGCGGGTAAGGCATTCTTTATGCAAAGCAAGCATGTGAAAGAAACTTTCTTTTTACTTACCCGAGTTGGGAGCTCTCCAGGAGCGTTCACAGATCTACCCCGCCGTGTGTCGGATGCTGCGGAGTTCTACCGGGCTGAGGAGGGGAGCTCGACGAAGAAGTTGTTCTAGTCTCAGTATACTGGGACCGAACATCCCATGCCCTTGAGCGACCAGCTGAAGCAACTGGTCGAGCTCCACGAGGCGGCCGAACAGGCCATGAAGGGTCTTATAGTGCGGATGTGGCTGGCGAGCCCACACTGATAGCTACTTGATGCGGTGAGGCGGCTTGTGAATGCCTGCCCACGGCTTGAAGTCATAGCGGTCCGTCTGCATCGAGGGTGCGCAGGGCTTTTTGCCGGCGAAGGTGCATGTGGCTGGCGCCCGAGAAGCTGGTGAAGGAGGATCGCCACCCCGAAAAGTATTATGACAGTGTCCTGAAGGGTGCTCGCCTTGTGGCGGAGGAATGTGCTAAGGATGTAATATTCGAATGAATGTACTCATGTGATCCTGTAATATGAAACGAGTTCATTTGCGCTATGCAACGCTTGTTAATTTAAAATATTACCTTACATGCGTTGTTTATAAAATCGAGAGTTGGCGATTAAATACCGTCTGCCCCTTCATGTAACTAATCTTGAGGTGTTCGGGATAACTGAGCACTCTTTATCCTAATTTTGGGTCCTCTTGAAGGAGGTGTTCAAAGACAACGAACTGTGCAATCGGACTATAAAGCTTTATCACTCTGACTTAGCCATAGAAGTCTACCATTTTAAATTTTGGTGAAGCCCTAGTATTCGGAAGGCCGAATTTGGGGCTCTATATCTGCTAAGTCAGGCAAGGCCGAGTCCTCGCCCGAAGCGGAAAAAGTCTTTAAGGACTTGAGACCTCTCGAACAGCGACCAGCTTTCACCGCATCATGACAGTCAGTTTTCGGCTTTCTCTACTGAGGTGCTTTCGTCGCAAGAAACAGGGACACAATCGCAGATGAGTTCTCCGGTGCTACCTTAGCCGATTTGCAGGAACGTAAGGTACCAAAACATGGGAGCCGGGCAAACCCAACTATTGACCCAAGACATGATTCGAGCTGGCGCATATAATGCTATAAGTTTGGGGTGCCGCCTGTCGAAGTGTTCGGACTTCTCACGCCGTATTATGGGGTATACTAAAGCCCTGGCGTACTAGTCGTACCGAATGTCTGCAGGTGCAACCTGTCGTAAATAAGCGAGACAAGAAAAAAAGGAAAGGGTAATGCAATAATAGGCTAACGCTATGCATTGTTATTAAATAATGCGCCCGAAGCGTCTGGATACAAAGTAGTGCAATAAGCAAAAAATAGGACTATTTGACATGTCCTATCCAAGGGCAAGTTGCGTATGGGTATGTAAAATAGGTATATCGATCATTATCACAGACCACCTGAGGATTCCCTTGTACGTCAGACCGTCTTGCTTCCTTGGTATTTCCTTACCGCAATGAGTCCAACAATTAGACTGCCGGAAAGGGCTTCCAGAGAGTAAGGTCCTGAAAGAGAGAAAAATGATAAAGGTATACAGCCCCTGGGGTGGTTGAGCCGCATTGTGGGACGTGCCGTAGTGGTGCCTCCGCCTATGCCCATGGTATCTTGAGTGCGTAGTTATGTACGTGTGGCACAGATTTCGCTACTCGACCGGGACTAGAATGAGGCGAATTGGTAGTCGAGCTCACAACGTGCCTGCCGATCCGCCTGCGGGGTACTCCAGACTTGCTTGAAGGTGTCCGGGGTATTTTTAGCAGAATTGTCGGCTTGCCTAATAAGGCTGTTTTACGCTTCTGCTGCGAGAGCCGCAGTGTGCTCCTCCGTGCGGAGCGAGCGCTCTGTGTTTCCATTAAGTGTTATAACCCTGCGTGGTCCTACCATTTTGAGTTTGAGGTATGCATAATGTGGTACCGCATTGAATCTAGCAAATGCGGT
The DNA here is from genome assembly GCA_021605145.1 of Aegilops bicornis. NCBI lineage: Eukaryota > Viridiplantae > Streptophyta > Magnoliopsida > Poales > Poaceae > Aegilops > Aegilops bicornis. The sequence continues at coordinate 362,730,827 of CM038669.1, forward strand.
TCGTCCGAGCAGTGCGTGATAGCCGCTGCGAAAGGGGACGATATCGAAGATTAACTCCTCGCTTCGAAAGTTGTCCGGACCCGAATACCACTTCCAGTGTGATTGAGCCCGTGCAACAGGCCTCTACACCTGGGATTACCCCTTTAAAGGTGGTTTTTGTGGGTTTGATCCTCGAGGGGTCTATGCCCATTTTGCGCACTGTATCCCGATAGAAGCGAGTTCAGGCTTGCCACCGTCCATAAGGACTCGAGTGAGGTGAAATCCGTCAATGATGGGGTCAAGGACCAATGCGGCAGATCCGCCATGACGGATACTAGTGGGGTGGTCCCTGCGATCAAAGGTGATCGGACAAGAGGACCATGGGTTGAACTTTGGGGCGACTGGCTCCATCGCATAGGCGTCCCTTAGTACACGCTTCCGTTCCCTCTTGGGAATATGGGTTGCGTATATCATGTTCACCGTTTTCACTTGTGGCGCGAAACTCTTCCGTCCTCCTGTGTTCGGCGGTCGAGGCTCCTCCTCCTCGTCGCTATGCAGCCCCTTGTCCTTGTTTTTGGCATTCAACTTGCTAGCCTGCTTGAACACCCAACATTCTCTGTTGGTGTGATTGGCTGGCTTATCGGGGTGCCGTGAATTTGACACGACGATCAGTATCTGGTCCAAACTGGATGGTCCCGGATTGCTTCTTTTGAGCGGCTTTTTCACGACGGATTTAGAGCCACCGAATCCGGCATTGATCTGCCGTGTCTTGACGTTATCGTCGTTGTTCGCGGTAACTTGTGTCTATTGCGGCGTGGTCTGCCGTTAGTATCTTTGGCATCCGGAAGTGCTAGGATTCCTTGATGTGTTGTTGTGCTGCGAGCCAACTTGACTGTCCTCGCCAGCGCAAAAGTGGGTCATGAGTGTCGTGAGGGCTGCCATGGACTTGACTTCTCTTGGCCGAGTTGTCAAGGAATGCATCTTTCCAAATTCTCCCAACTGCCAATGGAGTTCTTTGAAAGCTATTCAGCCAATCTTGAGCTGGTCCTTTTAGTTTTAGTGGGAGGTACTTGATGGCATGTAGATCGTCACCGCTGGCCATGTGGATGTGGAGGAGGAAATCCTCGATCCATACCGCGAGGTCTCATTGTGCCATCGTATGACTCAATGTTCACGGGTTTGAATCCTTCCGGGAATTCATGATCCATTACTTCATCCATGAAGCATAGGGGTGTGTCTTGGCGCCTACATGCGGACTATGTCACGGACATAGGTCATACGAGTCTTGTCTGCTGTGTTCGGCTCGGCCGGATTTGCTTTTAGCGTATCCGGCGTAATGATCATTGTCACGCGTTGGGGCGCGACCCCGTGATCCGTAGATCGATCTTGTATGTCCTGCTTTATTTTCCAATACGTCTCGCAGGTCCCGCATGTTGCCCCGGGCCTTGGTGTTTTTGTTTGTCTGGCGACGGGGTGTGGGCTGGACTTCGGGCTAATATGCCCCTCTGTCTCAGCCACGAGGTGGCCGATCAGCTGCATCATACGCTGGTAACGTAGGTTTTAATGCTTCCTCCACGAGTTGGGGTAGCAACCTGCGCTTTGGGTAACTATTGGTTGGGCGTTCGGGTTTGTATTGCTCGGCCGCCAGGACTTCAGTCCATCTATCCGCTAGCAGATCTTGATCATCTCGAAGCTGTTGTTGCTTTTCTTGGGCTGTTTCTTTGTTGCTATAAGCCGGGCGCTTGAAGCGCCTCTATTCGACGGGATCCTCGAGCACGGAAATTCTTCATCGCCGAGGCTCACCTCGTCTTTGGAGAGAGGCATGTAAGCATCATCCTCGATTCTCCATCTGCTGCCCTATTCCGGAGGGCTAGCTTGTTCATCCTCCCGCTCGAGGTGCAGCTAGAGGATTGTCGTAAATCTTCGGCACTATCCGGAGCGTTATTGTCTCTTGTGCCGGTATCGCTGCTTTTGCTATGGTGGGACTTAGAGCGGCGCCGCTGATGTCGGTGCTTGGATTGCTTCTAGGAGGGATTATCCTCCGTTGTCTTTTCGCCGTTGCCTTCTTTGGGGGTGTCCACCATGTATATGTCATATGATTAGGTGGCAGTCCGGCACCCTGTGGGCAGTGGTTCTTGTTCGTCTCCTACATCGTTGTCCATACCGTCGATGTCTTCGGAGCCGAAGTTGAGCATGTCGGTTAAATCGTCGACAGTGGCTACTAAGTGGGTGGTGGGTGGGGAGCAAATTTCTTCGTCGTCCGCATCCCATTCTAGCCGTACATAGTTGACCAAGGGTCTCTGACGAGAGACAGACCTCGTGAGTTTATACGTCACCAAAGGGCGAGTGCTGAATGATATCCATGAGGTAAACTCCATGATCGGTGCCCAATCGGTTGATGATAGGCACGACGCTGACGGGACTCGAGCCGTGGCGAGGGCGAATCAAATGTCCGTGACCACGGGTCTCATAGGAAGTAGCGTCGACATTGGCTCTATTGCGGCCCTGAGTGTGCGACCTCCGTGAGGTCCATCCACCGATCCTCGGATGGCGCAATCTGCTCGGTTTGAGGGCGGAGTAGTCACAGTGTGATCTCCAGAAACCTTTGTCCGTGGCGAGCTAAATCATGCTCGTCGTGGTATGTCTGGCGCACTCGACATGGGATCGAATCCGTCGAAGATCAAGTCTCCGCGGATGTCGGCGGTATAGTTCAAGTTCCAAACCTGACACGATGGCTAGGGGCATAGCTCTCGATGCACTCCGGATATTGGCCAAGAGTTGGCCCTTGATGCAAGCCGCCAAATCTGAAGATTTGTCCGGGAGGAAAACCTCACCACGGATCGTATCGTTACCGATGATCAAAGGAGCCATCAAGCCTTATGGTGACGGCACAGTGGAACTCTCAATGAAAGCACCAATGTCGGTGTCAAAACCGGCGGATCTTGGGTAGGGGATCCCGAACTGTGCGTCTAAGGTGGATGGTAAAAGGAGGCGGGGGACACGATGTTTACCCAGGTTCGGGCCCTGTCGATGGAGGTAATACCCTACTTCTTGCTTGATTGATCTTGAAGATATGAGTATTACAAGAGTTGATCTACCACGAGATCGTAGAGGCTAAACCCTAGACGCTAGCCTATGGTATGATTGTTGTTGTCCTATGGACTAAACCCTCCGGTTTATATAGACACCAGAGGGCTAGGGTTACACGAGTCGGTTACAAGGGAGGAGATCTACATATCCGTGTGCCAAGCTTGCCTTCCACGCCAAGGAGAGTCCCATCCGGACACGGGGACGAAGTCTTCAATCTTGTATCTTCATAGTCCAACAGTCCGGCTAAAGTATATAGTCCGGCTGTCCGAGGACCCCCTAATCCAGGACTCCCTCAGAGGCTTTCTCCTTTTTTGACCTTTCCACATAACCCCCATCATTATATTCTATTCCACCATAGTGCTATATCCATGGCTCACGCTCATGTATTGCGTGAAGGTTGAAAAAGTTTGAGATTACTAAAATATGAAACAATTGCTTGGCTTGTCATCGGGGTTGTGCATGATGAGAGCATTCTTGTGTGACGAAAATGGAGCATGACTAAACTATATGATTTTGTAGGGATGAGCTTTCTTTGGCCATGTTATTTTGAGAGGACATAATTGCTTAGTTAGTATGCTTGAAGTATTATTACTTTTATGTCAATATTAAACTTTTATCTTGAATCTTTCGGATCTGAACATTCATACCACAATTAAGGGAATTATATTGAAATTATGCCAAGTAGCATTCCACATCAAAAATTCTGTTTTTATCATTTACCTACTCGAGGACGAGCAGGAATTAAGCTTGGGGATGCTTGATACGTCTCCGACGTATCTATAATTTTTGATTGTTCCATGCTATATTATATTCTGTTTTGGACATTAATGGGATTTATTATACACTTCTATATTATTTTTGGGACTAACCTATTAACTGGAGGCCCAGCCCAGAATTGCTGTTTTTTGCCTAATTCAGAGTTTCACAAAAAAAGAATATCAAACGGAGTCCAAACGGAATGAAACCTTCGGGAACGTGATTTTTGGAACGAACGTGATCCAGAGGACTTGGACCCTATGTCAAGACATCAACCAGGAGGGCACGAGGTAGGGGGTGTGCCTACCCCCCCCCCCAGGCGCGCCCTCCACCCTCATGGGCCCCACGTTGCTCCACCGACATACTTCGTCCTCCTATATATACCTACGTACCCCCAAACTACCAGATACGGAGCCAAAAACCTAATTCCACTGCCGCAACCTTCTGTACCCGTGAGATCCCATCTTGGGGCCTTTTCCGGAGCTCCGCCGGAGGGGGCATTGATCACGGAGGGCTTCTACATCAACACCATAGCCTCTCCGATGATGTGTGAGTAGTTTACCTCAGACCTTCCGGTCCATAGTTATTAGCTAGATGGCTTCTTCTCTCTTTTTGGATCTCAATACAATGTTCTCCCCCTCTCTTGTGGAGATCTATTCGATGTAATATTCTTTCTGTGGTGTGTTTGTTGAGACCGAGTGAATTGTGGGTTTATGATCAAGTTTATCTATAAACAATATTTGAATCTCGTCTGAATTATTTTATGTATGATTGGTTATCTTTGCAAGTCTCTTCGAATTATCAGTTTGGTTTGGCCTACTAGATTGATCTTTCTTGCAATGGGAGAAGTGCTTAGCTTTGGGTTCAATCTTGCGGTGTCCTTTCCCGATGTGATGGGGCAGCAAGGCACGTATTGTATTGTTGCGATCGAGGATAACAAGATGGGGTTTATATCATATTGCATGAGTTTATCCCTCTACATCATGTCATCTTACTTAAGGCGTTACTCTTGGTCTTATGAACTTAATACTCTAGATGCATCTTTGGATAGCGGTCGATGTGTGGAGTAATAGTATTAGATGGTGGCAGGAGTCGGTCTACTTGTCTCGGACGTGATGCCTATATACATTATCATACCTAGATATTCTCATAAATATGCTCAATTCTATCAATTGCTCAACAGTATTTTGTGTTGGAAATATGCCCTAGAGGCAATAAAAAAAGGATTATTATTATATTTCCTTGTTCATGACAATTGTCTTTTATTCATGCTATAATTGTATTATCCAAAAATCGTAGTACACGTGTGAATACATAGACCACAACATGTCCCTAGTGAGCCTCTAGTTGACTAGCTCGTTGATCAACAGATAGTCATGGTTTCGACTATGGACATTGGATGTCATTGATAACGAGATCACATCATTAGGAGAATGATGTGATGGACAAGACAATCCTAAGCATAGCACAAGATCGTGTAGTTCGTTTGCTAGAGATTTTCCAATGTCAAGTATCTTTTCCTTAGACCATGAGATCGTGTAACTCCCGGACACCGTAGGAGTGCTTTGGGTGTACCAAGCGTCCTAGCGTAATCGGGTGACTATAAAGGTATACTATGGGTATCTCCGAAAGTGTCATTGGGTTGACACGGATCGAGACTAGGATTTGTCACTCCGTGTAATGACGGAGAGGTATCTCTGGGCCCACTCGGTAATGCATCATCATAATGAGCTCAAAGTGACCAAGTGTTTGGTCACGGGATCATGCATTACTGATGCGAGTAAAGTGACTTGCCGGTAGATTGAGCGAGGTATTGGGATCACGGCGATCGAATCTCGGGCAAATAACGTACCGATTGACAAAGGGAATTGTATCTGAGGTTGCTTGAATCCTCGACATCGTGGTTCATCCGATGAGATCATCGAGGAGCATGTGGAATAGCGTGGGTATCCGGATCCCGTGTTGGTTATTGGCCGAGAGTCGTCTCGGTCATGTCTATGTGTCTCCGAACCCGTAGGGTCTACACATAAGGTTTGGTGGCGCTAGGGTTGTAGAGATATTAGTATGCAGCAAACTGAAAGTTGTTGAGTCCGGATGAGATCACGGGCGTCACGAGGAGTTCCGGAATGGTCGGTAAAGAATTATATATGGGAAGTCGAGTTTTACCATCGGGAAAGTTTGGGGTCACGGTATTGTCTGGGACCACCGGAAGTGTCCCGGGGGTCCACCGGGTGGGGCCACCTATCCCTGAGGGCCCCATGGGCTGAAGTGGGAGGGGAACCAGCCCCTGGTGGGCTGGTGCTCCCCCTTGGCCCCCCTGCGCCTAGGGTTGGGAAACCCTAGGGAGGCGCCTCCACTGCCTTGGGGGCACTCCACCCCTTGGCGCCGCCCCTAGGAGATCCCATCTCCTAGGGCAGCGCCAGGGGACCCTATATAGAGGGAGGGAGGGCAGCCGCACCCTGCAGTGGCGCTTCCCTTCCCCTTGCTACACCTCTCTCTCTTCCGGGGCACGCTTGGCGAAGCCTGCTGGGATCCTGCTGCATCCACCACCACGCCGTCGTCTTCTTTGGATCTCCATCAACCTCTCCTTCCCCTTGCTTTGGATCAAGAAGGAGGAGACGTCTTCCCCAACCGTCGTGTGTTGAGCAGCGGAGGTGCCGTCCGTTCGGCACTTTCGGTCATCGGTGATTTGGATCACGGCGAGTACGACTCCCTCAACCCCGTTCTCTTGAACGCTTCCGCTCGCGATCTACAAAGGTATGTAGATGCACTCCTATCACTCGTTGCTAGATGAACTCATAGATAGATCTTGGTGAAACCGTAGGAAATTTTTTATTTTCTGCAATGTTCCCCTACAGTGGCATCATGAGCTAGGTCTATGCGTAGTTCTCTTTGCACGAGTAGAACACAATTTGTTGTGGGCGTAGATGTTGTTAACTTTCTTGCCGCTACTAGTCTTATTTTGCTTCAGCGGTATTGTGGGATGAAGCGGCCCGGACCGACCTTACACGTACGCTTACGTGAGACAGGTTCCACCGGTGACATGCACTAGTTGCATAAGGTGGCTAAGCGGGTGTCTGTCTCTCCCACTTTAGTTGGAGCGGATTCGATGAAAAGGGTCCTTATGAAGGGTAAATAGAAGTTGACAAATCACGTTGTGGCTTTTTACAGAGGTAAGAACGTTCTTGCTAGAACCCTATTGCAGCCACGTAAAAGATGCAACAACAATTAGAGGACATCTAACTTGTTTTTGCAGCAATTGCCTTGTGATGTGATATGGCCAAAAGTTGTGATGAATGATGAATGATATATTGTGATGTATGAGATCATGTTCTTGTAATAGGAATCACGACTTGCATGTCGATGAGTATGACAACGGCAGGAGCCATAGGAGTTGTCTTAATTATTGTATGACCTGCGTGTCAATGATTTAACGCCATGTAATTACTTTACTTTATTGCTAAACCGTTAGCTATAGTAGTAGAAGTAATAGTTGGCAAACAACTTCATGGAGACACGATGATGGAGATCATGATGATGGAGATCATGGTGTCATGCGGTGACAAGATGATCATGGAGCCCCAAGATGGAGATCAAAGGAGCTATATGATGTTGGCCGTATCATGTCACTATTATTTGATTGCATGTGATGTTTATCATGTTTTTGCATCTTGTTTACTTAGAACGACGGTAGTAAATAAGATGATCCCTCATAATAATTTCAAGAAAGTGTTCCCCCTAACTGTGCGCCGTTGCGACAGTTCGTTGTTTCGAGGCACCACGTGATGATCGGGTGTGATAGATTCTAACGTTCACATACAACAGGCGTAAAGACAGATTTACACATGCAAAACACTTAGGTTAACTTGACGAGCCTAGCATGTATGCGGACATGGCCCGGAACACAAGAGACCGAAAGGTCGAACAGGAGTCGTATGGAAGATACGATCAACATGGAGCTGTTCACCGATGATGACTAGTCCGTCTCACGTTATGATCGGACACGGCCTAGTCGACTCGGATCATGTATCACTTAGATGACTAGAGGGATGTCTAATGCGAGTGGGAGTTCATTAAATAATTTGATTAGATGAACTTAATTATCATGAACTTAGTCTAAAACCTTTGCATAAATGTCTTGTAGATCAAATGGCCAACGCTCATGTCAACATGAACTTCAACGTTCCTAGAGAAAACCAATTTGAAGATGATGGCAGCAACTATACGGACTGGGTCCGGAACACGAGGATCATCCTCATAGCTGCCAAGAAAGCATATGTCCTAGAAGGACCGCTAGGTGAAGCACCCATCCCGAAGAACCAAGACATTATGAACGCTTGGCGATCACGCGTCTTGATGATTACTCCCTCGTTCGATGTGGCATGCTTCTGACTTAGAACCGGGGCTCCAAAAGCGTTTTGAGCGACCACGGAGCATATGATATGTTCGAGGAGCTGAAAATGGTTTTCAAGCTCACGCCCGGGTTGAGAGATATGAAGTCTCCGACAAGTTCTATAGTTGTAAGATGGAGGAAAATAGTTATGTCGGTGAGCACATACTCAAAATATGCAGGTTGCACAACCTTTGTCCTAGCTGGACATCAACCTCCCAGACGAGGCGGTCATTGTGAGAATCCTTGATCGCTCCCACCAAGCTACAAGAGCTTTGTGATGAACTACAATATGCAGGGGATGGTGAAAACTATTCTGAAGTATTTTGAATGTGAAGTCAGCAGAGGTAGAAATCAAGAAGGAACATCAAGTGTTGATGGTCAATAAAACCACTAAGTTCAAGAAGGGCAAGGGTAAGAAGAACTTCAAGAAGGGCGGCAAGGATGTTGCCGCGCCCGATAAGCTTGTTGCGGAAGAAGTCAAAGAATGGACCCAAGCACGAGGTGAGTGCTTTTATTGCAAAGGGAAGGGTCCTTTGAAGCGGAACTGCCCAAATATTTAGCAGAACAAGAAGGCCGGCAACACCAAAGGTATATGTGATATACATGTAATTGATGTGTACCTTACCGATTGCTCGTAGTAGCTCATGGGTATTTGATACGGTGCCGTTGCTCATATTTGTAACTCAAAGCGGGAGCTGCGGAATAAGCGGAGGCTGGCGAAGGGCGAGGTGACGATGCGCGTCGGGAATGGTTCCAAAGTCGATGTGATCTCCGTCGGCACGCTACCTCTACGTTTACCTACGGGATTAGTTTTAAACCTCAATAATTGTTATTTAGTGCCAAGTTTGAGCATGAACATTTTATCAGGGTCTCGTTTAATATGAGATGGCTACTCATTTAAATCCGAGAATAATGGTTGTTCTATTTTTATGTGAGATATGTTTTATGGTCATTCTCCGATGGTCTTTGGTTTATTCATAATGAATCTCGATCGTTATGTTACAAATATTCATAGCTTGAATACCAAAAGATGTAAAATTGATAACGATAGTCCCACATACTTGTGGCACTGCCGCCTTGGTCACATTGGTGTCAAGCGCATGAAGAAGATCCATGCTAATGGACTTTTAGAGTCTCTCGATTATAAATCATTTGACACATGCGAACCATGCCTTATGGGCAAAATGACCAAGACTCCGTTCTCCGGAACAATGGAGCGAGCAACCAACTTATTGGAAATCATACATACCGATGTGTGCGGTCCAATGAGCGTTGAGGCTCACGGAGGATATCGTTATGTTCTCACTCTCACGATGACTTGAGTAGATATGGGTATGTCTACGATGAAACACAAGTCCGAGACCTTTGAAAAGTTCAAGGAATTTCAGAATGAGGTAGAGAATCAACGTGACCGAAAAATAAAGTTCTTCTGATCAGATCATGGAGGAGAATATTTAAGTCACGAATTTGGTACACACTTAAGGAAATGTGGAATCGTTTCACAACTCACGCCGCTGGAACACCTCGGTAACAGAACGGTGTGTCCGAGCGTCGTAATCACACTCTATTGGATATGGTGCGATCTATGATGTCTCTTCTTGATTTACCGCTATCATTTTGGGGATACGCTCTAGAGACAGCTACATTCACTTTAAATAGGGCACCGTCTAAATCCATTGAGGCGACACCATTATGAATTATGGTTTGGGAAGAAACCTAAGTCGTCGTTTCTAAAAGTTTGGGGATCACGATGCTTATGTCAAGAAACTTCAACTGAAAAGCTTCGAACCCAAGTCGGAAAAATGCGTCTTCATAGGATACCCTAAGGAAACCATTGGGTATACCTTCTACCTTAGATCCGAAGGCAAGATCTTTGTTGCCAAGAAGCGGATCCTTTACGGAAAAAAGAGTTTCTCTCGATAGGAGTAAGTGGGAGGAAAGTGGAACTCGATGAAGTACTACCTCTTGAACCGGAAAGTAGTGCAGCTCAGAAAATGTTCCTGTGGTGCCTACACCGGACCGGAGAGGAAATTAATAATAATGATCAAGGTACTTGGATCAAGTTGCTCTTTGAACTTCGTGGGTCCACAAGGACACGTTCCACACCCAGTGGTATGGAAACCCTGTCACGGAAATCATGTTGTTAGACAACGGTGAACCTTGAACTATGAAGAAGCGATGGCGGGCCCAGATTCCAACAAATGGCTTGAAGCCATGCAATCGAGATAGGATCCATGTATGAAAACAAAGTATGGACTTTGTGATGACTTACACGATGATCGTGACGATAGAAAACAAATGGATCTTTAAGAAGAAGATGAGCGGATGGTAATGTTACCATATATAAAGCTCTACTTGTCGCTAAGGGTTATCGGCAAGTTCAAGGGGTTGACTACGATGAGACTTTCTCTCCGTAGCGAAGCTGAAGTCCGTTCGAATCATGTTAGCAATTGTCGCATACTATGATTATGAGATATGGCGAGATGGACGTCAAGCGGCATTCCTTAACGGCTACCTTAAGGAAGAAGCTGTATATGATGCAGCCGGAAGGTTTTGTCGACCCTAAGAATGCTAACAAGGTATGCAAGCTCCAGCGATCCATTTATGGGCTGGTGCAAGCATCTCGGAGTTGGAACATTCGCTTTGATGAGATGATCGAAGCGTTTGGGTTTATCTTGAGACTTATGGAGAAGCCTGCGTTTACAAGAAAGTGAGTGGGAGCTCAGTAGCATTTCTCATATTATATGTAGATGACATACTTTTGATGGGAAATGATATAGAACTTTTGGACAACATTAAGGCCTACTTGAATAAGAGTTTTTCAATGAAGGACCTTGGAGAAGCTGCTTATATATTAGGCATCAAGATCTATAGAGATAGATCGAGACGCCTCATAGGTCTTTCACAAAGCACATACCTTGATAAGATATTGAAGAAGTTCAATATGGATCAGTCTAAGAAGGGTTCTTGCTTGTGTTGCAAGGTGTGAAATTGAGCTCGGCTAATTGTCCGACAAATGCAGAAGATATAGAAGAGATGAGTGTCATCCCCTATGCCTCAGCCATAGGGTCTATTATGTATGCCATGTTGTGTACCTGACTTGATGTAAACCTTGCCGTAAGTTTGGTAGGAAGGTACCAAAGTAATCCCGGCAAGGAACACTGGACAGCGGTCAAGAACATCCTGAAGCACGAAAAGGACTAAGGACATGTTTCTCATTTATGGAGGTGACGAAGAGCTCGTCAGTAAAGGGTTACGTCGACGCTTAGCTTCGACCACGGTCTGGATGACTCTAAGTCACAAACCGGATGCGTGTATATGTTGAATGGTGGAGCGATGGTAGTGCGGTACCAAGCGAGCGTCGTGGCGGGATCTACATGTGAAGCGGAGTACATGGCAGCCTCGGAGGCAGCGCATGAAGCAATTTGGGTGAAGGAGTTCATCACCGACCTAGGAGTCATACCCAATGCGTCGGGGCCGATCAAACTCTTCTGTGACAACACTGGAGCTATTGCACTTGCCAAGGAGCCCAGGTTTCACAAGAAGACCAGGCACATCAAGCATCGCTTCAACTCCATTCGTGAAAATGTTCAAGATGGAGACATAGAAATTTGCAAAGTACATACGGATCTGAATGTCGCAGATCCGTTGACTAAACCTCTTCCGCGAGCAAAACATGATCAACACCAGAACTCTATGGGTGTTCGATTCATCACAATGTAACTAGATTATTTACTCTAGTGCAAGTGGGAGACTGTTGGAAATATGCCCTAGAGGCAATAATAAAAGGATTATTATTATATTTCCTTGTTCATGATAATTGTCTTTTATTCATGCTATAATTGTATTATCCGGAAATCGTAATATTACCGTGTGAATACATAGACCACAACATGTCCCTAGTGAGCCTCTAGTTGACTAGCTCATTGATCAGCAGATAGTCATGGCTTCCACGACTATGGACATTGGATGTCATTGATAATGAGATCACATCATTAGGAGAATGATGTGATGGACAAGACAATCCTAAGCATAGCACAAGATCGTGTAGATTCGTTTGCTAGAGCTTTTCTAATGTCAAGTATATTTTCCTTAGACCATGAGATCGTGTAACTCCCGGACACCGTAGGAGTGCTTTGGGTGTACCAAAGCGTCCTGGCAACGTAATCGGGTGACTATAAAGGTATACTACGCAGTATCTCCGAAAGTGTCTATTGGGTTGACACGGATCGAGATCGGATTTGTCACTCCGTATGACGGAGAGGTATCTCTGGCCCACTCGGTAATGCATCATCATAATGAGCTCAAAGTGACCAAGTGTTTGGTCACGGGATCATGCATTACTGATGCGAGCAAAGTGACTTGCTTAATGAGATTGAGCGAGGTATTGGGATACCGACGATCGAATCTCGGGCAAGTAATGCGTACCGATTGACAAATGGAATTGTATACGGGTTGCTTGAATCCTCGACATCGTGGTTCATCCGATGAGATCATCGAGGAGCATGTAGGAGCCAACATGGGTATCCAGATCCGCTGTTGGTTATTGGCCGGAGAAGCCGTCTCGGTCATGTCTACGTGTCTCCCGAACCCGTAGGGTCTACACTTAAGGTTCGGTGGCGCTAGGGTTGTAGAGATATTAGTATGCAGCAAACCGAAAGTTGTTCGGAGTCCCGGATGAGATCCCGGACGTCACGAGGAGTTCCGGAATGGTCCGGAGGTAAGGAATTATATATGGGAAGTCAAGTTTCGGCCATCGGGAGAGTTTCGGGGGTCACCGGTATTGTGCCGGGACCACCGGAAGGGTCCCGGGGGTCCATCGGGTGGGGCCACCTATCCCGGAGGACCCCATGGGCTGAAGTGGGAGGGTAACCTGCCCCTGGTGGGCTGGTGCGCCCCCCCTTGGGCCCCCCTGCGCCTAGGGTTGGGAACCCTAGGGGAGGGGGCGCCTCCACTTGCCTTGGGGGGCACTCCACCCCTTGGCCGCCGCCCCCCCCCATAGGAGATCCCATCTCCTAGGGCCGGCGCCCTAGGGACCCCTATATAGAGGGAGGGAGGGAGGCGATCGCACCCCTTGCACTTGGCGCCTCCCTTCCCACTTGCTACACCTCTCTCTTCCATGAGGCGGCTTGGCGAAGCCTGCTGGGATCCTCTGCATCATCCACCACGCCGTCGTCTGCTGGATCTCCATCAAACTCTCCTTCCCCTTGCTGGATCAAGAAGGAGTAGGCGTCTTCCCCAACCAGACGTGTGTTGAGCGGAGGTGTCGTCTGTTCGGCACTTTCGGTCATCGATTGATTTGGATCACGGCAGTACGACTCCCTCAACCTCATTCTCTTGAACACTTCCGCTCGCGATCTACAAAGGTATGTAGATGCACTCCTATCACTCGTTGCTAGATGAACTCATAGATAGATCTTGGTGAAACCGTAGGAAAATTTTTATTTTCTGCAACGTTCCACTACATTTTGTTCACCCACCGTAATACTTATGCTCTCGAGAGAAGCCACTAGTGAAACCTATGGCGGGTCTATTTTCCATCATATTAATCTTCCAACACTAGTTATTTTTTTGTCGTCTTTATTTTGCTTTCTTTACTTTGCATCTTTATCATAAAAATACCAAAAATATTATCTTATCATATCTATCAGATCTCACTCTCGTAAGTAATCGTGTAGGGATTGACAACCCCTTATCGCGTTGGTTGCGAGGATTTATTTGTTTGTGTAGGTGCGAGGGACTCGTGCGTGGTCTCCTACTGGATTGATACCTTGGTTCTTAAAAACTGAGGGAAATACTTACCCTGCTTTACTGCATCACCCTTTCCTCTTCAAGGGAAAACCAACGCGGTGCTCAAGAGGTAGCATCTACCAACTCCTGATAGTTAGCGAATGTCGCTACCATCAACTGCATGCTCATCTCATCATTCAACCTTTCCATAAACTTCTCCTGCTTCGCGGCATCAGTGGCCACATCATCCAGGGCATAGCGAGCTAACTTACTGAACTCATCCACGTACTGCCCCACCGTACGGTTTCCTTGGCGCAAGTTGCGAAACTCACGCTTCTTCATGCTCATAGCTCCAGTTGAGACATGTGCAGTGCGGAACGCTTGCTGAAACTGATCCCAAGTGACATTGGCTATAGGGAAAGTGGTCCTGTAATTCTCCCACCGTGTGGCTGCGGGTCCACCGAATTGATGTGCGGCAAAATGCACCTTCTCAGCATCTGTGCAACCTGTGGTGGTCAACTCCCTTCCAATCCTTCGTAGCCAGTCATCAGCAACTATTGGCTCGGTGCTACTGGAAAACACCGGCGGCTGCAACCTCATAAAATGGGCTAAGTTGTCAACTGGGGGTGGCGGCGGTGGGTTGTTGTTGTTGTTGCCTTGGTTTTGGACTAGTTGTTGTATCAAGGCATTACTGGCACATTGGATCAATGGGTGATCTCCGGTGGGAAGACAAATCCGGTGTCACGTCTAGGAGGCATCGATGGGTTTAGAGGGGAGATATTAGAATAGAATGAGGTCTAGTGAGAAAACACTACCCATATGCACATGAGACAAACACATTCATATCACACCAAATCAATTCAAGCAAGGGCATACACTCAATCTAGAACTATCGTTACAAAAGTGCTCGGACTACTAATATATACATGGGGGAATACTACTAATCATATGGTGGTCTACTAGAAATTTTGATCGGTGGAAGAGTCCATGATATCCGCTCCAGCTTCGTCTTTGTAATCATCATCACTCTTTGTCGGAATTGGTCGGTGTCGTCGATGATGATGTAGTCCTCGGGATGGTCGTCATCTCCTCCTGGTGCGGGGTCTCCCATGAATACTCCTAGCTTCCTTGTCAGGTCGTCATTCTTCTCCACTAGTATTGTGATTTCCTCCTCATATCCGTCACGTGTAGACTTGAGTTCCTCTTCTAGATCCATGTTCTGGGTCATCACCTTCTTTAGATCTATCATGCTTACGCACATCTGGTTCTCCTGGCGACGAATATGCTGGTTTGACTCCTGGATGAAATCTGCAATGGACCTGTCCCTCCTGGTGCTGATCATCTCACATTGCTCATCTCGGTGCCCACATATCTGATAGATGGTGTCCTTAAGCTCCTTGTGATAAACTTCGCCAATGCGTCTCATGGCGATGTGGGCTGCCATGCTCTTACCTAGACTCCAGGTGGGTGCATCGAAGGAAAACTCTATGGGCTCAGTGACTGGCGTTAATGTCCTTACTGGAACTTGAACTCGAATCATCCAACGCTCCTCTTCTGGTAAAGTGGCGGTGTAAGTCCCGGTGAAGCTTGGTATTCTGATATTCAGGTACCTAGTGACTTCCTTCAAGTGTCGTCCAAAGGGTGTGTCTTCATCCGGGTTGTGCAAACTTGTTCACTGAGTCCGCCATCCTAAAGAGTAGAAAATGGAGAGGAGTCAGAAATGAGCAGAGAAGAGTGACCTATGGCTTGTCTTAGTGCTCGTGTCCTACAATCAGTGTGTGCTCTGATACCATCTTGTAGCGATCCGACCTCAAACGGTCAAATCTCTGTGCATAAGTGTCATCCCTGGATCGGTAATGCTGACACACACAATACTTGAATGGATTTATAACAGAGTAGCAATCACACACTTATTACATCGAATGTCTCAAGAGAGAACTTATTACAATAAATATGTCTTAAGGCCATCTAAGTAAGATAACGGCGGAAGGCTTGGAAGATAAAGTGAGTCCATCAACTCCAACAGCATAGCTGAGTGCATGACAAACGACCTAGCGCACCTTACTCCTCGTCTGAAAAGTCTGCAACATGATATGTTGCAGCCCAAAACGGGTCAGCACATGGAATATGCTGGCAATGTAACACAGTAGATCAATGAACAGAATAAATGCTATCACTACATGCATATATGGCTGGTGGAGGCTCTATGGTTATATTGTTTTTGCAAAAAGCCATTTTTTTCCTACAACAAAGGAATATGTTTTGTTTAACTATCATGGTAGTTGAAACATTGAGAAGGTTCCTCCAACTCAATCCCAATTAAAAGTAATTAACAACCCAACAAATTAATTTAGAGTGATCAGATCAAATCAATAATTCAACTACCAGATACTCAAGATGTCCATAACTGGGGACACGGCTAATCATGATTAGTTTGTACACTCTGAACACTTTTACCCACAAGACTTGATCTCCTCCGTTGGATTTCTCGCACTACATGGTGTTTGAGAAACGGATGACCGAGACACAGCCTTTCAGAAGCATTAACTCTAACCCTGGGTAGATAGTACCAACCTACATCCCCTACATCTGCTAGCCTACCCTTTGGAAGAGGTCATGCAACATACTCAACTATGCTAGAGCCCATAATAGCTTGTGGCTGCACACGGAAGTTTCTAGCATGAATAATCTTATGATCCCTTTGAGCCTGGGTAGCGAGCCGTAGGATGATCACATGGTTCCTCCGGGATATCCTAGGACAACACTGGATTCTCCAAGTGCCCGCAACAAATCCACCCAGATGTGTATTTAAGTAGCCACCTTATGTTAACCATTAATTAACAATCTCACATCTGTCATGGATACACTCAAACCCAATCCACGTCTACGAGCATAGCATGGCAATATAAGCATAGCGTAGAAGTAACTCCCAAGGGTTTGATAATTAAAGGACAATAGGTTCTACCTCATCATCTACTTCCCAATACCCACAAGTTAATCACATCCTAATCATGCAATGTTTGTGGATTGTAACTAATGCATAAAACTGGGTATGAAAAGAGTATGATCAATGTGTTACTTGCCTTGCTGACGATCCGCAAAACCTAGAGACTCGTAGTAGCACGCTTCGCACTCCGGGAATTCTATCGCAAACAAACAATAGCATACATAAGCACTCAAACAAGGATGCACGGGTAAAACTCAAATAAGAAGATCGAATCTGAAAATCCAACTGAAGGGATTCGATCTGCAAAAAGAATCAATCGAATCGGAGCTACGGAACTGAAAGTACGGTCAAAAGAACTTCAAATTCTAATCTGCTTGAAACCAAATTTTAAATTGTCAAAACCATGTTCAAGTTGATTAAACAGAAAGAGGGGCTCGAGACGAAGATTTTAGCATTGGTTTCACTGGATTTGGACAAAAGGTTGAAAAGTTACGAGGGTTTGAAGATCAGGGGCTAATCTGCGATAAAAGTAATCGCGGATAGGTCATTGGCCGAAAATAAAATAAAAAGAAAAGACTAACGAACGAACGTTCGCTGTCTGAACCTAACCGGCGAACATTGTTCGTTAACACGAACGAACTGCTGAACGTCCGCTAAATAACTAAACCGAATAAAAACCGAAAAAATAGTTCTGGGGTTTTTAGAAGAAAACCGATCGGTTTTACCTAACCGAAAAAAAGCAATGGCGGATCCGGCCGAGATCCATGGCGGCGGCGGCAATGATCGGCGGTCAAGGCGTGGCGGCAAGCGTGTTGTGTGAGCGTCGCTAGGGTTCGGGGCGCGGGCAGGCCGGCGGCTCGAGGCGGCCGCTCGGCTTATAAGTCTGGCCAGCAGACAGAGTCCGGCTCGGGCAACCAAATCGGTTTGTTTTTAAATAAGATTCATTGAGAAAAGTCCTAAATAAATAAAAATCTAAAAATGCCGGAAAAACAATTTTCACCGTATAAATAAAATATTAGAACAAAGTGAACATTTTCTTAGCCTACAAATGCAATTTTGAGAAATGCATTTTTTCTAATGCAAACAAAATAGCGATAAAATCCAAATAAAATTATTTATTTGATTTTAACATTTTCCTCCACTATTTCATTTATTTTGGAGAAGTCATATTATCTCCTCTCATATATTTGAATATGAAATATTTCTGGAGAGAAAAATAATTAAAACCAAAATGATCCCCGTTTCAATATTTGAGAAAATTTCAAATATGAAAATAATAAAATCCCCAACTCTCTCTGTGGGTCCTTGAGTTGCTTAGGATTTTTAGGATCACTACCAAAATGCAAATAAAATATGATATGCATATGATGACCTATGTATAACATTTCAAATTGAAAATTTGGGATGTTACAATAAGTTAAGCAATTTTATACATCTCAAAGTGATTCATAGAACATAACAAACATATACTAGTTCATAGCAAAAGACAAAGTTGTGAGAAGGTTTACAAATCAGGAAAAAACAAGCAAGACTTCTCTCAGCAAAGGGCCTCCCAGCCAACTTAAATTTCCTGGAGTTCACTCTAGTTTTTTCTTGTTGCCACCATCCAGGGTTAGGTTCTCTCATTCCAGAATAACCAATTATAATTGTGTTCTCAATTTGGAATGCTGAATCTGAAACATGTAGTGTACTGACGAGCTGAAACTCTAGTGCATTCCACTAAATTTTAGCAACGCTATTTGCAGAAATAAGCAGACCACAATGCCTCTTGTCCGCGTACCTGTCCCAAAAACCTCAGTGCAACCGTGCCAGCTAGTCTGGTTCCATGGATGAACGGGTAGAAAGTGCATTCCGGACTAGGATGCAGTTGTTTTCGCTCGTCCCTGCACTGCAATCAGGAAGTAAAACGTATGAATCAACTTCTTTTAGATTGCCTTGGTCATTCTACCTAGTTACTACCAATGTAGGAATACCTGGAACACTTGTGGTTAGAGGACGACAACTAGGAATAGCCATCACATTTTGTGCAGTTGTACTAAAACTGAGGTGTGTACTTTTGATTGCGTAGATAGAAAGCGATATGGAGACAGACATCCCTGTTTTGCGCTAAATACGAAATACGGTTATTTAAGCAGTGATGTATATTTGCAAAGTGGCGTATGATTAACAGCGGCATCTATTGTGTTATAATTGGCACTAGATTGGCCGGTATGAAAGTGCCCTTAAGTAAGTAGCATCACATCACATCAACACTACCACTAGATTAACATGCAGAACAATAGCATTAGTATTACTGTCATGAGAGTAGCACATGGTCAGTAAATGTGCAATCAAATTTGTGCAATTCCACTTGGATGAATCAATGTTAGCGGTGTGTGATAACCCACAAGTATAGGGGATTGCAACAGTTTTCGATAAGTAAGAGTGTCGAACCCAACGAGGAGCTAAAGGTAGAACAAATATTCCCTCAAGTTCTATCGGCCACTGATACAACTCTACGCACGCTTGACGTTCGCTTTACCTAGAACAAGTATGAAACTAGAAGTACTTTGTAGGTGTTTTTGGATAGTTTTGCAAGAATATAAAGAGCACGTAAATAAAAGCTAGGGGCTGTTGTAAGTAAAGAAGCAATAAAGTAAATATAGCGAGTGTGGAAAAGTGGTGGTAGGAGTTGCGAAATTGTCCCTTAAGCAATTGACTACTTTACTAGACCGATAGCAAGTTTTATGTGGGAGAGGCCACTGCTAGCATGTCATCCCTGACTTGGAATTCTATGCACTTATGATTGGAACTATTAGCAAGCAACTACTAATATTCATTAAGGTAAAACCCAACCATAGCATTAAGATACATTGGTCCCCCTTCAATCCCGTATGCATCAATTTCTATGCTAGGTTGAAGCTTCTGTCACTCTTGCCCTCCAATACATAGTCCTATCAACATACAACTAACCCTATGGTGTGATCCACACACGCTCTCATATGATGGGCACCAAAGGACAGCAACATAACCACAAGCAAATTAAATCAATCATAGCAATTCATCAACCACCCGATGGGACAACGAAAATCTACTCGGACATCATAGGATGGCAACACATCATTGGATAATAATATGAAGCATAAAGCACCATGTTCAAGTAGAGGGTACAGCGGGTTGCGGGAGAGTGGACCGCTGTAGATAGAGGGGGGAAGGTGATGGATATGTTGGTGAAGATGGCGGAGATGTTGGTGTAGATCGCCGTGATGATGATGGTGGCCACGGCAGCGTTCGGCGCCACCCGAGAGGAGAGGGAGAGAGGGGCACCCTTCTTCCTCTTCTTCCTTGACCTCCTCCCTAGATGGGAGAAGGGTTTCCCCTCTGGTCCTTGGCCTCCATGGCATGGGAGGGGCGAGAGCCCCTCCGAGATTGGATCTGTCTCTCTCTGTTTCTGCGTTCTCTTCTGCTGCCCTTTCACCGTTTCGGGTATATATGGAGATCCATAACTCCGATTGGATTGAAACCTTCGCCGTGATTTTTTACCAAAAATTAGCTTTCTTGCGGCCGAAGAAGGGCATCAACCGTCTTCTGGGTGGCCCACGAGGGTCGGCGCACCAGTGGCGCTACCGCCTCGTGTCCACCCCGGCACCGTCTCGCGTTGATCTTTCTCCCAGATTTTCCAAATATTCCAAAAATAAGCTCCGTCTGCTTTTATCCCGTTTGGATTCCATTTGATATGGATATTCTCATGAAACATAAAACATACAGCAGACGGGGAAGGCGGCACTGAGCCTTTGGATCAATATGTTAGTCCCAAAAATAGTATAAAAAGTTGCCAAAAAGTATATGAAAGTTGCATAATATTGGCATGGAACAATCAAAAATTATAGATACGACGGAGACGTATCAGCATCCCCAAGCTTAATTCCTGCTCGTCCTCGAGTAGCTAAATGGTAAAAAAGATAATTTTTGATGTGGAATGCTACCTAGCATAATCTTGTTCATGTATCTAATCATGGCATGAATATTAAGACACGTGTGATTCAAAGCAATAGTCTATCATTTGACATAAAAACAATAATACTTCAAGCCTACTAATAAAGCAATCATGTCTTTTCAAAATAACAAGGCTAAAGAAAGTTATCCCTACAAAATCATATAGTCTGGCTATGCTCCATCTTCACCACACAAAATATTCACATCATGAACAACCCCGATGACAAGCCAAGCAATTGTTTCATACTTTTGATGTTCTCAAACCTTTTTCAACTTTCACGCAATACATGAGCGTGAGCCATGGACATAGCACTATAGGTGGAATAGAATATGATGGTGGAGGTTGTGTGGAGAAGAAAAAAAAGGAGAAAGTCTCACATCGACGTGGCTAATCAACGGGCTATGGAGATGCCCATCAATTGATGTCAATCTGAGGAGTAGGGATTGCCATGCAACGGATGCACTAGAGCTATAAGTATATGAAAGCTCAAACTTAAACTAAGTGGGTGTGCATCCAACTTGCTTGCTCATGAAGACCTAGGGCATTTGAGGAAGCCCATCGTTGGAATATACAAGCCAAGTTCTATAATGAAAATTCCCACTGGTATATGAAAGTGATAACTCAAGAGACTCTCTATATGAAGAACATGGTGCTACTTTGAAGCACAAGTGTGGTAAAAGGATAGTAACATTGCCCCTTCTCTCTTTTTCTCTCATTTTTTTGGTAGGCTTCTTTGGCCTCTCTCTCTTTTTTTTTTTTTGGGGGGGGGGGGCTTCTTTGGCCACTTTTATTTTGATAACCTCACATGGGACAATGTTTTAATAATGATGATCATCACACTTTTATTTACTTACAACTCAATATTACAACTCGATACTAGAACAAAGATATGACTCTATATGAATGCCTCCTCGTGTAATTGGATGTGCAACGATCTAGCGTAGCAATGACATCAAAAAACAGACAAGCCATGAAAATACCATGCTAGCTATCTTACGATCATGCAAAGCAATATTGCAATGAATGCTCAAGTCATGTATATGATGATGATGGAAGTTGCATGGCAATATATCTCGAAATGGCTATGGAAATGCCATGATAGGTAGGTATGGTGGCTGTTTTGAGGAAGGTATATGGTGGGTTTATGGTACCGTGAAAGTTGCAGCGGTACTAGAGAGGCTAGCAATGGTGGAAGGGTGAGAGTGCGTATAATCCATGGACTCAACATTAGTCATAAAGAACTCACATACTTATTGCAAAAATCTATTAGTCATCGAAACAAAGTACTACGCGCATGCTCCTAGGGGGATAGATTGGTAGGAAAAGACCATCGCTCGTCCCTGACTGCCACTCATAAGGAAGACAATCAATAAATAAATCATGCTCCAACTTCGTTACATAACGGTTCACCATACGTGCATGCTACGGGAATCACAAACCTCAACACAAGTATTTCTACAATCCACAACTACCCACTAGCATGACTCTAATATCACCATCTTTATATCGCAAAACTATTGCAAGGAATCAAACACATCATATTCAGTGATCTACAAGTTTTATGTAGGATTTTATGACTAACCATGTGAATGACCAGTTCTGTCATCTCTCTAAATAGATATAAGTGAAGCAAGAGAGTTTAATTCTTTCTACAAAAGATATGCCCACGCTCTAACAAATATAAGTGAAGCAAAAGAGCATTCTACAAATGGCGGTTGTCTATGTAAAGAGAAACAGGCAATCCAAACTTCAAATGATATAAGTGAAGCACATGAAGCATTCTATAAAGCCATACTCAAAGAATATAAGTGAAGTGCAAAGAGCATTCTATAAATCAACCAAGGACTATCTCATACCAGCATGGTGCATAAAAGAAAAATGAAAACTAAAGCAAAAGATGCTCCAAGATTGCACATATCGCATGAACGAAACGAATCCGATACTTGTTGAAGAAAGAGGGGATGCCTTCCGGGGCATCCCCAAGCTTAGATGCTTGAGTCTCCTTGAATATTTACTTGGGGTGCCTCGTGTCGGTGTCAAAACCGGTGGATCTCGGTTTGGTGGTCCCTAACTGTGCGTCTAAGGCGGATGGTAACTGGAGGCGGGTGACACGATGTTTACCCAGTTCGGGCCCTCTCGATGGAGGTAATACCCTACTTCCTCGCTTGATTGATCTTGATGATATGAGTATTACAAGAGTTGATCTACCACAAGATCGTAGAGGCTAAACCCTAGAAGCTAGCCTATGGTATGATTGTTGTTGTCCTCTACGGACTAAACCCTCCGGTTTATATAGACACCGGAGGGCTAGGGTTACACAGAGTCGGTTACAAGGAAGGAGATCTACATATCCGTATTGCCAAACTTTCCTTCCACGCCAAGGAGAGTCCCATCCGGACATGGGATGAAGTCTTCAATCTTGTATCTTCATAGTCCAACAGTTCGGCCAAAGGATATAGTCCGGCTGTCCGGAGACCCCCTAATCTATGACTCCCTCTGTAGCCCCCGAGCCAGGCTTCAATGACGATGAGTCCGGCGCGCAGATTGTCTTCGGCATTGCAAGGCGGGTTCTTCTCCAAATTCTGAATATCTGCTGAGTAGTGTCCGGCTCCCCATAAATGTTGCACTTCTTGGCTTCCGCGCCCAATAATGGCTATCTTCCACGTGTCGAGCGAATGCGAGAAGCCAGGGCATTTTTACATTTGCCACCCTCGCCATGTAAGTAAACTGTCTATTAAAGAGACGGGGATTCTTAGATCCAGATCACACCATCTTCCCACGGCGAGTATCCATCGGAGCACACTCGGAAAAATCCATTCCAACATGGCCGGCCATCGCAGCTCCTCCTCTCGCTCCCGTAGCCCTAAGCCCGGTGATTGGGAGAAGTGTTCTGTCCCGCACAGCCAATTAGTAGAGTTATAGACCCAGGGATTTCTCCCTCCAGCGTATATGGTCCCCGTTCGAGCCGGGCTCGCCACCTATAATGGCGGGGAGCAAGCGGAGCTTCTAACCCTCCAAGGGGAGCGGGTATGCCTCGTCCTTATTTATTAAGGGGACTTGGATTTCCAATCCATCCGTTCCTCCGCGCGCTCCTGGAGTTTTATGGCCTCCACTTGCATAACTTCACCCCCGCTTCCATATTGCACATCGTTGGTTATGTTGCCCTCTGTGAGTTGTTTCTGGGCTGCAAAGCTCATTTCGAGCTGTGGAAGAAGCTATTCTGCCTTGTGCCCCGTACACAGAAGGGGTCAATATATCAAGTGGGCAGAGCCGAAATATGGCGCATCGCTGGGACCGGATACCTGTCCGGTACCCCGAAGAAGACGTCCGAAGACTGGCCTTCGGAGTGGTTTTACATGGAGTACGTCCCCCTTCCAGATCCCATTCGGATGGGTCTTCCCGAGTTCGACAATGCCTCTTTGAAGAAACGCCACAGCTGGCGCCCACGGAGCCCTCAGGAGGAAGATAACGGAGAAGTCATTTACCTGATGGGCCGGATAGAGATGCTGGCCAAATCAGGATTGACAATAACCGAGGTTATGTCCATATGTATAATGCGGGGGGTGCAACCACTTCAATATCGGGGCAACCCATGTGGCACTTCAACGGAGAAGATGACGCCACCCGCTGTGGCCGTAAGGGACCAGACTCAGTCACTGCTCTGGCAAAGATTCTGTCCGATCTGTACAAAGAAGAAGAAGAGGAGTTCCTCCGCATCAAGCCACAGGATGGATTCTCCAGGTACAACCCTCCAAGCTGGGTGAGCTGCTACTTTTTACTCCCAACCTTCCCACATTCTTTGTCATGAATATTTACCTTGCCATTTCATAGCAGGAACTGCGAAAAGCTGTAAGGGAGGTCCACAGCGCGCCTCCAGAACCGGAGGACCCTGACCGGGCCCTTGACCCCGGACTTGAAGAAGATCCGGACACATTTGGAGCTTATTGACAGGACGTTCTATCAATTAAGCTGCGATGGTGTCATGGTGGCCATCATAGCCGATTATCCAGGACTGCTCTCTGCATCGCATGTAAGTAAAACCAGAGTCCTAACTTCCAAGAAGGATCCCTTTTTCCGCACTTCACCTACCACACACATATGGTGCTTTACAGGGAAGGCTCTCGGGACGCCATGCCGAACCCGCAGTGACTCACCAACAAGGGGCACCGAAGTTGGGTAGGCTTAAAAGGAAGACGGTCAGGACTGAGACGCCGTCGCAGAGGTACAAAAGAGAACCCTGCTCCGTGGTAGTCGTCTTTTGAGAATATAATAACGCCCATGTTTCTTAGTAGAAAAAACGCTCGCCGGACTATATCCGGAGAGGTTGCCGGCCACGCCTCCACCAGTCAGGCTCCCGAGCCGGTCATAGAGGCGGACGCTCGCATGGGGCCAACCCCGGATGTTCCTCCTACAGAGGATGCGGATAGGCTATCCGCTACAAATTCTGAAGTGGAGAGCACCATGAATCACAGGCGTCGCCGGGCCGTACTCTGTGACACTTGATTCTCCCAAGAGGCGTTTGATGCCTTCAACTCGGGAGACGCATACATCCGAGCTGCTCAGAATGGTCTTGCCAGAGCTACGGACTAGTATGTAAAGGATATACGGGTAAGAAAAAAATCTAATAGTTATGTATATCAGTAGCCCCTAAGACTTGAAACAGTTGGCACAACTGATTTAAGGATCATTGTTTGCATAGGCTCTTACGGAGAAGAATACCCAATTGTCTCAAGAGCTGGAGGAATGTAGGGCCCAGCTTCAGGCCGCAGTTGCCGCAGCGAAGGAGTCCGAGAAGGCCCCATCGGGTAAGACTTGCTTTTATTGCAAAGAATGTCATGTACCAGGTAATATGCGGTATGCGTGAAAATCTAATAATAGATTATGCAGATAATCCCGGAGCGAATCCGGATGAGCAACATGCCCAACGACAGCTAAAGGCTGGCGAGCGCGTGCTTACGCAAGTTAGGCGGGAGAAAATCGGTCTCCAAGACGCCAATATGCAGCTGAGCGTGGAACTAAAGGATGTTCGAGCCCAGCTTGCGGACTCCGTGAAGGAGAATAAGTGGCTTCAACGCAGCATTTTTAGTAAGTGCTTGAACGAACTTTTTAAAGAGTTCGGCGAAGAAGCCGGCTAACAGAGTTATGTCTGCAGTATGTCTTGTGGGTTGTCCCGCTGGAGGAGATGCCCGGTCTGCGGGTGATCTTCTACCGTAGCTCTCCCAACTGCATCTAACAAGTTCGGCAGGTGATGCAGGGTATTGACCAGGCCTTGTGGCCATCCTCCTCCCCGCCAGGAGGCATGGGGGAGCTTGTAGAGAAGCTCAAGGGAGCGCGGCGGCGCTTCCAATTATGGAAGATATCGGCCTGCCAACAAGATGCTAGGAAAGCCTGGGCCATGGTGAAGACGCGATATATCAAAGCTGACCCAAACCACATGGCCGAGGTCGGACCTGTGGGGCCCGATGGGAAAGAGATCCCCGTCAGTTTGGTGTATGACCAAGTAGAATTAGCCGCAAAGTATTCCCAACAAGATTGTAGGCTAGACAGCATGTTGGATGGTATAGAAGAAGAGTTTACTCAGTCTAAGTGACTGTGTACTTCAAGTGACATGTACTGTCCCTAGCCGGATTGTAAATCATTTGTCATGGCGGACCTTTTAAACCCGACCTCTGGACCCGATAGTCCGTAGTGTTTCGAATACCCGCCCGCTTATGTAAAAACCGGGTACACGTGGAAACCAGGCGTAGGGGTCATAAGTGCTTGAAACAGACAAGTACCCAACTAGTTATGTTATATTACATGGATAGTAAGAAACATCTTCCAGGAGAATAGTTCCATTAAGGGTTCCTTTCCTAGGTACGCATGCCCTAATGTGCATGTTCGAACTGCGAAAAGAGACGCAGGCTAGAAACATCTGGGGGCATGTATTAAAATAAATAAAAGTCATCTTTTGTTCACCGACCGAATACTCCCTTAAGAACGCTAGCTTTCGGCTTCACCAGTCGAGGTACACATGCGGTGACCCAAAGTAAGAATAATCGCAGAGGTGCTCCCCTTATGCCCTAGCCGAATTAACGGGAATGTAGGGCATAAACACAAGAGCCAGGCAACCCAGCTTGGCCAAAACTTAAGTCATATCGATGCATATAATGGCGAAAAAGGTACATATCTCGCAGACGGTACGCTCCACCAGTCAGAACCTGTTCAATAATGAAGGGACCTTCCCATTTGGGCTTGAGCTTGTTCTTTTTCTTCTCCGGCAGGCGTAGAACTAGTTCGCCAATGTTATAAGTTTTGGCCCATACTTCTCTGCTTTGATACCTTCGAGCTTTGTTCGTGATAGAATGCGAAGCGGGCTTTTTGCCACGTCAGCTCCTCCTCCAGGCGTCCAAACTGTCTTGCCGATCGAGCTCGGCCTCTTTTTTCTTCATACATGCGCACTTTTCGAGGTGAGTCATGAATTATGTCGCAGGCGTAACCGCCTCATGCGCTGCATACACCATAAAAAACGGTGTGTATCCGTAGTGCGATTCGGGCGTGGTCCGCAGCCCCCCATAGTACGGAGTCGAGCTCCTCTACCCAAAGTCGTGTTTGATTCCTTTAAGGACCGCACTAATCTGGGCTTGATGCCGCTCATGATAAGACCATTTGCTCGCCGACTTGACCGTTAGTTTATGCGGGTGATAGATGTAAGCATAATCGAGCTTGATGCCCATGTTGTGCACCAAAGTTTTACCTCGTCGGCTGTAAAGTTCGAGCCATTGTCGATGATGATGATCTTGTGGGGATGCCATAACGGTGTACAACCCCGTGATATGAAGTCTATCAATCGTCCGGATTCAGCCGCTTTAACGGGTTTGGCTTCTATCCATTTGGTGAATTTATCCACCATGACCAAGAAGTATTTTTTTCTTATGGGTTCCCCCTTTGAGGGGTCCGACCATATCAAGCCCCTGCACCGCAAGGGCCAAGTAATGGGGATTGTTTGGAGAGCTGTAGGTGGCATATGGCTTTTGGTTTGCAAAAGTCGGCAACCGGCGCTTAACGTTGAACAAGGTCCTGTGCGTCTGCTCGGGCCGTTGGCCAATAGAAACCTGTACGGAAGGCCATGCTTACAAGGGCCTGGGCTGCGGCGTGGTGGCCGCCGAGTCCAGCATGGATTTCTGCCAAAAGCTTCCGCCCTTCCTCTTCGAAGATGCACCTTGATACGTCTCCAACGTATCTATAATTTTTGATTGCTCCATGCTATATTATCTACTGTTTTGGACTATATTGGGCTTTATTTTCCACTTCTATATTATTTTTGGGACTAACCTATTAACCGAGGCCCAAATTTCAGAATTGCTGTTTTTTGCCTATTTCAAAGGTTTGAAGAAAGCGGAATATCGACGGAGTCCAAAGCGGAATGAAACCTTCAGGAACGTGATTTTCTCACCGAACGTGATCCAGGAGAATTGAACCCTACTCCAAGGGAGCCAAGAGGTGGTCAGGAGGGTGGGGGCGCCCCCCCTAGGGCGCGCCCCCTGCCTCGTGGGCCCCTCGGAGCTCCACCGACGTACTCCTTCCTCCTATATATACCTACGTACCCCCAAACGATCAAAAACGGAGCCAAAAACCTAATTCCACCGCCGCAACTTTCTGTATCCACGAGATCCCATCTTGGGGCCTGTTCCGAGTCTCATTTGAGAGGGCCGTCATCACGGAGGGATTCTACATCATCATAGCCCTCCGATGAAGTGTGAGTAGTTTACCTCAGACCTTCGGGTCCATAGTTAGTAGCTAGATGGCTTCTTCTCTCTTTTGGATCTCAATACAATGTTCTCCCCCCTCTCTTGTGGAGATCTATTCGATGTAATCTTCTTTTTCTGTGTGTGTTTGTTGAGATCGATGAATTGTGGGTTTATGATCAAGTCTATCTATGAATAATATTTGAATCTTCTCTGAATTCTTTTATGTATGATTGGTTATCTTTGCAAGTCTCTTCGAATTATCAGTTTGGTTTGGCCTACTAGATTGGTTTTTCTTGCCATGGGAGAAGTGCTTAGCTTTGGGTTCGATCTTGCGGTGTCCTTTCCCAGTGATGTATAGGCAGCAAGGCACGTATTGCATCGTTGCCATCGAGGATAACAAGATGGGGTTTATTTCATATTGCATGAATTTATCTCTCTACGTCATGTCATCTTGCTTACATGCGTTACTCTTGCTTTTAACTTAATACTCTAGATGCATGCGGATAGCGGTCGATGAGTGGAGTAATAGTAGTAGATGCAGCAGAGTCGGTTCTACTTGTCTCGGACGTGATGCCTATATACATGATCATACCTAGATATTCTCATAACTATGCTCAATTCATCGATTGCTCAACAAGAATTTGTTCACCCACCGTAGAATACTTATGCTCTTGAGAGAAGCCACTAGTGAAACCTATGGCCCCGGTCTATTCTCATCATATCAATCTCCATCACTTTAATCTTGCTTTGCTTTTTACTTTGCCTTTTACTTTTGCTTTGCATCTCCATATCAAAAATACCAATTATATTATCTATCATCTCTATCGGATCTCACTCGTAAGTGATCGTGAAGGGATTGACAACCCCTAATCGCGTTGGTTGCGTTGAGCTATTGTTTTTTGTGTAGGTACGAGGGACTTGGCGTGTAGCCTCCTCTTTGGATTGATACCTTGGTTCTCAAAAACTGAGGGAAATACTTACGCTACTTTGCTGCATCATCCTCTCCTCTTCGGGGAAATCCAACGCAGTGCTCAAGAGGTAGCACACCTTTGAAGGACTCCGGTAGTGCTTTTCTTATAAAGCTCTCCCTCGTGGACCTTGTAGGCTTTAGACCGCCGCACTATGCAACGTGCCTCATTTTGGTCTGCAGGTAGTTCCTGCCTGGTTAGGTAGGCCAGGAATGGTTCTGTCCATGGGGCGATGACGGCCATTATCACGTGGGCTGAAGGCGTTATTTCAATAGCAGCGCCTCCGATTGTGTCAGAGTGTTCGGTATGGCCGGGTCTGGACTATTGTTACCGGTGTCCCCTTCCCATACCACAGATGGTTTAAACAGTCTTTCCAAGAAGATGTTAGGTGCTACGGGGTCGCGCTTAGCGCCGATACAGGCGAGGATATCCGCCGGTTGATTGTTTTCCCGAGCCACATGGTGGAATTCAAGCCCTTCGAACCGAGCTGACATTTTGAGGACGGCGTTGCGATAAGCCGCCATTTTCGATCCTTGGCGTCAAGTCTCCATTTATTTGAGATATTGCGAGGTTCGAGTCCTCACGCACCTCCGGCGCCGAATGCCCATGGAAATCGCCATCCGGAGACCATGTAACAGGCCTCAGATTCGGCCTGCGTTGTTGGAGTCCGTATATAGTATTTGAGTACGATTGATCAGATCTCCGGTGGGGGACGTCAGGACGACACCAGCCCCCAGACCAGCCAGCATTTTAGAGCCGTTGAAGTGCATGATCCAATTGGAGCACGCGCCTTACTCTTTAGGGAGTTCGGCTTCTATCCATTCGGCGACAAAATCGGCCAGTACTTGCGACTTAATGGCTCGCCGAGGTCTATATGTTATGTCGAACGGGAGGAGCTCAATAGCCCATTTGGCAATCCGGCCCGTGGCATCGCGGTTGTTTATTATGTCGTTGAGTGGTACTTCCGAGGCCACCGTAATTGAACACTCTTGAAAGTAACGTCGTAGTTTCCGGGATGCCATAAATACCAGCGTATGCTATCTTTTGATAATGTGGGTACCGTGATTTGCATGGAGGAGGACGGTGGATACATAATATACCGGCTTTTGAAGTGGGAATTTATGTCCGTCTGCCTCTCGTTCGACGACGAGCACTAAACGCTTTACGACTTGGTGAGTTGCCGCTATATATAACAGCATTGGTTCGCCGACATTTGGCGTGGCCAAGATTGGGTTGGTGGCCAAGATGGCTTTTATTTCTTCCAATCCGGCCGTGGCCGCGTCCGTCCACTCGAAGTGTTCGGTGCGCTGAAGTAGGCGATAAAGGGGTAATGCCTTTTCTCCTAGTCGGGAGATAAAGCGGCTTAAGGCCGCCACGCATCCAGTTAACTTCTGGATTTGCTTGAGGTCACTTGGGCTAGCCAACTGGGATAGAGCTTGGATTTTGGCCGGATTTTCTTCAATTCCTCTACTGGAGACTATGAAGCCCAGGAGCTTTCCGGCGGGCACGCCGAAAACACATTTTTCCGGATTGAGCTTGATGTCGTATGTTCGGATATTGTCGAACGTGAGCCTCAAGTCTTCTATTAAGGATTCGACGTGTTCGGTTTTAACGACCACATCGCCTCACGTATGCCTCCACCGCTTTTGCCGATCTGTTTTTCCATGCGTGTTCCGAATCATTCGCTGATACGCTGTAATCGGGCGTTTTTGAGCCCGAAGGGCATTGTGTTGAAACGTAAAGGGCCGTATGGAGTTATAAATGCCGCTATGTGCTTGATCGAACTCCGCCATCTTAATTTGGTGGTAACCGAGTATGCGCGTCGAGGAAGCACAATGAGTCGTGTCTCCTGCGGTAGCATCGATAATTTGATCGATGCGGGGAGGGGAAGGGATCCCTTGGGGCAAGCCTTGTTAAGGTCCTTAAAATCGACACATAGGCGCCATGATTTATCCTTCTTTGGTACCATCACCAGGTTTGCTAGCCAGTCCGAATGTTTTATTTCTCTAATGAATCTGGCCTCCAGTAACTTTGCTAGCTCCTCTCCCATGGCTTGTCGCTTAGGTTCAGAGAAAGCGTCAAGAGTCTGCTTGACCGCTTGAATCCTTTTAGGATGTTAAGGCTATGCTCGGCCTGCAAGGTGGGATTCCTGGCATGTCGAAGGATGCCGGTGAATATATGTCCCAATTCTCGCGCAAGAACTCCCATAGTGCGGCGTCTACAACGGGCCTTAACTGTGCCCCGATGGATGCTGTTTTTGTAGGGTCCGTTGGGTGGACTTGGAATTTGACTATTTCATCCGCTGGTTTAAAGGAGGTGGACTTGGATCTTTTGTTGAGTATAACGTCGTCCCTGTCCACTGTGGAGCGCAGCGCAGTTAATTCCTCTGCCGCGAGGGCTTCGGATAATGCCTCGAGGGCCAGCGTGGCTGTTTTGTTTTCGGCGCGGAGTGCTATGTCCGGATCACTAGCTAGAGTGATGATTCCATTGGGCCCGGGCATTTTGAGCTTCATGTACCCGTAATGGGGTATGGCTTCGAAGATCGTGAATGCTTCCCGCCCTAGAAGGGCGTGGTATCCGCTACGGAAGGGGCCACTTGGAATGTAATTTCTTCGGACCTATAATTCTCCGAGTGCCGAATACCACATCTAGTGTGATTTTCCCGGCGCAACGTGCCTCCCGACTAGGGATGATTCCTCCAAGGTCGTGGCCGCTTTGCTCAATGCGGTTCGCATCTATTTCCATTTTTGAAGAGTCTCCTCATAAATGAGGTTTAATCATGCCGCCGTCCATGAGCACTTTAGTAAGTCGAAGCCGTCCACAATTGGACTAAGGACCAAGGCGGCTGGTGCTCGGGCTGTTCGGAATTTAGGTTCGTAAATCACGGCATTAAAGGTGATAGCCGTGTCGCTCATGGATTTATTGCTGCCACGTGGCAGACTTTGGCAAGGTCATGAGTGCTCGCTTCGCCAATTATTTGAGGCGAAGGTCTCAAGATCGTCAATACTGTATTGTTATCCATGGGATGGTGCTCTGCGGTGTTTTTAATGAGGAGATCCTCACCGCTCTTGGCCACCTGTCGGAGTACCCAACATGCTCTAAGGCTGTGTGTTGGTATGGTATTCGCGGTACTGTGAATTTTGCAGGGCCCATTAAACCATCCCTCCAATACGGTTCCACGCCCTGTAGTGGGCTTTTGCTTCTTTGTAATTGAGTCGGGCGACTTATGAGAGTGCACCCTTTTGTTCGGATCGGGGTTTTGTCGAGCCGGATTATCCCAAAGTTTTGTTTGGGTTTTCAGCGCTTTCCATCGCATAAGATTACGCTATGGCCGCCAAGTCCGCTGGGTTGCTATATGTCACGGCGACTTATGGCGTTGAGGATTCCTTGTCCGTGCATTTATTGCAAAAGAATGAAATTAAGCGTCTTCCTCGCGGCGATCCTTGACCTTGTTCATTACAAGGAGGAATCTGGCCCAAGAGTGATGTATCGTCTCCTAGGGCTCTTCCCTAATGTGGGAAAGATCGTTTGTATCGGGTTGGGTGGATTTAAGTCCGGACCTTGACCCGATTTGAGACGTAGGGGCGGGGGAGTTTCCGATCTTGGAAGTTCGGGCTCCGGGATGTTGTCCAGTGGGTTTGGCCTGTTGCCTGATTCTAGGTTCAGGGTTTGGGTGATGTCCTCCCGTAGACGGGTATCCGGCTCGGAGAGCTCGGGAATCCGGACATAGTTTGTCCTCAAGATAGGGGAAGAATCGCCGCATTGCTCCTCCACCACCGCTATCTGATGGGTGACCGGCGGAGAGTTAATCTCCCTTTGGTCGGGTTTAAGCCCAATCCAATCATAGTCCGTGGCGACTCCCAAAGCGGCGTCACGATCCAAGAGCTCGTTCAAAGAGGAGAGTTCCATTGGATTCATCCGCTCGGTAAGCTCCGAGCCGATGTGGAGGCTGTTTTCGATGACCCGAGAAGTCATCGTCGGCGCGGCGGCCGAACGGGCGGTCATGACGAAGCCGCCTAGCCGCAGAGTTTGGCCTAAGGCCAGGGCTCCCCCCGAGGTGATTTTGTCCCTGACAACGATATGAGCCATCCTTCCTTGTGACGACGGCACAGTGGAACTCTCAAGGAAAGCACCAATGTCGGTGTCAAACCATGGATCTCTTAGGGGGTCCCGAACTGTGCGTTTAAGGCAGATGGTAACAGGAGGCGGGGACACGATGTTTACCTGTGTTCGGGCCCTCTCGATGGAGGTAATACCCTACTTCCTTCTTGATTGATCTTGATGATATGAGTATTACAATAGTTGATCTACCACGAGATCGTAGAGGCTAAACCCTAGAAGCTAGCCTATGGTATGATTGTTGTTGTCCTACGGACTAAACCCTCCGGTTTATATAGACACCGGAGGGGGCTAGGGTTACACAGAGTGGGTTACAAGGAAGGAGATCTACACATCCGTATTGCCAAGCTTGCCTTCCACGCCAAGGAGAGTCCCATCCGGACACGGGACGACGTCTTCAATCTTGTATCTTCATATTCCAACAGTTCGGCCAAAGGATATAGTCTGGCTGTCCGGAGACCCCCTAATCCAGGACTCCCTCACCTTGGGCATCCCCAAGCTTGAGCTCTTGCCTCTCTTCCTTCTTCTCACGTCGAGACCTTCTCGATCATCGAACACTTCATCCACACAAAACTTCAATGTAAAACTTCGGTAAGATCCGTTATTATAATAAAGCAAATCAATACTCTAAGTACTGTTGCAAATCAATTCATATTTTGTTTTTGCATTGTGTCTACTGTAATATAGCTTTTTCATGGCTTAATTCACTGATATAAATTGATAGTTTCATCAAAACAAGCAAACTATGCATCAAAAACAGAATCTGTCTAAAACAGAACAGTCTGTAATAATCTGAACATTCACCATACTTCTGATACTTGAAAAATTCTTCCAAAATTATAAAAAAAATAAAAAATTTGTATAGAAAGACAGTGCAAAAAGAATCAGAACCATTTCACGTTCCAGTAAAAAAATAAAAATCGTGCACTACAGCCAAAGTTTCTGTCCTGCACCGCACAAACCAACAAGCATTGTAAACATCCTAAAGGCAAACCTTGGCACATTATTTTTATTTCTAAACTTTATAAAAGCACACAACAGAAATAAATGACTCTCTAAAACTTCCGGGTTGTCTCCCTGGCAGCGCTTTCTTTAAA
Source organism: Aegilops bicornis (assembly GCA_021605145.1). NCBI lineage: Eukaryota > Viridiplantae > Streptophyta > Magnoliopsida > Poales > Poaceae > Aegilops > Aegilops bicornis. The sequence goes on from CM038669.1 coordinate 362,765,612, forward strand.
GCCATTAAGCTAGGCATATTGTGCTCAAGTAGTGAATCCACCCGGATCCCAAGGTATATCAAAGCCAATTTTCATTAGCAATGTTTTGGCATTTAGTAGTGAGCACAAAGCAACATATATCAAGCAATGACGAAGTCTAACTCTCTTCCTATGAATCAGCATGTCATAAAAGAACTATTCATGCACACATAGTAAAGGCCAATGCATAGTATAAACAGTTTCTTGCAATTTTATCATATTGGAAACATAGAGAGGTGGAGATGTAGTTCCTCTCTCATAATAATTGCAAGTAGGAGCAGCAAGCACATGCATACTATATTCATCAAAATCATCATGTGCAACGGTAAAATGCAACCCATCAATATAATCCTTAATAAGAGCAAACTTCTCCGATATAGTATAATCGGGAGAATTCAAAAAGATAATAGGACTATCATGTGTGGGTGCAATAGCAAAAATTTCATGTTTAACATAAGTAACTATAGCAAGTTCATCTCCATAAGCATAATTCATATTGGCATCTTGGCCGCAAGCATAGAAAGCAACATCAAAAAGGGATATTTCAAGAGAATCAATGGGATCATAACAATCATCCTTCAGTAAGCACGAAGGGAAATTAAACAATGTATGAGTTGAAGAGTTACTCTCATTAGAAGGTGGGCACGGGTAGCTAATCCGCACTTCCTCCTTTTGTTCTTCGCTCTCCTCATCATCTTTTTCATCCAATGAGCTCACAGTTTCATCAATTTCTTCTTCCATAGACTCCTGCAAAATATTAGTCTCTTCTTGGACAACGGAGACTTTCTCAATAAGCGCATCAATATAGGAATTATATTCATAATTATCATAGCAATATTTTAGGATAGCTAAATTTTCAGGCCTATAAACATCATCATCAAAAGCTTCATACTTTCCAAACAAAGATTCAATTTCATAAGCACCCTTAAAAGCAACAAATTCTTCTATTTATTCCACATCATAGTAATCATATATACCATTAGCATAAGAAGCTAAGGTTTCATTATCATTAAATTTGCATGAAAAGGGAAGGTGTGGAGCCTTCATCCTAGAGCAACAAGTATAATCATAACTCAAGCATACTTGCCGAGCATACCACTTCAATATATAAATTCTATCCCATTATAGTTTCCCTTTTTGTGTCAAGCGATAATCCTAAAGTATTCATGTTGATCCAACGTTACTCCCATTACTAGACTGAATGGGGTTTTCTCAGGATTATCAAAGTATTACATAATTTCTGTCACATAACGAGCATCGAGGATTTTAGGAGGTTCCTCATCTCCATGAGCAGCAAGTACACCTAATTTTTTTGGTATTTCGTGTTCCATATCCATAACTAAAGATAAAGAACAACTAAGAACATCAAATAAAAATTAATTAGTGATAAAGCAAACAAGCACACACGAGAATATTCACCTTACGCTATTGCTCCCCAAGAATGGCGCCCGTAAAAAGGTCTTGATAACCCACAAGTATAGGGGATCGCAACAGTTTTCGATAAGTAAGAGTGTCGAACCCAACGAGGAGCTAAAGGTAGAACAAATATTCCCTCAAGTTCTATCGACCACCGATACAACTCTACGCATGCTTGATGTTCGCTTTACCTAGAACAAGTATGAAACTAGAAGTACTTTGTAGGTGTTTTTGGATAGTTTTGCAAGAATATAAAGAGCGCGTAAATAAAAGCTAGGGGCTGTTGTAAGTAAATAAGCAATAAAGTAAATATAGCGAGTGTGGCAAAGTGGTGGTAGGAGTTGCGAAATTGTCCCTTAAGCAATTGACTACTTTACTAGACCGATAGCATGTTTTATGTGGGAGAGGCCACTGCTAGCATGTCATCCCTGACTTGGAATTCTGTGCACTTATGATTGGAACTATTAGCGAGCGTCTGCAACTACTAATGTTCATTAAGCTAAAACCCAACCATAGCATTAAGATATATTGGTCCCCCTTCAATCCCGTATGCATCAATTTCTATGCTAGGTTGAAGCTTCTGTCACTCTTGCCCTCCAATACATAGTCCTATCAACATACAACTAACCCTATGGTGTGATCCACGAGCGCTCTCATATGATGGGCACCAAAGGACAGAAACATAACCACAAACAAACTAAATCAATCATAGCAATTCATCAACCACCGATAGGACAACGAAAATCTACTCAGACATCATAGGATGGCAACACATCATTGGATAATAATATGAAGCATAAAGCACCATGTTCAAGTAGAGGGTACAGCGGGTTGCGGGAGAGTGGACCGTTGTAGATAGAGGGGGGAAGGTGATGGAGATGTTGGTGAAGATGGCGGAGGTGTTGGTGTAGATCACGGTGATGTGATGGTGGCCACGGCAGCGTTCCGGCGCCACTGGAGGAGAGGGGGAGAGGGGCCCCCTTGTTCCTCTTCTTCCTTGACCTCCTCCCTAGATGGGAGAAGGGTTTCCCCTCTAGTCCTTGGCCTCCATGGCATGGGTGGGGCAAGAGCCCCTCCGAGATTGGATCTGTCTCTCTCTGTTTCTGCGTTCTCTTCTGTTGCCCTTTCACCGTTTCGAGTATATATGGAGATCCGTAACTCCGATTGGATTGAAACCTTCGCCGTGATTTTTTACCAAAAATTAGCATTCTTGCGGCCGAAGAAGGGCATCAACCGCCTTATGGGTGGCCCACAAGGGTTCAGTGGCGCCCAGGCGGCCCGGTACCTCGCACCGCCTCGCTGATCTTTCTCCCAGATTTTCCAAATATTCCAAAATAAGCTCCGTCTGCTTTTATCCCGTTTTGATTCCATTTGATAAGGTTATTCTGCGAAACATAGAACATGCAACAGACAGGAACTGACACTGGGCACTGGATCAATATGTTAGTCCCAAAAATAGTTTAAAAAGTTGCCAAAAAGTATGAAAGTTGCATAATATTGGCATGGAACAATCAAAAATTATAGATACGACGGAGACGTATCAGTGTGAGATTTAAGTGTAACTGCAAAAACACAATTCATGGGAAATAAATCAAGACGGAAGCACTTCATAAAATGGTGGTAGCATTGCTTCAATTTATCGACGGCACTAAACCATTACTTATAGTGACATTAGGTGGCATTGCTTAATGCTTCATGTGATTTTACATTAACGGTAGCGATATGGGTGTAGGGACAGCATGGGCATAAAGTGATGAGGCAAATGTGGTTGCCAGAGCGACAAACACTCGGTGAGCATGTCTGCATTTGTCCCATTTTTTATCTCCTCGGTGACATTTTCCTATGTGAGCACAGGAAATCTAGACCTGCTCATTCTCATTTGCGTTGTCTCCCAACACCCCTCACTTTCTTTCCTTGTTCAACCAAGAGAGATGTGTCCACTTCCCCCACCCTTCGCCATCCACCATGCTTTCTTCGCCTTTTCAACCAAGAGACGGTTGGGTAACCAAAGATCTACTACTTTGCCCTCGTTTCCTCTTAGAACCAAGTCCTAGATTCATGCTACAGCTTTCCCACTTTCTTCCCTATTTGAACCAACTCTTAGATTCGACTGTATGAACTAGCTTTACCTCTAATAATAGTAAAAGTCTAGGTGGCATTGGAACAGCCGACAGAAGTAGAAAAAGATCCACACGCATCCATGTGGGGAGCTGGGGCAGTAGAGGAAGGCAAGTTTTGAAGGAATATATACCTGAGGGTCGTCGGCATGTGGCAAAGACGGGGTCGGGAGGCCGCATCTTGGCCGCAATACCGCAGGGAGGAAGAAGGGGTCGGAGGCCCTCCCAGAGCAGTGCTTTCTGGAGAACGGCAGACGCGGCCGCCCGATCGAGGCAGCTGAGCAGCCGTTGGTCTCCTCCTCGCCGCCCGGTAGCCAGGCGTGAACGATGCACCTACACCCCTGCCCCGGTCGAGGTGGTCCGGCCGGATTTGTGACCAGCTGTGAGTAGAGAGACAGTATGGCCACCTATGTCTTGCTTAGATCTGGAGAGCATGAGAGAGTGAAAGAGAGGAACCCTAGTAAAGCAAGCGCTAAGGCTCCTGCTTATATATATAGTGGAGTGATTTTGTTGTAGCGACTTAAAAAAATGCGCTCCTACATGTACCTGCGAGTGGGTGTGAGAGAACTAGTGCGTGCTTGCACCGCTTCTCTTCGTGATAGTACAATATACTATGCCCAAAGAACATTCGCCACAGGAGTAATAGTATAAGTGCGTGACGTGTGAGCCAAAATAAAAGGTGCGCGACGTCTTTTTTTAGAAGTTTTGAGGGTAGGGTGTGAAGAGCACATATGTGTGTGACGTCTACCTGTAGATAGACGGTGGGTGCGAGAGGACTCGGGAGAGTCGTGACTCGTGAGGGTGCGTGTGTGCGTGCGAGAGAGGAGCACGTATTAATGCAATGCATGTGTCCAGTAAATCATTATTTGACAAACGTTACCACAAGCCGCTTCTCGATTTAACGCCATAAGAACCATTAGATCAGCATCCGGCAGTGTCAGTTTTGCCATGTCATTTAACAGAACAGCCACTCCTCCTACACACAAATCTTCCACGTGAGTGTTAGCAACTGTCGTATGATCCTCCCTCCGTTCCAATATGCAGTGCATATAGCTTTATTGAAAATTTGAACCTCGCAAACTTTTACCAAGTTTTCGTGTACCAAAATGCACATATAGAATACCCAGTATATATCATTTCATTCATCTTCGAGAGGTAACTATAAAGATGGGGGAGGAGTCTACAAAGAAAGACCGTCATACCACCTGCAGCAATTTCAACCATCCTTTGGTGTGGAGGAATATCATAGGAACTCTATATGATATGATTTTTATAGGATTTTTTCCTTTAGAGCCAAATGGTTCATAGGAATAGATTCATATACTCCACATGTCAAAGGAAATAAACATGATATCATTTTTATAGCTTTAGAGTCACTTGGTTCATATGAATGGATTCCTATACTCCCATACATTAGTGTATATTAAATAGAAAAGTTCCTATGTGGTGAACCAAATGACATCTCTTTTCTAATCCCTCCTCATATAAGTTGAGATACATGACATCTCTAGATTCAATAGAAAAGTTCCTATGATGTGAACCAAATGACATCTCTTTTCTAATCCCTCCTCATAGGAATTGAGATACATGTTATCTCTAGATTCAATAGAAAAGTTCCTATGATGTGAACCAAATGACACCTCTTTTCCAATCCCTACTCATAGGAATTGAGATACATGTCATCTCTTTCCCTACAACTTCCATGTATACTCCCTCCTTTCCGGTTTATAGGGCTCAATTCAAAAATCTCACCAACCAAGCTAGATGGTGAGTGGTGGAATACTTTTTGTAGTTTGCAAAAACATCCAATTAATGCTCTTGTTTTCCTCAAAAATTTATGTTTACCAATGTATTAATTGCAATGCATGCATGCATAAAGTACATGCATTGGTCCATTTTCTCTTAATACTTGCATGCAATGATTTAATGCACCTTGGAATCTGAACATGTAATGGGGAACAACCAAATTGAGCCTTACAAAATGGAAAAACTAAAATTTTGAGATAAGCCCTATAAACCGGAAAGGAGGGAGTACATCTTCTATTCCTAAATAGCTAGTACAACCCACTAGTAGCTTTTTTCCTAGACATGCAACTATGGCACAAGAACACGTCATGCATGCAAGTCATAAATCATGTTGTTTTTGTACTCTATGCATGCAAGCACCACATCATCAATTCGTGCATGTTACTCATAAGTTATTTCTTGCATTATATTTTGTATTGACAATGTATGTGCCGGTCACGTGCACACATATGTAGTTCACATTCACATTTTTGTTAGAAATGTCATTCTTTTAATCGCAATTCATTTTTTCTCCTTGTACTCCCTCCGTCTAGGTGTGTAAGTCATCTTCCGAAAACCAAATAATCCCAAAACACTTAGGCACGGTACATTAACTCCCTCCTCGTTTCTTGTTTCGTGACATATCAACCAATAAGAGATGTGGACCGTGCATGCTTTCAATGGCTTTAGACTTTCAAACATGACATGCAGTGCTTAATTCATTGCATGGAATGCTATTAACTAGCAAAAAACCTAAGATGACTTATACACCTAGACGGAGGGAGTATTACATTTTTTCATTTTAAGCATACATTCACTTCCCATTAGTTATAGATGTTTTTGGAGGAACTTTTATGCATTATCTATACCCCTATATAGTGTGCAAATAACTTTGAAAGATGGTCATTGGACGGCTAATCCGACAAAGGTAGAGATGGCAAATCCGAGCACCTCTTGGTCGTTGGATATCATCAACATTCCACCAGATTCTGCCACATGTACAATCTAGAAGACTCCATGGTTGAACTTAAGCATAATGCACAAACCTCAAAGCACAAGCACTTCTCCTTTGTTCTAGAATATTCCGTATCATAATTGCCCGAACTTTTTTTTCTGAATGAATTGCCATTATTTGTTTTTTACTTTATGCTTTACAATGCACAATCCCATGAATCTTAACCTTTTTATAAAACTAATTGATTTTGAATGAGATGAACTATAAGAACTAAACGAACATCTACATCATGCATATATGACTCAAAGCTTTATTACATGCTATAGTGTGTATTTGTTCATAATTTGCTTTCCAAATCTCATGCGTTTAATGCATGTGTACCTTACTAGTTTTGAGTAGAGTAGCAAATTTCAGGCGTCCGCGGGTATATCAAAATGCAAGGCCCATGCATCATTGCCTTTCGGTCAAACCTAAGTCCACATTTTTTTGTACGTATATCTCCACTGGTCCCCGAACCCAAAATGTTGCCTCGTTCCCGTAAAACCAAGTGGCCCACACATATTAAGGCGTCGACTCAAACTCAATCCCTCTCCCGTTTACTACGACGTGGCCCCGCACGCCTTAGTACTCCTACAAACCCTACCGCCGCACGCATCGTCGGTTTTCTTCAAGAGGACGAGGGAGAAGCGGATTTGTAGTGAGGCGCTTTCAAAAAAAATGATTTGTAGTGGAGGCCCCTACCCTAGGGTGCCCTAGGTAGCTGCCGCACAAATCATTGGTTTTCTCTTTTCTTTATGCTCTTGCACCCTAGAGTGAAATGATGGTTGCTTCGTCCGTCCAGCTTAATGCGGGAAAGGCGGGGCTTTGTGATTTAACCCCTCATCACTCATTTACTACTACTGTGGCGCTACGACCGGGATGCCTCCAAGTCCAACCGCTGCTTCGAATTGTAATTTGGTGCATCGCACGTGGAGCAAGACGGTGGATGAGACACATGTCGGCCAAAGGGGTCCTGTTAAGTGTCGCCATTTCATGTAATGCGGACTGATCCTGCTTGAGTTGCTTTCGCCAACACGGCAGAGCAGCCTACCACTTGGTTTTGCTCCATCGTGAATCCCGACTATATTGATCTAAAAAGATACGTATTGTACTACCCTCTCCGTCTCGATTTATAGGGCGTGCACGTAGTTCTAGGTCATCCATTTGACTAACTAAATATGAGTTACTATCTCACAAACAGTATATCATTGGATTCTTAAGTGGATGTAGTTTCAAAACATATACTGTTCGTCACATATATAGCCAGTTAAATTCTCAACCTAGAATGACATGCATGCCTTGTAAACTGATACGGATGAAGTAGTAAAAATGAGGTGATTTTACTGAGCGGTGGGGAGGGGAGCATGGCGTGTCATGCGGTCCCACGTGTCATGATGTACCAAGGCAATGCGCGTGTCCCTCTTGAGGTAGAACAATGGCAGAAGCAATACTATGTGGTTTTCTTGAAGGAGATGATGGCGAAGTGAAGTGTGAAATAATGGTTGCTTCGTCCGTCTGGGAAGGTGTGGCATTGTGATTTGACGTCTCATTGCTCATTACTACTCTTTTTGGCGAACGACTGTAGGTGCGTCCCCTGTTCTGTTCTGCACTGTTATTTGGTGCATGACACGTCGAGCCGGTTGCTATATATCCCACATGTCGGCGAGAGGAAGTATAGAATTCATGAATGCGAGCGTCGACGAGGGTGTACAAGACATGGCTTGGTTTTTTCTGCTACGCACGATCCATCGATACAAACCCGGACTAAAAAAGGCGAGGGCGGGTCTTTTCCACGCCACAGTGTGGGAGTTTGGCATAGTCTGCTCGAGGCAACAAGGCAGGAAGGGAAACAAGCAAATAAAGGTTGAGTGACTTAGTTTTGGGAAAATCTGATTTTACGGAGTACGTACCCACTATGGAGGTAGTACTACTTACTACTCCCTCCTTTCCGGTTTATAGGGCTCATCTAAAAAAATTTGTTTTTCCGTTTTATAAATCTCAATTCTACTAGTACTAGTAGTACCATCACATGTTTGGATTTTGAGGTGCGTTAAATCACCCGATGCAAGCAGTGTTAAGAGAAAACTCACCAATGCATGTAGAAGTTCATGGAAATTTAGTGGTCATGCATGCATTCGTTCTAATTAATGCCTCGGTAAACATAACTTCTTGAGAAAAATGAACGTACTAATTACTTGTGCAAACTACGAAATTAATTCCACCACTCACCATCTACCTTGGTTGGAAAGATTTTGAAATTGAGCCATAAACTAGAAAGAAGGGAGTAGTAACATAGCCTAGGGTAGGTTGTCGCACCACGCACTCCAAGGAAATTGTTGTAGTAGTAGTACTCCTATATACCATTGTACTACTCCTACTACTAAAAGACATATATTTCAAACAATATGATAATCTCTCTAACCAAGGTAGGGACGAGGAATAAAGAGAGGGAGTAGTAAAATTTTCTCCTCGTCCTGCGAGCCACCGCGCGCGTGGGCGAGGGAGCGGGCGTAAGGCATACTAGTAAGCAAGCTTCACCTCGTCCTGCGAGCCACCGCGCCCGTGGGCAGGGTAGACGGCGTACTAAGCAAGCTTCTCCTCATTCTGCGAGTTCATGGGACACATCAAAAGTACGTAATACGTATAGAGCATCTCGAGTGTATAGAGCCTTGCCTCTAAGGTAGACCCCACATGGTTTGCCTCTTTTTTAACATAACGCATCAAGTCGCAATTTGTTTGTCCACCCCTGGTAGACGATCCTCCATCAAGTGGACAACCAGTACACGTGTCAAATTACCACATGGGCTGCCTTTTCGTAAATGAGCTCCACCGTGTACCCGCGCGGGTGTGGTTAGGAAAGAGACGGGAGTACGTGCGCCATGCGTGCACCTCTTCTCTTCGTGCACGTCCCCCACATAATGCGCCATCTATCCCCATGCCTCCGCCCAGTCCGACCACCAGTCACCACCACGCCCCACTCCTCCTCACCTTATCTCTCATCTTTCTCGAGATATCATTTTTTCGATGAAATTCTTGAGATACCATTTTTCTGATAAAATTCTCGAGATATCATTAGTTTTTACATATGGGATTACTCCTGCATGGGTCAATCACAACATGTGTTTTGTAAAAAAATACATCTTGATGTTCCGTGCAATGCACGGGCATCTTGCTAGTTCATGAAAACAACACATCGCAAAATTTCATGGCGAACGAGGGATTTGAATCTGTTGGGAGGGGCTGTTTGGATCTTGCCCGGAGTAGCCAAAATATTGGCGACCTTTTTGTCCACCGGTGCCTTTGCCACCGATGAATGAGGAATGGCTCGGGTGCTCATGCATCCTCCAACAAGACACGTTGAGACGAGCTCACACGAAGCTGTGCTTTTTTGTCCCACCATGCCGCCCGAGCCGGCCGCAGACGACCGACGACCCGCAAATTACGCCATCCAACCATAGCCGCACATTACGGCTGACAATTCAACCAACTGCATTTAAATTCATGGAAACACGGCGATATTTCATATAAACAATGGCGGAATTCATATAAAATACCGGATTTTCATACAAATATGACGGATTTCATTACATTCAAATCAACTAATCGGTGATATTTCTGGACAACACATGTATATAATACCTGGCCTAAATGGTCGCCGCCGATCCATTTGTGTTCCTCATGTCCGTAGCATGATCACGAGACTGTCAGGAACCCCGGAGGTAAATGCTTAAGCGCAAAGGATGGCTCGCTTCCCCACTCCCAACTGATATCGTTGGTTGATGCCCAAGATGATGGTGGAAGGGGGCTTCTCCACTTCCATGGAGCCCATGCGGGGCCGACGAAGGTCCTCGCAACAAAAGGATCCAGCAAGACACCTGCTTTGTACGCCAGTGTCGCCTCCGCGGTGGCCTTCATGGGACCCAAGAGGCGGCGGCCTCTCGTGTTCTAGTTCTCCTCAATGATGGCGGCGGACGCGGAGGCGCTGGCCACCGACTCGTCGCTCTCCGCGCACCCGGATTCTGTCTCTGCTTGCATGGCACGGCTGCCGGCATGGGCGTCTCGGCCACAGAAACAGGAGACAAGGTCGCAGACACGGGAGGCGCGGTACGAGGCGACGGCGTGGACGGCAGCGACGACGCCCGTGTGCCGCTCCTCATCGAGCTGGCCTGGAGCGGGAGTTGCTGAACCGCGCGCCAGCTTGGGGCGGCAACTGGCTCCGTCGGGCAAGGGGAGGGAGGTGAATCAGCGAGCTGCATAGCTCGTCTCCGGCGGGCTCGGCGGGCCACCCAGCCGGCTTGGATGCGGGATAACTACTCTTCGTATGCTATTGTAAGAGTGGACAAAATGGTGAAGGAGGGGATAGGGGAGCGGCGGAGGTGTGTGATTCTTGGCCATCATTTGGCCTCGTTTAAATAGGAGATTAAATAGATGGCGGACGGGAGGAGCTCGTCCGGCGTTGCATTTAATGCCGGCCCGGTCATGAATGGACGTGTGCCCAGAGTGGGTTTCTCAGCTTCCACACGGGTTTCATGGAGGCATTTGAATGTGGCAAGGAGGTGTGTTCAGCCGGGCGTGCAGCGAGTGATGCCTCGACTACGACGTGCGATACCACGCCGTTCTTCCAGCGACATGTGGGCTCTTTGGGTACATGGCCTGCATGTCGGCTGACTAACGCAGGCAGCGCATGGCGGAGGAACTTTTGGTGGGCCAGGGCAGTCAGAAGCGGGCATTTCATAAACCAATGATTGTTCATTGAGTGTGACATCATCTATTTCATGTAGATAAGCCTACTATATAATGTAAGAGAATTTTAAAATTTCCATATATACGTTGATAGCACGCTCGATACATTGTGATTCATAAAGACCGCTGCAAACATCAATGTTCTACTTATCATAGATAAGATTGATTAATACCCATAACAATCCATGTCCTTAACAAAGGGTGCATGCACGTATAGGTTGAGCATGTGTCTTGCATCGTGTGTTGTGTGCATGCAGGCGTGCGAGTGTTGCGTGCGTGCATGTGTACATTTCAGTGTTGCATGCATGTGTGCGTACGTGCGTGTGTTTGTCAGTGCATGTGTACGTGTCAGTGTTGCACGCCTGCATGCGTGCGTGTGTTCGTTATGTGTACATGTCAGTGTTGCACGCCTGCATGCATGCGTGTGTTCGTGTGAGTGTTGCGTGCGTGCATGTGTACGTGCGGGGTGAGGCTACACATCAGTCGACTGACTTTTTCATCTCTGGTTAGTAGATTATCTAGCCGCTGGATCTGAAATCGAGGGCATGTAGTTTATCTTCAACCTCCACCCTCCGAGCCGCCAGCCACCACCGGCCAAAGCGCCGCCCCGCCGCCCATGGGCCGGCCAGCGCCGCCACGCCGCGCCCGCCCAAACCACTCCCCACCGCCGGTCCGCCGCCTGCCATCCTCTAGCACTTCCCCGCCGAGCTTTTTCTCCAGATCCCCACACCGCCCACTCACCGCGCCCCCCCCCACCGGCGACTGCCAACCAGAGATCTCATGACTTCGAATCCCCACCGACCACTAATTTATTACCATTTCTGTCCTTCATATACGTGCTGGCGGGTGGGTCCTATGGTAATGTGTGCTGCTGAATGTGGACCGTTTGACTGGTCAATTGATCGTGTCATCAACAAATTACTATGTTGTATGGTGAGCTAGTGACCGTATGATCACCCTAAAATGTATTTTATTAACACAGTACATACTCAAACTACCATTTATTTCTTTCATATACACGCTGACAGGTGGGCCCTGATTCACGCACCCGATGGTGCAACACTAGTTGCGCCCACGTGGAACGCTTTGACTGGTCAATTGATTGTGTCATCAACAAAATACGGAGTTCTACGGGTGAGCCGGTGACCGTATAATCCACGACATGTATTTTTTAACACGGCATGCATGCAAGCGCTCATATATACGCAGCAAGCACTCACCGCTATAAGCGCACACACGCAGACCCTACCCCTATGATCACCTTTGGGAGAGTGAGCCAAGATATGATCTTCAGATTTTCTGAAGTCACCATAGGTGCCTAGTAGTCGAGTGGAACGTCTCCTCCCACTGAACGCACGTCGCCGGAAAATACTGAAATTAACCTGGGATAAATGCGAGCACCAGGACTTTAACCCTGGTGGGCTCAGGAAACCACTGTCCTCCTAACCATCCAACCATAGGTTGGTTAGCACCACAGAATGTATGTGGTAACCGTGATGAGCTTATCCTGAAGTCCAGTGACCATATCGTGCTTTCGCTTCAAATACAATGACTGTAAGTGTCGTCAACAAAATACGGAGCACGCATCAAATACAATGTCCGTCAGTGTCATCAACAAAATATGGAGACGTATCACGAGCTAGATACTGTATGATCACCACGAGAATGTATATGGAGACCGTAATGAGCATATTCTGAAGTCCAGTGACCGTATAGTGCTTTCGCTTGAAATACAGTGACCGTCATGCGTGAATATGTCATTGGCATGCATACTTTTAGACGGTCGGGAGATAGTTTGTGTGCGTATGTGGAAATGGTGTAGAAGGAGGGGGTGTCCGGTGGAGACAAGGAGAGATATGCCCTTCGTTTCTCTTTCCCGTGACTAATATTTTAGGAGAAAATATAAACATTCACAATGCAGAACAAATATTTTTGGATGCACCATGCAATTAACTTTCATGTATAACATTGTACTATTGTATATGCTTATTTTCTTAGTGGCCGATTGCGTGTGTGGCGTGGTGGGCACATCATTTCTAGTTGGGGTGGGCACATCATTTCTAGTTGTGGTGGGTCAACATGAGGACTCATGGGTCGGTTCCATCCTGCCCCACATAGGTTGGACCGAGACGCATTATACGAAGACCGATGTGGAGGACTCGGCGTACAACAGAAAGCTACCAGAGTCGTGGAGGACTCTATCCCAACTGGTGATAAGCCGACTATATATGATTTGTAACCCTAGGCCCCGAGTATGTTATAGAAGCCTGGGGGCTAGTTCGTCGATAGTATACACACACGCACAATGCCTGGTATTCACGTGTACTTTGTACACACCCCTATCACTAATATACGCATTACAGAGTAGGCTTTTTCCTCAACTGCAAGGGTATGTACTTGGGTAATTCTTTGCCTCGCATTACCATCCAGCCTAACAGTCAGGGATATCCTACCGGATGATCTGATGGAATCATATCTGCCAACTACTAAGAGAGAGGTGTGACTGTGGGGGGGGGGGGCAATGTGTGCGAGAGAGGCCTAAAGATAATGTGCGTGCGGGAGACACGCAGGCACATACATGTGCATATAGAGGGCTAGTAGAGACCGTGCGTGCGTATATATGCATGTGGGAGAAATAGTGTTTTCCAACTGAGATTAGTGAAAAGAATGGTACATAGTAGTCAGAGAGAGAGAGAGAGAGAGAGTGAGACACCCCGACACCCCGGGAGAGATTGTGAGCATGTGTGAAAGAGAAATGCCGATGTATATAAAGTGTGCACTTATGCGTTAGATAGAGAGATATATAGCGTGTTTGTGAGAACGGGCCGAGGCATAGTGCATCTACGTGTAAAAGGCGGTTCTACGCATGATAAATTAAAATATAAATGGTATTATTATTTTTGGATGAGATCATGAATTTTGCAATTTGCGTATGAACGAAAATCGGTCTATCAGACACCCATACTCTATTGAATTCTAGCATGTGCATGTGTTTATTTCATATTATCAATCCATAGAGTGAGAGCGGTTCGAAATACAGGCAATGCATTGCTTTTGCAATTCATATATAAACATTAATTAGTGCACTCCATGTTGTTAGTGTGAACCACTTTACACATTTTTCACTTACATGGATACATTCCAAATTGCTAGCTACGAAATAGAATACATGTTGAATTCAACATAAAGGGGGTTTCGAAGATTCGAATTCATAGAAAGTGCATTCATCTATTTGAACCCAAGATAATGGCATTTGTAAATCATATCTAAAAGGAGGCATCGATCTTTGTTGTGCGTTTGAACATGCTATATATTCATAAGCATGTCTAACTATTTTTTTGCAACCAAGGAGATTATATCTGGAACCATGCATGAACTGAGGTAAGTTGCATATTTTTTAATATATACACGTGAACAATGTATATTCAAATGTACTCCCTCGATTCCAAAATAATCGTAGTTTTAGGATTTTCAAGAGTAAAGATTTGTGAAGTTTGACAAATCCTGAAAGTTCAATTCAAGAGAACCAAAAAAGTTAATGCTTCTGCTCCCAAATATTGAACGGCGCCAAATAAGCCTCCGTCACCCAAAACCGCTAGAGACTAATGTTTGGTGGTAGGAAATTACTGTCCTGACTCTGGCCCGTGTAGCCTATCGGCCCGATGTCCAAAGGTCTAAACCGGGGTAGGTTTGTAACTTCACCAAGATGCCAGTCTCAACCGCCTCCGAGAAGCATTCATACGCTGTGGGTGCCTAAACACCCATGCGCTCGGACGAAATCTATCCCGCCTACCATTTGGGACACCTGAGATTACTGTCCTACCCCCAACCCGCAATATGTCCGAAATTTTAGATGGGGGCAAAGTTTGTAACTTTCCCCAAATTTCAAACAAGCGCGTCCCAAACCGAAACATTGTTCCCCCTTAGTTCCCCTCCCTCTGTTTCCCAATTCATACTCCGTGGGCGCCAAAACGCCCTCTCCACCAGCCGCGAAACCCCGGCCTCCTTCGTCCTCCACCGCATCGCGCCCAATCCGCTGCCGCCCTCCTCCATCACGCCGGATCTGGTACCCCGACGTCGTCGACCAACGCAACCGCAACCGCAACGCCCTCAAGGACTTAGCAGCTGAAGCCGAGGCAGAGCTGCCTCCATGACGCCGACGTCGTCGTGCGTCATACCAGAACCACTTCGACCACGCCGCCCTGCGCCTCACCGCTGCCGCTCCACTGTCGCAACCGTCCACCGCACCGGAGTTGTTCCCGCTACGCCATCGTTCGCCGCCTCGGATCTGGTTCCCCGCTGCCGACAGACGGCCACCGCACCACACTCAACAACTTGGCCATGGGTTCGTCCAAGGCTCCACCGTCCTCCACAACTTCTCGTTTCCAGCGAACCACAAGAAGATCGTTGGAAAAACAGAAGGAGGACACAAGATCGCCAGCGAAAAGAGGTACTCCTCTTCCCTTATTCATGCAAATCTTACGTCTGCTCACACCGTATTCATCCCACGAAAGAAACTAGTTGAGCGCTTCTTCGCATCTTCTTCGTGATACTAAATGCACAAGGTTTCCTCCCATTTACTATTTCACCTTTGCTAGAGGTCAGTAGCCCGCCTGGATTTCAATTCAGGGTCAGTCGAATCACAATTAAAAGAAGCAGCACCCGCTTAGGTGCACGGAGTACCTAGTCCGTCTGTTCGCCGGGGAAGCGGCGCATTGGTATCTACCATAGGGGTGTGGGCGCAGGAGCTGCTTGCGCCTGATCTGGAGGTCAGTGGGGCTTGAAGGGATGGCCGGGGGCGGTGCCAAGCACGGTGGTGCAAAGGAGGTCGAGGGAGGTGGAGGCAGGGACAGGCCGGTGGTCGCCGGGCGTTCAAGGAAGATCGTATCTTGATCGATCGGAGGTAGATGAAGGCGATCTTCCCGTTCTTTGTAGATCGAACGGTGCAGAAAAAATGGACTGACCTATTTTCTTTCAGTCGACTGTTATTTTCATAGGACCACACCTTGTGGTGTGCTAGAGGAGCATCTGCATTTCCTAGCCATCCCTGTGCTCATGTTTCAAAATCCTAGAATCTAGTAATTTCGTGTGCCATGCATGTCGTAGAGCTATCATATGTCCCCCTTCATTTATTTCTCACCGACCTGCTATCTGCTACCTTTACACTGTACTACTTGTGCACACACTTCACCCATACTCACACTATTGTTTTTTTATGCATGGGTATTTCACACTCTGACGCAGTGTTGATGAATACAAAAAATAAAAGACAGAAATCGCTGAGGGAGTCCTGGATTAGGGGGTCCTCGGACAGCCGGACTATATACTTTAGCCGGACTGTTGGACTATGAAGACACAAGATTGAAGACTTCGTCCCGTGTCCGGATGGGACTCTCCTTGGCGTGGAAGGCAAGCTTGGCAATACGGATATGTAGATCTCCTCCCTTGTAACCGACTCTGTGTAACCCTAGGCCCCTCCGGTGTCTATATAAACCGGAGGGTTTAGTCCGTAGGACAACAACAATCATACCATAGGCTAGCTTCTAGGGTTTAGCCTCTACGATCTCGTGGTAGATCAACTCTTGTAATACTCATATCATCAAGATCAATCAAGCAGGAAGTAGGGTATAACCTCCATCGAGAGGGCCGAACACAGGTAAACATCGTATCCCCCGCCTCCTGTTACCATCCGCCTTAGACGCACAGTTCGGGACGCCCTACCCGAGATCCGCCGGTTTTGACACCGACATTGGTGCTTTCATTGAGAGTTCCACTGTGTCGTCACCATAAGGCTTGATGGCTCCTTCGATCATCGGTAACGATGCGATCCAGGGTGAGGTTTTCCTCCCAGGACGGATCTTCGTATTCGGCGGCTTCGTACTGCGGGCCAACTCGCTTGGCCATCTGGAGCAGATCGAGAGCTACGCCCCTGGCCATCAGGTCAGGTTTGGAAACTTAAACTATATTGCCGACATCCGCGGAGACTTGATCTTCGATGGATTCGAGCCCATGTCAGGTGCGCTGCACAGTCTCGACGAGCATGATTTAGCTCTGTTGTCGGACAGTGCTCGGGTCACACTTGTGACTACTCAAGCCCTCAAACTGGAGCAGATTGCGTCATCTGAGGACGGGTGGATGGACCCCGCCTCAGAGGCCACGCACTCAGCGGCGATAGAGCCGAATGCTGACGTCACTTCCTATGAGACCCGTGTTGCCGGACATTTGGATTCGTCCCCGGCCACGGGCTCCGAGCCGCCTGCGTCCGTGCCTATCGAATCCGATTGGGCACCGATCATGGAGTTTACCTCCGCGGATATCTTTCAGCACTCGCCCTTTGGCGACGTGCTAAACTCGTTGAGGTCTCTCTCCCTGTCAGGAGACCCTTGGCCGAACTATGTCCGGCTAGAATGGGATGCGGACGACGAAGAAATTCGCTCCCCACCCACCACCCACTTAGTAGCCACTGTCGACGATTTAACCGACATGCTCGACTTCGGCTCCGAAGACATCGAAGGTATGGACGACGATGCAGGAGATGAACAAGAAACACTGCCCACAGGGCGCTGGACTGCCACCTCATCATATGACATATACATGGTGGACACCCCAAAAGAAGGCAACGGTGATAAGACAATGGAGGATAATCCCTCCAAGAAGCAATCCAAGCACCAACGTCAGCGGCGCCGCTCTAAGTCCCGTCATAGCAAAAGCAGCGATACCGGCACAAGAGACAATAACGCTCTGGATAGTGCCGAAGACGACGACAATCCCCTCCAGCCAGACCTCGAGCGGGAGGATGAACAAGCTAGCCCTCCGGAACAGGCAGCAGACGGAGAATCGGAGGATGACAATTACATGCCTCTCTCCGAAGACGAGGTGAGCCTCGGCGACAAAGAATTTCCCGTGCCTGAGGATCCCTTCGAACAGGAGCACTTCAAGCGCCGGCTTATAGCCACAGCAAACAGCCTGAAGAAAAAGCAACAACAACTTCGAGATGATCAAGATCTGCTAGCGGATAGATGGACTGAAGTCCTGGCGCCCGAGGAATACGAACTCGAACCGCCAACCAAGAGTTACCCAAAGCGCAGGTTGCTACCCCAACTCGGGGAGGAAGCATTAAAACCTACGTTACCAGCGTATGATGCGGCTGATCGGCCACCTCGTGGCCGAGATAGAGCGGCATATTAGCCCGAAGTCCAGCCCACACCCTGTCGCCAGACAAACAAAAACACCAAGGCCCGGGGCAACACGTGGGACCTTCGAGACGTATTGGAAAACAAAGCAGGACATACAAGATCGATCTATGGATCACGGGGTTGCGCCAACGCTGCGATTTACGATCGCCACGCCGGATACGCTTAAAGCAAATCCGCCGAGCCGAACACGCAGCACAAGACTCGTATGAACTGCGTCAGTGACATAGCCCGCATGCAGGCGCCAAGACACCCCCTATGCTTCATGGATGAAGTAATGGATCATGAATTCCCGGAAGGATTCAAACCTCGTGAACATTGAGTCATACGATGGCACAACAGACCCATGTATGGATCGAGGATTTCCTCCTCCACATCCACATGGCCCGCGGTGACGATCTACATGCCATCAAGTACCTCCCACTAAAACTCAAAGGACCAGCTCGGCATTGGCTGAATAGCTTTCCAGCAAACTCCATTGGCAGTTGGGAGAATTTGGAAGATGCATTCCTTGACAACTCGGCCAAGAGAAGCCAAAGTCCATGGCAGCCCTCACGACACTCATGACCCGATTTTGCGCGGGCGAGGACAGCTGGCTCGCAGCAACAACACATCAAGGAATCCTGGCACTTCAGATGCCAAAGATACTAACGGCAGACCACGTCGCAACAAACACAAGCGCCGCAACAACAGCGATAACGCTGAAGACACGGCAGTCAATGCCGGATTCAGTGGCTCTAAATCCGGTCAGCGGAAAAAGCCGTTCAAAAGAAGCAATCCGGGACTGTCCAGTTTGGACCGTATACTCGATCGCTCGTGTCAAATTCACGGCACCCCCGATAAGCCAGCCAATCACACCAATAGAGAATGCTGGGTGTTCAAGCAGGCTGGCAAGTTGAATGTCGAAAACAAGGACAAGGGGCTGCATAGCGACGAGGAGGAGGAGCCTCGACCGCCGAACACAGGAGGACGGAAGAGGTTCCCGCCACAAGTGAAAACGGTGAACATGATATACGCAACCCATATTCCCAAGAGGGAACGGAAGCGTGCACTAAGGGACGCCTATGCGATGGAGCCAGTCGCCCCAAAGTTCAACCCATGGTCCTCTTGTCCGATCACCTTTGATCGCAGGGACCACCCCACTAGTATCCGTCATGGCGGATCTGCCGCGTGGTCCTTGACCCCATCATTGACGGATTTCACCTCACTCGAGTCCTTATGGACGATGGCGGCCTGAACCTGCTCTATCAGATACAAGGCGCCAAAATGGGCATAGACCCTCGAGGATCAAACCCACAAAAACCACCTTTAAAGGGGTAATCCCTGTGTAGAGGCTCATTGCGGGCTCAATCACACCGAAGTGGTATTCGGGTCCGGACAACTTTCGAAGCGAGGAGTTAATCTTCGATATCGTCCCCTTTCGCAGCGGCTATCACGCACTGCTCGGACGAACCGCATTTGCTAGATTCAATGCGGTGCCACATTATGCATACCTCAAACTAAAAATGCCAGGACCACGCAGGGTTATAACAGTTAATGGAAACACAGAGCGCTCGCTCCACACGGCGGAGCACACTGCGGCTCTTGCAGCAGAAGCGCAAAACAGCCTTATTAGGCAAGCCGACAATTCGGCTAAAAAGACCCCGGACACCTTCAAGCGAGTCCGGAGTACCACGCAGGCGGATCGGCAGCCACGTTTTGAGCTCGACTACCAATTCAGCCTCCGTCCTAGTCCCAGTCGAGTGGCGAAATCTGTACCACGCGTACATAACTACACACTCAAGATACCATGGGCATAGGCGGAGGCACCACTACGGCACGTCCCACAATGCGGCTCAACCGCCCCAGGGGTTGTATACCTTTATCATTTTTCTCTCTTTCAGGACCTTACTCTCTGGAAGCCCTTTCCGGCAGTCTAATTGTTGGACTCATTGCAATAAGGAAATACCAAGGAAGCAAGACGGTCTGACGTACAAGGGAATCCTCAGGTGGTCTCTGATAACGATCGATATACCTGTTTTACATACCCATACGCAGCTTGCCCTTGGATAAGACATGTCAAATAGTCCTATTTTTTGCTTATTGCACTACCTGTATCCGTATGCTTCGGCGTACTATTTAATAACAATGCATAGTGTTACCCTATTATTGCATTACCCTTTCCTTTTTTCTTGTCTGCTTATTTATGACAAATTGCACCCGTACATTCTGGTACGACTAGTACGCCAGGGGCTTCAGTATGCCCCATAATACGGCGTGAGAAGTCCGAACACTTTCGACAGTGCGGCACCCCGAACTTATAGCATTATATGCATCAGCTCCGAATGATGTCTTGGGTCAATAGTTGGGTTTTCCCGGCTCCCATGTTTTGGTACCTTACGTTTCACAAATCAGCTAAGGTAGCACTGGGAGAACTACTGCGATTGTGTCCCGGTTCTTGCGGACGAGCACCTCACTAGAGAAAGCCGAAAACCGACTGTCATGATGCGGCAAGAGCTGGTCGCTGTTCAAGAGGTCTCAAGTCCTTCAAGACTTTTTCCGCTTCGGGCGAGGAGTCGGCCTTGCCCGACTTAGGCGTATATAGCGCCCCAAATTCGGCCTTCCGAATACTAGGGGCTTCGCCAAAATTTAAAATGGTAGACTTCTATGGCTAAGTGAGAGTGATAAAGCTTTATAGTCCGATTTCCTGGTTCGTTGTGCTGAACACCTCCTTCGCAGGACCCAAAATTGCGATAAAGAGTGCTCAGATTATCCTGAACACCTCAGTACTAGTTACATGGGGGCAGAAGCCGATGACTGGCCAACTCTCAGATTTTATAAACGGCCGCACAGAAGGTAATATTTTAAATTAACAAGCGTTGCATAGGAGGCTGTTATTATTTGATCCTCTATTCGGCCTTTCTTCGCGAACGCCAAACAGAGTATTAGGGGCTACTGTCTATGAGGTAACATTCTCTTATAATCTGGTTACTCACCTCAAAGCCTGTTAGGAGGTCATAAAGCTACTTCGGTCCGCTCTTGGCGGATCGAACCTTTGACCACATCGCACTCATAATAGTGCGGTGCTCTTCGTCAATGGAAGCGTCGCGAAGCAGTTCTAGCAAGTTGTCCGATGCCTCTGGATGGACAGAGGCCATCGGCACAGACGGCTTGCCCCCCTTAGCGAGGGGCTGCCTGACAGAATCCGGAACCACTGGAGGTTCCGACGCCGTATTCGGCTTGGGGCTAGACTTGCTGCCCGGCGTCGAGGCCTGTGGAGTCTTGCCCTCAGCGCCCAGCGCCGAATGTCGCTTGAGGCGCCCTAACTGTCTCCCCTTGGTTCAGTCCCCTTCGAGACAACACCTCGGCGTCATCCATAGGGCGGGGGGAGGAGGCGGTCGGGAGTGAATCGCTGTTCATATCCGACGGGTCCAAAGAACCATCCGACAAAGATACGTCGATATGGGCTCGGGATGGACTGCATAATCATGTTCGGTGTGATGAGAAGCAGTGCAATAAAACATATCAAGAATTATTACGGTATCCGGATACTCACGACTTGGCCAGGGGCTTGTCCCTGGGTAACCACTCCTCATCGCTGAAAACGGCCGTCGTGGAGCAGTCCGGGAGGAGGGTCCTTCCCTTCTTGGACCCTTCGGCCTCTCCGGATGGGGCGGCCTTCCTTTTCTTGTCTCTCGGCCGGGGAGAACTTTCTCTTCTTCCTCCTCGCTTTTGTGGGAGGAGTGCGCTTTATGTTTTCGGACGACGAGTCCGATATAATTCTTGCGCCGGAGACCCTTCCGGTCCCCGTGGCCTTCTTCTTGGTTTTCTTCGCCGCACCTCGTAAGGCGCCGGAACCAGCATCTCCGTTAGGAGAGCATCTGCTGGATCTTCGGGAAGGGGGGCTGGACAATCGATCTGCTCCGTTGTCGCTACCCAGTCCTGTTAAATGGCGTGGAGGCTTAGATCCCGCGCATGGTTATACTGGGGAAAAGAACATCTTATGAGATATAAAAGACTTACCGGATTGGCAGGACGCTTTGCGCAGAGTCCGCGATCTTCGGTAAGGGGAGGAGGTACCTCGGCTCCCTTGAACAGCACCTTCCAGACGTCCTTGTGCATCGTTTCGAAGAGGTCCCGCAGCATCTGGTGCTCGGCCGGGTCGAACTCCCACAAATTGAATGCCCGTCTTTGACACGGGAGGATCCGGCAGAAGATCATGACTTGGACCACGTTGACGAGCTTGATTTCTTACTCATCATGTTTTTGACGCAGGTCTGGAGTCCGGTCAGCTCTACCGAGGAACCCTGGGATAGGCCCTTCTCTTTCTAGTAGGTGATCCGCATGGGGATTCCAGATCGAAATTCAGTGGCCGCCACCCAGTTGGTGTCGCGCGGCTCGATGATGTAGAACCACCCTGATTGCCACCCCTTTACGGTCTCCACATAGGAGCCTTCGAGCTAGGTGATGTTGGGCATTTTGCCCACCATGGCGCCTCCGCACTCCGCTTGCTGGCCGACCACCACCTTCGGCTTAACGTTGAAGGTCTTCAGCCACAGGCCGAAGTGGGGCTTGATGCGGAGGAAGGCCTCGCACACGACGATGAACGCCGAGATGTTGAGGATGAAATTGGGGGCCAAATCGTGAAAGTCCAGCCCGTAGTAGAACATGAGCCCGCGGACAAACGGGTGGAGAGGAAATCCCAATCCACGGACGAAGTGGGTAAGAAAAACTACCCTCTCATGGGGCTCTGGAGTAGGGACGATCTGCCCAGCATCTGGCAGCCGGTGTGCGATATCCGCGGCCTGATATCCGGCTCCCCGTAGCTTTGTGATGTCCTCCTCCATAACGGAGGAGACCATCCACTTGCCTCCCGCTTCGGACATGCCTGGGGTGGTTTGAGGAGAAAATCCGAACTTGGGTGTTGGAGCTTGACTACGCAAGAATTGATGAGCAAGGAGGAAGAGGGCGTGGGTGAAAAAGATGAATCCTTGTCCCTTTATAAGGGCGGAAGAAACTATGCGCCTCTCCACCTGCCTGGTAAACTCGCTTATTCCCCAAACGCCGTGATTGATGGCGCGGTTGGGTTACCCACACCTGTATTGATGAGAATCCCGTAATAAGGGGGACACGATCTCTGCTCCGACAAGACGTGCCAAGAAAACCACCTCGCAATATGTGAAGTGGCAGGTTGAGAAAAACGGTTCGAATAATGACTGGGCCGTGGTGTGATGTCATGCTGCAGAAGTTGTCAGTAGATTAGATTTGTGGAAATATTGTTCTCTCTACGGTGGTATGTGGAATTTGTTTTCCAGAGCCGGACACTATCCTTGTGTTCAAAATCTTCTATGGAATATTCGTAGGAGGAACCCGCCTTGCAATGCCGAAGACAATTTGTGCGCCGGACTCATCGTCATTGAAGCCCGGTTCAGGGCTACCGAGGAGTCCCTGGATTAGGGGTCCTCGGACAGCCGGACTATATACTTTAGCCGACTGTTGGACTATGAAGATACAAGATTGAAGACTTCGTCCGTGTCCGGATGGGACTCTCCTTGGCGTGGAAGGCAAGCTTGGCAATACGGATTTGTAGATCTCCTCCCTTGTAACTGACTGTGTGTAACCCTAGCCACCTCCGGTGTCTATATAAACCGGAGGGTTTAGTCCGTAGGACAACAACAATCATACCATAGGCTAGCTTCTAGGGTTTAGCCTCTACGATCTCGTGGTAGATCAACTCTTGTAATACTCATATCATCAAGATCAATCAAGCAGGAGTTGGGTATTACCTCCACGAGAGGGCCCGAACACTGTAAACATCGTGTCCCCGCCTCATGTTACCATCCGCCTTAGACGACAGCCCGACCCCTACCCGAGATCCGCCGGTTTTGACAATCGGCATACGCTTCCAAAGTAATTCAAAGATAAGCACTAAGTGTTTCAAAGGTTTAAAGGGTGCAAGGTTTCGGCAGATGGAGACAGATATCGTAGCTCTCCGATTGATGATCTCAATTTCCACACACAACCATCCCAGGTGCTTGCTTTAACTTCGCGCTGTCAAATGTGGTTGCATGTTGCATATGTTGTCTAGCTTGTATTGCTTCCAATTTGGTTAAATTGCATCTGCTTACTTTACACATTATACCTTTGATAATGACATGCCTTCCTGTTTTTGATACATACTACATATGTCTATTAACCACGTTCGTACATCAAACTAATGCTCTTTTGTATCCCTCATCAATCACTTATGATGAGGCAGTCACACCAGTGGGTTACTATGAGACGCGCTACTTGTTTAAAGAGTGCAGTGTCATCCTCCACACATGATTTTCTCAAGAAACAGCAAGGCTAAATGAATATAGTCAACGTAGCTCTATAGTTGATGACCGCAATTCCCCCACACCACCATCGTAGGTGCTTGCTCTTACTTGGTAGTGTGATATGTGGTTGCATGTTGCATATGGTGTCTACCTTGTAATGCTTCTAATTAGGGTAAATTGCATCTTCTTAGTTAACACATTATACATGTGAATATGACATGCCTTCCTATTTTTGGTACATACTACGTCTTTCTATTAACCATGTTCTTACATCAAACTACTTTTCTTGTGTATCCCTCATCAATCACTTCTGACGACACACCTTCAAGTTGACAAAGGTAATATTGGTTGCATCTTGCATATCATTTCAAACATGTATTGCCTCTAATTTGTTGAAGTGCCACTTATAATGAGACACATCTAACTTGGTAGAGTGATTTTGGTTGGATCTTTCATATGGTGTCTAGATTGCATTGATTCCAATTTGTTGAAATGCCTTCGCTTAGCTGTTTTCATACATATTCCATCCTCAATGTGGTTGCCATACATAAAAGTTGTGTTCACAAGATCATGCCTCAACGAATTTGGAAGAGCGAATTTCATTCCTTTTTCTTGTGTGTTTACTTGACAAGGCAAAATCTAAAAGGACGAAGGCATGGAATGATGGTGGTCCTCTAGAGCAACCGAAACAGATGATCTCTGCAGATTCTCCTGCTACGCCTACTGCAATGCAAGTTCCAAATCTCATCTCCCCTACTCCACAACTCCAGGTGCTTGCTCTAACATGGCAGTGTGATATCTGGTTGCATGTGGCATATGGTGCCTAGCTTGTATTGCTCCTAATTTGTTAAATTGCCTCTCCTTAGCTTACACATTATACATGTGAATATGACACGCCTTCCTATTTTTGGTACATACTACATCTGCCTATCACACCATGTTCTTACATCAAACTACTGTTCTTGTGTATCCTGCGTCTATCGCTTATGATGAGACAGTCACGCCCGTGGGTTAGTATGAGACGCGCTACTCTTATAAAGAGTGCATATTCATCCTCTCCACATGATTCTCAAGAAACGGCAAGCCTAAATGAAGATATTGAACGTAGCTCTATACTTGAAGAACGCACTTCCCCTACACCACCATCGCAGGTGCTTGCTCTAACTTCGCAGTGTGATATGTGGTTGCATGTTGCATACGGTGTCTAGCTTGTAATGCTTCTAATTAGGGTAAATTGCATATGCTTAGTTTACACATTATACCTGTGAATATGACATGCCTTCCTATTTTTGGTACACACTACATCTATGTGTTAACCATGTTCTTACATGAAACTACCTCCCTTCTATATCCTGCATCAATCACTTACGATGAGAAACCTTTATTCGTTACATATTGCATATTATTTCTAGCCTGTTGCTATGTATTGCTTCTAATTTGGTCAAATATATTTGTTAGGCCACCCTTTTAATTTGGCAGAGTGATATTGGTTTCATCTTACATATGGTTTCTAGCTTGCATTGCTTCTAACTAGTTCAAACACCTTGTGCTTAGTTTACACTTTATACATCATACATGTCAATATGTCATGTCGTCCTGTTTTCCATACATATTCCATCCTCCTATCATGCGGCTGCCTTACATGAAAGTAGTGTTCGTCAATATCATGCATCAATGAGTTATGAAGAGCAAATTTTATTCCTTTTTCTTGTGGGTTTGACTTGACAAGGCAAAATCAAAAAGGAGGAAGGAAAAGAGTAAGGAAGGCGATGATGGTGGTCCTCTGCAGCAACGTAAACATAGCATCTGTACGGATTCTCCTTGTACTGCTAGTGCATTACAAGTTCCAAGTCTTCGCTCCCTACTCCACCATCCAAGGTGCTTGCTCTAACTTGGCAGTGTGATATCTGGTTGCATGTTGCATATGGTGTCTAGATTGTATTGGTCCTAATTAGTGTAAATCGATTCCGCTTAGCTTACACATGATACGTGTGAATATGACACGCTTTCCTGTTTTTGGTACATACTATATCTGTCTATCACACCATGTTCTTACATGAAACTGCTCTTCTTGTGTATCCTGCATCAGTCACTTATGATGGGACACCTTTAAGTTGGCAGTATGATATTGGTTTGCGTCTTGAATATGATTTCTAGCATGTAGTGCTTCTAGTCTAATGAACGCCACCTATGACGAGACAGTTTTAACTTGGCAGAGTGATATTGATTGCACCTTCCATATGGTGTCTAGCTTGCAGTGCTTCTAATTTGTTGAAATTCCTTCTGCTTAGTTACCACATCATAGGTGTGAATATGTCAAGCCGTCCAGTTTTTCATACATATTCCATTCTCGTATCATGACTTTGCCTTTCATCAGATTAGTCATCATCGGTATCATGCATGAATGAGTTCTGAAGAGCGAATTTTATTCCTTTTTCTTGTCGGTTTGACCTCACAATGCAAAATCAATAAAGCGGAAGGAAATTTGTAAGGCATTGGATGATGGTGGTCCTTCCGAGCAACTAAAATAGAGGGTCTCTACAGATTCTACTCCGCCATCCTCCCAACAAGATTCGCAAGACAACGCAAGGCTAGACAGTCAACGTAGTTGTGTAGATGATGAGCACATCTCCCCTACTCCACCATCACGGGTGCTTGCTCTAACTTGGCACTATTATATGTGGTTGCATGTTGTGTATGATGTCTAGCTTGTATTGCTTCTAACTTTCTTGAATTGCATCTGCTTACTTTACATATAATGCCTGTGAATATGACATGTGTTCCTGTTTCTAGAACATACTATATCTGATCACACCATGTTCTTACATCAGACTACTGTTCTTGCATATCCCACATCAGTCACTTATTATAAGGCACCTTTAAGTCGCCACTGTGATATTGGTTGTGTCTTGCATAAGATTTCTAGCATGTACTGCTTCTAATTTGTTGAAACGCCAGACAGTTTGAACTTGGTAGAGTGATATTGGTTGCACCTTTCATATGGTGTCTAGCTTGTAGTGCTTCTAATTTGTTGAAGTGCCTTTTGCTTAGTTACCACATCGTAGGTGTGAATATGTCACGTCGTCCTATTTTTCATACATATTCCATCCTCGTATCATGTGTTTGCTTTTCATCCGAGTAGTGTTCGTCAGTATCATGCATGAATGAGTTCTGAAGAGCGAATTTTATTCATTTTTCTTATCGGTTTGACTTCACAATGCAAAATCAATACGGCTGAAGGAAATTAGTCCAGCAGTGGATGATGGTGGTCCTTCGGAGCAACTCAAACAGAGGGTCTCTGCAGATTCTACCCCGCCATCCTCCCAACAAGATTCGCAAGACAACACAAGGATGGATAGTCAACGTAGTTGTGTAGATGATGAGCACATCTCCCCTACTCCACCATCACAGGTGCTTGCTCTAACTTGGCACTATTATATGTGGTTGCATGTTGTGTATGATGTCTAGCTTGTATTGCTTCTAACTTTGTTGAATTGCATCTGCCACTTTACACATAATGCATGTGAATATGACACATGTTCCTGTTTCTAGAACATACGTGTAGATGATGAGCACATCTCCCCTACTCCACCATCACAGGTGATTGCTCTAACTTGGAACTATTATATGTGGTTGCGTGTTCCGTATGATGTCTAGTTTGTATTGCTTCTGATTTTTTTGAATTGCATCTGCGTAGCTTACAACTTATACCTGCAATTATCACTTACCCATAAGACACATTTAACTTGAGAGTGTGATGTAGGTTGCATCTTGCATTGTCTTCTAGCTTGTACTGCTTCTAGTTTCTTGAAATGGCACTTACGACGAGACACTTTTTACCTGATAGAGTGATATTGGTTGCATGTTCATATGGTGCCTGGCTTTCATTTCTTCTAATTTTTTTGAAATGCCTTCTGCTTACTATTTTTAATACATATTCCATCCTCCTATCGTACATCTGAATATGCAATGATGTCTTTTTTGTATATATTCCATCCTCCTATCCTGCACTTGCCTTACATCAAAGTAGTGTTCGTCCGTATCATGCATCAACCAGTTATGCAGAGCTAATTTTATTCATCTTCTTTTGGTTTTGATTTCATAAGGCAAGATCAGAAAATAGGAAGGAAAAGAGTAAGTTAGGGGATGTTGGTAGTCCTCTGGACCGACGCAAACAGAGACTCTCTAGATTTGCCACTGCTACTACTAATGAAGTTGAAGTCCCAAGTCTACATGATTAGTTCATCTCCCGTACTCTACCATTGCAGGTGCTTGCTCTAAGTTGACAATGTGATAATTGGTTTCATGTTGCATATGTTGTCTAGCCTGTATTTCTTCTATTTTGATTAAATTGCACCTGCTGAGTTTATACGTTATACATGTGCATATGACATGCCTTTCTGTGTCTAGAATACACTGCATCTATTAATCATACCATGTTCTTACATTAAACTACTGTAGTTGTGTATCCCGCATCAGTCACTCATGATTGGACGCTTTTAACATGGCAGTTTGATAGTGGTTGCATCTTGCATCGATTTCTATGTTGTACTGCTTCTAATTTTTTGAAATGTCGCTTATGACAAGACACTTTTAACTTGGTAGAGTGATATTGGTTGCATCTTTCATATGGTGTCTAGCTTGCATTACTTTTATTTTCTTGAAAATCCTTCTGCTTAGTTTACACATGTAGGTGTGAATATGTCACACCGTCCCGTTTTTCTTACATATTCCATGCTCATACAGTTGTCTTACGTCAAAGTATTGCTTGTCTGTATCATGCATCAATGAGTTCTGAAGAGCGATTTTATTCTTTTGTGTTGTGGGTATGGCTTGACATGGCAAATTCAAAAAAGAGCAAGGAAAAGAATATAGTAGGAAATGGTGTTACTCATTGGGCGAAACGGAAAAGGATCTGCCCTCGAGATTCTGCTGGTACTTATAGTGCAGTAGAAGGTCCAAGTCCACCGGCTAAATCTACAAACACAGTATCACCTGCTCCACCAGCCGCGATCCGCTTCAACTGCATTCAAAGATCTCAACGAAGTTACTCGTTTGTTTGCTCGAAATCGCCATTTCCCAAGTTGCCTTCACACCTAACACTACTTCAAGCATCACGACACAACAGGACTTGGCAAGATCAGATGAACCTCATGAGCATCAACACCAAGACGGTACCTGACCGAGTCAAGTTGCAGTTGCATGCTCCTTTATATGTACTCTCACAGTTTGATGTGCACTACCATATTCTTTGTTGAACTAGCACCACGTCGCAAGCGGAAACAGACATCAGGGATAATGCTTGACAGATTAACAAAATCTAAAGGAGGAAGAATGCAGATCCATTTTGAAGCAGGTTTAAAAAGGCCATGTGATGCTACAGAGTCAGCCAAGTTAGTATCAAAGGCAGCCGTTGTCATTAGGTGGCATGCATGTATTCTCCCAACATGGATCCAGTATAAGAATGAGAAAGACAATACCTAGTTTAACACCTTCCTTGACCATTTATCCGTAAGTAATGTTATTCATCACAATTTGTAATATTGTCTTGCTATGTGCCATACTTTCTAGCTTCCTCCTAATAAGACTCACATTCTTTTTTAACAGATGAGGTTCAAGTTGGATCCGAAAGATGACGCAACTAACGAGCATGCACTCATGCTTTTCAGTCTGCTCTGCGACAGTATCGGTACCACCTTAGAAAATCACACTTTGAAGGCAAGGCTAACAATGAAATCGCCCAAACCTCTCTAGCGGAATATATTACAGATGAAGACTGGATAGCCCTTGTTAAACACTGGTCTGATCCAAAGTATCAGGTAGGGTATATGTATTTGATCAGACCACATATTGAACTTGTATTTATGTATGTGCCTTACAAGTGTATATTCTTCTAGGCTAACTGTTTGAAGAACAAGACCAACCGTTCTAAAGTGAAATTCCAACAGACAACATGATCTCATAGCTATATTGCACACTGCGAGGCTCTTGTAAATAGCTGCTAGTTCCTTCTTTTTTCTATGCCATATTATTCTATATTGACTTGTTCCAAATACAGAGGAAAACCCGTGCGGACCAAAAAGAACCTGAACTGAATGCAGTGCAAATCTTCAAGGATTGCCACACCAGCAAGATGAAGGGCATGAGCACACCAGTTTAAACCGCTGTTGTAAGTCCTTACTCCTCCTGCCTTTGAACTGATTGATACTATGATGTGTTCATTTTACTTCTTGGTTTGCAGCCAATGTCAGTTACTCTGTTCACTTTTATACACAGTTGTCTTAGCGTATCATTTCACCTTACATGGTTTAAAAGAGATGAAGGATATTCTTTTGGTCTTGATCTGTAATCTAGTTGTGATGTTCACGTGTGCACGCAATGATACAATAGCATGTTTGTTTTATATCTTTTTGCCCATGATATGAATGATGTCATACTATGTTCATCCTACTTTAAACCATGTCTCTTTATCCTTAGATGTCAACGAATGTGAGGAAATAGACAATACAAAGAGGCATGCTACATGGGCATATGTTCCGAAAGTGAGTTTATTATGTAGTTGGCACTACAATACATGCTAATGTATTATAGTAGTTCACCAAAATAAGTTATGTATAAATGTGAAACCTACTTTGTTTGTTTTTTGTCTCATTAGTAACTTATCTGGTACACTAATCTACAAGTTCAAACTTTTAGCAAGCTATGGAACAAATGATTGAACAGCCACAACCACCTTAAGGTGACGAGGCTACCACAGGCACAATGTCACCTCTTGCTGCAGTGCATCATTATCTCTCCACTAATAGTGCAAAAAGCACCTTCCTGCATAATTCTAGGTTGGTTGTTGATACGTCACCAATGTATCTATAATTTTTTATTGCTCCATGCTATATTATCTACTGTTTTGGACTATATTGGGCTTTATTTTCCACTTTTATATTACTTTTGGGACTAACCTATTAACCGGAGGCCCAAATTTAATTGCTGTTTTTTTTGCCTATTTCAGTGTTTCAAGAAATGTAATATCAAACGGAGTCCAAACGGAATGAAACCTTCGGGAACGTGATTTTCTCATCAGATATGATCCAGGAGACTTGGACCCTCCGTCAAGAAAGCCACGAGGCGGTCACGAGGGTGGAGGGTGCCCCCCCTAGGGCGCGCCCTCTACCTCGTGGGCCCCTCGAAGCTCCACCGACATACTCCTTCCTCCTATATATACCTACGTACCCCCAAACGATCAGATAAGGAGCCAAAAACCTAATTCCACTGCCGCAACTTTCTGTACCCATGAGATCCCATCTTGGGGCCTGTTCTGGAGCTCCGCCGAAAGGGGAATCGATCACGGAGGGCTTCTACATCATCACCATAGCCTCTCCGATAAAGTGTGAGTAGTTTACCTCAGACCTTCGGGTCCATAGTTAGTAGCTAGATGGCTTCTTCTCTCTTTTTGGATCTCAATACAATGTTCTCCCCCTCTCTCGTGGAGATCTATTCGATGTAATCTTCTTTTTGCGGTGTGTTTGTTGAGACCAATGAATTGTGGGTTTATGATCAAGATTATCTACGAACAATATTTGAATCTTCTCTGAATTATTTTATGTATGATTGGTTATCTTTGCAAGTCTCTTCGAATTATCAGTTTGGTTTGGCCTACTAGATTGGTTTTTCTTGCAATGGGAGAAGTGCTTAGCTTTGGGTTCAATCTTATGTGTCCTTTCCAAAGGATGAGGGGCAGCAAGGCACGTATTGTATTGTTGCCATCAAGGATAACAAGATGGGGTTTTTATCATATTGCATGAATTTATTCCTCTACATCATGTCATCTTGCTTAAGGCGTTACTCTGTTTTCTTGAACTTAATACTCTAGATGCATGATGGATAGCGGTCGATGAGTGGAGTAATAGTAGTAGATGCAGGCAGGAGTCGGTCTACTTGTCTCGGACGTGATGCCTATATACATGATCATGCCTAGACATTCTCATAACTATGCTCAATTCTCACAATTGCTCAACAAGAATTTGTTCACCCACCGTAGAAATACTTATGCTCTTGAGAGAAGCCACTAGTGAAACCTATGGCCCCCGGGTCTATTCTCATCATATCAATATCCAATCACTTTATATTTGCTTTGCTTTTTACCTTTGCCTTTTATTTTACCTTGCATCTTTATACCGAAAATACCGAAAATATTATCTATCATCTCTATCAGATCTCACTCTTGTAAGTGACCGTGAAGGGATTGACAACCCCTAATCGCGTTAGTTGCGTTGAGCTATCGTTTTGTGTAGGTACGAGGGACTCGCGCGTGGCCTCCTACTGGATTGATACCTTGGTTCTCAAAAACTGAGGGAAATACTTGCGCTACTTTGCTGCATCAACCTCTCCTCTTCGGGGAAATCCTGCTGCAGTGCTCAAGAGGTAGCAAGAAGAATTTCTTGTGCCGTTGCCGGGGAGCCTACGCAAAAGTCAACATACCAAGTACCCATCACAATCCCTGTCTCTCGCACTACATTATTTGCCATTTGCCTCTCGTTTTCCTCTCCCCCACTTCACCCTTGCCGTTTTATTCACCCTCTCTTTTCCGTTTGCCTTTTTCTCGCTTGCTTTTTGTTTGCTCGTGTGTTGGATTGCTTGCTTGTCACGATGGCTCAAGATAATACCAAATTGTGTGACTATACCAATACCAACAATAATGATTTCCTTAGCACTCCGATTGCTCCTCTTGCCAATACTGAATCTTGTGAAATCAATACTGCTTTGTTGAATCTTGTTATGAAAGATCAATTCGCCGGCCTTCCTAGTGAAGATGTCGCTACTCATCTAAATAGCTTCGTTGATTTATGTGATATGCAAAAGAAGAAATATGTCGATAATGATATTGTTAAACTGAAGCTATTTCCTTTTTCGCTTAGAGATCGTGCTAAAGCTTGGTTTTCGTCTTTGCCTAAAAATAGTATTGACTCTTGGAACAAGTGCAAAGATGCTTTTATCTCTAAGTATTTTCCTCCCGCTAAGATCATCTCTCTTAGGAACGATATCATGAATTTTAAGCAACTTGATCATGAAAATGTTCCACAAGCTTGGGAGAGAATGAAATTAATGATACAAAATTTCCCTACTCATGGTTTGAATTTGTGGATGATTATACAAAAAAAATTTGCCTGATTGAATTTTGCTTCTAGAAATCTTTTAGATTCGGCTGCGGGAGGCACTTTTATGGAAATCACTTTAGGAGATGCTACTAAACTCCTAGATAATATTATGGTTAATTATTCTCAATGGCACACTGAAAGATCTACTAATAAAAAGGTGCATGCTATAGAAGAAATCAATGTTTTGAGTAGAAAGATGGATGAACTTATGAAATTATTTGCTACTAAGAGTGTTTCTTCCGATCCTAATGATATGCCTTTGTCTACTTTGATTGAGAATAATAATGAATCTATGGATGTGAATTTTGTTGGTAGGAATAATTTTGGTAACAACGCGTATAGAGGGAATTTTAATCCTAGGCCTTATCCTAGTAATCCTTCTAATAATTATGGAAATTCCTACAACAACTCTTATGGAAATTTTAATAAGATGCCCTCTGAATTTGAGACTATTGTTAAAGATTTTATGAATTTGCAAAAGAATTTTAATGCTTCGCTTGAAAAGAAATTACTTAAAGTTGATGAATTGGCTAGGAACGTTGATAAAATTTATCTTGATGTTGATTCTTTAAAACTTAGATCTACTCCTCCTAAGCATGATATCAATGAGTCTCTCAAAGCCATGAGAATTTCTATTGATGAGTGCAAGGAAAGAAACGCTAGGATGCGTGTTACGAAAGATGCCTTTATTAAAGCGTGTTCTTCCAATTCCTATGAAAATCAAGATGAAGATCTAAAAGTTATTTATGTGTCCCCTATTAAATCTTTGTTTTGCAATATGAATCTTGATGAAACTGAATATGATCCACCCTTACCTAGAAGGCGTTCCAAAAATTCGGAGTATTTAGATCTTGATGATGAAAGTGATAAAAGTGGTAAAAAGAATAAAACCTTAGATGTTGCTAAACCCACTTTATTGGATTTCAAGGAATTTAATTATGAAAGTTTCTCTTTAATTGATTGTATTTCCTTGTCGCAATCCGTGCTAAATTCTCCTCATGCTTATAGTCAAAATAAAGCGTTTACTAAACATATCGTTGATGCCTTGATGCAATCTTATGAAGAAAAACTTGAGTTGGAAGTTTCTATCCCTAGAAAACTTTATGATGAGTGGGAACCAACTATTAAAATTAAGATTAAGGATCATGAATTTTATGCTTTATGTGATTTGGGTGCTAGTGTCTCCATTATTCCCAAAACTTTGTGTGATTTGCTAGATTTCCGCGATTTTGATGATTGCTCTCTAAACTTGCATCTTATGGATTCCACTATTAAGAAACCTATGGGAAGAATTAATGATGTTCTTATTGTTGCAAATAGGAATTATGTGCCCAGAGATTTTATCGTTCTTGATATAGATTGCAATCCTTCTTGTCCTATTATTCTTGGTAGACCTTTCCTTAGAACGATTGGTGCAATTATTGATATGAAGGAAGGGAATATTAGATTCCAGTTTCCATTAAAGAAAGGCATGGAACACTTCCCTAGAAAGAAAATAAAATTACCATATGAATCTATCATGAGAGCCACGTATGGATTGCCTACCAAAGATGGCAATACCTAGATCTATCCTTACTTTTATGCCTAGCTAGGAGCGTTAAACGATAGCGCTTGTTGGGAGGCAACCCAATTTTATTTTAGTTTTTTTTTATTTTTGTTTCTGTTTAGGAATAAATAATCCATCTACCTTCTGTTTAGATGTGGTTTTATCTTTTAATTAGTGTTTGTGCCAAGTTAAACCTATAGGATCTTCTTGGATGATAGTTATTTGATCTTGCTGTAATTTCCAGAAACTTTCGGTTCACGAAAACAATTACTAAAACTCACCAGAACGTGATAAAATAGTGATTCCAATTTCTGCTGATCAATAAACAAATTTCCTAGGTCGTCCTATTTTTTCTGATTTTTTGGAGTTCGAGAAGTTTGCGTTAGTTGCAGATTACTACAGACTGTTCTGTTTTTGACAGATTCTGTTTTTCGTGTGTTGTTTGCTTATTTTGATGAATCTATGGCTAATAAAATAGTTTATAATCCATAGAGAAGTTGGAATACAGTAGGTTTAACACCAATATAAATAAAGAATGAGTTCATTACAGTACCTTGAAGTAGTCTTTTGTTTTCTTTCGCTAACGGAGCTCACGAGATTTCTGTTGAGTTTTGTGTTGTGAAGTTTTCAAGTTTTGGGTAAATTCTTTTGATGGATTATGGAACAAGGAGTGGCAAGAGCCTAAGATTGGGGATGCCCATGGCACCCCCAAGATAATCCAAGGACACCAAAAAGTCAAAGCTTGGGGATGCCCCGGAAGGCATCCCCTCTATCGTCTACTTCCATCGGTAATTTTACTTGGAGCTATATTTTTATTCACCACATGATATGTGTTTTGCTTGGAGTGTCTTGTATGAGTTGTGTCTTTGCTTTTTAGTTTACCACAATCATCCTTGCTGTACACACCTTTTGAGAGAGCCATACATGAATTGGAATTTGTTAGAATACTCTAAGTGCTTCACTTATATCTTTTGAGCTTTATAGTTTTGCTCTATGTGCTTCACTTATATCTTTTGAGCTTTATAGTTTTGCTCTAGTGCTTCACTTATATCTTTTAGAGCACGGTGGTGGATTTGTTTTAAAGAAACTATTGATCTCTCATGCTTCACTTAGATTATTTTGAGAGTCTTAATAGCATGGTAATTTGCTTAATAATAACAATATGCTTGGTATTCAAGATTTGTAAAACTTTCTTTTGAGTGCGCTGAATGCTAAGAAAAGTTTGATGCTTCATAATTGTTTTGAGATATGGAGGTGATAATATCAAAGTCATGCTAGTAGAGTAATTGTGAATTTAAGAAGTGCTTTTGTTGAAGTTGGCAAGTCCCGTAGCATGCACGTATGGTAAACGTTATGTAACAAATTTGAAACATGAGGTGTTATTTGATTGTCCTCCTTATGAGTGGCGGTCGGGGACGAGCGATGGTCTTTTCCTACCAATCTATCCCCCTAGGAGCATGCACGTAATGCTTTGGTTTTTGATGACTTGTAGATTTTTGCAATAAGTATATGAGTTCTTTATGACTAATGTTGAGTCCATGGATTATATGCACTCTCACTCTTCCATCATTGCTAGCCTCTTCGGTACCGTGCATTGTCCTTTCTCACATTGAGGGTTGGTGCAAACTTCGCCGGTGCATTCAAACCCCGTGATATGATACGCTCTTTCACACATAAACCTCCTTATATCTTCCTCAAAACAGCCACCATACCTACCTATTATGGCATTTCCATAGCCATTCCGAGATATATTGCCATGCAACTTTCCTCCATACAGTTCATCATGACACATTCATCATTGTCATATTGCTTAGCATGATCATGTAGTTGACATAGTATTTGTGGCAAAGCCACCGTTCATAATTCTTTCATACATGTCACTCTTGATTCATTGCATATCCCTAAGACACCGTCGGAGGCATTCATATAGAGTCATACTTTGTTCTAGTATCGAGTTGTAATCATTGAGTTGTCAATAAATAGAAGTGTGATGATCATCATTCTCTAGAGCATTGTCCCAAGTGAGGAAAAAAAAGAGAAAGGCCATAAAAAAGAGTAGGCCCAAAAAAAGAAAAAGAAAAGAAAAAATGAGAGAAAAAGAGAGAAGGGACAATGTTACTATCCTTTGCCATACTTGTGCTTCAAAGTAGCACCATAATCATCATGATAGAGAGTCTCTTGTTTTGTCATTTTCATATACTAGTGGGAACTTTTCATTATAGAACTTGGCTTGTATATTCCAACGATGGGCCTCCTCAAGTGCCCTAGGTCTTCGTGAGCAAGCAAGTTGGATGCACACCCACTTAGTTTCTTTTGTTGAGCTTTCATACATTTATAGCTCTAGTGCATCCGTTGCATGGCAATCCCTACTCCTTGCATTAACATCGATCGATGGGCATCTCCACAGCTTTGTCTTCTCCACATAACCCCATCATCATATTCTATTCCACCCATAGTGCTATATCCATGGCTCACGCTCATGCATTGCGTGAAGGTTTATGAGTTTGAGATTATTAAAGTATGAAACAATTGCTTGGCTTGTCAATGGGGTTGTGCATGATGAGAGCATTCTTGTGTGACGAAAATGGAGCATGACTAAACTATATGATTTTGTAGGGACAAACTTTCTTTGGCCATGTTACTTTGAGAAGACATAATTGCTTTGTTAATATGCTTGAATTATTATTATTATTATGTCAATATGAACTTTTGTCTTGAATCTTTCGGATCTGAACATTCATACCACAATTGAGAAGATTTACATTGAAATTATGCCAAGTAGCACTCCGCATCAAAAATTCTTTTTATCATTTACCTACTCGAGGACGAGCAAGAATTAAGCTTGGGGATGCCCGATACGTCTCCAACGTATCTATAATTTTTATTGCTCCATGCTATATTATCTACTGTTTTGGACTATATTGGGCTTTATTTTCCACTTTTATATTACTTTTGGGACTAACCTATTAACCGGAGGCCCAAATTTCGTAATTGTCATTTTTGCCTATTTCAAAGGTTCAAGAAACATAATATCAAACGGAGTCCAAACGGAATGAAACCTTCGAAAACGTGATTTTCTCACCGAACGTGATCCAGGAGACTTGGACCCTCCGTCAAGAAAGCCACGAGGCGGTCACGAGGGTGGAGGGCGCCCCCCCTAGGGCGCGCCCCCTGCCTCGTGCGCTCCTCGAAGCTCCACCGACGTACTCCTTCCTCCTATATATACCTCACGCACTTCAAACGATCGACATGAGCCAAAACCTAATTCCACCGCAACTTTCTCAGATCCACGAGATCCCATCTTGGGGCCTGTTCCGAGTTCACGGAAGGGGAATCGATCATGGAGGGCTTCTACATCATCACCATAGCCTCTCCGATGAAGTGTGAGTAGTTTACTCCTGCACCTTCGGGTCCATAGTTAGTAGCTAGATGGCTTCTTCTCTTTTTGGATCTCAATACATGTTCTCCCCTCTCTCGTGGAGATCTATTCGATGTAATCTTCTTTTTGCGGTGTGTTTGTTGAGACCGATGAATTGTGGGTTTATGATCAAGATTATCTACGAACAATATTTGAATCTTCTCTGAATTCTTTTATGTATGATTGGTTATCTTTGCAAGTCTCTTCGAATTATCAGTTTGGTTTGGCCTACTAGATTGGTTTTTCTTACAATGGGAGAAGTGCTTAGCTTTGGGTTCAATCTTGCGGTGTCCTTTCCCAGTGACAGTAGGGGCAGCAAGGCGTGTATTGTATTGTTTCCATCGAGGATAAGAAGATGGGGTATTTATCATATTGCATGAATTTATTCCTCTACATCATGTCATCTTGCTTAAGGTGTTACTCTGTTTTCTTGAACTTAATACTCTAGATGCATGCTGGATAGCGGTCGATGAGTGGAGTAATAGTAGTAGATGCAGTGTGAGTTGGTCTACTTGTCTCCGACGTGATGCCTATATACATGATCATGCCTAGATATTCTCGTAACTATGCTCAATTCTGTCAATTGCTCAACAGTAATTTGTTCACCCACCGTAGAAATACTTATGCTCTTGAGAGAAGCCACTAGTGAAACCTATGGCCCCCGGGTCTATTCTCATCATATCAATCTCCAATCACTTTATATTTGCTTTGCTTTTTACCTTTGAATTTTATTTTACCTTGCATCTTTATACCAAAAATACCAAAAATATTATCTATCATCTCTATCAGATCTCACTCGTAGTTTAATCGTGAAGGGATTGACAACCCCTAATAGCGTTGGTTGCCTTGAGCTATCGCTTTGTGTAGGTACGAGGGACTCGCTGCGTGGCCTCCTACGGATTGATACCTTGGTTCTCAAAACCGAGGGAAATACTTACGCTACTTTGCTGCATCATCCTCTCCTCTTCGGGAAATCCAACGCAGTGCTCAAGAGGTAGCAGTTGTCAAGGTAACCTCGTCCAAATCGCCTACTGAACAAAATCTTCCAGCTAGACAGAGTGATATATCTGTGCTCCAGACATAAGTCCAATCCCTAATGGACGTTGTTTCTGAAACAAGAATAGTCGTTGAAAAATGTCGTGAAGATATGAATGGTTTTGAAACCAGACTATCAGACATTTGCTTCGTTGTTCAAGAGCAATGGCGGAAAAAAGGGGAAGATCGTGCTGCTCCATCAGATTCTACAGCCTAAAACATTAGCACTCGGGTCAAATGATATGTGCTTCTATACATCTGATGGTGCTTTTATCAGCAAGGACTGTAAACTTTATGCCAACATGCCTTTTGTTGTATGGTTGGAATTTATTTTGTTGTGATACAGCCTTTATGATGCTGCCAAAGGCTACAGTAATTACGACGCTATTCTTGTATAGTGTAGGTTTATCTTAGTAATGTATTCGGCCGAAAGCTTCGTAGGAGCCCAACATGCCAACATTCGTCGGGCCCATTCCAATTGGGCTAAAGACGATTATGGGCTGAAATTTGCATGTAGCCCACTAAAAATATCTGGGCCTAAATCAGCATAAGCTTTCAATTTTTTCTAGTAGGCCTGTGTTGTCACGCCCAATATGCGACTCTATCCTAAAGGAACTCGAAGGTCCTACCAAGGATAGAAGCGCATATTGGAGACGATATCATTACATCATACCATTACATAATAGTTGGGGATACATACAAAGGCACACAATGCCATAATAGTTGAGGATATCATTACATCGTACCATCGTATCAGATTGCTAAATAACATGTGGGGATTCTACGGAATTGTTGTTTGTTGTTTCCGGCCTCATTTAAACTTGCCTAGATAGGTAGTTTTGTCATGCTTCACCTCTTGCCATGCTTAACAACATTTAATATTGATGATTAGCATAAACGAGAGTGAACTGAATACTTGAATGTGGTGTTTCCTCAATATGCAACTCGTTGCATATTGAGCTCCACTTAATGTGTAGTATTGTTTGTTGCACTTTGCCTTGCCATGCCATGTTTCATTAAACCGGACATGCATCATACTTGGTTGTGCATCATGCCATGTTAATGCTTGGTTGTTTACCGTGTTGTTTGCTTCTTTCCGGTTGTGCTTCTTCTCGATAGTTCCTGTTTTGTTGCGATTGTGAGGATTTCTTCGGCTACGTGGGATTGTCTTCTTCATGGACTCGTTCTTCTTCCTAGCGGAATTTCAGGCAAGACGACCATCACCTTGTATCTCACTACTATCTTTGCTATGCTAGTTGTCTCGATGCTATCGCTATGTCGCGCTACCTACCACTTGTTTATCAAGCCTCCGAAATTGCCATGATAGCCTCTAACCTTTTCACCCTTCCTAGCAAACCGTTGTTTGGCTATGTTACCGCTTTGCTCAACCCCTCTTATAGCGTTGCTAGTTGCAGGTGCAGGTGCAAGTTGTTCCATGTTGGGACATGGATGTCATGGATATCATGGGATATCACAATATCTCTTATTTAATTAATGCATCTATATACTTGGTAAAGGGTGGAAGGCTCGGCCTTATGCCTGGTGTTTTGTTCCACTCTTGCCGCCCTAGTTTCCGTCATACCGGTGTTATGTTCCTTGATTTTGCGTCCCTAACACGGTGAGGGTTTATGGGCCCCTCTTGACAGTTTGCTTTGAATAAAACTCTTCCAGCAAGGCCCGACATTGGTTTTAACATTTGCCATAATAATACTTGAACTAAATAATTAATTGGCATAGGGCGTCATGAACCCGAGGATTCTTTCTACATAGCAAGGGGGGCAGTGATGATGGTGTTGGTCCCAAACGGGCAACCTGCGGGGCCACCACGGGGAAACCCGAGGATCTGGTTTTACTCGTAGCTTGACCCATCCGGACATGGCTTGAGACGAGATACGCGCGGCTACTATCAGGGTGTCGACACGCCGGGAGGCTTTGCTGGATTAGTTTTACCATTGTCGAAATGTCTTGTGCACCGGGATTCCGAGTCTGGCCAGAGGGTCCCGCGATGGAGGTTTGTCTCCGTGGATCATGAGCTTGTCATGGGCTAAGTTGGGACACCCTGTAGGGTTTAAACTTTCGAAAGTCGTGCCCGTGTTTATGTGGCAGATGGGAATTTGTTAATATCCGGTTGTAGTGAACTTGAAGTAAACTCAATTAAAATACACCAATCGCGTGCGTAACTGTGGCTGTCTCTTTTCGGGGAAGTTCGAGAGGAGAACACGGTGGGGTTATGTTTGAACGTAAGTAGTTCAGGATCACTTATTG
This sequence comes from Aegilops bicornis, assembly GCA_021605145.1. Classification (NCBI taxonomy): domain Eukaryota; kingdom Viridiplantae; phylum Streptophyta; class Magnoliopsida; order Poales; family Poaceae; genus Aegilops; species Aegilops bicornis. The sequence goes on from CM038669.1 coordinate 362,807,593, forward strand.
ATCATTACTAGTTGGTGACCGTTTTCGTAGTTTCTCATCTTACTCTTGTACTCATAAGTTAGCCACCATACAATGCTTAGTCATTGTTAAAACCTCACCACTTTACCCCTTCTATACCCATTAAGCTTTTCTAGTCTTGATACCCATGGTAATGGGATTGCTGAGTCCTCGTGGCTCACAGATTACTACAACAACCGTTGCAGGTACAGGTAATGCGATGTTCATGACGTGAGAGCGATGTTAACCTGTTTTGGAGTTCTTCTTCTTCTTCGTTGATCTTGGGTTAGGTTCCTGGTCGGCAGCCTGGGCTAGCAGGGTGGATGTCGTTTAAGTTTCTGTTTGTGTTTCATCCATAGTCGAATGTTGTTCTCATGTATGAAGTTTGATGTAAATTGCTACTTTTCTATCAATTGCCCAACAGTAATTTTTCTACCATGCCACTACCTTCTTTCTAGAGAGATCTCATTAGTGAACCTATAATTTGGTCTTTTATTTTCCTTTACTTTTTTCCATTTTACCTGTACGGTTATCTATTTGTTTTTAATCTTGTAACTGGCAAGACAAGGGGACTGGTAACCCCCTTGCCATGTTGGGTGCAAGCAATTTTTATCTGATTGTGTGCAGGTGCTGTTTACATTGTTAGCTTGGTGACTCCTACTGGTTCGATGACCCTTGGTTCTTAACTGAGGGGAATATTTCTACTACTATGCTACATCACCTTACCTCTTCGAGGAATCCAACAACTCCTACGGGAGTAGCACACCACAAGCAAGGAAGTTCCAGACTTTGACTCCCACCGCCTAGGAGCCCAAATCTCCAAGGGTAACAATTACTCAATGAAATCAACGTGGAATCCAAATTGGTTTGGTGGAAGTGTAGATCGGGTGATCCTCACTTTTCCCTCTAAGGATTACATTGTTTTGGCGGATGAAAGTGGAGTAGATCGGTATTTTGAAGTTACAAAAATGGAGTAAGAGAGAGAAAGAGCCCAACTCAATACAGTGGGGAAGGATATACCCCTTGGGGAATATGAAGTGGGCCTTTTATAGCGCACTTGAAAATCTGCCTGTTTGAGTGTCCTGACACCTCCTGGTACGTCCTCTTGGAGGGTCCGGAGGCTACCATTGGGTGGTCCCAGATTCAGGCCTACTCCGTGCATTGCGTCTAATTGAGACGACAACCATCTGATGTCAGTCGGAACCACATTCAAAGATGAGAACGGATTCTGGAGATGCTGAATTCCAGAGAAAACACTAGAGGTCTCGGATTTTGATGGAACCCCCAACACATACTCCAGTTAGGCAACAGAAGCCTCTACTGCCAGCTGGAGTTGGAGCCTGATTTAGGTAGTTCTCCCGGAAACTCCGGCAGCTACCACCAAAAAGTGCATAGTGATGTTTTGCAAGTGCACCAGGCTTAGTTGTAACCTTTTCAAAGTAAGAATGTACATCCCACATGGAGGACACAAAATGGCTATCAGGATGTGCTCAAGTTAGTTGCGGTCCAAAGCAAAAACGAAGGTTGAAATATTGCAAGGTGTTGTGACTAAAAACTAAGTGCACAAGAATAAGGTAAAAATAACAAGAAAGTAATGGAAGTGATGAAATAAACAATACGACTAAGGCGTCGTCATGGTATTTGGATTCACCACTAGTAGGTATGTTATGTAATCATGCGAATGCATAATTCTAGGTTTGGATAACTAATCCACCTCGTATGTTTGTAAGCGAGCAAACCCAAGCACAAATATGTGCATATACGCAGCAACCACGCATCACACGCCACCACCGTTCCTTCCGACATTCAGGTTACGACAACGGCGACTAATGGTCTCCCATGTGTGCGGCTAATGGTGGTCTCTATTATTCCTCTATCCAAGGTCAGCGGTGTCTCAAGGAGGGAGATAGCTTCTATCACCAGTGTACCTTCGCTCCCTACTTCACTCTGATAGTAATATCCTTCATGACCATAAAGGCAAATATTGTGCGGGCGACTAACACACAACATCAAGAAGAATATTAACGTAAATCATATATACCTAAGAGATTCATCCTCACTACCTTAGTTAACTCAACATGCAAGCATGCCACCTCACCATACAATTATGAACGGGACCCCACCTCAACATGCAATCATGCATGGAAAAAGTTCCACCACAACATTGAACCATGCATGGGGAAATGTTTTCATTCAATTATTCTTCCTTATTTCAATAAATATTATACAACTATACATGATCAAATATAATAAGTCATATCTATTTTAAATTTCGGTTCATATGTTATGAACCCAAATTTTCATCAACCAATTCCTGCAACAACGTGTGAAGTATCCTCTAGTATACAAAGAGAATTGTGTATCTTATCAGCTCATACACACATCAGGGTTCCTTCATATCATATAGAACTAGGAAGTTTACTTGGACAAGGAGATCAAGCATCGCCGTAGGAGTTGTTGGATTTTCTCGAAGAGGAAGGGTGATATAGCACAACAACAGAAAGTATTTCGCTCAGTTAAGAACCAAGGTTTAATTGAACCAGTAGGTCTCAACAAGCTAAAATGATAAGCAGCACATGCACAAATATAAAATAAAAGCTTGCACCCAACTTGGCAAGGGGGTTGTCAATCCGCTCATCTTGCTAGTTACAAGATTAAAAGCAAATAGTGGATGGATAATGATATAGTGGAACAGCAAAATAATGAAAGTAAATAAAAGAGCAATTGTGTAAATGCAAGTATAAATAGAGAATGGATCCAGGGGCCATAGGTTCACTAGTGGCATCTCTCTCGAAAGCAGGTAATGGCATGGTAGACAACTTATTGTTGGGCAACCGATATAAAAACATCATTCATGGCATAATCTTGTATAGGCATTACATTTGTGATAAGTAGACCGTTATCCAACTACATCTAATACTATTATTCCATCCCAAAACCACTATCCAACATGCATCTTAAGGTATTAAGTTTAATGGAAAATAGAGCAATGCAATAAGCAAGATGACATAATGTAGACAGGAAGAAAGCCTAGCAATAAGATTAAACCCCATCGTTTTACCTTACAGGCAACAATACAAATACGTGTCTTGTCCCTTTCTGTCACCGGGATATAAAACACAGTAAGATTGAACCTACTAATATGCGCCACTCCCTCTGAAGAATTACCCATCTATCTTGGCTAGAGAAGACAAATAACTCGGAAAGCATACATAGCTACTCAATTACATATCAAAGAAACTTCAAAAGATTCAAATATATTCAATGAACAATCTGATCACAAACCCACAATTCATCGGATCCCAACGAACACATCATAAGAATTACATTGGATTGATCTCGGAGGAGAACATGGTATTGAAGATCCGAGAGAGAGAGAGAGAGAGAGAGAGAGAGAGAAGCCATCTTGCTACTACTATGGACCCGTAGGTCCTAAGGAACTGCTCATACATCATCAAAGAGGCAGTAAGGTTGATGAAGAAGCTCCCTCCAATGGCTTTCCCCTTCAACAGAACTCCGGGACAGGGCTCCAGAAGGGATCGCTTCGGAACAGAGGCTTGCGGCGTGATAAAATTATTTCGTGTATCCCTCTGAAGGTTTCAAGAATTATGGAATTTATAAGCGAGGAAATTAGGTCAAGACGTGGCTTAGGGGGGGCACAAGTCTGGGTGGCACGGCCACCCCCTGGCCGCGCCACCTGCCCTTGTGGCTGGCTCGTGGCCCCTCTCGATGTTTCCCGAAGCTTCTAGGGTCCTTCTGGTCCAGAAAAAATCGTCAAAAATTGGCATCGTGTTTGGACCTTCCTAGATTGGATTTTCTGTGAAACAAAAAACAAGCGAAGAATAGGAACTAGCACTGGCCACTAAATTAATATGTTAGTCAAGAAAAATAATATTAAATGATGTAAAATGATAATATAAGTATATATAAGTGATAATATAGCAGCATGAAACAATCAAAAATTATATAATCATTTGAGACGTATCAGAGACAACAAGCATCATCAAAGTGGTCATGACAATAATAAATAAATGATTAATGTAACACTTGTAGGAATCCACGCCATGTCTTGGTATTATACAAAGAGATGAGTGGAGTGTTGGTGATGGCGATGATGATGATGATGATGATCGATGCGATGCCAGAGTCTCCTTGACCGAGTTGATGGCGTGGTGATGCCCTTCCAAAGGTGAGGTTTCTTGGTTCTAGAGCATGCTTATAATATCTATATTCATCTGCTGCGAGATAAACTTCTGGGTCTTTGACAAACTGATGGCTTTCCCCTTGTTGAACTAGGGGGCCATGTCCGTACAAGCACCGAGACCAATGTCCTGAGGTAAACTTGATAAACGACATTAGTCCTCACTAAGAACATATTATATCAACACCAAAATACTATTAGGGATACATGCACTTCGAGTTGTATGCAAAAACTCGCGTTTAAGAAGGATGTTGTAAAATGTGAACCTTGATAAAATATTACCAAAGGAAATTGGATAACCAAGCATTTAACTACCACTTTAGTTAATATTGTTATTCCTCATAAATTGTTCCAAAGGTATACTTTCTTTGCAAATGGTTTCTACGATATCTGTTTTTTTGTTCAGGGAGTTTCTACCATATCTTCAGGTCCAATCGTGAGTTCATATTTTCTCCAATTTTGCTTTTGTTAGACGATGATTAGGTTCCTAAGTCTCAAATTTTGGGTCATGCAGATATTGATGACCCTTCATGTATGGTTTTTTTTTCCTTCGCCGAATCTCCATGTACACAACTCCACAATTATGTGTTTGAAATTGAAAAGTGTGTGTTAATGCCTTAATGGCAATGGAAAGGGATTTTGACCCGATGAGCCATTGACGTAGGTGATGAGATTGGATTGGGATTATGAGGGCAGACATAGTAGGTGAGCCATTGACGTAAGAGTTGAACCAATAAAATATGCATGCCCCGTTGCAACTCACAGGCAATTAGCTAGTCCTGAGAAAAAGATACTCAGATGCTCAGAAAATACTTCTAGCACAAATACTCTACTACGAAACTGTTATTTATTTTGCTGAAACTGAAAATTAGCGCCACAGATAGCATGTTGATATGAGCAATATTCGCTCGGAAATGTGATTAACCAGGTCGCTTTAATATCAGAACTTCAGAAATGTAACTATCACATCTTCCAAAGATGACAATTTATACATTTAAGCCACTGCACTTGAAGATGAAGAAGGGCACAAGGATCAAATGATACAGCTGGGAGATACCAAAAGGGTGGCGAGAAAACAAAGTGCGGTTATTCCAGCAGTACTGCGTTGATATGCTTACACCTCCTCGATAAGAACCTTGGACTGCGGGTTGTTCTTTCTTCCTGCCTTCCTCAGTCCGCTTCCACTGTCCAGCTCCTCAAAAGCCGCTTTCTGCACCTCAACGATGCGAGCCAACGACGGCCAGGCCTCACTTGGCTGTTCATGAGCCCAGCATGTCATGAAGAACAGCTTCCTACCCGTGGCATGGAGCTTTTTGAAGCTCCGTGCCTTTTCCGTCTCGCCCACTTTGTCTTCCTTGAGGATGCTCTCACCAGCTTGGATGAGCCTGTGGAAGTCACACAATGCACAGACCACTGCATTGCCTCCTAAGGAGAGGATTGTGACGATATCATCCACAAGTCCAATAGCAAACCTGAAACCTCCGGTGTGCCTGTAAGCTGGGGAGCATGTCTCCTCTATGCATGTTGTGAGCGCTTCAGATACTGTCTCAGGCTTAGCGCCGTCCCCCATGACTTTCGACATAGACAAGGCAACAGTTGAAGCACCCAAAGGATCAGACTGCCAATCACCATTGTAGAGGCGAAGCGTGAAGCAGTAACTGTAGAGAATATCAACCAAGTGAACAGTGAGCAGAGGAGATGGCTCTGCCCTGGTTAGCTGTTTGAGTGATGGGAGAGGAGATTCTGGCCCTTCTGGTATTTCATGGATGATAGATTCTGACGCAGTCATTGGATCTGATAAAGTAGAATCATCTGTACTTATTTGTCTAATAAGCTGGCTCCCATCATGACTAAGAGAGATCGATTTAGCAGAAGGATTTTTCCACCATGGAGTCCATGGTTCAATCATCTTGCTGAGTTCACCAGAGGCCAGAGCTTGACGAAATCGCTTGATTTCATCATCAGAGAGGTCCTCAAGCTTGATTTCGTCACCTATTTAGTAGAAAGAACAAATAAGAACTCAACGCAGAACCTGACGGACAATGCGGAATCCTGCTGGTTCAACAATACATCCAATGTAGAACGGCAAAGGCTTAATAAAATACAAATGTGCAGGAAAAGGGAGGTGCTACAAAATGATTGTCTAATGCCATTAACATCTAAGCTACACTTAAACATCACATAGCAAAACTGCAACATGAACAAGTTTGTTAAAGAACCTATCATAGTGTTACAAGATGCTACTGATTTATCACAATTATAAAGGTCAGGAGTAAATGTAGCATACCAGAGATGGCTTTCTGAATAAGCTCCTCTGACAACATTGACTCTGCAGGGTAAAAAAATGTTCAGCATTACGAAAGTGAAATCACTGATGGCATAAAAAGAACAGATAAATTATCTACAAGATAGTTTAGTGTCTATCAATAATCACCCGAAGGACGCATACAATGATTTCACAAAAGGCAGTTCCAACTAACTGTGTCGAACTAAATTGTAAATTGTAATGTTCACCTTTTTGCCCAGTAACCTTAATTTCAACCATTTTTATGCAATTGCAGCCTGTAAGCAATACTTTCTACAACGGTAACTATTACAACTAGATATAAGCACCAAGAAGAAATCGTACCATATGTCAACTATCTTGTTTGTTACCTATCATCTAGTTTGCTACTTGTACACCTATAGACGAACAGAGAATAAAAAGAGCACAGCTGAGCATCTCAAAGCAATAAAACTGCAATTAGAATTCTTAACTGAAAACACAGGGATCCACTTTTATAGTGCCTTTTACAGTATAAGCCTCCATGCCAATTACTAACAGCTTTGAGAGGAAATGGTACGCAAACAGAAATCATACTTTTGCGGGACTGAAAAAACAGAAGATAATTCCTAAAACAATACTTCAAGAAAGCTCAATATGACTACAGAGATAATCTGACACATTGAAGCAATACTTGACAGCTATGAAAGCCTCAATAAGAAGGCATACACATCTGAAGTGCAGAAGACTGCAAACTGGAGCGCCTGTGCGTAAACCAAGGGACACACTATGTTCTATGGTTCCCAAGCATAGGTTCATATAACAAACAAAATCTTGTTAAACCAACATACCATCTTCACCATCGGACTCCATTTCTTCTTCCAAGTGGAACCGTCTGAGTATATCAAGCATCTTCCTTTTTGATTCATCTTCAGGCTGAATTTGCTTAAGCTCCTCCGTAACATTCTCACGCATAAATGACTCAGTGCATTGCACACTATGCCCCTATTAAACAAGAATGAAACGAAATATTACATTATATACGTAGCAATAAAACCCTTTGATGTAAAGCTAACTGCAAACACTGAAAATAGCCAAATACCGATCTTCCACGGTACCTACACGCCAGCATTGAAGAAGTCTTATCGACAGAAAAATTCCACAGCTTATCGACAGAAAAATCACGGTAATGAATACGGCATTCAGCAGTGAACACAACAACGCATTATAACCCCACAGAACCAGTCTTCCACAGTACCAACATGCACATATTTTTCCTCATACTAACTGGTGAATGTACTTATATAGATCCATCCCTGTTCAAACTAGCAAGCAGATGTGAACTATGGTACCTAATTGCATGTGACCCAAATCCCAGCCTCCTCCAAATTTCTACACCTTAACGTCAGTGGCGGAGCCTGCTCATTCAAGAGCCGGGGCAAGACATATGTGCAGCGTAAGTTGATAAGATTTTGCCCGAATTAACTCTTAACTGAACTTACTTTCTCTAATAGAGTATGAAGGAGATGCACTGTGGGAACCCGGCTCGCCGGGTGCTGGCTCCACCACTGCATACCGTCGAAATGTTAACAGATCCTAACTATGTTTCCATGGATCTCAAATAACCAATGACACAAAAACAGGGGAAGTGCATAGTTACTTCCGTCCATTCAATTGGTTTGCTCCTGTAATCTTATAAATACATGCACGTTACTAAAATCCAGCATGGCACCGTGTATTGTAGGTGTAGCATGACGCATTGTGACCTTTTTCAGGAATTCACATCAGACTGACGCAAAGAGGCAATTCCTAGATAAACACTCAAAAGCTAACTATGTCCCCGCATTTTCGTTTTAGCCTGTTTTGCAACGAAACAGCTGCATGCAGTATGAAAAGCAACAAGGAGGTTGTCAGATAAGTGTATACTCTGAATACCGTTTCCGCCAAAAGTTTACAGCTCCACTGCGGCAATACGACGAACACCGCGTGGGCATAACCGAATGAGAGAGCGTAAAACTCCCAGCGCTGTGCCACAAACTTTCAGGAAGTTACCTCGCACAGAGAGACAAGGGAGGGGGAGGAGGACACACCTTGTAGCACGTGAGCGAGCAGTAGCGGGAGTTGCAGCGTGGACAGGTGTACTGCGCGAACTGCTTCTGACATCTGCATAAACACCAAACGCGCGAATATCAATCATCAGGATTCTACAAGCCAGAGGAGAGAAAAACGTAGGGAGGGAACGGTGGACGGTGAGGACGCACACCCGGCAGATGACCCTGGTTTCCGCGAAGGAGGACGGGGCGGAGGAGACCGAGGCGGCGGCGTCCTCGGAGACCACCACGACCCTCTCCATCGGCGGCGAGTCGTGGCTGCTCCCGCTCTTCTCGTGCTCCTCCTCCGGTGTGTGCGGGCGTTTTGGGGAGATTCCTTCCCGGCGTGGCGGCGTGAGGCGACGAGCTTTCTCGAAGCTAACTGGAAGAGACGCTCGAAGTTGGACGCGGAGGATGAGAAGAGAGAAGTCCCCATATTGCCCCCGACTTGTTCAGGTTAGAGCGAAGTTTTGATCGGTGTTCGGTTTTTTTTAAGACGAAGCAAGCGCTTATATAAACGCGTATACACTTATCTCTATGAACGCACACGTACATACTCTATCCTATAAGCATCTTCGAAAGACTGAGCCGACATATCATCTTGATGAATCACTGTAGGCACCTCGTCATCGACAAAAACGTCGCCGGAAATCTTGAAATAAATCCAGAAATAAATGCGAACACCAGGACTTAAACTCTGGTGGGCTAGGGATACCACAGTCCCTCTAACTATCAAACCACAAGTTGGTTCACGGGTTTGTTCGGTTGGAAGGTAAAAGCTGGCTATCGAATTTTTTCGTGCGCTAACATTTACAGCTGCGAAACCTATCAATTTTACCAAAATTTATTTAAGCGGCGGACAAGTTAAACTGGCGATCATTTTTTTTTCTTTAGATTAGATAGAGAAAAAAAAGGCCAGCACTAGACGCCGGCTGGCCAGCCCAAAATTCGGCCAGTCCGCCGTAGCCGCTCGATTCGACCACGCGGGACCGTCTATTGTGGCTTCGTCCTCTTCATCCTTACACATGGGCAATCCCCCCCTTCCACCTTGTTTCTCCGCCCACGCGATTCCGCCTCCCTGTGTCCGGCTTCGGCGAGGGAAGCAACCGTCGGCCACTCGCAGCATCACCTCTGCGTTGCTCGTCGAAGAACCTTCCCCCGCTCGTCAATTTCGGTTGAAGCTCTGGCATCGGCGTGTTGCAACTCTGTCATCGACCGGTTGCAACTCCTGCCGTCAAAGCTCCATGGTTCCAACACCAGATGCGCCGCCGCCACCCTAGCCGTCGACGGTTGCGGCACGGGATGCGTGATCGGCGGCACCAATCAACGCGTTCAATGAATGTAGCAAAAAACTTCACGAGCCGTAGCAAAAAAGACAAGAGACAACCAGCAAAAACCAACGGTTTATACCATCGCCGAACACAGTTGCAGCTCTGGCTAACGCGGATGTACTTCGTATATGTACAATTGTAGCATTTTCAACTGCCGGTTGTAGCCCCCTGGCCGTAGAGTGCAGTCGTCTGCCATCACTGGTCACAAGGTCACAAGTTCACCGTCGTTGGATGCAACATGTCAGTCCGTCAGTCATAGCTTTTTTGGTGTCGGGTCGTAGCTTTTTCGCAGCAAGAGATCTCCCCATTGCATCCATTTGTCACCGCCGGCCACAAAACTACATTGCTGCCAATTGTAGCAAATAGCAACATCAGTTGTAGCAAACAAAAACCAACTATGATTCCAGTTCGCTTGTCGGGCAAAGCAAAAAAAAAAACTGTGTTTCAGCTCTGGCTTCGGCCGGTTGCAGTAAAAAAATCTGCTGGTTCCAGCATGATTGCCCGCTCGCCGTGGTTGCAACCATCGCCCATGGTCATCCATGGAGGCTCGTCGGCACGCCCACTTTACATCAAACCGGATTGCTTGAAGGTGGGGAAGGCGATCAACCCTAAACCTCCAGTGTTTCTGACCACATTCAGATAAAGTTGCTCTAGGTGTAGAAGGAAAGAAAAAAGCAATCACATCCATTTCATCTGATCATATATAAGGTATCCACGCAAATTTAAACATAAAAATAGGATGCTATGAATGTTATGAGGTAAATATTATTATAAGTGCTGGGCTGTTGGTTATACAATGATGGTGACCAGTCACATTGTTGGCGAAGAGCTTTGCAATGCTGCAGAGTTCCAACCTCACATCCCTGATATCGAGAATTTGAGATGAGGTTTGCTGACTAGCTCTATTACAGACAAATATATGGAAAAACCAAAACCTTTCGAAAACAAATACCAATGAAGCAAAAGTTAGCACTGACAGAAGCACCACTAACGCCACATTCTACTTTCACGGAGCGAGTCCACTGCTGAACAGACTGCGATCCCCCTAAAATGTGGCTACAACCAAGCTTGAAGAATCTGTAGCCTAAAATGGCCAAAGGTCACCCCAAAGCGACTTCCGGGCCTGAAGATGCAAGGCAGGATTCTTGCTTTGTGTGACCACGACACGCTCGAACGCGCCTTCAGATGCATCCCGTTTGGTGGCACGGCAAACATCCATCTGTACTTGTCTTCCTCTTCGAATGGGGCTGTATATAATCCGGCCCCAGCCTCCTCCAAGATCAGCACGGATGGGTTCCTCTTCCTCCTCCTCTCCACTCTCATGGAATAGACTTAGTTCTTGTGTATCAGAAGCATATGGGACCAAACTGTCCTCATCGCCATCAGGAGCTTCTTCATCTTCCTCACTTGGAAATTGATCGTCTAAGCAAAAAAGAACATAGTATACATAATTTTCAAAATATTCATATAAGGAAGGACTAGGCAAGTAATCAATGATAGATGATCACCATAGTCAATGATAAGATCTTCTGGGTTTCTCTTGGCATGACGTTCTTTAAGAGTATCAAATTTCATTCCATCAAGTGGCCAAGCTTCCCTAGTTCAGAGATAAGGAGGAATTGTTATTAAGTCCAGCATGTACTTGCAGGAGCGTACGATGATCTAAACAAAGGTGCACATAATAGCAGTGATTGCATAAAGCTGGCTTCAAAGTCACAAGCCCTTACTCTGGTCGCTTGCCCCTTCTTAAAGCAACATAGCAGAATTTCTCATCCTCAAAACCACGCAAAGGCACACCTTTTGACCTCTGCATTAAACATTTAAACAGGAAATTTAAAGGCCTAATAATTAGAAAGTGTGTTTATTGTTAAAGATGCGTAAATAATTTTAAGATCTTATGCAAAACGTTGGAAAAGGAATTGTTGCAGTGAGCTCCTCAAAAGTGAAAAGCATACTACGATTTGTTGTAATACTTTACTGCTAAAAGTACTGGTTTGAGATCAGCACAATTCTGGAGAGCTTGATGCCTATCCTAGATGTATCAATTGCTAATCAATCATGCAACTCATATTCAGCATAGCATTTTTTAATCAGAGATTAATAGATGATTGTGATATTAGTGATTCAGATGTATGGTATGTCAAATTTTGCTACTAACTGACAAGAATGCATCTTAAGAAAGACATAGCATACAGCATGAAAGAAAAGTACTCCCTCCGATCCATACTAAACGTCGCTTAAATAGAACAGGTGAAAAGGAAAATGAACCTTGTAGATACGCTGTGATGATGTCCTCTCCAATCTCTGAACAAAGTGGCAGTATTTATCTGAATTCTCCAATGGACAGCGACCATCATGAGGACACTGATATGATAGAACGAAATTAGTTTTACTCGGGAACACAAACTAAGATTGGAGCATTTGCAGTTTCAACTCACCGGGGCAACCACGAAGGCACCATCTTTCAGCAAATCTTCTTGAACAACCATGCTCTTCATTTTACTTGGAGCAGCACCTGTAGATTTTTCGCTCTTGCGGCACTTCTGGAAGCACAAATATTATGTAATTAAATACTACACTGTCAGGGAATATGTCAAATATCTGAATACTTAATTATGAACTGAGCACATACTCTCTTTTCCATCCAAAGGATATATGAGCGCATTTGGCTTATAATCTTTGACCCTTGAGGAGTTCCAGGCTCTAACAAAACCTTAAAATGAATCGGGTTTATCAGATACCGAAGTAAAAAAGATATCCCCCATAAGCACGCACAAACATGAGAGAGAAGGGGTCATTATACCAAAACATCTTTTGTTAGGTCCCAAAGTTGCCTCACAATTGTTATACGGTCATTCAATGAAGGAATCTCCCCAAGTGCATAAGACTGCAGATTGAGGAAAAATATTCAGTGCAGGTTGAAAAATAAGCAACTATAATTGAAACAATTCAATACAGCATGATGTGTAGTAATTCCTAAATTGTGCTGCCTACTGAACCACGACCATGGAACATTACAGAGGAAGAGGTCAAAACTTACTGATATTACAAGGTCGTGACGTCGCTCATGTTTCTCGATGCTGCGGTTCAACTCTTGGATGCTATCATAGCTATGGATAAGTGGCAACCCCTTCAAATCTGTAAACATTTGCAGATTATACAGTGCCGATAAATTTATCAGCAACATTTGTACACAGTGGCAAGCCCCTCAAATATATAAACATTTGCGCAGCAAACAGTATAACCAAAAATCTATCAGCAAATTCACAGATGCAAACTGCCACCTCCATTCCAAAATATAAAACGTTTCCGTAGGCTAAAATGGCCTACCAAAACGTCTTATATTTTGAAAAAAGAGGTAGTAGTAAGGTACTCCCTCTGTACTAACAAAGCAAACAGATATTTTCAGTGCTTGCCATTAAAAGCTCCACCATGGAATTGGTAAGTGAAGACCACTAAATAGGAATCCAAGTTACACAGACAAAAGACAAACATTGTGATTTACATTTCAAAGTTCAAAATAACTTTGCTGCAACGTGTCTCTGGTTAGTGAAACCATCATCATAAGGTTATGGTATTATTTTCCATAATAAAATCATTATACTAAACCAAATTCTGACATGCTAGTAATCAATCACATTATCGAGATATGAATTGTATCATTTAAGCAAGAAATAGCATAGCTTACTGTCAAGAAGGGTCTGTCCCGCTCTCTGCATTTCTTTGGAGGGCTCAATCAAATTAACCCTCTCTATGGACTTCGGCCACACTGCCCTCATTGCCCTGCATTCTTGTAGCGACATTAGGTTGTGCAAAGTGAAAACTTAATAAAAAAAATTGTCAAATAGGTCATACGCACCAAAGTGCTGAGCTTGGTCCTGCTCCAAAGTCCAACACGTTCTTAGGTGCAAAACCTGGAGACCGACGACGAACCTGCAGCAAAGCCACGCTTCAGTCCATGAAAACATCCCAGTGGGCGGATTTAACTCAATGGGGACGGAAACAACAAAAAGGGGGCCTGGTGGTTCTCGGACCTCACGGAGCACGCGGTGGCATGCGGCGTAGATTGCAGGCATGCGGGAGGCGACATACGCGACCGTCTCATCCTCACGGTACCGAAGGCCGATATCTCCGTAGGAGGACTGAACCTTCCACCGTGCAGTCCGCTGCTCGGCACTCGCAGGCGCATGGGGGTCGTCGAGGAGTGCGCTACGGGTTGACGCCGCAGCCAGCTCGGCACCGGTGCCCTTTGCGCGCTCGAAGGAAGACGAAAGCAGCAGCACCTTTCGGTGCATGTGCGTCTTATCCTGGTCTGCGCGAGCACGGCGGCAGCCGTGGAAGTGTTAGCGCTGAGCAATTTGTCGAGCAGGTGGTGGGCGGGAGGGAGGGTTGGGTAGGGGAGTTACCGCGGAGGTAGCGCTTGATGGCGCGGCGGAGGGAGATAGGGACACGGTGGATGCCCTGAGATTGCTTGGCAGCCGTTCGGAGGGTCTCCGGAGTCAGCAGCCGTGACGCCGTCTCCGGCAGCAGTGCGGCCGCCATGCCCCTCTCTCTCTCGCGGCGGCGTTCAGAGACTGACCGACTCCTGGGGCGAACGGCAGAGATGGAGCGGTGTCTAGTCGGTTCATCTATACTCCCACCGTCCCAAAATTTAGTACTGCTACTAAGGTTAGAGCATCTTCAACAGCGGTGCTAAGGGGTAAGTTTTCGCGCGCTCCAGCGGAGGCGGAAAACTAGCGCGGGGGAAGTTTTCACGCGCTCCAGCGAAGGAGAAAAACTAGCGCGCGCGGGAGAAAACTGGCGGTCACGCGCTAGATTTGGCGCACCGCTTCCGGCACGCCTATAAATTGCGGCGCTCGCCACGCGGCTATCCACACTGCCACGCGCGCTCTCCCCCGCTTCCTCTGCTTCCTCCGCCGCTTCCTCGCCCCGCCACCGACGCGCCACCACCGTGCCACCATGCAACCGCGCCACCGGGGATCTTCGGACTACCGCGGCTTCCGCCAGCGCCCCTCCGGCGCCTTCTATGCGGAGATTCGAGACCGCGCACGAGGTCGTCCGCGCGTATGACGCGATAGTGTGGCGCCTCCAGAGGCCTCACACGCAGATGAACTTTCACGACGTCTTCACGCATGAGCAAAGCGCAATTGCCGCCTCCGCCTCGCCTAATAATGCATCAGACCGTGAGGAACACCGTCGGCGGCAGCGCCACCTCCTCATCGCCGAGGAGGACGAGCGAGCCATGGCGGAATAGCGCCGGCACTACCCGCAGGACGTCGCCGACGAGAACGTGATGTAGGGTAGAACCCTAGAGGCCCGATCTTTCACGAAATGGAGGGATCCTACGAAGAACACGAGGGGAACACGAGAGAAAACGCGATAGAAATCACTCAACCAACAAGATATGGTCACGCATATGCTACATCCTCGAAGCACAAAAAGGATACACGATCCATGATCAACAAGGGACGATACATAGGGTAACCGGTTCTTCTCCTTGAGGAGGTCTTGAGTTCTTCCCTGCTGGGGGGGTCTCAATCCAGTGGATCTTCTCCAGAGGCACGGTCTCTCTCGGAGGAGTAGATCCAGATGGATGAGCAAAGCTCTATCTCTAATATGAGCTAATCCTTTGCTAATCCTCGTACGGAGCTAAGGGACAAGTATATATAGTCCAAGGGGTAAGTTGGGGATACATGAGGTGAAACCCCTTTCACTGCGCACAGGCAGGGCGGTAGTACCGGTCATGGGTGCGGTTGTACCACTGAGAGCCCATGTGCGGGTTCCTGGAGGTGTTTCCGGAGGTGCTTGCGGTTGTACCGGTGTTTGGAGCGGCTGTACCGGTCTGATGGCTGTTATGGGGATAAACCGGTGCTGTATCGGCCTTGCACCGCTCGATCACAGAAGCTGGACCGGTAGTTGGACGGTAGTCGAGCGGTTGTACCGCCCGGGCGGTAGTTGGGCGGTACATGGGCGATTGTACCGGGATTTCTGCGCTGGGAAGATCTTCTTCATGCTTTCATTGTCCATCTTGTACTGTAACTTCTCCTTGGTTGCTTCCTTGGTACCTAAGCACACAAAGCATCTCCGTTTGAGGTAGTAGCCACGTCTTAAGTGGGTCAAAGGGGAGTTCAACAAGGAGATAGTTAACCTCGTTCTCGATAGCTCTTGCACGGGCTCTTGTCATTGGTCCAAGTGGTGTCATGGGAGATGTAGGTAGGTCCATGGGGATGACCTTGGGATGCTCCGCATCATCCCCCCCCCCCCCCTCCCTTGTGAAATATCCGACCTCGGATCGAAATCTTCATCACCATGGTAGGGTGAGAGATCCTTGACGTTGAAGACGTCACTCACGTTGTACTTGTCGCTTGGAAGGTCGATCTTGTAAGCGTTGTTGTTGTAGCATGCTAGCACCTTGAATGGTCCATCGGCTCATGGTAGTAGTTTGGACTTGCGTTCGTTGGGGAAGCGGTCCTTGCGAAGGTGTAGCCACACGAGATCACCAATGTTGAATATCATGGGTTGCTTATTGAAGTTGAGCTTGGCCGCGAGTCGTTGTACTTGGCGCTCGATGGTGTGCCATGTATCTTCTTGCACCTTCTTGAGATAGCTCGCTCGTGTACCCGCGTCCATGTTGATGCGCTCTTGTAGTGGTAGAGGAAGAATGTCCAATGGTGACAATGGGTTGAAGCCGTAGACGACCTCGAATGGGGACTTGCCGGTAGTCAAATGTGTTGTGCGGTTGTAGGCGTACTTGGTGATGGGTAGACACTCCTCCCACTCCTTGATGTTCCTCTTGATCAACACACGTAGTAGAGTGGAGAGCGTTCGGTTCGTCACCTCCGTTTGGCCGTCGGTTTGAGGATGGTATGCCGAAGAGAACAAGAGCTTGATTCTGAGCTTGGCGCATAGAGTCTTCCAAAAGTAACTCAAGAACTTGACGTCGATGTCCGAGACAATCATCTTTGGCACTTCATGTAGACGCAAGATTTCTCTACAAAAAAGATTTGCAACATGTGAAGCATCGTCTATCTTGTTGCAAGGAATGAAATGAGCCATCTTGGAGAATCGGACCACAACAACAAACACTGGATCCTTTCCATTTCTAGTCCTAGGCAAATCTAGCACAAAATCCATACTAATATCTTCCCATGGGTGATATGGAATTGGAAGGGGTGTATAAAGACCATGAGATTGAGCTTTGGACTTAGCTTTGCGACATGTCGAACATCAGATGGTGAAGCGTGAGACGTCACGGAACATCTTGGGCCAAAAAAAGTTCTTAGAGAGCGTAGCAAATGTCTTGTCGCGTCCAAAATGTCTCATTAGTCCTCCTCCATGAGATTCTTGCAAAAGTAACAAACGAAGAGAAGACTCGGGGATGCAAAGTTTGTTAGCTCTCATAAGATAATCATCCTTGATGTAATAGCGTTCCCAAGATGTATGCGTCAAACATTTGGCATAAGGAATAGCAAAACTAGGATCATGTGCATATAAGTCTATTATGTGCTTAAAGCCAATGACATTCAATTCAAGTTTAGTAACAAGCATGCATTTGCGGGAAAGCGCATCCGACACAACATTTTCCTTGCCTTTCATATACTTGATGACATAAGGAAATGACTCAATGAATTCACTCCACTTAGCATGACGCTTGTTCAACTTAGTTTGACCTTTAAGATACTTAAGCGTTTCATGATCGGTGTGGATGACAAATTCATGAGGTAGAAGATAATGTTCCCACTCACGCAAAACTCGCACTAAAACATATAGCTCTTTATCATAGATGGGATAATTGAGTTGCGCTCTGAAAAGTTTCTCACTAAAGTAAGCTATGGGGCGCTTCTCTTGCATTAACACACCTCATATGCCATTACCAGTAGCATCGCAATGAACTTCAAAAGTTTTGTCAAAGTTGGGTAATGCAAGCACGGGAGCATGAGTAAGCAGATTCTTAAGCTCATTAAATGCAGTATCTTGGGATGGTCCCCAAATAAAAGGCGCATTTTTCTTACTCAAAGCATGCAAAGGCGAAGCAATGGTGCTAAAATCCTTCACAAATCTACGATAGAAACCATCTAGACCAAGAAAACTACGCACTTGTTGCAAGTTGGTTGGTTGAGGCCAAGTTTTAATAGCATTGATCTTAGATTCATCAACATGAACACCCTTAGAAGACACAATGAAACCCAAGAAAACAAGCTTATCAACACCAAAAAGGCATTTGTCCATATTAGCATAAAGGCGCTCTTTTCTAAGAGTTTGCAACACGGTTCTAAGGTGGGTGACATGATCTTTGAGAGATTTGCTAAACACAAGAATATCGTTAAAATAGACCAGAACAAATACACCAATATAGGGCCTAAGAACAAAGTGCATGACTCTCATAAAAGTACCGGGTGCTTCGGATAAACCCATTGGCATAACAAGCCATTCATATAAGCCAAATTTGGTCTTAAATGCGGTTTTCCATTCATCACCTTCTTGGATGCTTATTTGGTAGTAGCCACTTTTAAGATCAATTTTAGAGAAAATGGTGGCTCCGCTAAGCTCATCTAGCATATCATCTAGGCATGGAATGGGGTAACGATAACGCACGGTAATAGCATTAATAGGACGACAATCGGAACACATGCGATATGTACCATCTTTCTTGGGAACAAGGATTACCGGGACGGCACAAGGGCTCAAACTTTCTCGAACATGGGCGTTTACGATGAGTTGTTGTACTTGCCGTTGGATCTCCTTGGTTTCCTTGGAGTTGACGTGGTAGGGAGCCTTGTTGGGAAGGGGTGCTCCGGGGATGAGGTCGATTCGGTGCTCGATGCCTCGTAGAGGAGGTAGACCCGGAGGTAGCTCGTCGGGGAATACATCTTGGAATTCCTGCAATAGAGAAGATAACACTAAAGGTAGATTGTGAGAGTTGTTAGTTTTTGGTGCCTCGTCCTTGCACAAAAGGACATAGTGCATGACACTTGATGGGTTCTCACACACTTCTCTCATCTCACGTTTGTTGTCAAATAGGACTAAGTTCTTCTTGTCGCTCATCGTGGAGGCACTCAATTTGGGCTTGTGGCGCTCACTCTCTTTTGGGTGGTTCGCTCTCTCACTATTTTCTCCATGATGGGTGGCTTGCTTGTCGGCTATCACTTGGCTTGGAGACATAGGACGTAACACATACTCCTTTCCCTTCATCTTGAAGCTATAGTGATTGGTCCGTTCGTTGTGGATGACGCCTCGATCAAATTGCCATAGCCGTCCAAGAAGTAGGTGGCAAACGGACATAGGAACGACATCACACTCCAAAGTGTCTTCGTATGCTCCGATTTTGAAGGAGACTTGGACCATGTTCTCGACTTGGATAGTGCCGGAGTCGCTAAGCCATTGAACTTTGTAGGGGTGTGGGTGCTTCATCTTGACCAATTGGAGCTTGGAGCATAGTTCTTCGCTTGCTAAGTTATGACAACTCCCTCCATCGATGATGACCTTGATGGACCTTCCATTGATGCCGGCCTTGGTGTGGAAGATATGGCATCTTTGATCTTCATCTTGTTGATGTTGAAGAGTCAAGACCTTGGAGACAACAAGAGCGGGGCTCGGATCTTCGTCACAAAAGACTTGATCATCTTCATCTTCGTTCACTTGCCGGTGCATGGCCACTTGCTCAAGTGCTTCCATTTCTCCTTCACTCATGGAGTCATATGTACCATCGTCGTTGAAGATCATGGTGTGCTTGTTTGTACATTTGAAGGACTTGTGGCCTCGGCCGCCGCATGTCATTTGAAGGAACTTGTCTTGATGGTATCATCGGTTGGGGTAGAGGATGATGAAGCTCTCGTCTTGAAGTTGCTTGTAGTGGGACGACGACTTGAGGTTGTCGGTGTTTCCTTGTAACTTGACTTGTCGTCGTTGATTGTAGATGGCTTGGTTGAGGTAGAAGGTGTTGGAGTCGTTGAAGCTTGAGAGTTGGCACTACGATCAGAGATCCTTCGACAAAACTGTGTGCGATGCCATAATCGCAAACAGTGGTGTAAAAAAAGGGTCAAAAAAGGTGCAAAATGTTTGCGATGACAGATGCATCAAACACGATTCCTAATTTAGTTGCGTGTGCGATGCAGGGCATACGGTTTAGCTCAATTAACTGTTTGGGATGAGGAGGCACAAAAGAAACGGGCAGCCAGATGAAGGCGTGTGCGATATACAACATACGATTCACTGGGATGAACTGTGTGTGATTAGGCAACACAATATAAACGGTTCAACTGAACAAGATGTGTGTGATACGCGGCAAACATGTCTGTAATCTGAAATGTGTGCGAAGAACAATAATAATACAGACGATTGCTGCTAATAAGCCGTGTGAATTGCTCTGTCTACAGTAGTATAACATGTATGTATATATATATATATATATATATATATATATATATATATATATATAAAAACTGAAATAAACATCCAATTACATAAGTGACTATACAGATCATTCACGCACACCTCAGTAAACAATTGCATGCATTCTAAAGTAGGAGAAACGATCGTCTAGTCATCTACTTCTTGTGACGCTCCCGCCACTGCTATGTGGCTCGATCCCTCGTCTGGGTCAGGAAGAAGACAGTTCCTCATGTCAACGATCCACCTATACATCTCGTAGCTTGTGTATGCGTACTTGACATGTTGTTCATCCAGTCTCTTATGCCACACACTGTGTCAGGCGTTCTTGTCCTTATTGCTCTCTTGCTTCATCTTCGCGTAGTAGGGGTCGATGATGGCCGAGGCGAGGTCAACCAAGGAGTTCAGTTTGCTTTTGTCGCTGCCCCAGACCTTGTAGTGGTGCTGGATGTTGACAAGATTCGGGCATTTCAAGTCCGAAACCTTTAGCGCTTTTAGATCTTTGGTGGTGTCCACAGTAGCGAAACTATAGTCGGAGCTGTTGATAAACCTGGAGAAACGCTCGCAAGGCCTTGTGGCAAGGTGGAAGTGGTAGACGAGGACGTCATGTCGCACGCACAACTAGGCGACGACAACCTTCTGATCGTGCTCGGCACGACCGATGGTGTACTCGAGGTCGAAGCCGACCACTCGGTACTTGTCCTCGGCAAGGAACTGCTCCATAGTTTGGATGGAGCTCTCCATCAAGATCGGATCGTTCGTGTACACCACCGAGAGGGCCTTCCCCCTCACGTGGGTGTCCACTACATGATGCATGGTGAACTGCCCGTCGTTGTCGTCGTCGGCCGCTAGGAGCGCCATTGGAGCCACGGGGAGCTCCATTGGAACCGCTGGATGTCCTCTCTGTATGTGTCCTCGTGGGTGTGCTTATTGTGTCGTGTGAGACGAGAGATGAAGGTAAAGGGCGGCAAGAATAAAAGGGGGCCGGGCGCGTGGATTCTCGACGCGTCTGCATGGCAGTTTTTGCAATGGTAATCGCATCGTCGCGCCATGCCGGCAGCGCAACCGCTTGCACACGAATGTTCGTGATCGTGCGCCAGCCCAAAACACTGGCAGCGCGCGTGGAGAGACGAGGGCAGAGCACCCGGAGGGACGCGAGAGTAGAGCGCGCGTGGCGGGACGCGAGCAGAGCGCGCCGCGGCCGCCTGAACCGTAAGCAACCACACACATAGAGCAATTGAACACGCAGGAAATGGTCGCCTACAAGCCGGTCGACAGTTGCGTCGCTGCGTAGAGAGCGCAGTGTGGTACCACCTTCGTCTAGTCTATAGTCTCCTTTATATTCCGTGCCATACTTTGCCCTCAAATTTAACCAACAAAATGTTAATGCATGTTTTTAAAATTATATAATTGGAAACTATGTTCAAATACAAATCCAACTATACAATCTTTGGTGACATACATTTGTATTTTATTAGTTAAATCATACTTATAAACCAGGACGGTGGTATAGTAGGTAATTAAATCGAAAATGTTTTTTTATTAACCGTATGTGTACGTGGCCTTTCGTCCTCCTCTCGCATGTCTTGTCACCCCGCTGCCGCAGACGGCTTACAACGCAAGCATGCGCAGCGCGCGGGGGCGTTCTTTTTGCCAAACGGTGGCACCAATGAATCGTCGGTGAGCCCGTTCCTCACAAGAACCTCGCAGGTTCCCGCGCAAGCTTCCCGCCCGACTCGGTGAAATCCCCCAAATCCCAATGCTTACTGGCCTGCTATAAAAACCCTCACGGCCGGCGAGTCCTGCGTCGCATTTTCCCCTCCATCCCTGTAGCTTATCTCGTCTGCTTCTCCCACATTCGCCAATGACACCGGTCTGTCGTCATCCCTCAGCCACTCCACCATCATCAGAGGACAGCTCCGGTGAGGCTACATCATGGGTGGCGGCGCAGCCCACGGCGTAGTGTAATCGCACGCGGACGCCCCCGCTGGTGTGCGTGGAACACCCACCACACGCTCCGCCGCCGGTGCCCGTCGGCCGCTGTTGCCGGCCGCCGTTGCTGCCACACCATCGTCGAAAGCCAGGGCCATCGCTCGCTCCGCCATCGTCGCCCGAAGGCGGGAGATGGCCGTTGTGGCCGCCACCCCACTACCGGCCACTGTGGCCATCACCCGCTCCGCCACCGCGGCCCGAAGGTGGGAGGTGGTGGTCGTGGCCGCCACCCCGTCGTCGGCCACCGTGGCTGCCAGCCCACCGTCAACCATCGGGGTCATCACCCGTTCCGCCACCGCCGCCCGAAGGCGGGAGGCGGAGGTGGATGCCCGCACGTGCGATAGCGACCTTGCGCGCTACACCGAGTTCCTGCGGGAGGAGGAGGAGCGCCTCGTCGAGCACGTAAAGAGCCTTACTGCCGCAGCGGTCATGCACACGCCACCTCGTGAGGCGAGGAATCGTGGAGATCTACGAGGAGAACCACCGCCGAGAGGGGTCAGCCCGAGCGGCAGAGGGCGTTCGAGGTGAGCGTCGGCTGAAGCTGCATTAGCGGCGAGCAACACATTGCGGTTTCCCAATTGCCGGTAGGCTCCTCCTCCTCCGCCTTACCTTGGCCGCGGCGGAGAGGCAGCCGGAAGTAATACAAAGCCCTCCGCAGTAGTAGTAGTATTTAGGGCTATTCTGCTCAGTTCATCGACTATAGATGTGGTGGAATTGCATCACTGCACCTAAAATTAGCTAGTATATATAGTTGAGCTAGCTATTTCAGTACGTGGTTGGCAATAATTGGGGAAAAGTTGGTCGGTTCAGCTGTCGAGTTGAACTGTTTGTATAAATTAAGAACGACTGCTTAATCTATTAATGAAATCTATGCTTAATTACTGAATTTTAGTTGCAAAAATTAGATACTGCTAGTGATTTTTTGCTTCATATTTTGACAAATTGCAGTGTTACAAGGATTGACAAATCTTTCCAAATTGTTTGTACGTGGTTGCACACTGGTCATCCAAAACAAATGTTTGCGTGGAAGGGATGCACAAATCCTGCGTTGCTCTCACTTTGCATACGGGTGTTCTATCTAAAACATTTGCGATCAAGAGCTGCAGAAATCCTGCTCGGCACATTTTCTCTTGGCTTCCTGGGGAACCTGTCGGTTTGCATATGAGTGTTCTAACTAAAACGTTTGCGATGAGTATTTTATATTTAAAAAGCGAATTAAACTGCGGCTTGGGCGCCATTAATGGAGAGGATGCGAGCAAGGCGGGCGACCATGGAAGTCAAAGGGCTCGCTTCCCAGTGAGCTCAAGCGCACAGACAACACACTTCCCGGTGAGCCTGCGCACTCGAGGACAGCTTGCACGCCTCTCGATCAGCCTGTGCACCGGACGGCGCTCACACGCCTCTCGTTCAGTCAAGGTCAAACAGCTGTCCGCACGGCACCTCCTACAGTCATTAAAACCAAGACACGTGGCGTCACGTGAATGGTTAACAGAATTTTGGATTTACTAGAATTTAAAAACCAGGCATCTCAATGTTTTGCCGGCAATCAACGGTGCCCCAGTGTTTGAACTTCATTCCAATTTCTTGCATGGGACCTAAGCATGCACCCAAGGACACATATTTGATTTTTCAACAAATTTATGTGCACTAGAGCATGTCCATGTAGTTCAAATTTGAATTATGCACATAAATGCATTGAAAACTCAGTTAATGCATAAAAATGTCCAAACGAACCCCGAAAAATCACAAAAATTCACACAACACTCCTGTTGTTCTATGTTGACACGAGAAAAAATTTGAAAGCAATAAGAGGCAATGGATATCGTTTCGTCCCCAAAGGTGGGACGTTCCCTATCGAAAACCATCATGCTTGTTGTGAGAAGCTCTGGTTTGTGAGAAGCATATACCCAAACCTGTCCCAAATGGGACAAAATTTGTACCACGGCATGTTGATGCCGCTCCATGATAGCATGCCAAGTTTCATGAATTTCAGACGAGTTTTGGATTTACTAGAATTTAAAAGCCAGGCATCTCATGTTTTGCCGGCAATCAATCGGTGCTCTGTGTTTGAAATTCATTCCCATTTCTTGCATGGGACCTAAGCATGCACCCAAGGACACATATTTGATTTTTCAATCAATTTATATGCACTGGAGCATGTGCATGTAGTTCAATTTGAATTATGCACATAAATGCGTTGAAAGCTTAGTTAATGCATAAAAAGTGTCCAAACGAACCCCGAAAAATTACAAAAATTCACACGACACTCCTGTTGTTCTATGTTGACATGAGAAAAAAATTGAAAGCAATAAGAGGTAATGGATATCGTTTCGTCCCCAAAGGTGGGACGTTCCCTACCGAAACCATCATGCTTGTTGTGAGAAGCTCCGGTTTGTGAGAAGCATATACCCAAACCTGCCCCAAATGGGACAAAATTTGTACCAAGGCATGTTGATGCCGCTCCATGATAGCATGCCAAGTTTCATGAATTTCAGACGAGTTTTGGATTTACTAGAATTTAAAAACAAGGCATCTCAATGTTTTGCCGGCAATCATCAGTGTCCCGGTGTTTGAAGTTCATTCTCATTTCTTGCATGGGACCTAAGCATGCACCCAAGGACACAGATTTGATTTTTCAACCAATTTATATGCACTTGAGCATGTGCATGTAGTTCAAATTTGAATTATGCACATAAAATGTATTGAAAACTCAGTTAATGCATAAAAATGTCCAAGCAAACCCCGGAAAATCACAAAAATTCACACAACACTCCTGTTGTTCTATGTTGACACGAGATTTTTTTTGAAAAAGAGGCAATGGATATCGTTTCGTCCCCAAAGGTGGGACGTTCCCTACCGAAAACCATCATGCTTATTGTGAGAAGCTCCGGTTTGTGAGAAGCATATACCCAAACCTGCCCCAAATGGGACAAAATTTGTACCACGGCATGTTGATGCCGCTCCATGATAGCATGCCAAGTTTCATGAATTTCAGACGAATTTTGGATTTACTAGAATTAAAAACTAGGTATCTCAATGTTTTGCCGGCAATCAACGGTGCCCCGGTGTTTGAAATTCATTCCCATTTCTTGCATGGGACCTAAGCATGCAGCCAAGGACATAGATTTGATTTTTCAACCAATTTATATGCACTTGAGCATGTGCATGTAGTTCAAATTTGAATTATGCACATAAAATGCATTGAAAACTCAGTTAATGCATAAAAGTTTCCAAACGAACCCCGAAAAATCACAAAAAATTCACACAACACTCCTGTTGTTCTATATTGACACAAGAATTTTTTTTGAAAGCAATAAAAGGCAATGGATATCTTTTCGTCCCCAAAGGTGGGACGTTCCCTACCGAAAACCATCATGCTTGTTGTGAGAAGCTCCGGTTTGTGAGAAGCATATACCCAAACATGTCCCAAATGGGACAAAATTTGTACCACGGCATGTTGATGCCGCTCCATGATAGCATGCCAAGTTTCATGAATTTTTGACAAGTTTTGGATTTACTAGAATTTAAAAACCAGGCATCTCAATGTTTTGCCGGCAATCAACGGTGCCCGGTGTTTGAAATTCATTCACATTTCTTGCATGGGACTTAAGCATGCACCCAAGGACACATATTTGATTTTTCAACCAATTTATATGCACTGGAGCATGTGCATGTAGTTCAAATTTGAATTATGCACATAAAATGCATTGTAAACTCAGTTAATGCATAAAAATGTCCAAATGAACCCTGAAAAATCACAAAAATTCACACAACACTCCTGTTGTTCTATGTAGACACGAGAAAAAATTAAAGCAATAAGAGGCAATGGATATCGTTTCGTCCCCAAAGGTGGGACCGAAAACCATCATGCTTGTTGTGAGAAGCTCCGGTTTGTGAGAAGCATATACCCAAACCTGCCCCAAATGGGACAAAATTTGTACCACGACATGTTGATGACGCTCCATGATAGCATGCCAAGTTTCATGAATTTCAGACGAGTTTTGGATTTACTAGAATTTAAAAACCAGGCATCTCAATGTTTCTAAGGCAATCAACGGTGCCCCGATGTTTGAAATTCATTCTCATTTCTTGCATGGGACCTAAGCATGCACCCAAGGACACAGATTTGATTTTTTCAACCAATTTATATGCACTGGAGCATGTGCATGTAGTCCAAATTTGAATTATGCACATAAAATGTATTGAAAACTCAATTAATTCATAAAAATGTCCAAACGAACCCCGAAAAATCACAAAATTCACACAACACTCCTGTTGTTCTATGTTGACACGATAAAAAAATTGAAAGCAATAAGAGGCAATAGATATCGTTTCGTCCCCAAAGGTGGGACGTACCCTACCGAAAACCATCATGCTTATTGTGAGAAGCTCCGGTTTGTGAGAAGCATATACCCAAACCTGCCCCAAATGGGACAAAATTTGTACCAAGGCATGTTGATGCCGCTCCATGATAGCATGCCAAGTTTCATGATATTTAGACGAGTTTTGGATTTACTAGAATTTAAAAAACAGGCATCTCAATGTTTTGTCGGCAATCAACGGTGCCCTGGTGTTTGAAATTCATTCCCATTTCTTGCATGGGACCTAAGAATGCACCCAAGGACACATATTTGTTTTTTCAACCAATTTATATGCACTGGAGCATGTATTTGAATTGTTCATCTGAAATGGCTAGAAAACTAATTTAATGTATAAAATGTTCAAACGAACCCTGAATAATTCCAATTCTTTTACGACACACATATAGTTGCATGTTCACTCCCGATAAAAGGTCTAGCAATTCAAACACCGTCAATTGCCGCTGTGACCCCATTATGTAATTCAAATCAACATGAAAAATCAAGTAGATCGCACACAGTTTATTATCAGTAACCGTGTGAGATGTAGTACAAAATATCTTGAAGCACCGTCGGTGTATAGTACGCCTATGGCTTACGTGAGAAGGTCCATCGGCTACAGTCCACAGACGGCGTCTCAAGCACACTAGCTCGATCCCCAAATATCATTTCACTGTTCAATCATCGCCGGTGAAAGATGGGCACGTGGACCCGCGTCGTGAGGGTAACTTTGGTGGCCCACTCCGGTGAGAGCGCGGCCGCAACCACCATGCGCGTGCTAACAAGGTGCATGAGCGCTGCGCAATTTTGCATCGGGCGGCAAAGGCAGCCCAAACGGCCGCTGTTGCTTCTCAGGTGGCGGCAGCAACATCTGCCTCGAGGATAACAACTGGCGAGAGCGGCACAACAGTTGTCCGTTATGCAGCGGCGGCCTTAGCCCTGATGGAGGCTGCCCACGACCATGTCGAGGCCTCCCACGCCCAGCGCCTGACGGTCACCGCACAAATCGAACGAAGCTTCTCCGTCAACGGTCGGCAACCCACGGCCGAAGAGCTGGCAATCGCCGAGAGTGTTCGAGCAGCCATCCGTTCCTACACCGCATACCTTGCGACGACGGAGCTCGTCCAAGCCCAGACCGCGTCCGCCTACGCCCAGCTCGTGGCGGCCTTTTCCAAAGAGATGGCGGACGCGGATGGCGAGATTCTTGCCGAGTATGGTGCGATGGATGCCATGGAGCCCCTTCCCCAGGAGACCCTCGGGCGCGAGCTGGACATGGAGGCGGCGGCAGAGATCGACGAGCACCAGCCGTAGTAGTACTCTTTGTTTTGTTTAATTAAGGGTGTCGGTCTTTAATTTGTTGGAGTAATGTTTAGGTTAGCTAGCTCTGTTTGATTGCTGAACTTGCTCGATTAAGAAGTGTGGGCCTGCTGTAGTCTCCTTTGTGTACCCAAATTATGCAATGACGTGGATGACCACTGTAACCATGGAAATTCAAACAAAAACTTTTGACGTTAAAACTCATCACACACGGGTTAAGCTATCTGAATCGTTTGTGATGTCCACATCATACACAGTTCTGAATAAGGGACCGTGTCTGATGCCACTTTGCGCGCCAGTTTTTTGGCCGAAGCGATTCCAAATTTTCGGCTTCCGCAGAAATATCTACCCCCTGCCCCCTCCCCCTTACCAAAATCCACATTTCCCCTCTTTCCGCCTTCCTTTCCAAGTTGAAACCTTCACTCCTTGCTTGCAGCGTCGCCGCCTCCTCACCAGCGACCCTCCTTCACGCTGCTCGGCCTCCTCTATCCAGGCAGGTAATCCACACCCGACCCCATCCTCCTCCTCCTTCCACATCCCACATGCCCGATCACGGCCATGGCCGACACCTTCCACCCAAATCACCGACCCCTCCACCCAAAAAGTGCCCGCCTAAGCCATGGTGCACGCAATATAGTCAGGACCTTAAGGATCATTTGGCAGCGGAGAAGCAAATCGCGGCCGCATGCGCGGATGAGGTCGCGATGGCTGCCATTTGTGCCGACCCCCAGATCTTGAAGGAGTACATTGCCAATTGCTATCTACGTCGGTTAAGCATGCTCGGTTTACCCGTTGCGTGTGCTGCTCCTGCCTTTTCTTCACAAATTCTAGTGAATTGTGCTATCTAATTTCACCATGTAATCTGTTGCTCTAGTGTATATGTTCTATATGTCGTGCAGTGTGGTGCTCACTTATTAACTGTTTTGTTAGTTAGTTGTTATCTTCAGTTAACTGTTTGGTTTAATTCTGCAAATGTGATGTTCAATTCTTCAGGCTGCAATTTTGTATTGTCTTCCATGTGAGAAATAAATCAATTTATCTTTACAAAATTGTGGGTGCATTCTGTTATTGTATACCATGTGAGGAATAATTTGAATTTGGCTGTAGTAAATACATGAGAAACAAATACAATTGCTACAATTGGCTGTAGTTAACTGTTTGGTTAACTCTCTGATCTTCTATTAGGAGCATGTTATATTGTGCAATGTGGTGCTCAGTTAATGTTTGGTTCATTTGTTGTGGTGTTTAGTTAACTGCTTGGCTCAATCCTGCAATGCGATGTCCAATTGTCGTGGGTAGAATTTTGTATTGTCGTGCATGTGAGGAATAAATCGAATTTGGCCGCACTTAATACATGAGAAACATATACAAGTGTTATATTTCCTAGTTCTTAATCATGCTTGGTTTGGGTAAATGGGTTTTCCGTGTGGCTTCAATTAATCTGATGAATCTGCAATGTGTTTATTTTTCATCAACATATTTTACTGATAGCATGCGAACCCTTACTTAACCTGATGACTAACTACCTTATATGTTTTGTAGGGAAACAATGGGAAGCACTGAGGTTTACAATCGAGGTTAGCACGTGCATGGTCCGTTGTCTAATAGCACATTATTGTGCAATTGCAGAAACCGTTCTAATATTTTGGTTTTTTTAATTTTGGTTTTGCACATGTAGGTCCTGCTGTCAGAGGTTTTGGCCCACTGTTCGACCCTTTTTGCATATGGGGAAATGAGTTGTCCATGAATATCAATCAAATCAAGAAACTCAGAAAGATTGTTAGGATAAAGAAATTAGCGACAAAAAACAAGATCTTTGTCGCACAATGAAAAAGACATCAGTTCACTACAAGATGGTACTAACTATTATACCTTGCCTTTTTTTATTCCTTTGCCCCATTTCCAATATAGAGAAGATATTTATGCACATCCTTGTTTTCAGGCCTTCCAAAGCAGTTCACTAATGATTACCTCTCAAACCACCTCTGTGGCCAGGAGGCGAGGAAAATTTTCATACAACACCCACAGTTCAATATTGAAGTGTTCCTGAAGAGGACGAAGGACGGACCGTCAATCATCCACAGGCACTGGCCTAAAGTTGCAAAGACCTTCAACATGAATGAATGCTCAATATTCGCCTTTCGCTTCAGCAGTTTTCCAGATGAGATGCATCTGTCTATATACCGTCTATGATGCTAATTCCGAAAGGTTCTACCTGTTGCATGTGGAACTTGCCGCTGGTGCAGTTGTGTAATGGGGTAGCTGAGTGTTGAAGTTATATCATGTTGTACTCTGATGTATTTTAATTATGAAATTCTGCTTCCTTAATATGGAAATGAAATATATTGTGTGCTTAATATGAAATGTCAATTAGATTAATAAATGATTATGAATAATCAAATAATTAGCCTACTAATGGCGAATTAGCCTGCTAATTGTATTTCGCTATTGCAAACGGTTGTTGAAAAAATACCGTGGGCGATGACCTCAGGCAATGCACATAGTTTGTAGGAATAAACCGTGTTGGATCAATGAATAATCGCACACGACTTTCTCTTGAAAACTGTTTGCGTTAGGCCACCTTGCGCAAACGTTTACCACATAAAAACTGTGTGTGATGGACAACCTTTGCCACACAGTTTCTTCTACGGACCGTGTGTGATACATTCAATAACGCAAATGATTTAATGAGAAAAATTGTGTGTGATGTACATGTGAATGGAAACGTTCTCCTTGGAGCGACTGTGTGGGATGTGCATACGAACGGAAACTTTTAGCCGGGACTGACTGTGTGGGATGTACTTGCGACTGGAAACAATTTCGCCGTATAATTGTAACTTTTTAGCTCTACTGTATGTATTTTCGTATTTGAGCGCTCGTCGGTCGCACACGACCTCATTTTGCCGAACGTGTGTGCTAGGAGGGCATATCCCCGATGGTTTCTGGGTCGTGTGGGAAGGATCCCCCTATCGCCCACACTCACTTGGCGACGGTTCCAAATACCGTCGCGGAAAGGGGTAAAGAACCGTTTGTTTAGGACCGACGCACACCAGTGTGGAGAAACCATAGGATTTGGATGAGAACTTGGCATATTTGAAGTCGTCTTACACTTGACGTTCCGCTTTGGTAGCTTGATGCACTAGCTCGATGAGGTTCGAGTATGGTTGGAAGTCAGCGATCTTCTTGATAGGATGATTGAGACCATTCAAGAAACGTGCTATAGTTTGCTCATCATCTTCCGTGACATTGGCTCTTATCATGGCAATCTCCATTTCCTTGTAGTACTCTTCAACGCTCTTGGTTCCTTGCTTGAGTAGTTGGAGTTTCTTGAAAAGGTCACGATTGTAGTATGTTGGCACGAAGCGTGCTCTCATGACATCCTCCATTTGCGCCCAAGTTGTGATGGGTGGTTCACCTCTTGCCTCTCGGCGCTTAATGACTTGTTCCCACCAAATGAGGATGTAGTCTTGGAACTCAAGAGATGCCATCGCGATCTTCTTCTCTTCCTCACAGTTGTGCAAGCGGAAGATTTTGTCAACCTTCAGTGCCCATGAAAGGTACTCTTCGGGATCGTTGCTTCCGGAAAACTTGGGTATGGTGAACTTTAGCTTGCCGTAGCGTTGCTCTTCATTGTGTTGGGGTCGGGGATGATGAGGCCCTTGACGTGGAGGGTTGTCAACCTCATGTTGCTCTTGTCTAGCAGTATTTCCATTGTCTTCATGCTCTTGGTGAACTTGATGTTCTTGTCAAGCTTGTGGAGGAGCTTGTCGAGCTTGAGGAGGAGATTGAGGAACTTGACGATGCACGCGAGCTTGGTATATTCGTTCTTGAACTTCATTGCAAAGCGCTTCTTTTTGCTCACGAGCTTGCTGGTTGCGCGTGGCTACGGCTCGACTTGAATCTCGAAGGGCACGTTGCGCCTCAAGTGCTTGAGCTTCTCGTTGTTGTTGTTCTTGACGTTGTGCCTCGGCATCTTGTGCATCTTGGTGTTGACGCGCTCGCTCTTCCTCTTCTTGTTGGCGTTGCCGTTCTTGTGCTTGCGCGAAAGTAGCTTGGTTTTGACGGTGTCGATGTTCTTGCGTGTGGACTTGCTCTTGAGAGTCATAGTCGTGTAGAGGATTGTGTTTTGCTTGACGGTCTTGGCGCGCGGCTCGTCGAAGAGTGTTCGATGTCGGAGTACTTGAGCCGGAGATGGTGTCATCGGATTGTCGACTTGAGCGGCTCCGTCTTGAGTAGGACGAAGAGGTAGAAGAGCGGTTGACCAACAAGGCACGAATCTCGTCCATTCTTGCATTGCTCTCTTGCTTTTGTTCGTCGAGCTTGTTGTCGAAGTAGTCTCTTGTGCGTTGCTCGGAGAGTCGCAAGTCGGTGGCGAGATGGTCGATGCGGTCGTCCATTGCTTGTTGCTCTTGATGCAAAGCTCGTTGTGCACCAAAGAGGTGGCTCTTTGTGACGTAGAAGGACATGTCGTCGTCTTGCTTGCTGAATAGTGGGTTGGTAGAAGTACTTGGCCTATCCATCATTCGAAACCAATATGTGAGTGGGAGAAAGAGAAAAACTTATACCAAACGTACCTTGACCGATGTTGAAGATGGATCAACAATCACCCAAATGTGGAACAAGGAAATAGCACAATTGTTACCAATTCTTGTCGATTTCTCACACCTACACAAGTAAAAGCTTATAGCGAAGCTCGGTTAGGATGGTGGCACAAAATTTGATGCAATTGCTAGTGAGACTCAATAATGTTGGAAAAGATTCAAAAATTTGCAAATGCAATAAGTAGACCAATAGCAAGATATGGTACATGGAAACACACACCCAAATAGATAAGTGGGGTCGTGCAACCAAGGAATGAGTCAAAATGTGGAATCCACGAAAATGCTCTTGTTGCACAACACTGGAGAGACGCTAGCACGATTGCACAATAGGCGGATACGAAACTTGTGCACAACCTACTAAGAAAAAATGCAACGACTTCTATCCCAGGTATGCTATATGTATGGTATTCCGATGATATGATCCAAAATGATCAAGTATGACAACCTTAATGTAGTATGATGCTATGGTTCTTGCTTATAAGCTCTTTGCTTATCTTTTCCTTTTCCTTAAAAGCTTGTTTGGATCTTTCACTTGTGAGCTCTTTCTCATGCAAAACTTCACGAACCAAGATAGCAATTGCGTATATGCTTTGACAACCTTGTGACACAAGAGATGATATCAAGATATGTACTAAGATGATATGGTATGTATGCAATGGGAGCTATGATCACTAATGTGCACAAGTAACGTTGCCGGCAATACTCAAAGACTAGTCTCGATAGGCAAGGTACGCAAAATGTTCTATGGGGTTATCAATGCAATGGCAAGAATGTATAATGATGGGATATCATGATACCAAGATGAGGTTACCGTTGAGGTTGGTTGTTTGTAAGCAAGTACGGATGACGTTGTCAAAATGGTGAAGTGGTCGTCGTTGATGATGAGTCCGTGGCGAAGATGAGCGACGGTGATGTCGATGTTGAACTGTTTCTAGTTAGCCGAAACACCCTAGGAAACGATGAACCACAACTGAAATTCTCCAAACCAAAGTCAAATGGTGGTAGTGGTGGTGGTGGTTGAAAAGGAAAAAAGCATCCCTATGTAGCCGAAACACCTTAGGAGACTCAAATCACAAAGGTTCATGAATGCATTATTTGGGGTAACAGTAATCAAAAAGGTTCGTAAGCAACCAGAGGTAATCCCTGTCTTAATGCTATAATCCATGTAAAGCAAATTTCAGAGAGTCCACAGACTGAGCTTACTAGTAAGCTCTAGACATGGATCCAAAGACTAGTATAAAGCATTTAACAAGCAGGATTTGACCCTCTTGGCTGCAGCGTGGACAACTGTTAAACTTCACTGCACCACAAGAATGTAAATATATGTCTTGTACTTGATAGTGATACCTCGTACAAGGTCATTTACAAAGTAAACAATTAGAAGAATGCCCGGCGACTGCCGGGAAACAGTTCACCGGCAATAACCTTAGTTACAACAAAGAGCAATCAGCACGTCATTTTGTAACAAAAGAATAGACTAGACACACACAATCAATCAAGTGCTCGATCAATTAGTTGCTTAAGAAAGTTCGCAGAATGGCTCTTCCATAGATTTTTGGCGTGTAGGGCTCTTCCATAAAAATTTGGCGTGTGCACATTTTTCTTTCCGATAAGGTGGTTTGCTTGATCTCATCAGATGGGCAGCCTATTTCCTTCTCATGGGACCATCCCAACTCTTCCAAAATGCTAATAATACACCATTTGACCAACCAAAACCGGTCTAGAATGATATCCAACGACCTCAAGTTAGAATTTCAGATGGTAGTTGGAGGAGAGGAGATACTCCGTATTTGTGGTTATGAGGAAACAAGGCTGGCAAAATTAGAACCTTGGTAGTATTTGTGGTTTTGAGGAAACAAGATCGCAAAATTAGAGCCTTGGCAATTAGAGCTTACAACAAACTATGGATTTAATAAATTGTGTAATGTTCACCATTTATCAAGTACAAACATGATTTATCATATTGTGAACACAAATGAAGGGCTTTTACTTTCATTCGTAACATTCAAGTCCATACACATGGTTTGTATTCGCCGCCTCCTCCGGATTTTCCACAGGCCTCGGCGTCAGACTTCTCATGCATTGCACCGCTTGATTTGTAGGCTGCATAGTTTGTTTTCACCCACCTCGTGACGATGTCCTCGGAAATTCTTTTTGCTTCATTGAACCAGAGTTCAGCAATCCCTCGACTATCGATGCTGCAATGGTGCCCATCCATTTGGAAAATCCCTGTTTAATTACCATAATACCAGTTTTAAAGAAGGGACGCCAAATAAATCCTCGCCAAGAAATACGCTGTAGAGTTTACCATCTCTAATAAACCATTTCGTGAAACTAACCATTGTTGCCCTGTATTGGATAGTGAAGTTGCTATTCTCAGAGGGATGCACCAACCACGATGTTTGGAGGCTTCTCATGACTCTCACCGATTTTGCTTCATCCAGAAATGGCCCCAAACCTGGTTAAGTTCCGCACAACCA
The DNA here is from genome assembly GCA_021605145.1 of Aegilops bicornis. Classification (NCBI taxonomy): domain Eukaryota; kingdom Viridiplantae; phylum Streptophyta; class Magnoliopsida; order Poales; family Poaceae; genus Aegilops; species Aegilops bicornis. Next base: position 362,842,612 of record CM038669.1, read on the forward strand.
TAATTAGTGGCGTGCAACAAAAGGGTAAATGTTCAGAGAGTTCTGCAATCATCAAGTATTATTATTTTTAGGGAAACATGCTGCTAGATATTATACATTTTGGTACTTGCCGGGCTGTCACCGCACCATCGTGCATGAGAAAATAAACACAGGGAGACAGGAACATACAAGACGTACTGAATTATGTGCATTTAAACACAAGGGTATGAATTTAGTAGCAAAGATGTTGCGGTTTTGTGACTTCGATTCCCACTTGTTGGATCCCTGGACAATAGTAATAATGTATCAAGTTAATACAACCACAAAAAATCACCACAATCGGACATGATTTATAGGAGATCAAGCTGATTTCCTCTACGAGCTCACTCCGGCAATTTCCATCGGTGGGAAGCCAGTAGTCAAGCCAACGCTCCATCTCGTAATTCCACAAAGAGACTCGATTGCCGTATGGCGTGCTTTTGAAGCCCTGTGAGAGAAAATTCTGCAGCTTGCCTTCTCTCCAGTGAGTTCGGCAAAGACCGCTATGTCCTGCTCCATCTCATTGTGAATAAAGGTAAGTATCATTAAACATTTACGTACATTATTGCTCGTAAGTCGTAATAACTAAGAACTTCTTGCCCAAAGTAAGCATCTTCCAAGCTATGGTGTAGCAGAATGAACAAAAATACAACGTTGAACCAAATGACATTACAAACACATGCCCTTACCTTGCATATGAATGTGTTCAAGTCCACAGGTATAACGAATGTTGTTACCAAGGTTGTCATGTTAGTTGAATTGCTTTGCATCGATGAACGGATCATCATTATAAACAGCAGATGGTACACGTTATGATTTTGATCACACTACAGCTCTTAATGTCCTCTTTTGGCACTACATCACCGAATCAATGTAAGATGCAGCATTCATTTTATTGGTAATTCATGAGTTACAGAGCATCCAACCTCATCCATCGAGAGCTAAAATCCCATCCCGATTCAGTCAAGCAATCTGATGATATAATTTTTCCTTAGCGCCGTAGAATTAAGCTTTGAGGCCGGTTCCTCATCCCCGGAAACATCGAGATCTTTGGATATTTAGTTTATTCTTTGACAAAGCAAAACTTCCACCGTGATAAACATAGTTATCGGCATAACCAAAGTAAAAGACTTTACAATTGTTGCACTTTCGCCTAGGTTTGTTCCACATAGCCCGGTAACGACTCAAATTATGCACCCGCCCATGATTGTCCATTATTTCCACGTTGTGAAGCTCTGCGTCCACAGAACCATTGTACAAGGGAACTGAATTTTAACCTTGTGAGGTTGTAAAAGGATGCTAAAATATGGGTTTTATGCCTGCTACGATACCCGAAGCTATGCTCTTCCAAAGAAAGAGGGGAATGCTCTCCTCACAAGGCCCAAATCACCTGTTGCCGTGTATAATTCCAAAACCATTGAGCTCAAAAGTGGTGGTTGGCTGCAGTGAAAGCACATATCGTGACCAAACATATAGCCACATGAATGCATTATAAGTTTTTTGTACTTCATTTGGAAGATGACCCCAAAATTATTTTATTATTTTGACAAGAGAAGATGGCACCAGTAATAAATATAATATTACAATAAAGTTACGAACTTTCTCGTAGAGAAGACAATGTGAACTTTCCTAGCAGGTGATGAGTGATATGGCAGAAATAAGAGTGAACTGCACTTAATTTGCACCGGGTAGACTGTCACTTTGCACTAGTTTTTGCAAAAATTTCCACTTGCTCAGTTGAGTTGGATACAATAATATTGCACTTCGCACAAGTATCTTCAAAAAACACGCATATCATTTTTCTATTTCTTATTTTAAAATTGTGATTATACATTAGCATTATGTGGTGAAGTACACACCTATAAATTTTGGTTGAAAAATATGATCGCTTGCAATCTAAAAATAACAAGTAAATTTTGCGGAATTCGGTGGTGATATAGCGGATGATGTGGTGAAGGCCCTAGGCAAAGATGCCAAAGTTCCAAAAATTGGATGGATTCAAATGATGTTGGAAGTATTTTTGTGGGATGGTGGATATCAATAGCTATCCAACGAGCTAAAGAACGTCAAAATCCGAGTCCGGATCAATTAGTTATGGTCAAAACTGTCAATCAGCGAGGCTGAAACTGGGATGGGCGGTTGTACCGCTCCTGGAGCGTCCTGGAGTTCCAGTTTTGGGCTGGCAGAAGTATCAGGGGATGGGTTAGCGGTTGTACCGCCTCGGGGGCCGGTTGTACCGCTTTTATCGGGAAAATTCTCTCAGATCTGGATTGGGGATGGATTTCCCGTCTCGGGGGCGCATACACTCACCCATATGAATGCACACACGCACACCCTACCCCTATGAGCACCTCCGAAAGACTGAGCTGGCATATCATCTTGAAATTTATGAAGTCACCGTAGGCACCTCGTCGTCGAAGGGAACGTCTCCTCCCACTGAATGCGCATCACTGGAAATCCTGAAATAAATCCAGGAATAAATGCGAGCACCAGGATTTGAACCCTGGTGGGCAGGGGATACCACAGTCCCTCTACCATACAACCACAGGTTGGTTCGCAGTACTGCTACTAAGGTTCGAAGTAGATAAGGATACCGAGTTTTGTTTCTTGGAGGACCAAGACACAAGAGATCTACCAAGAAATTGACAAGTACCCGAAGTGGACTTTCTATCAACCTTGTCTCCGGCATAGTCCGAGTCGGAGTAGCCAACAAGATCGAAAGAGGCCCTCTTAGGATACCAAATGCCAAAATTTGGTGTATGAATTAAGTATCTCACTATCCTTTTTACGACCTTAAGATGACATTCTTTAGGAGCAGCTTGATATCTTGCACACATGCACACACTTAGCATAATATCGGGACATGAAGCACATAGGTATAACAATGAACCAATCATAGAGCGATAAACTTTTTGGTCCACGGGTTTACCATCTTTGATCAAATCAAGATGTCCACTAGTAGGCATGGGTGTAGACATACCTTTGCACTCTTGCATATTGAACTTCTTGAATAAGTCCTTAGTGTACTTCGTTTGAGAAACAAAAGTACCTTCCTTAGTTTGCTTGACTTGCAAGCCAAGAAAGAATTTGAGTTCACTCATCATTGACATCTCAAACTTCTCCGACATTAGCTTTCCAAAATTTTCACTAAAATGAGGGTTAGTTGAACCAAATATAATATCATCAACATAAATTTGGCATACAAATAGTTCCCCATTAACCCTTTTAGTAAAAAGTGTGGAATCAATTTTCCCAATTTCAAAGCCTTTTTCAATAAGGAACTTGGTCAAGATTTATACCAAGCTCTAGGAGCTTGTTTAAGACCATAAAGAGCTTTGAGAAGTTTGTAAACATGATTTGGTTTCTTAGGATTGACAAAGCCGGGAGGTTGTTTAACATAAACTTCCTCCTCTATTTCACCATTTAGAAAAGCACTTTTAATGTCCATTTGGTACAAGGTGATATTATGGTGATTAGCATAAGCAAGTAAGATGCGAATGGATTCAAGTCTAGCAACGGAGCATAAGTCTCACCATAGTCCATACCTTCGACTTGTGTGTAGCCTTGGGCTTATTTAGACGTGCTTTGTTGCGAACTACTTGTCCATCTTCATCTTGCTTGTTGCGAAACACCCATTTGGTACCGATGATGTTGTGGTTGTTGTCAGGCTTCTCAACCAATGTCCAAACTTGGTTTCTCTCAAAGTTGTGTAGCTCTTCATGCATAGCATTTATCCAATCCGGATCTTCCAATGCTTCTTAGACCTTCATAGGTTCAATGCTAGAGATGAAAGAATAGTTTTCACAAAAGTTAGCTAAACAAGTTTTAGAGCGAGTGATTCTCCCGGTTTGAATATCATTGTAGATTTGTTCTACGGGATGGTCTTTAGAAATTCTTGCTCAAACTCGTGAGAGCTTTTGCTTGGGTTTTGGTTGAACATCTTCTTCATCTTGCTCTTCTTCTTCTTCTTGATCTTCTTCATTGTTGGCGTCGTTGTTCTCTTGTCGTGGTGGAGAAGGAGGTTGTTGATGTTCGTGATGTTCTTCCTCATTTTCTTCATCTTGGTGTGTTCCACTTGTGGATGCTTCCATATCAACTCTTGGTTCACCTTGTCGTGAAGTAGAAGCTTCCACTTGACGCATTTGAGGTACTCTCCTTCACCTCCATTGGACGGACCTTCCCAATTGACAAGTCTTAGATTGCTTCCGAAGGGTCTTTGTCTCCTACATCAATTGGCAATTGCTTTACTTGCGAGCCGTTAGATTCATCAAACTTCACATCTACCGTCTCTTCAACCTTTCGGGTGAAATTGTTGTACACACGGTAAGTGTGAGAGTTTGAGCCATAACCAAGTAGGAAACCTTCATGAGATTTAGGAGCAAATTTTGAACGACGATGCTTATCAAGAATGTAGCACTTTGAGCCAAATACTCGAAAGTATCCAACTTGGGGTTTGTTACCGGTGAGGATCTCGTATGCCGTCTTGCCGAGTAGCTTGTGAAGATACAAGCGATTTGTTGCATGACAAGCTGTCTCAACCGCTTCGCCCAAAAGTGCTTTGCGTCTTGTACTCATCAAGCATCGTTCTCGCCATTTCGATGAGCGTCCGGTTCTTCCTCTCAACAACTCCATTTTGTTGAGGTGTGTACGTAGCCGAGAACTCGTGTGAAATCCCTTCTTCGTCAAGAAAGGTGTCCACATTTGCATTCTTGAACTCCGTTCCGTTTTCGTTGCGAACCTTCTTGATCTTCACTTCAAATTGATTTTGGGCCTTCCTAGCAAAGTTTTTGAAGATCTTTTGGACCTGCGATTTATCATCGAGAAAGAACACCCACGTAAATCTTGAAAAATCATCAACTATAACTAGACCAAAAGAATTTCCACCGAGACTTTTGTAAGCGTTGGGACCAAAGAGATCCATATGAAGTAGCTCGAGTGGCCTCCTTGTGGTCATGATGTTCTTCACGGGATGCCTTCCTCCAACCTGTTTACCCGCACGACAAGCATCGCATACCTATCCTTATCAAATATGACATCGTTAACTCCAAGGATATGATTTCCTTTAATAAGCTTGTCAAGGTTTCTCATGCCAACATGACCTAGTCGTCTATGCCATAACCAACCTTTTGAGGATTTAGCAATGAAGCAAGTTTTAGGTTGTGCCTTTTTAAAGAAATCAACAATGTAAATATCACCACTACGTATACCGGTAAAGACCATTTTATGATTGTCTCGAAGAAACACTTGGCAATCTACTTCAACAAATAGGACATTGAAACCGAAATCAGCAAGTCTAGATACTGAAAGTAAGTTGTAGCCAAGAGATTCAACGATCATGACATTCTGTATGGAGCTATAATGTGAGATGGCCACCTTACACTTTGAGTTGTCTCCTAAAGTGACATACTTTCGAGGACTATCATTTTCAGCAAGCTAACGAAACTTGTCTTTATCTCGGGTCTTCTGATGGGTTCATCGTCTGTCAAGAACCCATTCCTTTCCTCCGACACATATCCTCAAGATTTCCCATAAGACCAAAATGTCTCATTGCATCATCAAGATCGAAGTCACTATCATCATCCTCATCATAGTATCCATGTTCAACATCGTCATGTGGTGGATCAAATCCTAGAGAGGGTAATTCGTTAGAGTGAGTTTGACAATGATCTTGCTTATGAATTCTTATAGCTTCGGAAATAATATCACCAATAATTCCAACATCTCCTTTGGCACACATAAGGTCGGTGAGTTCAAATAGACGATCACCAAACATAGGATCACTAGTATTCATCTTACTCAAGGCAATAGACTTATAGAGAATCTCATCTAGATTTTTCAAGGAATAATTTGGAAAGCGTTCCTCAAGAAATTTCCATATAGTGTAGGCACACTCAAGAGTAGGCAAGATTCTAATTAAGTTTCTAGGCAAGCCTATAGTGACAAGATTAACAGTTCTAAGATTTCTAGTCATGTCAATAGATTCATCAAGGGTAGGATGCATAGGATCAACATGAGGTGCACAAGGGCTAGCAATGTACTTGTTCAAATGATATTGATTGAAAATTACAAGCATCTCATTTTTCCACTCATGAAAATACTCTTCATCAAGAATAGGCACTCTATGTCTAAGACTCCCAAAGTAGACTCATCCATCTTCCTCCAATGGTGATTAAACCAAGGCAATGGAGACCAAGGCTCTGATACCACTTGTAGGATCTTGAGAAGAGGTGTCTAGAGGAGGGGGTGATTAGACACTAAGTACCAAAGTTACAGTTTTTAACTTCTTTAGGTTTAAGTAGAGTTTAGGCACAAGGTTAACATTCACAAAACATAACAAGCAAGCATGCAAAGAGTATATGAGCAGCGGAAAGTAAAGCATGCAACTTGCAAGAATGTAAAGGGAAGGGTTTTGGAGTATTCAAACGCAATTGGAGACACATATGTTTTTGTCGTGGTTCCGATAGGTGGTGCTATCGTACATCCACGTTGATGGAGACTTCAACCCACGAAGGGTAACGGCTGCGAGAGTCCACGGAGGGCTCCACCCACGAAGGGTCCACGAAGAAGCAACCTTGTCTATCCCACCATGGCCGTCGCCCACGAAGGACTTGCCTCACTAGCGGTAGATCTTCACGAAGTAGGCGATCTCCTTGCCCTTACAAACTCCTTGGTTCAACTCCACAATCTTGTCGGAGGCTCCCAAGTGACACCTAGCCAATCTAGGAGACACCACTCTCAAGAAGTAACAAATGGTGTGTTGATGATGAACTCCCTTGCTCTTGTTCTTCAAATGATAGTCTCCCCAACACTCAACTCTCTCTCATAGGATTTGGATTTGGTGGAAAGAAGATTTGAGTGGAAAGCAACTTGGGGAAGGCTAGAGATCAAGATTTATGTGGTTGGAATGGAATATCTTGGCCTCAACGCATGAGTAGGTAGTTCTCTCTCATAAATAGGATACTGGAAGTGTAGGCTTGTTCTGATGGCTCTCTCCACGAATGAAGAGGAGGTGGAGGGGTATATATAGCCTCCACACAAAATCTAACCATTACTCACAATTTACCAAACTCGGTGGGACCGAATCAACAAACTCGGTCGAACCGATTTAGTAAACCTAGTGACCGTTAGGGTTTTGATTGGATCGACATGCATCTCGGTAGGACCGATATGGTTAGGGTTAGGGCATAACGTAATCTCGGTGAGACCGACATACAAACTTCGGTGAGACCGATTTTGGTAATAAGCTAACTAGAGAGTTGGTCAGCAAACTCGGTGAGACTGACACTCAAACTCGGTAGGACCGATTTTGGTAATAAGCTAACCAGAAAGTTTGCATTGTAATCTCGGTAGTACCGATTACACAAACTCGGTGAGACCGGTTTTGGTAATGGACATACACACAGAGATTACAATCCCATCTCGGTGAGACCGAGATCCCTATCGGTGAAACCGATTTGCCTAGGGTTTGTGGTAGTGGCTATGACATCTGAACTCGGTGGCGCCGGATAGAAAGAATCGGTAGGGCCGAGTTTGACTTTAGGTTTAGGTCATATGTGGATGTGAGGAAGTAGTAGAAGGTTTTGGAGCATATTACTAAGCACATGAAGCAAGAGGCTCATTAAGCAACACCTCATCCCTCCTTGATAGTATTGGCTTTTCCTATAGACTCAATGTGATCTTGGATCACTAAAATGTAAAATGTAGAGTCTTGAGCTTGAAGCTTGAGCCAATCATTTGTCCTTAGCATCTTGAAGGAGTTCCCACATCCTTTAGTCCATGCCACTCCATTGTTGAACTTATCTGAAACATACTAGATAAAAGTATTATCCAACAAGAGATATGTTGACATTAATTACCAAAACCACCTAGGGAGCACTTGTGCTTTCAGTCTTGAATCCAAGTGGATCTCCATAGAGGCACGGTCTCTCTCGGAGGAGTATATCCGGATGGATGAGCAAAGCTCTATCTCTAATATGAGCTAATCCTTTGCTAACCCTAATACAGAGCTAAGGGATAAGTATATATAGTCCAAGGGGTAAGTTGGGGATACATGGGGTGAAACCCCTTTCACTGCGCGCAGGCAGGGCGGTAGTACTGGTCATGGGGCGGTTGTACCGCTGGGAGCCCAGGTGCGGGTTCCTGGAGGTGTTTCCGGAGGAGCTTGCGGTTGTATTGGTGTTTGGAGCGGTTGTACCGGTGTTTGGAGCGGCTGTACCAGTCTGTTGGCTGTTACGGGGATAAACCGGTGCTGTACCGGCCTTGCACGCTCGATCACAAAAGCTGGACCGGTAGCTGGATTGAAGAGTCGGTAGATCGTCCGGGCGGTACATGGGCGGTTGTACCGGGATGTCTCAAGGCTTCGGAATATCTTCTTCATGCTTTCGTTGTCCATCTTGTAATCAGAACTTCTCCTTGGTTGCTTCCTTGGTACCTAAGCACACAAAGCATCTCCATTTAAGGTAGTAACCATGTCTCAAGTGGGTCAAAGGGTAGTTCAACAAGGAGAGAGTTAACCTCATTCTCGATAGCTCTCGCACGGGCTCTTGTCATTGGTCGAAGTGGTGTCGTGGGAGATGTAGGTGAAGGAAATATGCCCTAGAGGCAATATAAAGTTATTATTTATTTCCTTATATCATGATAAATGTTTATTATTCATGCTAGAATTGTATTAACCGGAAACATAATACATGTGTGAATATATAGACAAACATAATATCACTAGTATGCCTCTATTTGACTAGCTCGTTAATCGAAGATGGTTATGTTTCCTAACCATAGACATGAGTTATAATTTGATTAACGGGATCACATCATTAGGAGAATGATGTGATTGACATGACCCATTCCGCTAGCTTAGCACACGATAGTTTAGTATGTTGCTATTGCTTTCTTCATGACTTATACATGTTCCTATGACTACGAGATTATGCATCCCCCGTTTACCGGAGGAACACTTTGTGTGCTACCAAACGTCACAACGTAACTGGGTGATTATAAAGGTGCTCTACAGGTGTCTTCGAAGGTACTTGTTGGGTTGGCGTATTTCGAGATTAGGATTTGTCACTCCGATTGTCGGAGAGGTATCTCCGCCCTCTCGGTAATGCACATCACTTAAGCCTTGCAAGCATTGCAACTAATGAGTTAGTTATGGATGATGTATTACGGAACGAGTAAAGAGACTTGCCGGTAATGAGATTGAACTAGGTATTGAGATATCAACATCGAATCTCGGGCAAGTAACATACCGATGACAAAGGGAACAACGTATGTTGTTATGCGGTCTGACCGATAAAGATCTTCGTAGAATATGTAGGAGCCAATATGAGCATCCAGGTTCCGCTATTGGTTATTGACTGGAGACGTGTCTCAGTCATGTCTACATAGTTCTCTAACCCGCAGGGTCCGCACGCTTAACGTTACGATGACAGTTATATTATGAGTTTATATGTTTTGATGTACCGAAGGTTGTTCGGAGTCCCAGATGTGACCACGGACATCACAAGGAGTCTCAAAATGGTCGAGACATGAAGATTGATAATTGGAAACCTATGTTTGGATATCGGAAGTGTTCCGGGTGAAATAGTGATTTTACCGGAGTACCGGAGGGGTTACCGGAACCCCCCGGAGGCTATTGGGCCTTATGGGCCCAAGTGGAGGAAGAGGAGAGGCGGCCAAGGGCAGCCGCGCCTCAAGTCCGACTTGGACAAGGAGGGGGGCGGCGCCCCCCCCCCCTTTCCTTTCCCCTCTCTCCTCCTTCCCCCCAAGTCCTAATCCAACTAGGAAAAAGGAGGGGAGTCCTACTCCCGGTGGGAGTAGGACTCCTCCGGCGCGCCTCCTCCTATGGCCGACCACACCCCCCCTTGCTCCTTTATGTACGGGGGTAGGGGGGCACCCCATAGACACAACAATTGATCATTGATCTCTTAGCCGTGTGCGGTGCCCCCCTCCACCATAGTCGACCTCGATAATACTGAAGCGGTGCTTAGGCGAAGCCCTGCGTCGTTAGAACATCAACATCATCACCACGCCATCGTGCTGACGAAACTCTCCCTCAACACTCGGCTGGATCGGAGTTCGAAGGACGTCATCGGGCTGAACGTGTGCTGAACTCAGAGGTGCCGTACGTTCGGTACTTGATCGGTCGGATCGTGAAGACGCATTTACTACATCAACCTCACAGTTAACGCCCGCTTTCGGTCTACGAGGGTACATGGACAACACTCTCCCCTATCATTGCTATGCATCACCATGATCTTGCGTGTGCGTAGGAATTTTTTTGAAATTACTACGTTCCCCAACAGTGGTATCAGAGCCAGGTTTATGCGTTGATGTAATATGCACGAGTAGGACACAAGTGAGTTGTGGGCAATATAAGTCATACTGCTTACCAGCATGTCACACTTTGGTTCGGCGGTATTGTTGGATGAAGCGGCCCGGACCGACATTACGCGTGACGCTTAAGCGAGACTGGTTCTACCAACGTGCCTTGCACATGTGGTCGGGCGGGTGTCGGTTTCTCCAACTTTAGTTGAACCGAGTGTGGCTACGCCCGGTCCTTGCGAAGGTTAAAACAACACCAACTTGACAAACTATCATTGTGGTTTTTGATGCGTAGGTAAGAACGGTTCTTGCTATGCCCGTAGCAGTCATGTAAAACTTGCAACAACAATGTAGAGGACGTCTAACTTGTTTTTGCAGGGCATGTTGTGATGTGATATGGTCAAGACATGATGCTAAATTTTATTGTATGAGATGACCATGTTTTGTAGCCGAGTTATCGGCAACTGGCAGGAGCCATATGGTTGTCACTTTATAGTATGCAATGCAATCGCCCTGTAATGCTTTACCTTATCACTAAGCGGTAGCGATAGTCATAGAAGCATAAGATTGGCGAGACGACAATGATGCTACGATGGAGATCAAGGTGTCGCGCCGGTGACAATGGTGATCATGACGGTGCTTCGGAGATGGAGATCACAAGCACAAGATGATGATGTTTATATTTTATGCATCTTATCTTGCTTTGATTGATGGTAGCACTATAAGATGATCTCTCACTAAATTTCAATATAAAAGTGTTCTCCCTGAGTATGCACCATTGCCAAAGTTCGTCGTGCCCAGACACCATGTGATGATCGGGTGTGATAAGCTCTACGTCCATCTACAACGGGTGCAAGCCAGTTTTGCACACGCAGAATACTCAGGTTAAACTTGACGAGCCTAGCATATGCAGATATGGCCTCGGAACACTGAGACCTAAAGGTCGAGCGTGAATCATATAGTAGATATGATCAACATAGTGATGTTCACCATTGAAAGCTACTCCATTTCACGTGATGATCGGTTATGGTTTAGTTGATTTGGATCACGTGATCACTTAGAGGATTAGAGGGGTGTCTTTCTAAGTGGGAGTTCTTAAGTAATATGATTAATTGAACTTAAATTTATCATGAACTTAGTACCTGATAGTATCTTGCTTGTCTATGTTTGATTGTAGATAGATGGCCCATGCTGTTGTTCCATTGAATTTTAATGCGTTCCTTGAGAAAGCAAAGTTGAAAGATGATGGTAGCAATTACACGGACTGGGTCCGTAACTTGAGGATTATCCTCATTGCTGCACAGAAGAATTATGTCCTGGAAGCACCGCTGGGTGCCAGTGCTCGCCGCCGATGTAACCATTTACGTTAAGAACGTCTGCAGAGCAAAGCCGATGACTACTCGATAGTTCAATGTGCCATGCTTTACGGCTTAGAACCGACTTCAACAAATTTTTGAACATCATGGAGCATATGAGATGTTCCAGAGTTGAAGTTAATATTTCAAGCAAATGCCCGAATTGAGAGATATGAAGTCTCCAATAAGTTCTACAGTCTCAAGATGGAGGAGAATAGTTCTGTCAGTGAGCATATACTCAAAATGTCTGGGTATAACAATCATTTGATTCAACTGGGAGTTAATCTTCCGGATGATAGCGTCATTGATGTAATTCTCCAATCACTTCCACCAAGCTACAAGAGCTTTGTGATGAACTATAATATGCAAGGGATGGATAAGACAATTCCCGAGCTCTTCGCAATGCTAAAGGTTGCGGAGGTAGAAATCAAGAAGGAGCATCAAGTGTTGATGGTTAACAAGACCACTAGTTTCAAGAAAAGGGCAAAGGGAAGAAGAAGGGAACTTCAAGAAGAACAACAAGCAAGTTGCTGCTCAGAGAAGAAACCCAAGTCCGGACCTAAGCCTGAAACTGAGTGCTTCTACCGCAAGCAGATCTTCACGGAAGCGGAACTGCCCCAAGTATTTGGCGGATAAGAAGGATGGCAAGGTGAACAAAGGTATATGCGATATACATGTTATTGATGTGTACCTTACTAGAGCTCGCAGAGCACCTGGTATTTGATACTGGTTCTGTTGCTAATATTTGCAACTCGAAATAGGGACTACGGATTAAGCGAACACTGGACAAGGACGAGGTGACGATGCGCGTGGGAAATGGTTCCTAAGTCGATGTGATCGCGGTCGGCACTCTACCTCTACATCTACCTTCGGGATTAGTTTTAGACCTAAATAATTGTTATTTGGTGCCAGCGTTGAGCATGAACATTATGTCTGGATCTTGTTTGATGCGAGACTGTTATTCATTTAAATTAGAGAATAATGGTTGTTCTATTTATATGAGTAATATCTTTTATGGTCATGCACCCTTGAAGAGTGGTCTATTTTTGATGAATCTCGATAGTAGTGATACACATATTCATAATGTTGAAGCCAAAAGATGCAGAGTTGATAATGATAGTGCAACTTATTTGTGGCAATGCCGTTTAGGTCATATCGGTGTAAAGCGCATGAAGAAACTCCATACTAATGGGCTTTTGGAACCACTTGATTATGAATCACTTGGTACTTGCGAACCGTGCCTCATGGGCAAGATGACTAAAACGCCGTTCGCCGGTACTATGGAGAGAGCAACAGATTTGTTGGAAATCATACATACAGATGTATGTGGTCCGATGAATGTTGATGCTCGTGGCGGATATCGTTATTTTCTCACCTTCACAGATGATTTAAGCAGATACGGGTATATCTACTTGATGAAGCATAAGTCTGAAACATTTGAAAAGTTCAAAGAATTTCAGAGTGAAGTTGAAAATCATCGTAACAAGAAAATAAAGTTTCTATGATCTGACCATGGAGGAGAATATTTGAGTTACGAGTTTGGTCTACATTTGAAACAATGTGGAATAGTTTCAAGAACTCACGCCACCCGGAACACCACAAATAAAATGGTGTGTCCGAACGTCGTAATCGCACTTTACTAGATATGGTGCGATCTATGATGTCTCTTACTGATTTACCGCTATCATTTTGGGGTTATGCTTTAGAGACGGCCGCATTCACGTTAAATAGGGCACCATCGAAATCCATTGAGACGACGCCTTATGAATTGTGGTTTGGCAAGAAACCAAAGTTGTCGGTTCTTAAAGTTTGGGGCTGCGATGCTTATGTGAAAAAGCTTCAACCTGATAAGCTTGAACCAAAATCGGAGAAATGTGTCTTCATAGGATACCCAAAGGAGACTGTTGGGTACACCTTCTATCACAGATCCGAAGGCAAGACATTCGTTGCTAAGAATGGATCCTTTCTAGAGAAGGAGTTTCTCTCGAAAGAAGTGAGTGGGAGGAAAGTAGAACTTGATGAGGTAATCAGACCTGCTCCCTTATTGGAAAGTAGTTCATCACGTAAACCGGTTTCGTGACACCTACACCAATTAGTGAGGAAGTTAATGATGATGATTATGGAACTTCGGATCAAGTTGTTCTTGAGCCTCAGAGATCAACCAGAGTAAGATCCGCACCAGAGTGGTACGGTAATCCTGTTCTGGAAGTCATGCTACTAGATCATGATGAACCTACGAACTATGAAGAAGCGATGGTGAGCCCAGATTCCGCAAAATGTCTTGAAGCCATGAAATCTGAGATGGGATCCATGTATGAGAACAAAGTGTGGACTTTGGTTGACTTGCCCGATGATCGGCAAGCAATTGAGAATAAATGGATCTTCAAGAATAAGACTGACGCTGACGGTAATGTTACTGTCTACAAAGCTCGACTTGTTGCGGAAGGTTTTCGAAAAGTTCAAGGGATTGACTACGATGAGACCTTCTCACCTGTAGCGATGCTTAAGTCTGTCTGAATCATGTTAGCAATTGCCGCGTTTTATGATTATGAAATATGGCAGATGGATGTCAAAACTGCATTCTTGAATGGATTTCTGGAAGAAGAGTTATATATTTTGCAACCGGAAGGTTTTGTCGATCCAAAGGGAGCTAACAAAGTGTGCAAGCTCCAGCGACCCATTTATGGACTGGTGCAAGCCTCTCGGAGTTGGAATAAACGCTTTGATAGTGTGATCAAAGCATTTGATTTTATACAGAATTTTGGAGAAGCCTGTATTTACAAGAAGGTGAGTGGGAGCTTTGTAGCATTTCTGATATTATATGTGGATGACATATTGCTGATTGGAAATGATATAGAATTTCTGGATAGCATAAAGGGATACTTGAATAAGAGTTTTTCAATGAAAGACCTCAGTGAAGCTGCTTATATATTGGGCATTAAGATCTATAGAGATAGATCAAGACGCTTAATTGGACTTTCACAAAGCACATACCTTAACAAAGTTTTGAAGAAGTTCAAAATGGATCAAGCAAAGAAAGCGTTCTTGCCTGTGTTACAAGGTGTGAAGTTGAGTAAGACTCAATGCCCGACCACTGCAGAAGATAGAGAGAAAATGAAAGATGTTCCCTATGCTTCAGCCATAGGCTCTATCATGTATGCAATGTGTGTACCGGACCTGATGTGTGCCTTGCTATAAGTCCGGCAGGAGGTACCAAAGTAATCCAAGAGTGGATCATCGACAGCGGTCAAGAACATCCTGAAGCACCAAAAGAACTAAGGATATATTTCGCTTATGGAGGTGACAAAGAGCTCATCGTAAATGGTTACATTGATGCAAGCTTTGACACAGTATCCGAGACGATTCTAAATCGCAAACCGGATACGTGTTTACATTGAACAACGGAGCTGTCAGTTGGTGCAGTTCTAAACAAAGCGTCGTGGCGGGATCTACGTGTGAAGCGGAGTACATAGCTGCTTCGGAAGCAGCAAATGAAGGAGTCTGGATGAAGGAGTTCATATCCGATCTAGGTGTCATACCTAGTGCACCGGGTCCAATGAAAATCTTTTTTGACAATACTGGAGCAATTGCCTTAGCGAAGGAATCCAGATTTCACAAGAGAACCAAGCACATCAAGAGACGCTTCAATTCCATCCGGGATCTAGTCCAGGTGGGAGACATAGAAATTTGCAAGATACATACGGATCTGAATGTTGCGCACCGCTGACTAAGCCTCTTCCACGAGCAAAACATGATCAAGCACCAAAGCTCCATGGGTGTTAGAATCATTACCGGTAATCTAGATTATTGACTCTAGTGCAAGTGGGAGATCAAGGAAATATGCCCTATAGGCAATAATAAAGTTATTATTTATTTCCTTATATCATGATAAATGTTTATTATTCATGCTAGAATTGTATTAACCGGAAACATAATACATGTGTGAATGTATAGACAAACAGAGTGTCACTAGTATGCCTATACTTGACTAGCTTGTTAATCGAAGATGGTTATGTTTCCTAACCATAGACATGAGTTGTCATTTGATTAACGGGATCACATCATTAGAGAATGATGTTATTGACTTGACCCATTCCGTTAGCTTAGCATTTGATCGTTTAGTATGTTGCTATTGCTTTCTTCATGACTTATACATGTTCCTATGACTATGAGATTATGCAACTCCCGTTTACCGGAGGAACACTTTGTGTGCTACCAAACGTCACAACGTAACTGGGTGATTATAAAGGTGCTCTACAGGTCACTGCGAGTCAAGGGAGGCACGACGATTTGAGGCTGGGAGAGAGGCCGCACCCGCAGCGGGCTGAAAAGGAGGCCCGCAACGAGGCGGCTCCAAGGGAGAAGGCACGACCGCTCGGCGACTTTAGCAGGGTCAGGGTGGACGGCAGCCTGCCCACGCTGCACCTGAATCGGCCGCGGCTTGACGAGGCTCAGGGCCGGGTTTGGCTCGTAGTAAGGGTGCGACAGCAAATCAGCGAGGGCGGCTCGGATTCGTCCGTGAACCGGGGCGACGGCACCTGCTTGTAGCAGGGGTAAGGCGGCGGCAACTCGCGGAGGTTTGAAGCAGAAGGCAACATGAGGGCGGGTTGCTCGGCCTGATGGTGAATCAGCGGCGACACGGCAAGGTGGCTGACGGGCAACGCAGGGCGTGCGGGGCTGAGCGGGAGCCGGCTAGCTGGTACGGACACCTGCGGGAGTCGACCCGGCGGGCGTGGGAGCAGAGGAGAGGAGGCTGGGGCGCAGTGCTCCGAAGCTGACGGCGGTTTGAAGGCAGTGGCGGGTCAGCCGAGGTGGACCGAGGCAAGAATCACGGAGCTGCAAACCGGCGAGGTAGGCCGAAGCGCATGGTGCGCCGGTAAAGCGGAGGCGCTTCGGGGCCGGCCACAGCTGGAGCAACAGTGATGCCGGCTTGTGGTGGTGGAGGAGAGGGTCCGGGTGGCCACGGTGGTTTGGATCGAGGCCCTCCCGGCGATTTAATGCAAGGCCGAGACATCGACCGCCGAGGCCGGGTTGGTGTGGCTGGCGCGGGCGCCGAGCCGGGCCGGAGCGGCAACCGGTTCGGGCACGCAGCTCGGAGGCATCGTGGCCGGTCCGAGGCGGCGATTTGCAGTGGGGAGGTCAACGATGGTGGCAAGCCGGCCTTGAGCCGGGCGGCGCGAGGCCGGCGATTCAGGGCCGTGGCGACTCATAGATGGCGGAAGGGTGACCACTTGGCCGGGCAGCCGGTTTGAGGCTAACTGGTGACTCGGCTGTGTCAAAGCTAAGGCGAGCGGTGGCGAATCTCCCCGAGGCTGGTTGAACCATGGAGGCGAGCTGGCGGGCCAACAGCAGGCGCGGCGCAGTCGGAGGCGGCTCGTACACAACTAGCAACAACGGCGAGGGTACTGCGGAAGCTGAGCCGCAGGTTGTGGTGCGGAGGATGGTGATGAGCCGGAAGCCGCTGAAGCGCACGCGAGGCAGCGGAGAACGGGGTGGCCCTTGATGGCCTGGCAGAAGCGGCTCAAGGCGGAGACCAGGCCGGATTGAGGCCGGGATGGCCTGGCGCGGAGGCCGCAACTTTGTGCAGCGCTTAGGCGGATTGACGGGCGCAGAAGGAAACAGCGGTTCGCGGTGGTGACGGAGTCCAATGGTGACTTTAATGTAGGGTAGCTCGGATGCACGCCCCGCCGGAGGTAGAGTCCAGTTTGAAGACAGTCACCCCGATCTCAACCCGTCACTCGTTGACCCACACACAACTTGACTTGATGTAATTGCTCATCTCAGCGGATTGCAACGGTTAACGTTAAACTCCACCTATTGTAGCAGTGAACCGGCGCCGGCCGGAGCAAGCCAGATTGTGGATGACAAACGCACAGCTGCAAATGAGGACCTGCAGCACCGTAAGGTAAAGACCGGCGACCCACGGCGACGGAGGCGAGTTGGCAAGAGGAGCACGGAAAACGGGGTAGCCCGGACACGTGTGAGGCGATTTGCAAACAATCGGCGGCTTGAAGCGGACGACAGCTCGATGGCCAGTGGCTCCACGTGGCGGCTGGTGCTCCGTCGGACGGGCGGTGACGAGAGGTCATGAAAGCAAAGCGGAGGCGAGACAAACCGGCTTCGATGGAGGAGTCCGGGTTGTGGTGATTTGATTAATCCATGTCCAAGTCCGCTACATCATGGAGACTTGACAAAACCATCTCACGATTTGCCCATGTGATATCAGACTCCGAGAGTACACTCCATCCTGGCACATCGTTTCCTTTTTCCTTTGGACTGTTCTGATGTGGTAGCAGCATGTAACCACAATATTTAATCCACTCGGGACTTGAAGCTGTATATGGTTGAGAAGACATGGCCGAGTCGATGCTGCTTTTCGGCGGCTCGGTCAGATGGCAGACGGCCCTGGCGGTTTGGAAGCAGCTTGGAGACAACCCAGAACAAAGATGACTCGGAAACGATCTGAGGCCACGGGAACGACCCGGAGTTTCTCGTAGAGGTGTCGATGATGCCCAATCGAGGCGAGGCCAAGCGAAGGCTGCGGTTTATGATTGCTGCCTCACAGATCACAAATCTGAACTGATAAACTCAAAGCACATGCCGATCCTTTGAAACCGGCTCTTCTTCATCCAGAAACTTGCAACCTCTCGATCCCCAAGAAAAATCCCTCCAAGAACTCAACACCACTGTGCATCGAGCCCCACGGTGGGCGCCAACTGTCGTGGAATTAACGTCAGATGTCCTTAGTGTCAGGACTTAGTCGCGAGGCCAACGCATCTATGTGGTAGCTTGAGAGGGGTTGAGCGCAATCGAGAGACGCAACACAAGACAAGGATTTAGACAGCTTCGGGCCCCAGGAAACATCATCAGGTAAAAACCCAACATGCTGTTTGAGGCTAGGTCTCGTTATCATCACGAGGGAGTCGCCGTAAACCGGCTCTCCTCTTTGTGTCTAGCCCTAAGATTGTTTCTTCTTGCTTGTAGCCTGTCCCTCTTTGGGGAGCCCTACCCCTCCTTATATATGTTGAAGAGGCGGGTTACATGTAGAGTCCAACTCGGACTTAAGACTTAACTATTCTAACTTATCTTCATGGGCTTCTTAACATCTTGGGCTTCATAACATCTCGGGCTTCATAATATCTCGGGCTTCATAACCCCTGACAACCCAGTTATCACTGTTTGCCGGTTTAACATTGTCTGCCGGTTTAACATTGTCTGCCGGTTTACCACCAGCCGGTTTACCGTCTGTCTTAGCCATCTGTCTTGACTCTCTGTCTTAACTCTCCGCTGGTTTACCAAGTCCCAGCCGGTTTACAACTCCAGTCGGGTCATACCGCGGGGTATATCCCCGATAGGGTCCAATGAAAATCTTTTGTGACAATACTGGAGCAATTGCCTTAGCGAAGGAATCCAGATTTCACAAAAGAACCAAGCACATCAAGAGACGCTTCAATTCCATCCGGGATCTAGTCCAGGTGGGAGACATAGAAATTTGCAAGATACATACGGATCTGAATGTTGCAGACCCGTTGACTAAGCCTCTTCCACGAGCAAAACATGATCATCACCAAAGCTCCATGGGTGTTAGAATCATTACTGTGTAATCTAGATTATTGAGTCTAGTGCAAGTGGGAGACTGAAGGAAATATGCCCTAGAGGCAATAATAAAGTTATTATTTATTTCCTTATATCATGATGAATGTTTATTATTCATGCTAGAATTGTATTAACCGGAAACATAATACATGTGTGAATATATAAACAAACAGAGTGTCACTAGTATGGCTCTACTTGACTAGCTCGTTAATCGAAGATGGTTATGTTTCCTAACCATAGACATGAGTTGTCATTTGATTAACGGGAGCACATCATTAGGAGAATGATGTGATTGACATGACCCATTCCGCTAGCTTAGCACACGATCGTTTAGTATGTTGGTATTGCTTTCTTCATGACTTATACATGTTCCTATGACTATGAGATTATGCAACTCCCGTTTATCGGAGGAACACTTTGTGTGCTACCAAACGTCACAACGTAACCGGGTGATTATAAAGGTGCTCTACAGATGTCTCTGAAGGTACTTTTTGGGTTGGCGTATTTCGAGATTAGGATTTGTCACTCCGATTGTCGGAGAGGTATCTCTGGGCCCTCTCGGTAATGCACATCACTTAAGCCTTGAAAGCATTGCAACTAATGAGTTAGTTGTGGGATGATGTATTACGAACGAGTAAAGAGACTTGCGTAACGAGATTGAACTAGGTATTGAGATACCGACGATCGAATCTCGGGCAAGTAACATACCGATGA
This sequence comes from Aegilops bicornis, assembly GCA_021605145.1. NCBI lineage: Eukaryota > Viridiplantae > Streptophyta > Magnoliopsida > Poales > Poaceae > Aegilops > Aegilops bicornis. The sequence goes on from CM038669.1 coordinate 362,862,615, forward strand.
CAAAGGGAACATCGTATGTTGTTATGCGGTCCGACCGATAAAGATCTTCATAGAATATGTAGGAGCCAATATGAGCATCCGTGTTCCGCTATTGGTTATTGACCGGAGACGTGTCTCGGTCATGTCTACATAGTTCTCGAACCCGTAGGGTCCGCACGCTGAACGCTACGGCGATGCTTATATTATGAGTTTATATGTTTTGATGTACCGAAGGTTGTTCGGAGTCCCAGATGTGATCACGGACATCACGAGGAGTCTCGAAATGGTCGAGACATGAAGATTGATAATTGGAAACCTATGTTTGGATATCGGAAGTGTTCCGGGTGAAATAGTGATTTTAACGGAGTACCGGAACCCCTCGGAGGCTATTGGGCCTTATGGGCCCAAGTGGAGGAAGAGGAGAGGCGGCCAAGGGGCAGCCGCGCCCCCCCCAAGTCCGAATTGGACAAGGAGGGGGCGCCTCTTTCCTTTCCTCTCTCCTCCTTCCCCCCAAGTCCTAATCCAACTAGGAAAAAGGAGGGGAGTCCTACTCCCGGTGGGAGTAGGACTCCTCCGGCGCGCCTCCTCCTATGGCCGGCCACACCCCCCTTGATCCTTTATATACGGGGGCAGGGGGCACCCCATAGACACAACAATTGATCATTTATCTCTTAGCCGTGTGCGGTGCCCCCCTCCACCATAGTCCACCTCGATAATACTATAGCGGTGCTTAGGCGAAGCCCTGTGTCGGTAGGACATCAGCATCGTCACCACGCCGTCGTGCTGACGAAACTCTCCCTCAACACTCGGCTGGATCAGAGTTCGAGGGACGTCATCGGGCTGAACGTGTGCTGAACTCGGAGGTGCCGTACGTTCGGTACTTGATCGGTCGGATAGTGAAGACATACGACTACATCAACCGCATTGTGCTAACGCTTCCGCTTTCGATCTACGAGGGTACGTGGACAACACTCTCCCCTATCATTGCTATGCATCACCATGATCTTGCGTGTGCGTAGGAAATTTTTTGAAATTACTATGTTCCCCAACAATAGGTAGGTCCATGGGGATGAACTTGGGATGCTCCGCATTAGAACACCTTCTGGGTGGAGAGGACGACAAGGCGCCGCGTGGAGCGGGCGGACAGGCGTGCACGGAAGGCACTCGCAGAGGCGCAGTGAGATCTCGTTAATGCAGGTGGGGAGTCGTTCTTCGACTCAGACGATTTACGCGTGGCTCTCTACCTCGGACGACACTGGAGAGAATGAACATGACGACTCAGAGTAGATTCTAGTTGCACCGTAGTTTTTATCTAGTTGCACCATAGTTTTTATCTATCTATGCTATAAACTATATATGCATTGTGAAATATCTATGTATCGTTTTATCTATCTATCTATCTATCTATCTATCTATCTATGCATATGCACCGTAGTCCAGAGTGTTTGTGCGAGAGCCCGTGCGCTGCATTTTAGCACACCTGCTAGAGGTACGCGCATGCGCTAAAGTTTACAGTAGCTGCTGGAGCCAGCGCTCCCCGCCGCGCCAAAACAGGTGATCGGCGCGCTGCAAATGCATTTTTAGCGCGCCACGCGTTGGGCGGCTGTTGGAGATGCTCTTAAGACATTTATTTTGGGACTGAAGAAGTATTTGCAAAAGAACCTTTGATGTCCCAATTGCACTATGGTTTGGAGTCGTTAGCCTTCTCACACCAAAAAAGAGAAGTTCCACCAACTCGCTTGTACTTCAATGTGAATTTTTCGATAAAGTATGGTGAAATGCATTATGGCAACAACATTATGCATATCAAGTTTCGATCACATATGAGATCGGCAATCTGTGTCCGGTTAGTTTTACGAAATGAAACATAATAGTAGAATGGTTCCATAGAGGTTGGTCAAAGGAACAAGGCAAGTTAGGATGGAATGAGGTGATTCCTCATTGGCGATATTCATGCGTGGAAAGATCAAATCGGTCGATTAGAGGAGATGAATAGGAGACTACATTTTTATTTTGCTTAACTTTCAAATTTTAGGGTGAAGTGCGGATACAAAAGCTCTCTAACTGTGCAATATACTGTGAGAACAACCTATATGGCAAACAAGCTAATACACTTGGTAAGTAAGAGCAATAAGATAGCTAGCAGGCAAACACAAGTAAATATGCGAAAACGAATTAACCACACATGTTGAAAACGCAGATGTACCCCAAGTTCACTCTTGGAAGGTGCCTTGAAGAGGTGTAGAAGTCACTTATGGTGGCTCATACCTAGTCTTCGTTTGAGACAGCTGTTGGGGATATTCCCCACGACCAAGACCCGACTCATAAGGATAAGCCACCCTGAGGCTTAAGTCATCTCATATGCTAACCTGGCTGGTGAGACCCGACAGACAGTTGTAAGCCGGCGGATAGTCTCTGACCCGACAGACAGTTGTAAGCCGGCAGATAGTCTCTGACCCTGCACACAGTTGTAAGCCGGCAGATAGTCTTTAACCCGGCGGACAGTTGTAAGCCGGCAGATAGTTATAACCCGACAGATGGTTATAACCCGGCAGACAGAGTCGCCTGGGGTTAATAAGCCCAAGACGTTAAGAAGCCCAAGACGTTAAGAAGCCCATGGAGAGAAGCCCGTGATGAGAAGTCAGAATAGTTTAAGTCTTAAACCGACTAGGAATCTACATGTAACCCGCCCCTTCAACTTATATAAGGAGGGGCAGGGCACCCCGAGAAGGGGCGAGATAATCTTGAAGGCTAGACACAACTAGAGGAGAGCCGGTTTATGCGGCGACTCCCTCATGAGCATAATGAGACCTAGCCACAAACAGCATGTAGGTTATTACCAGATGATGTTTCCCGGGGCCCGAAGCTGTCTAAATCCTGTCTCGTGTGTCAACTCACCTCGAGGATCTCATCGCGTCTCTCGATTCCAACCAACCTCTCTCAAGCTACTACGTAGATGCGTTAGCCTCACGACTAAGTCCTTTTCACGAGGACATCTGCCGTGACAAATCCACGACAACAACCCCAATGGATGAGCCTAAAATCACTTATGGTTGGTCTTGAAGGCGATCATTGTATATTTACAAACTTCTCGGAGCACACCACACAATAGAACCTTCCAATCCTTGACTCCTACCGCCCAGGAGTTTCAAATCTCCAAGAGGAACAAGTTTGGTGATGAACAAGTATGAGGATCACGAATTGGCTCGGTGGAAGTTTAGATCGGATGATTCTCTTCATTCCTCAAAATTTGGTGGAGTTTGAGTGGAGGGATGAAGCAACCTTTGGGGGTTTCGCAATAGTGGAGAAGCTCATATGGAGGATCAGAGTGGAGGAAGAAGAAGGGTGTGTATTTATACCCCCTAGCCCCTTGTAACTATTGCAACACTGTGGGCCTGCGGGACCCTAAATAAAGGTCATGGAGACCCGGATTCACCCGAAAGCAAAACCGCCCCCATGGGGAACCGGGTTATCTTGAGAGGTTACACCTCTACCCCAGGATCCCGACATGTCCAGAGAGATAGACGTGGGTGGAGGGATGAGAGCCCGAGGTATCCAGAGAGTTTATTCTCGGACCATGGAGATCCCAACAGTTGTCTTCTCAGGCTAGGGTTTTAATCCAAAACTCATTAGGAAAATAGGATGGCTTAATGTATAAGTTTTGCATGAAACCAAACTTTGTCGAGTGTTAAAGGTACCCATAGAGTTTTATTTGGACCCCGGGGACCCTACCCCTGGACCCGAGGATCCCAGTAGATGTCTTCTCTGGCTAGGGTTTTGACCCAAAATATCTTAGGCACGTAAAATGGCTTAGTGTATGAGTTTTTCAATATATCCAGACTTGCTCGAACACCTCAACTTAAACCTGATCATATGTCGAGCCGGTCTAGGTTTTGGGCTGGGCTTAAAATAAATCCCAAACTCTAAGCCTGATCCCGACCCAAAGCCTGAAAATATGCATTTTCTCAAATCCGAACTCGGCCCAAATACAAGCCCGAAGCCCAAAAACTCAGCATGTTGTTTTCCAGTGTTGTTATGTGTAAGCCCGGTCCAAAACTGCAAAACAAAAGCCCGAGCCCGGACACGAATATACTTTACAAAACAAAGTTTGAGCCCCGCCCGAGAGGCAAGGGTTTTTTGGTCCGGGCTCCGGGCACGGGCTCAGGCTTTTTGTTTTGCCTCGATCCAATCTAACATCGATTCCCAAGATGATTTCGCTAAGGGTTGATCTGACATCGGCCCTAGATTATGTTGGCAGGCCTGATTTATCTGGCCACCGCTCCGAATCATCAGATCCTGACTCCATGTTCGGTCCGATGAGACATAGCTTCTATTGCAAGCCAGGCATGACGTCGGTGTTTGGGTGGGGATTACCCGCTATTCTTTGGAGACGGGGCCACCTACCTCGCCAGGCCGTCTAGCCCGCCTAGGCTGGCCAACACCGCCTCTTGGCAAATCCGTCGCGAGCAATGTCAACAACGTGTCTGCAGACGGAGACAGAAGCCATGTTCGCGGAGGTCGACATGGCGATGGAAGAATTTGGCTGGGCATCGACGACAACGTCGCCTACCCCGCGTCGGCCACACACGCCATCTCCGCCAACACCAAGGAAAAGTAGACCATGAGAGTCTGTGGCTACTTGGGTCCTAGGAAGGCCATCGCCACCGCCTTGCTGGCATACACAAACGGTGTCTTACCCGCTTCGCGGGGGCGCAGGCCACGGTGACCCCCCCCAAACAACAACCCTGATATGTGCTTTACGTAAGCGGAGGCTACTGCCTTTTTTGCTGACGCATATCCCTCCGGAGCTCACGATAGTCCGATGGGTGGGTTGTCGGACATGGGGAATACATGTCCTGGAAATGGGGCTCCGTTATGTCGGGCGATAGAACTAGGTAAGAATAGCCTACCCTAGTCCGTTATAATCTAGTTCAAATATGTCCGAAATGTAAATATTTTTAAATGCGGTTTATATGAAAATCACCCGTTTTGCATGTAATTTGTCTTGCTAGTTGAAATCCGGTTTAAAATGTATGCGGTACATTGGATGGCCGGCTCCTACATCAGTGTTCGTTGAGTGGTCCCTCGGGTCCGCGGACGGATGCAGTGTCCGATTTCGGGGTCAGTGTTGGAGATGCCTAACTCCTCTCTTAAGTGGTGACGGTGGCGGGAGGCACCCTAGAATAGATACAACTTCAATGAATATAGGGCAAAGTGAAAGTAGCACTTTGCGAAAACAAATCTGTTTCCGGTGTGAGAGTAGTAAATTAAACGCCTATAGTAGCAACTATTTATATATCATACATACACTAGACATTTGTTATTATTTTTTCAGATAAATTATTGTATCTTTGATCTGTCAACTTTTTTTGAGAGAGAGAATTGTTCTGTCAACTATTGATTCTACTAAACTTTTAGTACCTTAGCGGTTTGTATCGGCTTTGTGTCTACGTCTAAATCGGATCACCATTACATGTCCACCGAGTCACCATTTTCCTACAGGAATTCCATGGTTCTGTATATAAGAAGAAGAAAAATGTCAAAATATAACACTCTCTTACAAAAAGGTAAAAATGACATTCCATGTTATATATTCAATTTAAGGGAACGTTTAAAACAAATACCATAAGTAATACTAGTTTTCTAATAGTTCATAAAAAGAAACACACAAATCCAATAGTCCCAATTTACTTCTTTAGAGAAATGGAAAAAAGGCCTTTTGAAAATCTTTTGATTTCTACTTTTATTTTTGGTTGCCATCTTTAAACATTTTTTTACCTTTTTCTTTTTCTGAATATTTATTTTGAAGGAAAAATTATGATCTATTCATTTTCAATCATGGCAGTACAATGAACACCCGATATAATAAAAATTACACCCAGATTCATAGACCATCTAGCGACGACTACCAGCACTGAAGCGAGCCGAAGGCACGCCACCGTTATCGCCTCCCTCGTTGGAGCCAGGGAAACCTTTGATGTTTCAGTTTTATGGAATTTCATCAAGGGGGTTGGTGATTTGGCCTTTACGCACGCACCTCATCGAGCAAGGCATTTGAAGTTGACAAAACTACATGGTTAAGGAGTCGATGAACCAAATCATTCCATGATGTTTTGATCGCTTTAAAGTTTTTTACTCTGCCTAGGCATAGCTTCATGTTTGTAGGGTTTTGCTCTTGCCGGCATGATTATACATGCATGTGCGTTGGTGTTGGCTGTAGGTCAGACGTTTGCTTGTTATTTTTGTATCCCCTTAATGCTTCACTTTGAGTCAATAAAAAATACTAGTACCTCTGTCTCATAACATAAGACGTTCACTTTGTAGGTTACCTTTTATTGTAAACAAAAGGAGTTGATGAACCAAAATTATACTCAACCATTAGTGGAGGGACCAAAAGTACACTTATAGGAGCTGTATCTCGTACTCTGATTACAAATTGCATGAAAATCCTATATGGAGTAGTTCATGAGTGCATTATTTGGGGTAACAGTAATCAAAAAGGTTCGTAAGCAACCAGAGGTAATCCCTGTCTTAATGCTATAATCCATGTAAAGCAAATTTCAGAGAGTCCACAGACTGAGCTTACTAGTAAGCTCTAGACATGGATCCAGCACTAGTATAAAGCATTTAACAAGCAGGATTTGACCCGCTTGGCTGCAGCGTGGACAACTGTTAAACTTCACTCTGTACCACAAGAATGTAAATATATGTACTGTACTTCTGATAGTGATACCTCGTACAAGGTCATTTACAGTGTAAACAGCAGAAGAATGCCCGGCGACTGTCGGGAAACAGTTCACCGGCAATAACCTTATTTACAACAAAGAGCAACTGCACGCCGTCATTTTGTAACAAAAAGAATAGACTAGACACACACAATCAATCAAGTGCTCAGTCAATTAGTTGCTTAAGAAAGTTAGGCAGAATGGCTCTTCCATAGATTTTTGGCGTGTAGGGCTCTTCCATAAAAATTTGGCGTGTGCACATTTTTCTTCTGATAAGGTGGCTTGCTTGATCTCATCAGGATGGGCAGCCTATTTCCTTCTCATGGGACCATCCCAACTCTTCCAAAAATGCTAATAATACACCACTTGACCAACCAAAACCAGTCTGCAGAATGATATCCAACGACCTCAAGTTAGAATTTCAGATGGTAGTTGGAGGAGAGGAGATACTCCTTGTTTGTGGTTATGAGGAAACAAGGCTGGAAAAATTAGAACCTTGGTAGTATTTGTGGTTTTGAGGAAACAAGACTGGCAAAATTAGAGCCTTGGCAATTAGAGCTTACAACAAACTATGGACGAATAAATTGGGTAAGGTTCACCATTTATCAAGTGCAAACATGATTTATCATATTGTGAACACAAATGAAGGGCTTTTACTTTCATTCGTAACATTCAAGTCCATACCTGTGGTTTGTATTCGCCGCCTCCTCCGGATTTTCCACAGGCCTCGACGTCAGACTTCTCATGCATTGCACCGCTTGATTTGTAGGCTGCATAGTTTGTTTTCACCCACCTCGTGACGATGTCCTCGCAAATTCTTTTGCTTCATTGAACCAGAGTTCAGCAATCCCTCAGCTATCAGATGCTGCAATGGTGCCCATCCATTTGGAAAATCCCTGTTTAATTACCATAATACCAGTTTTAAAGAAGGGACGCCAAATAAATCCTGCTCAAATACGCCAGGTAGAGTTTACCATCACTAATAAACCATTTCAGGAAACTAACCATTGTTGCCCTGTATTGGATAGTGAAGTTGGTATTCCTGCAGGACAGACCAACCCTGATGTTTGGAGGCTTCTCATGACTCTCACTGATTTTGCTTCATCCAGAAATGGCCCCAAACCTGGTTAAGTTCCGAGACAACCATAATTAGTGGCGTGCAACAAAAGGGTAAATGTTCGTAGAGTTCTGCAATCACTGTTATTATTATTTTTAGGAAACATGCTGCTAGATATTATACATTTTGGTACTTGCTGGCTGTCACCGCACCATTAGGCATGAGAAAATAAACACGAGGAGACAGGGAACATACATGCATTACCTGAATTATGTGCATTTAACCACAAGGGTATGAAGTTAGAAGCAAAGATGTTGCGGTTTTGTGACTTCGATTCCCACTTGTAGGCTCCCTGGACAATAGTAATAATGTATCAAGTTAATACAACCACAAAAAAATCACCACAGTCGGACATGATTTATAGGAGATCAAGCTGATTTCCTCTACGAGCTCACCTGGCAATTTCCATCGGTGGGAAGCCAGTAGTCAAGCCACTGCTCCATCTCAGAATTCCACAAAAGAGACTCGATTGCCGTATGGCGTGCTTTTGAAGCCTGTGAGAAAAATTCTGCAGTTGCCTTCTCTCCAGTGAGTTCGGCAAAGACCACTATGTCCCGTTCCATCTGTATTGTGAATAAAGGTAAGGATCATTAAACATTTACAGACATTATTGCTCGTAAGTCGTAACAGCTAAGAACTTCTTTCCCAGTAAGCATCTTCCAAGCTATGGTGTAGCAGAATGAACAAAAATACAACGTTGAACCAAATGACATTACAAACACATGCCCTTACCTTGCATATGAATGTGTTCAAGTCCACAGGTATAACGAATGTTGTTACCAAGGTTGTCATGTCGGTTGAATTGCTGCATCGATGAACGGATCATCATTATAAACAGCAGATGGTACACGTTATGATTTTGATCACACTACAGCTCTTAATGTCCTCTTTTGGCACTACATCACCGAATCAATGTAAGATGCAGCATTCATTTTATTGGTAATTCATGAGTTACAGAGCATCCAACCTCATCCATCGAGAGCTAAAATCCCATCCCGATTCAGGCTTTGAAGCAATCTGATGATATAATTTTTCCTTAGCAGCCGTAGAATTAAGCTTTGAGGCCGGTTCCTCATCCCGGAAACATCGAGACTGGATATTTAGTTTATTCTTTGACAAAGCAAAACTTCCACCGCGATAACATAGTTATCGGCATAACCAAAGTAAAGACTTTACAATTGTTGCACTTTCTGGCCTAGGTTTGTTCCACATAGCCCGGTAACGACTCAAATTATGCACCCGTCCATGATTGTCCATTATTTCCACGTTGTGAAGCTCTGCGTCACAGAACCATTGTCTGAGGAACTGAATTTTAACCTTGTGAGGTTGTAAAGGGATGCTAAAATATGGGTTTTATGCCTGCTACCGATACCCGAAGCTATGCTCTTCCAAAGAAAGAGGGAATGCTCTCCTCACAAGGCCCAAATCACCTGTTGCCGTGTATAATTCCAAAACCATTGAGCTCAAAAGTGGTGGTTGGCTGCACAGTGAAAGCACATATCGGTGACCAACATATAGCCACATGAATGCATTATAAGTTTTTTGTACTTCATTTGGAAGATGACCCCAAAATTATTTTATTATTTTGACAAGAGAAGATGGCACCAGTAATAAATATAATATTACAATAAAGTTACGAACTTTCTCGTAGAGAAGACAATGTGAACTTTCCTAGCAGGTGATGAGTGATATGGCAGAAATAAGAGTGAACTGCACTTAATTTGCACCGGTAGACTGTCACTTTGCACTAGTTTTTGCAAAAATTTCCACTTGCTCGCTTGAGTTGGATACAATAATATTGCACTTCGCACAAGTATCTTCAAAAAACACGCATATCATTTTTCTATTTCTTATTTTAAAATTGTGATTATACATTAGCATTATGTGGTGAAGTACACACCTATAAATTTTGGTTGAAAAATATGATCGCTTGCAATCTAAAAATAACAAGTATATGCTCTTTTTCAGATGTGTGTTATCAATGCAATGGCAAGAATGTATAATGATGGGATATCATGATACCAGGATGAGGTTACCGTTGAGGTTGGTTGTTTGTAAGCAAGTATAGATGACGTTGTCAAAATGGTGAAGTGGTCGTCGTTGATGATGAGTCCGTGGCGAAGATGAGCGGCGGTGATGTCGATGTTGAACCGTTTCTAGTTAGCCGAAACACCCTAGGAAACGATGAACCACAACTGAAATTCTCCAAACCAAAGTCAAATGGTGGTAGTGGTGGTGGTGGTTGAAAAGGAAAAAATCATCCCTAAGTAGCCAAAACACCTTAGGAGACTCAAATCACAACTCAAGCAACCACAAATGCTATGGGAAACAAAATGGGTTAAGTTGCGGAATTCGGTGGTGATATAGCGGATGATGTGGTGAAGGCCCTAGGCAAAGATGCCAAAGTTCCAAAAATTGGATGGATTCAAATGATGTTGGAAGTATTTTTGTGGGATGGTGGATATCAATAGCTATCCAACGAGCTAAAGAACGTCAAAATCCGAGTCCGGATCAATTGGTTATGGTCAAAACTGTCAATCAGCGAGGCTGAAACTGGGATGGGCGGTTGTACCGCTTGAGCAGGCGGTTGTACCGCTCCTGGAGCGTCCTGGAGTTCCAGTTTTGGGCTGGCAGAAGTATCAGGGGATGGGTTAGCGGTTGTACCGCCTCGGGGGCCAGTTGTACCGCTTTTATCGGGAAAATTCTCTCAGATCTGGATTGGGGATGGATTTCCCGTCTCGGGGCGCATACACTCACCCATATGAATGCACACACGCACACCCTACCCCTATGTGCACCTCCGAAAGACTGAGCTGGCATATCATCTTGAAATTTATGAAGTCACCGTAGGCACCTCGTCGTCGACGGGAACGTCTCCTCCCACTGAATGCGCATCACTGGAAATCCTGAAATAAATCCAGGAATAAATGCGAGCACCAGGATTTGAACCCTGGTGGGCAGGGGATACCACAGTCCCTCTACGATACAACCACAGGTTGGTTCGCAGTACTGCTACTAAGGTTCGAAGTAGATGAGGATACCGAGTTTTGTTTCTTGGAGGACCAAGACACAAGAGATCTACCAAGAAATTGACAAGTACCGGAAGTGGACTTTCTATCAACCTTGTCTCCGGCATAGTCCGAGTCGGAGTAGCCAACAAGATCGAAGAGGCCCTCTTAGGATACCAAATGCCAAAATTTGGTGTATGAATTAAGTATCTCACTATCCTTTTTACGACCTTAAGATGACATTCTTTAGGAGCAGCTTGATATCTTGCACACATGCACACACTTAGCATAATATCGGGACGTGAAGCACATAGGTATAACAATGAACCAATCATAGAGCGATAAACTTTTTGGTCCACGGGTTTACCATCTTTGATCAAATCAAGATGTCCACTAGTAGGCATGGGTGTAGACATACCTTTGCACTCTTGCATATTGAACTTCTTGAATAAGTCCTTAGTGTACTTCGTTTGAGAAACAAAAGTACCTTCCTTAGTTTGCTTGATTTGCAACCCAAGAAAGAATTTGAGTTCACTCATCATTGACATCTCAAACTTCTCCATCATTAGCTTTCCAAACTTTTCACTAAAATGAGGGTTAGTTGAACCAAATATAATATCATCAACATAAATTTGGCATACAAATAGTTCCCCATTAACCCTTTTAGTAAAAAGTGTGGAACCAATTTTCCCAATTTCAAAGCCTTTTTCAATAAGGAACTTGGTCAAGCATTTATACCAAGCTCTAGGAGCTTGTTTAAGACCATAAAGAGCTTTGTGAAGTTTGTAAACATGATTTGGTTTCTTAGGATTGACAAAGCCGGGAGGTTGTTTAACATAAACTTCCTCCTCTATTTCACCATTTAGAAAAGCACTTTTAATGTCCATTTGGTACAAGGTGATATTATGGTGATTAGCATAAGCAAGTAAGATGCGAATGGATTCAAGTCTAGCAACGGGAGCATAAGTCTCACCATAGTCCATACCTTCGACTTGTGTGTAGCCTTGGGCGACGAGACGTGCTTTGTTGCGAACTACTTGTCCATCTTCATCTTGCTTGTTGCGAAACACCCATTTGGTACCGATGATGTCGTGGTTGTTGTCGGGCTTCTCAACCAATGTCCAAACTTGGTTTCTCTCAAAGTTGTGTAGCTCTTCATGCATAGCATTTATCCAATCCGGATCTTCCAATGCTTCTTAGACCTTCATAGGTTCAATGCTAGAGATGAAAGAATAGTTTTCACAAAAGTTAGCTAAACAAGTTTTAGAGCGAGTGATTCTCCCGGTTTGAATATCATTGTAGATTTGTTCTACGGGATGGTATTTAGCAATTCTTGCTCAAACTCGTGAGAGCTTTTGCTTGGGTTTTGGTTGAACATCTTCTTCATCTTGCTCTTCTTCTTCTTCTTCTTGATCTTCTTCATTGTTGGCGTCGTTGTTCTCTTGTCGTGGTGGAGAAGGAGGTTGTTGATGTTCGTGATGTTCTTCCTCGTTTTCTTCATCTTGGTGTGTTCCACTTGTGGATGCTTCCATATCAACTCTTGGTTCACCTTGTCGTGAAGTAGAAGCTTCCACTTGGACAGACGAGGTACTCTCCTTCACCTCCATTGGACGGACCTTCCCAATTGACAAGTCTTGGATTGCTTCCGAAGGGTCTTTGTCTCCTACAGCAATTGGCAATTGCTTTACTTGCGAGCTGTTAGATTCATCAAACTTCACATCTACCGTCTCTTCAACCTTTCGGGTGAAATTGTTGTACACACGGTAAGTGTAAGAGTTTGAGCCATAACCAAGTAGGAAACCTTCATGAGATTTAGGAGCAAATTTTGAGCAGCGATGCTTATCAAGAATGTAGCACTTTGAGCCAAATACTCGAAAGTATCCAACTTGGGGTTTGTTACCGTGAGGATCTCGTATGCCGTCTTGCCGAGTAGCTTGTGAAGATACAAGCGATTTGTTGCATGACAAGTCGTCTCAACCGCTTCGCCCAAAAGTGCTTGACGTCTTGTACTCATCAAGCATCGTTCTCGCCATTTCGATGAGCGTCCGGTTCTTCCTCTCAACAACTCCATTTTGTTGAGGTGTGTACGTAGCCGAGAACTCGTGTGAAATCCCTTCTTCGTCAAGAAAGGTGTCCACATTTGCATTCTTGAACTCCGTTCCGTTGTCGCTGCTAACCTTCTTGATCTTCACTTCAAATTGATTTTAGGCCTTCCTAGCGAAGTTTTTGAAGATCTTTTGGACCTCCGATTTATCATCGAGAAAGAACACCCACGTAAATCTTGAAAAATCATCAACTATAACTAGACCAAAAGAATTTCCACCGAGACTTTTGTAAGCGTTGGGACCAAAGAGATCCATATGAAGTAGCTCGAGTGGCCTCCTTGTGGTCATGATGTTCTTCACGGGATGCCTTCCTCCAACCTGTTTACCCGCCTCGACAAGTCTTGCATGATCTATCCTTATCAAATATGACATCGTTAACTCCAAGGATATGATTTCCTTTAATAAGCTTGTCAAGGTTTCTCATGCCAACATGACCTAGTCGTCTATGTCATAACCAACCTTTTGAGGATTTAGCAATGAAGCAAGTTTTAGGTTGTGCCTTTTTAAAGAAATCAACAATGTAAAGATCACCACTACGTATACCGGTAAAGACCATTTTATGATTGTCTCGACGAAACACTTGGCAATCTACTTCAGTAAATAGGACATTGAAACCGAAATCAGCAAGTCTAGATACTGAAAGTAAGTTGTAGCCAAGAGATTCAACGAGCATGACATTCTGAATGGAGCTATCATGTGAGATGGCCACCTTACCGAGGCCAACCACCTTACCCTTTGAGTTGTCACCGAAAGTGACATACTTTCGAGGACTATCATTTTCAAAGAAGCTCACGAAACATGTCTTTATCTCCGGTCATGTGATCGGTACATCCACCGTCAAGAACCCATTCCTTTCCTCGACACATATCCTCAAGATTTGCCATAAGACCAAAATGTCTCATTGCATCATCAAGATCAAGTCACTATCATCATCCTCATCATAGTATCCATGTTCAACATCGTCATGTGGTGGATCAAATCCTAGAGAGGGTAATTCGTTAGAGTGAGTTTGACAATGATCTTGCTTATGAATTCTTATAGCTTGAAATAATATCACCAATAATTCCAACATCTCCTTTGGCACACATAAGGTCGGTGAGTTCAAATAGACGATCACCAAACATAGGATCACTAGTATTCATCTTACTCAAGGCAATAGACTTATAGAGAATCTCATCTAGATTTTTCAAGGAATAATTTGGAAAGCGTTCCTCAAGAAATTTCCATATAGTGTAGGCACACTCAAGAGTAGGCAAGATTCTAATTAAGTTTCTAGGCAAGCCTATAGTGACAAGATTAACAGTTCTAAGATTTCTAGTCATGTCAATAGATTCATCAAGGGTAGGATGCATAGGATCAACATGAGGTGCACAAGGGCTAGCAATGTACTTGTTCAAATGATATTGATTGAAAATTACAAGCATCTCATTTTTCCACTCATGAAAATACTCTTCATCAAGAATAGGCACTCTATGTCTAAGACTCCCAAAGTAGACTCATCCATCTTCCTCCAATGGTGATTAAACCAAGGCAATGGAGACCAAGGCTCTGATACCACTTGTAGGATCTTGAGAAGAGGTGTCTAGAGGAGGGGGTGATTAGACACTAAGTACCAAAGTTGCAGTTTTTAACTTCTTTAGGTTTAAGTGGAGTTTAGGCACAAGGTTAACATTCACAAAACATAACAAGCAAGCATGCAAAGAGTATATGAGCAGCGGAAAGTAAAGCATGCAACTTGCAAGAATGTAAAGGGAAGGGTTTTGGAGGATTCAAACGCAATTGGAGACACAGATGTTTTTGTCGTGGTTCTGATAGGTGGTGCTATCGTACATCCACGTTGATGGAGACTTCAACCCACGAAGGGTAACGGCTGCGAGAGTCCACGGAGGGCTCCACCCACGAAGGGTCCACGAAGAAGCAACCTTAACTATCCCACCATGGCCGTCGCCGACGAAGGACTTGCCTCACTAGCGGTAGATCTTCACGAAGTAGGCGATCTCCTTGCCCTTACAAACTCCTTGGTTCAACTCCACAATCTTGTCGGAGGCTCCCAAGTGACACCTAGCCAATCTAGGAGACACCACTCTCGAAGAAGTAACAAATGGTGTGTTGATGATGAACTCCTTGCTCTTGTGCTTCAAATGATAGTCTCCCAACACTCAACTCTCTCTCACAGGATTTGGATTTGGTGGAAAGAAGATTTGAGTGGAAAGCAACTTGGGGAAGGCTAGAGATCAAGATTTATGTGGTTGGAATGGAATATCTTGGCCTCAACGCATGAGTAGGTAGTTCTCTCTCAGAAATAGGATCTTTGGAAGTGTAGGCTTGTTCTGATGGCTCTCTCCACGAATGAAGAGGAGGTCGAGGGGTATATATAGCCTCCACACAAAATCTAACCGTTACTCACAATTTACCAAACTCGGTGGGACCGAATCAACAAACTCGGTTGGACCGATTTAGTAAACCTAGTGACCGTTAGGGTTTTCGGTGGGACTGACATGCATCTCGGTAGGACCGATATGGTTAGGGTTAGGGCATAACGTAATCTCGGTGAGACCGATTACACAAACTCGGTGAGACCGATTTTGGTAATAAGCTAACTAGAGAGTTGGTCAGGCAAACTCGGTGAGACCGATTACTCAAACTCGGTAGGACCGATTTTGGTAATAAGCTAACCAGAAAGTTTGCATTGTAATCTCGGTAGTACCGATTACACAAACTCGGTGAGACCGGTTTTGGTAATGGACATACACACAGAGATTACAATCCCATCTCGGTGAGACCGAGATCCCTATCGGTGAAACCGATTTGCCTAGGGTTTGTGGTCGTGGCTATGACATCTCGAACTCGGTGGCGCCGGATAGAAAGAATCGGTAGGGCCGAGTTTGACTTTAGGTTTAGGTCATATGTGGATGTGAGGAAGTAGTAGAAGGTTTTGGAGCATATTACTAAGCACATGAAGCAAGAGGCTCATTAAGCAACACCTCATCCCTCCTTGATAGTATTGGCTTTTCCTATAGACTCAATGTGATCTTGGATCACTAAAATGTAAAATGTAGAGTCTTGAGCTTGAAGCTTGAGCCAATCATTTGTCCTTAGCATCTTGAAGGAGTTCCCACATCCTTTAGTCCATGCCACTCCATTGTTGAACTTATCTGAAACATACTAGATAAAAGTGTTATCCAACAAGAGATATGTTGACATTAATTACCAAAACCACCTAGGGAGCACTTGTGCTTTCAGTCTTGAATCCAAGTGGATGTCCATAGAGGCACGGTCTCTCTCGGAGGAGTAGATCCGGATGGATGAGCAAAGCTCTATCTCTAATATGAGCTAATCCTTTGCTAACCCTCGTACGGAGCTAAGGGACAAGTATATATAGTCCAAGGGGTAAGTTGGGGATACATGGGGTGAAACCCCTTTCACTGTGCACAAGCAGGGCGGTAGTACCGGTCATGGGGGCGGTTGTACTGCTGGGAGCCTAGGTGCGGGTTCCTGGAGGTGTTTCCGGAGGAGCTTGCGGTTGTATTGGTGTTTGGAGCGGTTGTACCGGTGTTTGGAGCGGTTGTACCAGTCTGATGGCTGTTACGGGGATAAACCGGTGCTGTACCGGCCTTGCACTGCTCGATCACAAAAGCTGGACTGGTAGCTGGACGGTAGTCGAGCGGTCGTACCGCCCGGGCGGTACATGGGCGGTTGTACCGGGATGTCTGTGCTCGGAATATCTTCTTCATGCTTTCGTTGTCCATCTTGTACTGTAACTTCTCCTTGGTTGCTTCCTTGGTACCTAAGCACACAAAGCATCTCCATTTAAGGTAGTAACCATGTCTCAAGTGGGTCAAAGGGTAGTTCAACAAGGAGAGAGTTAACCTCATTCTCGATAGCTCTCGCACGGGCTCTTGTCATTGGTCGAAGTGGTGTCGTGGGAGATGTAGGTGAAGGAAATATGCCCTAGAGGCAATATAAAGTTATTATTTATTTCCTTATATCATGATAAATGTTTATTATTCATGCTAGAATTGTATTAACCGGAAACATAATACATGTGTGAATATATAGACAAACAGAATATCACTAGTATGCCTCTACTTGACTAGCTCGTTAATCGAAGATGGTTATGTTTCCTAACCATAGACATGAGTTATAATTTGATTAACGGGATCACATCATTAGGAGAATGATGTGATTGACATGACCCATTCCGCTAGCTTAGCACACGATAGTTTAGTATGTTGCTATTGCTTTCTTCATGACTTATACATGTTCCTATGACTATGAGATTATGCAACTCCCGTTTACCGGAGGAACACTTTGTGTGCTACCAAACGTCACAACGTAACCGGGTGATTATAAAGGTGCTCTACAGGTGTCTCCGAAGGTACTTGTTGGGTTGGCGTATTTCGAGATTAGGATTTGTCACTCCGATTGTCGGAGAGGTATCTCTGGGCCCTCTCGGTAATGCACATCACTTAAGCCTTGCAAGCATTGCAACTAATGAGATAGTTAGCGATGATGTATTACTGAACGAGTAAAGAGACTTGCGGTAATGAGATTGAACTAGGTATTGAGATACCGACGATCGAATCTCGGGCAAGTAACATACCGATGACAAAGGGAACAACGTATGTTGTTATGCGGTCTGACCGATCAAGATCTTCGTAGAATATGTAGGAGCCAATATGAGCATCTAGGTTCCGCTATTGGTTATTGACCGGAGACATGTCTCAGTCATGTCTACATAGTTCTCAAACCCGCAGGGTCCGCACGCTTAACGTTACGATGACAGTTATATTATGGGTTTATATGTTTTGATGTACCGAAGGTTGTTCGGAGTCCCAGATGTGATCACGGACATCACGAGGAGTCTCAAAATGGTCGAGACATGAAGATTGATAATTGGAAACCTATGTTTGGATATCGGAAGTGTTCCGGGTGAAATAGTGATTTTACCGGAGTACCGGAGGGGTTACCGGAACCCCCCGGAGGCTATTGGGTCTTATGGGCCCAAGTGGAGGAAGAGGAGAGGCGGACAAGGGGCAGCCGCCCCAAGTCCGAATTGGACAAGGAGGCGGCGCCCCCTTCCTTTCCCTCTCCTCCTTCCCCCCAAGTCCTAATCCAACTCGGAAAAAGGAGGGGAGTCCTACTCCCGGTGGGAGTAGGACTCCTCCGGCGCGCCTCCTCCTATGGCCGGCCACACCCCCCCCCTTGCTCCTTTATGTACGGGGGCAGGGGGGCACCCCATAGACACAACAATTGATCATTGATCTCTTAGCCGTGTGCGGTGCCCCCCTCCACCATAGTCGACCTCGATAATATTGTAGCGGTGCTTAGGCGAAGCCCTGCGTCGGTAGAACATCAACATCGTCACCACGCCGTCATGCTGACAAAACTCTCCCTCAACACTCGGCTGGATCAGAGTTCGAAGGACGTCACCGGGCTGAACGTGTGCTGAACTCGGAGGTGTCGTACGTTCGGTACTTGATCGGTCGGATCGTGAAGACGTACGACTACATCAACCGCGTTGTGCTAACGCTTCCGCTTTCGGTCTACGAGGGTACATGGACAACACTCTCCCCTATCATTGCTATGCATCACCATGATCTTGCGTGTGCGTAGGAATTTTTTTGAAATTACTATGTTCCCCAACAGTGGCATCCGAGCCTGGTTTTATGCGTTGATGTTATATGCACGAGTAGAACACAAGTGAGTTGTGGGCGATATAAGTCATACTGCTTACCAGCATGTCATACTTTGGTTCGGCGGTATTGTTGGATGAAGCGGCCCGGACCGACATTACGCGTACGCTTAAGCGAGACTGGTTCTACCAACGTGCCTTGCACACAGGTGGCTGGCGGGTGTCAGTTTCTCCAACTTTAGTTGAACCGAGTGTGGCTACGCCCGGTCCTTGCGAAGGTTAAAACAACACCAACTTGACAAACTATCATTGTGGTTTTTGATGCGTAGGTAAGAACGGTTCTTGCTAAGCCCGTAGCAGTCACGTAAAACTTGCAACAACAATGTAGAGGACGTCTAACTTGTTTTTGCAGGGCATGTTGTGATGTGATATGGTCAAGACATGATGCTAAATTTTATTGTATGAGATGACCATGTTTTGTAGCCGAGTTATCGGCAACTGGCAGGAGCCATATGGTTGTCACTTTATAGTATGCAATGCAATCGCCCTGTAATGCTTTACTTTATCACTAAGCGGTAGCGATAGTCGTAAAAGCATAAGATTGGCGAGACGACAATGATGCTACGATGGAGATCAAGGTGTCGCGCCGGTGACAATGGTGATCATGACAGTGCTTCGGAGATGGAGATCACAAGCATAAGATGATGATGGCCATATCATATCATTATATTGATTGCATGTGATGTTTATATTTTATGCATCTTATCTTGCTTTGATTGACGGTAGCACTATAAGATGATCTCTCACTAAATTTCAATATAAAAGTGTTCTCCCTGAGTATGCACCATTGCCAAAGTTCGTCGTGCCCAGACACCATGTGATGATCGGGTGTGATAAGCTCTCGTCCATCTACAACGGGTGCAAGCCAGTTTTGCACACGCAGAATACTCGAGTTAAACTTGACGAGCCTAGCATATGCAGATATGGCCTCGGAACACTTTGAGACCTAAAGGTCGGCGTGAATCATATAGTAGATATGATCAACATAGTGATGTTCACCATTGAAAGCTACTCCATTTCACGTGATGATCGGTTATGGTTTAGTTGATTTGGATCACGTGATCACTTAGAGGATTAGAGGGATGTCTTTCTAAGTGGGAGTTCTTAAGTAATATGATTAATTGAACTTAAATTTATCATGAACTTAGTACTGATAGTATCTTGCTTGTCTATGTTTGATTGTAGATAGATGGCCCGTCTTTGTTGTTCCGCTGAATTTTAATGCGTTCCTTGAGAAAGCAAAGTTGAAAGATGATGGTAGCAATTACACGGATTGGGTCCGTAACGAGGATTATCCTCATTGCTGCACGTAAGAATTACGCCTGGAAGCACCGCTGGGTGCCAGTTCATGCTGATGCAACTGACGACGTTAAGAACGTCTGGCAGAGCAAAGCTGATGACTACTCGATAGTTCAATGTGCCATGCTTTACGGCTTAGAACCGGGACTTCAACGACATTTTGAACATCATGGAGCATATGAGATGTTCCAGGAGTTGAAGTTAATATTTCAAGCAAATGCCCGAATTGAGAGATATGAAGTCTCCAATAAGTTCTATAGCTGCAAGATGGAGGAGAATAGTTCTGTCAGTGAGCATATACTCAAGATGTCTGGGTATAATAATCACTTGATTCAACTGGGAGTTAATCTTCCGGATGATAGCGTCATTGACAGAATTATCCAATCACTTCCACCAAGCTACAAGAGCTTTGTGATGAACTATAATATGCAAGGGATGGATAAGACAATTCCCGAGCTCTTCGCAATGCTAAAGGCTGCGGAGGTAGAAATCAAGAAGGAGCATCAAGTGTTGATGGTCAACAAGACCACTAGTTTCAAGAAAAAGGGCAAAGGGAAGAAGAAGGGGAACTTCAAGAAGAACAGCAAGCAAGTTGTCGCTCGGAGAAGAAACCCAAGTCTGGACCTAAGCCCTAAACTGAGTGCTTCTCTTGCCAAGCGCATCGTCCTTTGAAGCGGAACTGCCCCAAGTATTTGGCGGATAAGAAGGATGGCAAGGTGAACAAAGGTATATGCGATATACATGTTATTGATGTGTACCTTACTAGAGCTCGCAGTAGCACCTGGGTATTTGATACTGGTTCTGTTGCTAATATGTGCAACTCGAAATAGGGACTACGGATTAAGTGAACACTGTACAAGGACGAGGTGACGATGCGCGTGGGAAATGGTTCCTAAGTCGATGTGATCGCGGTCGGCACTCTACCTCTACATCTACCTTCGGGATTAGTTTTAGACCTAAATAATTGTTATTTGGTGCCAGCGTTGAGCATGAACATTATGTCTGGATCTTGTTTGATGCGAGACGGTTATTCATTTAAATTAGAGAATAATGGTTGTTCTATTTATATGAGTAATATCTTTTATGGTCATGCACCCTTGAAGAGTGGTCTATTTTTGATGAATCTCGATAGTAGTGATACACATATTCATAATGTTGAAGCCAAAAGATGCAGAGTTGATAATGATAGTGCAACTTATTTGTGGCACTGTCGTTTAGGTCATATCGGTGTAAAGCGCATGAAGAAACTCCATACTAATGGACTTTTGGAACCACTTGATTATGAATCACTTGGTACTTGCGAACCGTGCCTCATGGGCAAGATGACTAAAACGCCATTCTCCGGTACTATGGAGAGAGCAACAGATTTGTTGGAAATCATACATACAGATGTATGTGGTCCGATGAATGTTGAGGCTCGTGGCGGATATCGTTATTTTCTCACCTTCACGGATGATTTAAGCAGATATGGGTATATCTACTTGATGAAGCATAAGTCTGAAACATTTGAAAAGTTCAAAGAATTTCAGAGTGAAGTTGAAAATCATCGTAACAAGAAAATAAAGTTTCTGATCTGATCATGGAGGAGAATATTTGAGTTACGAGTTTGGTCTACATTTGAAACAATGTGGAATAGTTTTACAACTCACGCCACCGGAACACCACAATGAAATGGTGTTTCCGAACGTCAGAATCGCACTTTACTAGATATGGTGCGATCTATGATGTCTCTTCTTGATTTACCGCTATCGTTTTGGGGTTATGCTTTAGAGACGGCCGCATTCACGTTAAATAGGGCACCATCAAAATCCATTGAGACGACGCCTTATGAACTGTGGTTTGGCAAGAAACCAAAGTTGTCGGTTCTTAAAGTTTGGGGCTGCGATGCTTATGTGAAAAAGCTTCAACCTGATAAGATTGAACCAAAATCGGAGAAATGTATCTTCATAGGATACCCAAAGGGGACTGTTGGGTACACCTTCTATCACAGATCCGAAGGCAAGACATTCGTTGCTAAGAATGGATCCTTTCTAGAGAAGGAGTTTCTCTCGAAAGAAGTGAGTGGGAGGAAAGTAGAACTTGATGAGGTAATCAGACCTGCTCCCTTATTGGAAAGTAGTTCATCACGTAAACCGGTTTCGTGACACCTACACCAATTAGTGAGGAAGTTAATGATGATGATCATGGAACTTCAGATCAAGTTGTTACTGAGCCTCGTAGATCAACCAGAGTAAGATCCACACCAGAGTGGTACGGTAATCCTGTTCTGGAAGTCATGCTACTAGATCATGATGAACCTACGAACTATGAAGAAGCGATGGTGAGCCCAGATTCCATAAAATGTCTTGAAGCCATGAAATCTGAGATGGGATCCATGTATGAGAACAAAGTGTGGACTTTGGTTGACTTGCCCGATGATCGGCAAGCAATTGAGAATAAATGGATCTTCAAGAATAAGACCGACGACGGTAATGTTACTGTCTACAAAGCTCGACTTGTTGCGGAAGGTTTTCGAAAAGTTCAAGGGATTGACTACGATGAGACCTTCTCACCTGTAGCGATGCTTAAGTCTGTCTGAATCATGTTAGCAATTGCCGCGTTTTATGATTATGAAATATGGCAGATGGATGTCAAAACTGCATTCTTGAATGGATTTCTGGAAGAAGAGTTATATATTTTGCAACCGGAAGGTTTTGTCGATCCAAAGGGAGCTAACAAAGTGTGCAAGCTCCAGCGACCCATTTATGGACTGGTGCAAGCCTCTCGGAGTTGGAATAAACGCTGTGATAGTGTGATCAAAGCATTTGGTTTTATCTGAGACTTTTGGAGAAGCCTGTATTTACAAGAAAGTGAGTGGGAGCTCAGAAGCATTTCGATATTATATGTGGATGACATATTGCTGATTGGAAATGATATAGAATTTCTGGATAGCATAAAGGGATACTTGAATAAGAGTTTTTCAATGAAAGACCTCGGTGAAGCTGCTTATATATTGGGCATTAAGATCTATAGAGATAGATCAAGACGCTTAATTGGACTTTCATAAAGCACATACCTTAACAAAGTTTTGAAGAAGTTCAAAATGGATCAAGCAAAGAAAGCGTTCTTGCCTGTGTTACAAGGTGTGAAATTGAGTAAGACTCAATGCCCGACCACTGTAGAAGATAGAGAGAAAATGAAAGATGTTCCCTATGCTTCAGCCATAGGCTCTATCATGTATGCAATGCTGTGTACCAGACCATAGGCTCTATCATGTCAGTTGGTGCAGTTCTAAACAAAGCGTCGTGGCGGGATCTACGTGTGAAGCGGAGTACATAGCTGCTTCGGAAGCAGCAAATGAAGGAGTCTGGATGAAGGAGTTCATATCCGATCTAGGTGTCATACCTAGTGCACGGGTCCAATGAAAATATTTTTTGACAATCTTTGGAGCAATTGCCTTAGCGAAGGAATCCAGATTTCACAAGAGAACCAAGCACATCAAGAGACGCTTCAATTCCATCCGGGATCTAGTCCAGGTGGGAGACATAGAAATTTGCAAGATACATACGGATCTGAATGTTGCAGACCCGTTGACTAAGCCTCTTCCACGAGCAAAACATGATCAGCACCAAAGCTCCATGGGTGTTAGAATCATTACTGTGTAATCTAGATTATTGACTCTAGTGCAAGTGGGAGATCAAGGAAATATGCCCTATAGGCAATAATAAAGTTATTATTTATTTCCTTATATCATGATAAATGTTTATTATTCATGCTAGAATTGTATTAACCGGAAACATAATACATGTGTGAATGTATAGACAAACAGAGTGTCACTAGTATGCCTATACTTGACTAGCTTGTTAATCGAAGATGGTTATGTTTCCTAACCATAGACATGAGTTGTCATTTGATTAACGGGATCACATCATTAGAGAATGATGTGATTGACTTGACCCATTCCGTTAGCTTAGCATTTGATCGTTTAGTATGTTGCTATTGCTTTCTTCATGACTTATACATGTTCCTATGACTATGAGATTATGCAACTCCCGTTTACCGGAGGAACACTTTGTGTGCTACCAAACGTCACAACATAACTGGGTGATTATAAAGGTGCTCTACAGGTCACTGCGAGTCGAGGGAGGCACGGCGATTTGAGGCTGGGAGCGAGGCCGCACCCGCAGCAGGCTGAAAAGGAGGCCCGCAACGAGGCGGCTCCAAGGGAGAAGGCGTGACCGCTCGGCGACTTTAGCAGGGTCAGGGTGGACGGCAGCCTGCCCACGCTGCACCTGAATCGGCCGCGGCTTGACGAGGCTCAGGGCCGGGTTTGGCTCGTAGTAAGGGTGCGACAGCAAATCAGCGAGGGCGGCTCGGATTCGTCCGTGAACCGGGGCGACGGCAGCTGCTTGTAGCAGGGGTAAGGCGGCGGCAACTCGCGGAGGTTTGAAGCAGAAGGCAGCACGAGGGCGGGTTGCTCGGCCTGATGGTGAATCAGCGGCGACACGGCAAGGTGGCTGACGGGCAACGCAGGGCGTGCGGGGCTGAGCGGGAGCCGGCCAGCTGGTACGGACACCTGCGGTAGTCGACCCGGCGGGCGTGGGAGCAGAGGAGAGGAGGCTGGGGCGCAGTGCTCCGAAGCTGACGGCGGTTTGAAGGCAGTGGCGGGTCAGCCGAGGCGGACCGAGGCGAGAATCACGGAGCTGCAAACCGGCGAGGTAGGCCGAAGCGCATGGTGCGCCGGTAAAGCGGAGGCGCTTCGGGGCCGGCCACAGCTGGAGCAACAGTGATGCCGGCTTGTGGTGGTGGAGGAGAGGGTTCGGGTGGCCACGGCGGTTTGGATCGAGGCCCTCCCGGCGATTTAATGCAAGGCCGAGACATCGACCGCCGAGGCCGGGTTGGTGTGGCCGCGGCGGGGCGCGCCGGAGTCGGCTGGAGCGGCAACCCGGTTCGGGCACGCAGCTCGGAGGCATCAGGGCCGGTCCGAGGCGGCGACTTGCAGGTGGGGAGGTCAACGATGGTGGCAAGCCGGCCTTCGAGCCGAAGCGATGCGAGGCCGGCGATTCAGGGCCGTGGCGACTCATAGATGGCGGAAGGGTGACCACTTGGCCGGGCAGCCGGTTTGAGGCTAGCTGGTGACTCGGCTGTGTCAAAGCCAAGGCGAGCGGTGGCGAATCTCCCCGAGGCTGGTTGAACCATGGAGGCGAGCTGGCGGGCCAACAGCAGGCGTGGCGCAGTCGGAGGCGGCTCGTACACAACTAGCAACAACGGTGAGGGTACTGCAGAAGCTGAGCCGCAGGTTGTGGTGCGGAGGATGGTGATGAGCCGGAAGCCGCTGAAGCGCACGCGAGGCAGCGGAGAACGGGGTGGCCCTTGATGGCCTGGCAGAAGCGGCTCAAGGCGGAGACCAGGCCGGATTGAGGCCGGGATGGCCTGGCGCGGAGGCCGCAACTTTGTGCAGCGGCGCTAGGCGGATTGACGGGGCGCAGCAGTGGAAACAGCGGTTCGCGGTGGTGACGGAGTCCAGCGGTGACTCGGAACAGAGGGTAGCTCGGATGCACGCCCCGCCGGAGGTAGAGTCCAGTTTGAAGACAGTCACCCCGATCTCAACCCGTCACTCGTTGACCCACACACAACTTGACTTGATGTAATTGCTCATCTCAATGGATTACAGCAGTTAACGTTAAACTCCACCTATTGTAGCAGTGAACCGGCGCCGGCCGGAGCAAGCCAGATTGTGGATGACAAACGCACAGCTGCAAATGAGGACCTGCAGCACCGTAAGGTAAAGACGGCGACCTACGGCGACGGAGGCGAGTTGGCAAGAGGAGCATGGAAAACGGGGTAGCCCGGACACGTGTGAGGCGATTTGCAAACAATCGGCGGCTTGAAGCGGACGACAGCTCGATGGCCAGTGGCTCCACGTGGTGGCTGGTGCTCCGTCGGACGGGCGGTGACGATAGGCCGCGAGCAGGCGGAGGCGAGACAAACCGGCTTCGATGGAGGAGTCCGGGTTGTGGTGATTTGATTAATCCACGTCCAAGTCCGCTACATCATGGAGACTTGACAAAACCATCTCACGATTTGCCCATGTGATACTGTACTCCAGTAGTACACTCCATCCTGGCAGATCGTTTCCTTTTTCCTTTGGACTGTTCTGATGTGGTAGCAGCATGTAACCACAATATTTAATCCACTCGGGACTTGAAGCTGTATATGGTTGAGAAGACATGGCCGAGTCGATGTTGCTTTTCGGCGGCTCGGTCAGATGGCAGACGGCCCTGGCGGTTTGGAAGCAGCTCGGAGACAACCCAGAAAAAAGATGACTCGAAACGATCTGAGACCACGGGAACGACCCAGAGTTTCTCGTAGAGGTGTCGATGATGCCCAATCGAGGCGAGGCCAAGCGAAGGCTGCGATTTATGATTGCTGCCTCACAGATCACAAATCTGAACTGATAAACTCAAAGCACATGCCGATCCTTTGAAACCGGCTCTTCTTCATCCAGAAACTTGCAACCTCTCGATCCCTAAGAAAAAATCCCTCCAAGAACTCAACACCACCGTGCATCGACCCCCACGGTGGGCGCCAACTGTCGTGGAATTAACACGTCAGATGTCCTTAGTGTCAGGACTTAGTCGCGAGGCCAACGCATCTATGTGGTAGCTTGAGAGGGGTTGAGCGCAATCGAGAGACGCAACACAAGACAAGGATTTAGACAGCTTCGGGCCCGTGAAACATCATCGGTAAAAACCCAACATGCCGTTTGAGGCTAGGTCTCGTTATCATCACGAGGAGTCGCCAGAACCGGCTCTCCTCTTTGTGTCTAGCCCTAAGATTGTTTCTTCTTGCTTGTAGCTCGTCCCTCTTTGGGGAGCCCTACCCCTCCTTATATATGTTGAAGAGGCGGGTTACATGTAGAGTCCAACTCGGACTTAAGACTTAACTATTCTAACTTATTCATGGGCTTCTTAACATCTTGGGCTTCATAACATCTCGGGCTTCATAACCCCTGACAACCCAGTTATCACTGTTTGCCGGTTTAACATTGTCTGTCGGTTTAACATTGTCTGCCGGTTTAACATTGTCTGCCGGTTTACCACCAGCCGGTTTACCGTCTGTCTTAGCCATCTATCTTGACTCTCTGTCTTAACTCTCCGCTGGTTTACCAAGTCCCAGCCGGTTTACAACTCCAGCCGGGTCATACCGCGGGGTATATCCCCGACAGGGTCCAATGAAGATCTTTTGTGACAATACTGGAGCAATTGCCTTAGCGAAGGAATCCAGATTTCACAAAAGAACCAAGCACATCAAGAGACGCTTCAATTCCATCCGGGATCTAGTCCAGGTGGGAGACATAGAAATTTGCAAGATACATACGGATCTGAATGTTGCAGACCCGTTGACTAAGCCTCTTCCACGAGCAAAACATGATCATCACCAAAGCTCCATGGGTGTTAGAATCATTACTATGTAATCTAGATTATTGAGTCTAGTGCAAGTGGGAGACTGAAGGAAATATGCCCTAGAGGCAATAATAAAGTTATTATTTATTTCCTTATATCATGATAAATGTTTATTATTCATGCTAGAATTGTATTAACCGGAAACATAATACATGTGTGAATATATAGACAAACAGAGTGTCACTAGTATGCCTCTACTTGACTAGCTCGTTAATCGAAGATGGTTATGTTTCCTAACCATAGACATGAGTTGTCATTTGATTAACGGGATCACATCATTAGGAGAATGATGTGATTGACATGACCCATTCCGCTAGCTTAGCACACGATCGTTTAGTATGTTGCTATTGCTTTCTTCATGACTTATACATGTTCCTATGACTATGAGATTATGCAACTCCCGTTTATCGGAGGAACACTTTGTGTGCTACCAAACATCACAACGTAATTGGGTGATTATAAAGGTGCTCTACAGGTGTCTCCAAAGGTACTTGTTGGGTTGGCGTATTTCGAGATTAGGATTTGTCACTCCGATTGTCGGAGAGGTATCTCTGGGCCCTCTCGGTAATGCACATCACTTAAGCCTTGCAAGCATTGCAACTAATGAGTTAGTTGTGGGATGATGTATTACGGAACGAGTAAAGAGACTTGCCGGTAACGAGATTGAACTAGGTATTGAGATACCGACGATCGAATCTCGGGCAAGTAACATACCGATGACAAAGGGAACATCGTATGTTGTTATGCAGTCTGACCGATAAAGATCTTCGTAGAATATGTAGGAGCCAATATGAGCATCCAGGTTCCGCTATTGGTTATTGACCGGAGACGTGTCTCGGTCATGTCTACATAGTTATCGAACCCGTAGGGTCCGCACGCTTAACGTTACGATGACAATTATATTATGAGTTTATATGTTTTGATGTACCGAAGGTTGTTCGGAGTCCCGGATGTGATCACGGACATCACGAGGAGTCTCGAAATGGTCGAGACATGAAGATTGATATATTGGAAACCTATGTTTGGATATCGGAAGTGTTCCGGGTGAAATAGTGATTTTACCGGAGTACCGGAACACCTCGGAGGCTATTGGGCCTTATGGGCCCAAGTGGAGGAAGAGGAGAGGCGGCCAAGGGGCAGCCGCGCCCCCCCCAAGTCCGAATTGGACAAGGAGGGGGGGCGCCCCCCCTCTTTCCTTTCCCCTCTCTCCTCCTTCCCCCCAAGTCCTAATCCAACTAGGAAAAAGGAGGGGAGTCCTACTCCCGGTGGGAGTAGGACTCCTCCGGCGCGCCTCCTCCTATGGCCGGCCGCACCCTCCTTGCTCCTTTATATATGGGGGCAGGGGGCACCCCATAGACACAACAATTGATCATTTATCTCTTAGCCGTGTGCGGTGCCCCCCTCCACCATAGTCCACCTCGATAATATTGTAGCGGTGCTTAGGCGAAGCCCTGCGTCGGTAGGACATCAGCATCGTCACCACGCCGTCGTCGATTTAAACTCTCCCTCAACACTCGGCTGGATCAGAGTTCGAGGGACGTCATCGGGCTGAACGTGTGCTGAACTCGGAGGTGCCGTACGTTCGGTACTTGATCGGTCGGATAGTGAAGACATACGACTACATCAACCGCGTTGTGCTAACGCTTCCGCTTTCGATCTACGAGGGTACCTGGACAACACTCTCCCCTATCATTGCTATGCATCACCATGATCTTGCGTGTGCGTAGGAATTTTTTTGAAATTACTATGTTCCCCAACAGTAGGTAGGTCCATGGGGATGAACTTGGGATGCTCCGCATTAGAACGCATATACGGGTGGAGAGGGCGACAAAGGCGCCGCGTGGAGCGGGCGGACAGGCGTGCACGGAAGGCACTCGCGGAGGCGCAGTGAGATCTCGTTAATGCAGGTGGGGAGTCGTTCTTCAACTCAGACGATTCTCGTTGGGAAGACGCGTGGCTCTCTACCTCGGACGACACTGGCGAGAATGAACATGACGACTCAGAGTAGATTCTAGTTGCACCGTAGTTTTTATCTAGTTGCACCATAGTTTTTATCTATCTATGCTATAAACTATATATGCATTGTGAAATATCTATGTATCGTTTTATCTATCTATCTATCTATCTATGCATATGCACCATAGTCCAGAGTGTTTGTGCGAGAGCGCGTGCGCTGCATTTTAGCACACCTGCTAGAGGTACGCGCATGCGCTAAAGTTTACAGCAGCTGCTGGAGCCAGCGCTCCCCGCCGCGCCAAAACAGGTGATCGGCACGCTGCAAACGCATTTTTAGCGTGCCACGCGTTGGGCGGCTGTTGGAGATGCTTTTAAGACATTTATTTTGGGACTGACGAAGTATTTGCAAAAGAACCTTTGATGTCCCAATTGCACTATGGTTTGGAGTCGTTAGCCTTCTCACACCAAAAAAGAGAAGTTCCACCAACTCGCTTGTACTTCAATGTGAATTTTTCGATAAAGTATGGTGAAATGCATTATGGCAACAACATTATGCATATCAAGTTTCGATCACATATGAGATCGGCAATCTGTGTCCGGTTAGTTACGAAGTGAAACATAATAGTAGAATGGTTCCACAGAGGTTGGTCAAAGGAACAAGGCAAGTTAGGATGGAATGAGGTGATTCCTCATTGGCGATATTCATGCGTGGAAAGATCAAATCGGTCGATTAGAGGAAATGAATAGGAGACTACAGTTTTATTTTGCTTAACTTTCAAATTTTAGGGTGAAGTGCGGATACAAAAGCTCTCTAACTGTGCAATATACGGTGAGAACAACCTATATGGCAAACAAGCTAATACACTTGGTAAGTAAGAGCAATAAGATAGCTAGCAGGCAAACACAAGTAAATATGCGAAAACGAATTAACCACACATGTTGAAAACGCAGATGTACCCCCAAGTTCACTCTTGGAAGGTGCCTTGAAGAGGTGTAGAAGTCACTTATGGTGGCTCATACCTAGTCTTCGTTTGAGACAGCTGTTGGGGATATTCCCCACGACCAAGACCCGACTCATAAGGATAAGCCACCCTGAGGCTTAAGTCATCTCATATGCTAACTGGCTGGTGAGACCCGACAGACGATTGTAAGGGCGGATAGTCTCGACCCGACAGACGGTTGTAAGCAGCGGCAGATAGTCTCGACCACACACGCTTGTAAGCGGCAGATAGTCTTTAACCCGGCGGACAGTTGTAAGCCGGCAGATAGTTATAACCCGACAGATGGTTATAACCCGGCAGACAGAGTCGCCTGGGTTTAATAAGCCCAAGATGTTAAGAAGCCCAAGACGTTAAGAAGCCCATGGAGAGAAGCCCGTGATGAGAAGTCAGAATAGTTTAAGTCTTAAACCGACTAGGAATCTACATGTAACCCGCCCTTCAACTTATATAAGGAGGGGCAGGGCACCCCGAGAAGGGGCGAGATAATCTTGAAGGCTAGACACAACTAGAGGAGAGCCGGTTTATGCGGCGACTCCCTCATGAGCATAACGAGACCTAGCCACAAACAGCATGTAGGTTATTACCGGATGATGTTTCCCGGGGCCCGAAGCTGTCTAAATCCTGTCTCGTGTGTCAACTCACCTCGAGGATCTCATCGCGTCTCTCGATTCCAACCAACCTCTCTCAAGCTACTACGTAGATGTGTTAGCCTCACGACTAAATCCTTTTCACGAGGACATCTGCCGTGACAGATCCACGACAACAACCCCAATGGATGAGCCTAAAATCACTTATGGTTGGTCTTGAAGGCGATCATTGTATATTTACAAACTTCTCGGAGCACACCACACAATAGAACCTTCCAATCCTTGACTCCTACCGCCCAGGAGTCTCAAATCTCCAAGAGGAACAAGTTTGGTGATGAACAAGTATGAGGATCACGAATTGGCTCGGTGGAAGTTTAGATCGGATGATTCTCTTCATTCCTCAAAATTTGGTGGAGTTTGAGTGGAGGGATGAAGCAACCTTTGGGGGTTTCGCAATAGTGGAGAAGCTCATATGGAGGATCGAGTGGAGGAAGAAGAAGGGTGTGTATTTATACCCCCTAGCCCCTTGTAACTATTGCAACACTGTGGGCCCGCGGGACCCTAAATAAAGGTCATGGAGACCCGGATTCACCCGAAAGCAAAACCGCCCCCATGGGGAACCGGGTTATCTTGAGAGGTTACACCTCTACCCCAGGATCCCGACATGTCCAGAGAGATAGACGTGGGTGGAGGGGATGAGAGCCCGAGGTATCCAGAGAGTTTATTCTGGACCATGGAGATCCCAACAATTGTCTTCTCAGGCTAGGGTTTTAATCCAAAACTCATTAGGAAAATAGGATGGCTTAATGTATAAGTTTTGCATGAAACCAAACTTTGTCGAGTGTTAAAGGTACCCATAGAGTTTTATTTGGACCCCGTGGACCCTACCCCTGGACCCGAGGATCCCAGTAGATGTCTTCTCTGGCTAGGGTTTTGACCCAAAATATCTTAGGCATGTAAAATGGCTTAGTGTATGAGTTTTTCAATATATCCAGACTTGCTCGAACACCTCAACTTAAACCTGATCATATGTCGAGCCGGTCTAGGTTTTCGGCTGGGCTTAAAATAAATCCCAAACTCTAAGCCTGATCCCGACCCAAAGCCTGAAAATATGCATTTTCTCAAATCCGAACTCGGCCCAAATACAAGCCCGAAGCCCAAAAACTCAGCATGTTGTTTTCCAGTGTTGTTATGTGTAAGCCCGGTCCAAAACTGCAAAACAAAAGCCCGAGCCCGGACACGAATATACTTTACAAAACAAAGTTTGAGCCCCGCCCGAGAGGCAAGGGTTTTTTGGTCCGGGCTCGGGGCACGGGCTCAGGCTTTTTGTTTTGCCTCGATCCAATCTAACATCAGTTCCCAAGATGATTTCGCTAAGGGTTGATCTGACATCGGCCCTAGGTTATGTTGGCAGGCCTGATTTATCTGGCCACCGCTCTGAATCATCAGATCCTGACTCCATGTTCGGTCCGATGAGACATAGCTTCTATTGCAAGCCAGGCATGACGTCGGTGTTTGGGTGGGGATTACCCGCTATTCTTTGGAGACGGGGCCACCTACCTCGCCAGGCCGTCTAGCCCGCCTAGGCTGGCCAACACCGCCTCTTGGCAAATCCGTCGCGAGCAATGTCAACAACGTGTCTGGCAGACGGAGACAGAAGCCATGTTCGTGGAGGTCGACATGGCGATGGAGGAATTTGGCTGGGCATCGACGACAACGTCGCCTACTCCGCGTCGGCCACACACGCCATCTCCGCCAACACCAAGGAAAAGTAGACCATGAGAGTCTGTGGCTACTTGGGTCCTAGGAAGGCCATCGCCACCGCCTTTGTCGGGCATACACAACGGTGTCTTACCGCTTGGCGAAGCGCGAACCACGGTGACCCCCCCCCCCCAAACAACAACCCTGATATGTGCTTTACGGAAGCGGATGCTACTGCCTTTTTTGCTGACGCATATCCCTCCGGGGCTCACGATAGTCCGATGGGTGGGTTGTCGGACATGGGGAATACATGTCCTGGAAATGGGGCTCCGTTGCGGCCGGCGATAGAACTAGGTAAGAATAGCCTACCCTAGTCCGTTATAATCTAGTTCAAATATGTCCGAAATGTAAATATTTTCATCTGGTTTATATGAAAATCACCCGTTTTGCATGTAATTTGTCTTGCTAGTTGAAATCCGGTTTAAAATGTATGCGGTACATTGGATGGCCGGCTCCTACATCAGTGTTCGTTGAGTGGTCCCTCGGGTCCGCGGACGGATATGGTGTCCGATTTCAGGGTCAGTGTTGGAGATGCCTAACTCCTCTCTTAAGTGGTGACGGTGGCGGGAGGCACCCTAGAATAGAGACAACTTCAATGAATATAGGGCAAAGTGAAAGTAGCACTTTGCGAAAACAAATCTGTTTCCGGTGTGAGAGTAGTAAATTAAACGCCTATAATAGCAACTATTTATATATCATACATACACTAGACATTTGTTATTATTTTTTCAGATAAATTATTGTATCTTTGATCTGTCAACTTTTTTTTTGAGAGAGGATTGTTCTGTCAACTATTGATTCTACTAAACTTTTAGTACCTTAGCGGTTTGTATCGGCTTTGTGTCTACGTCTAAATCGGATCACCATTACATGTCCACCGAGTCACCATTTTCCTACAGGAATTCCATGGTTCTGTATATAAGAAGAAGAAAAATGTCAAAATATAACACTCTCTTACAAAAAGGTAAAAATGACATTCCATGTTATATATTCAATTTAAGGGAACGTTTAATACCATAAGTAATACTAGTTTTCTAATAGTTCATAAAAAGAAACACACAAATCCAATAGTCCCAATTTACTTCTTTAGAGAAATGGAAAAAAGGCCTTTTGAAAATCTTTTGATTTCTACTTTTATTTTTGGTTGCCATCTTTAAACATTTTTTTACCTTTTTCTTTTTCTGAATATTTATTTTGAAGGAAAAATTATGATCTATTCATTTTCAATCATGGCAGTACAGTGAACACCCGAAATAATAAAAATTACACCTGATTCATAGACCATCTAGCGACGACTACCAGCACTGAAGCGAGCCAAAGGCACGCCACCGTTATCACCTCCCTCGTTGGAGCCAGGGAAACCTTTGATGTTTCAGTTTTATGGAATTTCATCAAGGGGGTTGGTGATTTGGCCTTTACGCACGCACCTCATCGAGCAAGGCATTTGAAGTTGACAAAACTACATGGTTAAGGAGTCGATGAACCAAATCATTCCATGATGTTTTGATCGCTTTAAAGTTTTTTCCTCTGCCTAGGCATAGCTTCATGTTTGTAGGGTTTTGCTCTTGCCGGCATGATTATACATGCATGGGCCTTGGTGTTGGCTGTAGGTCAGGCGTTTGCTTGTTATTTTTGTATCCCCTTAATGCTTCACTTTGAGTCAATAAAAAATACTAGTACCTCTGTCTCATAACATAAGACGTTCACTTTGAGTCAATAAAAAATACTAGTACCTCTGTCTCATAACATAAGACGTTTTTGTAGGTTACCTTTTATTGTAAACGAAAGGAGTTGATGAACCAAAATTATACTCAACCATTAGTCGAGGGACCAAAAGTACACTTATAGGAGCTGTATCTCGTACTCTGATTACAAATTGCATGAAAATCCTACATGGAGTAGTTCATGAATGCATTATTTGGGGTAACAGTAATAAAAAAGGTTCGTAAGCAACCAGAGGTAATCCCTGTCTTAATGCTATAATCCATGTAAAGCAAATTTCAGAGAGTCCACAGACTGAGATTACTAGTAAGCTCTAGACATGGATCCAGCACTAGTATAAAGCATTTAACAAGCAGGATTTGACCCGCTTGGCTGCTTCATTCTGTACCACAAGAATGTAAATATATGTACTGTACTTCTGATAGTGATACCTCGTACAAGGTCATTTACAGTGTAAACAGCAGAAGAATGCCCGGCGACTGTCGGGAAACAGTTCACCGGCAATAACCTTAGTTACAACAAAGAGCAACTGCACGCCGTCATTTTGTAACAAAAAGAATAGACTAGACACACACAATCAATCAAGTGCTCAGTCAATTAGTTGCTTAAGAAAGTTCAGCAGAATGGCTCTTCCATAGATTTTTGGCGTGTAGGGCTCTTCCATAAAAATTTGGCGTGTGCACATTTTTCTTCTGATAAGGTGGCTTGCTTGATCTCATCAGGATGGGCAGCCTATTTCCTTCTCATGGGGCCATCCCAACTCTTCCAAAAATGCTAATAATACACCATTTGACCAACCAAAACCAGTCTGCAGAATGATATCCAACGACCTCAAGTTAGAATTTCAGATGGTAGTTGGAGGAGAGGAGATACTCCGTATTTGTGGTTATGAGGAAACAAGGCTGGCAAAATTAGAACCTTGGTAGTATTTGTGGTTTTGAGGAAACAAGACTGGCAAAATTAGAGCCTTGGCAATTAGAGCTTACAACAAACTATGGACGAATAAATTGTGTAAGGTTCACCATTTATCAAGTACAAACATGATTTATCATATTGTGAACACAAATGAAGGGCTTTTACTTTCATTCGTAACATTCAAGTCCATACCTGTGGTTTGTATTCGCCGCCTCCTCCGGATTTTCCACAGGCCTCGACGTCGTACTTCTCATGCATTGCACCGCTTGATTTGTAGGCTGCATAGTTTGTTTTCACCCACCTCGTGACGATGTCCTCAGCAAATTCTTTTGCTTCTGTTGAACCAGAGTTCAGCAATCCCTCAGCTATCAGATGCTGCAATGGTGCCCATCCATTTGGAAAATCCCTGTTTAATTACCATAATACCAGTTTTAAAGAAGGGACGCCAAATAAATCCTGCGCAAATACGCCAGGTAGAGTTTACCATCTCTAATAAACCATTTCAGGAAACTAACCATTGTTGCCCTGTATTGGATAGTGAAGTTGCTATTCCTGCAGGACAGACCAACCCTGATGTTTGGAGGCTTCTCATGACTCTCACTGATTTTGCTTCATCCAGAAATGGCCCCAAACCTGGTTAAGTTCCAGACAACCATAATTAGTGGCGTGCAACAAAAGGGTAAATGTTCAGAGAGTTCTGCAATCACTGTTATTATTATTTTTAGGGAAACATGCTGCTAGATATTATACATTTTGGTACTTGCTGGCTGTCACTGCACCATCAGGCATGAGAAAATAAACACAGGGAGACAGGGAACATACAGTACGTACCTGAATTATGTGCATTTAACCACAAGGGTATGAAGTTAGAAGCAAAGATGTTGCGGTTTTGTGACTTCGATTCCCACTTGTAGGCTCCCTGGACAATAGTAATAATGTATCAAGTTAATACAACCACAAAAAAATCACCACAGTCGGACATGATTTATAGGAGATCAAGCTGATTTCCTCTACGAGCTCACCTGGCAATTTCCATCGGTGGGAAGCCAGTAGTCAAGCCACTGTTCCATCTCAGAATTCCACAAAAGAGACTCGATTGCCGTATGGCGTGCTTTTGAAGCCTGTGAGAAAAATTCTGCAGTTGCCTTCTCTCCAGTGAGTTCGGCAAAGACCGCTATGTCCCGTTCCATCTGTATTGTGAATAAAGGTAAGTATCATTAAACATTTACAGACATTATTGCTCGTAAGTCGTAACAACTAAGAACTTCTTGCCCAGTAAGCATCTTCCAAGCTATGGTGTAGCAGAATGAACAAAAATACAACGTTGAACCAAATGACATTACAAACACATGCCCTTACCTTGCATATGAATGTGTTCAAGTCCACAGGTATAACGAATGTTGTTACCAAGGTTGTCATGTCAGTTGAATTGCTGCATCAGTGAACGGATCATCATTATAAACAGCAGATGGTACACGTTATGATTTTGATCACACTACAGCTCTTAATGTCCTCTTTTGGCACTACATCACTGAATCAACAGAAGATGCAGCATTCATTTTATTGGTAATTCATGAGTTACAGAGCATCCAACCTCATCCATCGAGAGCTAAAATCCCATCCCGATTCAGCTGCTGAAGCAATCTGATGATATAATTTTTCCTTAGCAGCCGTAGAATTAAGCTTTGAGGCCAGTTCCTCATCCTGGAAACATCAGAGACTGGATATTTAGTTTATTCTTTGACAAAGCAAAACTTCCACCGCGATAACATAGTTATCGGCATAACCAAAGTAAAAGACTTTACAATTGTTGCACTTTCTGGCCTAGGTTTGTTCCACATAGCCTGGTAACGACTCAAATTATGCACCCGTCCATGATTGTCCATTATTTCCACGTTGTGAAGCTCTGCGTCACAGAACCATTGTACAGGGGAACTGAATTTTAACCTTGTGAGGTTGTAAAAGGGGATGCTAAAATATGGGTTTTATGCCTGCTACCTGATACCCAGAAGCTATGCTCTTCCAGCAAAGAGGGGAATGCTCTCCTCACAAGGCCCAAATCACCTGTTGCCGTGTATAATTCCAAAACCATTGAGCTCAAAAGTGGTGGTTGGCTGCACAGTGAAAGCACATATCAGGTGACCAACATATAGCCACATGAATGCATTATAAGTTTTTTTGTACTTCATTTGGAAGATGACCCCAAAATTATTTTATTATTTTGACAAGAGAAGATGGCACCAGTAATAAATATAATATTACAATAAAGTTACGAACTTTCTCAGGTAGAGAAGACAATGTGAACTTTCCTAGCAGGTGATGAGTGATATGGCAGAAATAAGAGTGAACTGCACTTAATTTGCACCGGGTAGACTGTCACTTTGCACTAGTTTTTGCAAAAATTTCCACTTGCTCAGTTGAGTTGGATACAATAATATTGCACTTCGCACAAGTATCTTCAAAAAACACGCATATCATTTTTCTGTTTCTTATTTTAAAATTGTGATTATACATTAGCATTATGTGGTGAAGTACACACTTATAAATTTTGGTTGAAAAATATGATCGCTTGCAATCTAAAAATAACAAGTATATGCTCTTTTTCAGATGTGTGTTTTTTTACAAAAACTTTATAGGCATATAGTTCAACACATAATACAATGCACTTTCCAGATTTTATATGTATGTTTTTTTACGAGGCATGATACATGATACTCCCTCCATTCCATAATGTGGTGCCTATAGTTTTTTTTTGAAAAGTCAAACTTTCCAAACTCTGACCACATTTATAGAAAAAATCATGTACATTTATAATGTCAGATGCGCATCAATGGATACGATATGAGTTATATTTTCATATTCTGTATGCTTGGTATTGTAGATGTAGATTGTTTTCCCTATATAAACCCGGTCGAAGTTTGTTCATTTTGACTTTTCAAAAAAAAATACATGCTACATTGTGGAACGGAGGGAGTACGAAGTGCAATATTATGATAAAAAAAAGCCAAAAACCATCATGCAAAAAATAGAAAAAAATCTCTGCGTTGTACATGCATGCAAATCAAACAGTGGGAGGAGAGATGGAGTTGTCACCTTCGATTAGTGTAGTAGGATCTGGCACCGTTGAGAACAAACCCATATTCCTCCACGAGGTACACAAGATTGAGCACGATGTCCTTTGCCGTGTCGTACATTTTGCTCACCAGCAAGCCCCTGCATGCATGCATCAACCCAGGCAGAAGTCAAACATCTACTACACCACACTGTCCTTTTTTTTGTGTGTGTGTGTGTGTGGGAATATACTACACAACCTACCCTGTCGGTGTACCGGGACAACTTACGCTAACCAAGGACGGACGGATCAACCTCAGTGGATCCTCGATTGGGACAAATTTTAATGGAGCTAGCGGTCCCCGGGCGGCCCTGCGCCGGTCAGCGAAGCACCACGTCCCATCCCATAGAAAAACAAATCAGCCGCCCACACTCCCACACAGTATGCTTTCTTTGATTACGTGACAAAGGTGAAGAGACAAGCGAGCTAGGGGAACTCCACCACGTAAGCCCGAAACAGCCCAAAGGGCAACCTACCTAGCTACTTCTGTCTTCTAGTAGTAGCTGACAAGTGGAAGAACACGTGAAGCTACTTTGAGAGGTTCGTGGACGACCAATAATGGAGGGGCCGAGAGGAATACGAGGTGTAGGAAGCACGGACCTGACGACCCAGTACGAGTCCCAGTAGTAGACCTCCCGGAACCTGGAGCCCGGCACGACGACCCTGCCGGGCAGCGGCAGCAGGGTGTGCCGGTCGGGCCGCGCCGCGACGGACGGCGCCACCCGCCGCGCCAGGTCCTTCCACAGCGCGTGCACCTGCAGCGCCCACGCCCGCGCCTCGCCGCTCGCGACCCTCGGCAGGAACCCGCGCGGCTCGGCCTCGAAGTCCGGCGGGTCGGCCTCCACCAGGTCCGACCCCGCCGTCGCGAAGTACCGGGCCAAGAACGCCTCCATCTCCCCGCGCGTGGTCACCGTCGCGAGCGCGGCCTCCGCGGCGGCCCGGTCGGCGCTGGGCGCGAGCGGCAGGTCGACGTAGAGCTTGGGGTCGAAGTCGCGCGGCCCCAGCACGCGCAGCGCCCCCGACTGCACGCGCTGCAGCAGCGCGAGGAGCGCGCGGGCGCCCTCGTCGCGATCTCCGTCGCCGGCGGCGGCGTGGACGGTCTCCATCTGCGCTGCGCGGAGCAGAGAGACGAGGAGGAGAACGGGCAGTAGTAGAAGATGGCGCGGAGGCGGGGCCATTCGATGAAGAGATGGTTTTCTTTTCTGTTCTGTTGCGGAATTTGCGGGGACGTGACGTCCGTGCGGGAACGGGAAAGGGTGTCCCGTCGAGACGGTTCCGCTTCCGTACGGCGGCGAGCGAGGCGAGGCGACGGGGGCGCGGCGGACTCTTCCTCTCCCCTCCCGCGGTTGGCTGATGGAAAGCGGAAAGGATTATTTTGCTGGCGGTTTGGGCTTTGCGACGCGTGGGTTTTTATTCGGAACTGGGGCAAGGCGCCTGCCGACCTGGGCCGGCCGTTGGGATCGATGCCCTGTGAACGAACTTGTCGCATGTGTAGCAGTTGGGCTTCTCTTTTCTTTTTCGTTGGTGGCTCGCTGGCCTCCACGTCAGTCGGCGGTGGCGGTGGCCGGGTACCATCGCGGCGGCAGGGGAGGGGGAC
The DNA here is from genome assembly GCA_021605145.1 of Aegilops bicornis. Taxonomy (NCBI): domain Eukaryota; kingdom Viridiplantae; phylum Streptophyta; class Magnoliopsida; order Poales; family Poaceae; genus Aegilops; species Aegilops bicornis. The sequence continues at coordinate 362,902,639 of CM038669.1, forward strand.
GCGCGCCGCCCACCATGGACGGAGGACATATGATACGCCGGTCAGTGGTGACGGCGCCAGCTTTTGCGTTGTTGGATGTAAGACAATGACTTGGGAACCAGCTCAACCCTCTAGGGGTGGCTTATCTCATATATATAATGGGTGTGTTTACAATAAGTATAAATATACATACACAAATAGAGAAGCTATACATAGTCTAACACCCTCCCTCAATCTTAGCCACTTTCTAAAGAACTGAGAAGGGTAAGATTGCGCCTACAAGCCTCGAACTGTGGTAAAGGCAAAGGCTTAGTGAAGATGTCTGCAAGTTGATCTTTTGAAGAGATGAACTTGATCTGAAGTTGCTTCTGTGACACACGTTCCCGTAAAGTGATAGTCCACTCCAATGTGTTTCGTTCGGGCATGAAATACCGGATTAGCAGAAAGGTATGTAGCACCGATGTTATCACACCAAAGGATAGGAGGCTGCGGTTGAGACATACCCAATTCTCAAGCAAAGATCGCACCCAAATAATCTCTGCGCAGTAGCATTAGCCACGACCTTATACTCGACTTCAAGATTACTACGTGATACAAGAGCTTTGTTTCGAGCACTCCAGCGATCAAGTTAGAGCCAAAGAACACAAAGATAGCCCCGTGGATCGCTCGTCATCCGGGTTGCCACCAGTCCGCATCGTAGTAGGCCGAAGAACCCGAGAGGAAGACGGCCGAATATGCATCCCAAAAGACACCGTGAATTGGACATAACGCAGATGCGCTTAAATTACCGCCTAATGAGTGTCACGGGAGCCTGAAGATATTGACAAACCTCGCTGACAAAGATAAGAAATATCTCGCCGCCAGAATCGCTGGGCATCAAGCCCACCAACAATACTCATGTACTCAGAAAGCATCTGCAGAAGATGTAAGCGCACCATCAACAAAGCAGTGAGCTTCTCGGTAGATGACATGGGTGTGGTAGTCGGTTTGCACTTAAGCATCCCAAATTACTGCAATAAATCCAATGAGTACTTCTTTGTGTCATAACAAGACCATCAAGACGAGAGGTAACCTCAACCCCAAGAAAGTAGTGAAGCTTCCCAAGATCTTCGACAAAGAAAAGCAGCACCAAGAAAGCGAACAAGAGCATCAAGAAAGATACCGAGAGGAACCGACAAGAATAATATCATCCATATAGACCAAAAGATACATATTGACCTCTCGCTTCAGAGAAGAAATAATGAGGAGTCAAGATTGGACGACACAAACCCATGAGCACGAAGAGCGGAGGCAAGACGAGCATGCCGAGCACGAGGAGCTTGCTTTGCACCATAGAGCGCTTTGGTGAGACGGCAGATGTGATCGTGGACGATCAGATCGAGAAACCAAAGCGGTCGTCAGCATATAAACCTCTTCCTCCAAGAACCCATGAAGAAAGGCATTCTGCACATCAAGTTGACGAAGAGACCAACCGCGAGTGACGCAAGAGAAAGAAGAAGCCGAATGGTGGTAGGCTTGACAACGGATCAAGGTGTCCTCGTAATCAAGACCATAGCGCTGCCGAAATCCTCTGGCGACAAGGCGCGCTTTATAACGCTCAATAGATCCATCCGAATGCTTTTAACTTTGAACACCCACTTGCAGTCAATAACATTAACCCGTGGTGGGGGAGGAACAAAAGTCCATGTCTCGTTGCGAAGAAGAGCATGATACTCCTCCTCCATAGCCTCTCGCCAATGAGGAACATGCATGGCGGCCTGATACGAGCGGGGCTCAGAAGACGGATCCGCAACAGCAGCGGACATGCCGCCAACCAAGCAACAAGCATACCATCCGTGACGCTCCTTTGGTCGAAAAATGCCATCGCGATCAAGGTATGTGGACGTAATACGAGCCGCTAAGGTCGAAGAAGCAGCCGGCGAAGGGCTGGGCGACGAAGAGGCCGACGAGGGAACCAGGTCCTCCGTCGTGGCAGCCGGCTCAGTGGATCCAGAACCCGCCAGTGGACTACCCAGCAGAGGCACAGGCGAGGCCGGTGGAGCAGACCGAGCCATGGGCGAGTCCGGCGTAGTGGGCCGAGCTGCAGGCGAGGCCGGCGTAGCAGGCCGATCCGCTGGAGACGCGGGCGAGGCCGGCGGAACGGGCTGATCCGCTGGAGACACGGACGAGGCCGGCGTGGCGGGCCGAGCCGCGGAAGACGCAGGCGCCCGAGGCCGATCAGAAGATGAGGCCGAGGCCTCAGATGCATCCACCGCGCGTGCATGGTCACACGGATCGAGGCCATGCAACATCGCTGCATGATCGACGTGCACAGCAGAGGGCGGCGGCGATGATGATGGGGAGTCCTCCAAAAGCTCCAAACGAGCCCCACGTCCGGTTCCTGCACCATGGTTAGGCAATAACACAGGAGAGTATGCAACATCATCAAATTGGTCGAGGCAAGAGAGGATGAATGCATGGACGGAGGAGCATCTGTGGACACAGGTAGATTGGCAAACGGAAAGACATGCTCATCAAACACCACATCCCGAGAGATGTAAACACGATTAGTGGGAACATGAAGACATTTGTAACCTTTATGAAGGAAACTATAGCCAAGAAAGACACACTTTTTGGACCTAAATTCCAGCTATGCTTATTATAAGGGCGAAGGTGCGGCCAGCAAGCACACCCAAAAACTTTAAAGAAAGTATAATCGGGTTGTTCATTAAGGAGAAGTTCAAGGGGAGTCTTCATGTTGAGAACACGTGTGGGAGTACGGTTGATAAGAAAACAAGCGGTGGTAAAAGCATCACTCCAAAACCGGAAAGGAACCGATGCATGGGCCAAAAGAGTGAGACCAGTCTCAACAATATGACGATGCTTACGCTCGACGGAACCATTCTCACGATGAGTATGTGGACATGCTAAACGATGAGCGACCCCAAGCGATCGAAGAAGGAGTTGAGGTTGCGATACTCGCCACCCCAGTCAATCGAACATGAACAATTTTATGCTTGAGAAGACGTTCAACATGTTTTTGAAACTGAACGACAATATCAAACGCATCAGATTTACGCTTAATAAGATAGAGCCAAGTAAAACGACCGTAAGCATCCACAAAACTAATATAATAGTTATGACCATCGATGTAAGTTTGGGCAGGGGCCCCATACATCCGAAAAAACAAGTTCTAAAGGATGTTTCACCTCACGGCTAGACTCGAAAAAGGAAGTTGATGACTCTTCCCTGCTGACAAGCATCACACATCGCTACATCATTATTGCTAGAGACACTAGGAAGCTCATGACGACGCAAAACATGACGAACGATAGGTATGGCAGGATGACCAAGACGAGCATGCCATCGTGACGACGTAGACGCGAACTCCACCGAAAACCCGAGAGACTCCGGGATGCTCCAGACGGTAAAGGCCCCGTAGAGACGCCCACTAAGCAGAACGGCCCTCGTGTCCCGATCCTTAATAAAAAGATCAAATGGGTGAAATTCACAAAACACATTATTGTCATAAGTGAGTTTAGGAACGGAAAGGAGATTACGCGTCACAGATGGTACTCTAAGAACAAAGACGAAGTCAAGCCTCCTAGTGGCATGACTAGTGAGAAGAGATGCTTGACCAATATGGGAGATGTGCATACCGCCCGTTGGCGGTGTGGATCTTATCGGAACCATGATAGGGCTCGCGAGGATGAAGCTTCCCCATCTCATTCGTCAGATGTCTCCGCACTGCAGTCCATGTACCAAAGGCGGATCAAGGGAGTAGGACTGAGTATGGCCCTGAGGCTTCTGCGGTGCCGGGCGATCAGCCATAGCCACCTGACGCGCGGTGTTGCACGTATCCTTGCCGTCATTGCCGAGACCAAGGAAACTTTTCTGAAAACGACGATGACACTTGGAGGCCCAATGTCCGTCAAGACCACAGAGCTGACAGACCCGCCGACCCCCATCACCTGGTAGCGTAAGAGTGGGGGTGGACGAGGCCGGAGGAAGGGCGCGGGCCCCTTGCCCGAGGCGGAGGACGGGGCGCCACCGGAGGGGCGACCACCTCGGTAGGGTCATGCGGAGGAGGAGCCTCGATCAAGGTTGGCACGGCGCCTCAACGTGCCGCTTTCAAGAAGAAGAAGCCGAGAGTAGAGCTCGTGCGCCATCATGGGGGTCGTGTTGCCGCGCTCATTGACGATCTCAACTAAGCCATCATACTCTTCGTCGAGGCCGTTGACAATGAAGGAGTTGAACTCAGAATCATTAAGCGGCTGTCCAATGGATGCCAATGTGTCAGCAAGAGCCTTGACCTTGTTGTAGAACTCCGATGCCGTGGAATCAAGCTTCTCACAGGCACCAAGCTCGCGACGGAGAGCACTGATCCGAGCTTGCGATCGGGACGCAAAGGAGCGCCCAGATGTTCCAAGCCTCATGGGAGGTCTTCGCGAAGACGACGAGTCCAAAGAATCACCGGAGTGAGCGAACCTCGGATGGAGGAGAGGTTCGCCTGGTCCTGCCCGCCCAGACACGGTGTGCCGGGTTGTAAACCGGGCCGTTCACGCTGTCCACCAGCGCAGGAGGGCAAGGAAAAGTGCCGCCGACGTAGCTGGGCAAGTAGTGGCTCCCAAGGAGCGGAAGAACCGCACACGCCGTAAGATATAATTGTTTGACGAGAGCTTGACGGTGATGAGGTTGCCAAGTGGAACGGTGGAGGCAACGATCCGTGGAGGCACTGCCGAGGCGCGACGCCATGGGGGCAGGGGCAGGTGGCGCGAAGGCGGGACCGGGATTGTAACCCGCGGCGCGGCGAAGTATGGCTCGTAGGAGGCAACCGCCGCTGCCGGTGAATCCCTTTGGGCGCGGATGGCATGAGGCCCGCCGTGACAGCCGACGAGGTGGCCTCGGGCGCGAGAGCCGAGGCGCTGGCGACGGACGACGAGGCGGATGAAGAGGCGCCGACGGATGGACCGTCAACGCAAGACCCAGCGATGAAGGAGCCGGAAAGTTGTTGGAGAAAAACGAGCTAACGCCTCCTGGTCCCGAAGCTGCGGCCGCATCGTGGCCGAGTCAAGCGGGAGCGAGAGGAGGGCGGCGAGCGAGGCCGGGAGAAACCCGGCAGAGGAGGAGCTGGAGGCGGCGACACCCGTCATGGCGGCGGCGGCGACGCGATGGAGGGGACGGCAGCGGGGTTAGGGTTTTGCGGAAGCGTGGATCGTAATTAGGTCTGTTACCATGTAAGACAATGACTTGGGGGAACCAGCTCAACCCTCTAGAGGTGGCTTATCTCATATATATAATGGATGTGTTTACAATAGGTACAAATATACGTACACAAATACAGAAGCTATACATAGTCTAACATTGAATGTGATTACGGCATCTGGGCATGAACAATGGAAGCCAAAAAAGACATGTGCTCGATCAAACATGTAGGCGTGGGAGAATTGAGGTTATTGCTCACATACGTTTAGTTCAATGGTGGCTATGGTGGTGTTGCCTCACACGCATCATCCTTGGTCCCCATGTGTTTATCTTTTTCTTTTTTCCTCCCCTTCTTTTCCTCACCCTTCTTTCTTTTTCCTTCTTTTTTCATTGAAGAGCCAGCCTCCTCTACAAGCTCCATCTAACGCATGCAAGCAATGGTCTTGCTACTACAGTGGCATCCGAGCCTAGTTGCCGTATGGGGCATCACCTTTGAGGCCACGCAATCGCCTTGCCCTTAGACGGCCTGATCACGTCAATTTTTCTTTACACACAGCACAATCACACATGTTAATAGACACGCACATACACTCACATGCATCCACATACATTCTATCATTATAAGCACTTACAACATACTGAGACGGCAAACCATCTTAAGATTAATAAAGTCATTGCACGCACCTTGTAATCGTTGAGAACATACAATATATTTAGATTCGAGTAGTACAATGATGAAGATGGATTACAAAAGGAAAAAACTAACGCCCACACGTGTGACATCTTGCACATTACCCACACACCTTCTTTACTATTCATTTTGCCACATGTGAACAAATGACATCAGCAAGAATCTTTTTGGTTTTCGGCTTAAAAATATTTTATCTCCTAATTAAAAATCAAATTAAAAATTTATTTTCATCATTAAATCCGTCTCGACGAGATCTTTAAAACTAGACCCCATGTTGATATGTTTCGACGAATTTTTTTTTTGCCCAAAAGTTGCCATGATGTTTACACTGTAGTTGTCATATTACTTAAACTAAAGTTGCCATGTGGCAATTTCAGTTTGTAGAGCATGGTAATTTAGTATTGCCCACTCCAGTACTTTGACCATAAAAATTATTTTTTCTATGAACCATGGCAATTTTAAGTGCATATATTATGGCAATTTTAGTTTATGGTTCATGGCAATTTTAGTTTCTTAATTCTTTGTTTTATAAATGTCAAATTTTTATTTTTAAATGTAGAAGAAAATAGTTGAAACATATCATGACAACTTCAGTGTAAACACTATGTTAATTCATGTGCAATAGACATGACAACTTTTAACCCTAAAAAAATTCATCGAAATATATTGACATGGCAACTCTAGTTTCGAAGATCTCGTCGCGAGGGATTTAACGGTGAAAACGGATTTTTAATCGGATTTTTCATTTAAAAGATAAAACATTTTAAAAATTGATAATCCTAAAAAATTCCCACATACATGCATGCGGCGATGTGGCGCATCCTGTGTGTTATAGTGCGTGTGGGTGAGTTTCGCTTTCACCACACGTGTGGGCGTTGTCGTTGTCCATTACAAAACTATAGTACGTTCACCTAGATATCGGTCGTATCCATGTGGGATTTGTCTTTTCTTTTTCCTTCTTCAAATGATAAAAATTGTTTTTTTAAGATGAATTACTAGAAGCTCTCCTAATTTTGTATGGTTTCTTATTTCTTTTAGCTTTTTCAGTCAGTGCTCATTCCGTCTGGAGTACTTTTGAAAGATTTTTTCAAGATTTTTATCCACGGTATTTTCAAGTGACGGGACTTGCCTGCTCCCAAAACGTTAATTTTGCATCCAACGACCACACGATTTCCCTTCCCCTGTCTTTTCTTTTCTGGCCCACAAAAGAGGCAACGACCCCCCATTTTTGTATTTTCCTCTCCCTAAGGTAATACATTCTACAGGCAAAATGTCCGCCAATCCCACTATTTTGTGCTCCAATGTAAATAAAACAGGGACATCCATAAAATAGAGGTATGCTAAATCACAGGTGAAAGAAAACTTACAATCCGAAGGCTTACCGCATGGAATAAATTAATTAGAGGCAAAAAGTAAACCCTGCAACTATCAAGCAGACTCGGGCTTTAGTGTCCCCTATGGCTTCTTCAAGCACTAACCCCATGGAACCATGAACGCGCCAATGGATCTCAAGGACCAAAAGTAAGAAATTTGACTTGTATTCTTCTTGATCTCTTTTTGTTGTTCTTATCCTTCTTGTTGAACTGGTTGCTTTTTCTTTTTTGCAAAAGCTTTCGTTCTATACATCTTTAATCATGCAGTAGAACGAACACAAAAAATAATGAGAAATAAATTCAGATCCGTATACCACCTAGCGACAACTACAAGCACTGAGCGAGCCGAAGGTGCGCCGTCGTCATCACCCCTCCCTCGTTGGAGCCGGAAAAAACTTATTATAGTAGATAGTCGGGAAGTCACCGTGCTACGTCCCCATAAGACCATGGCAAGTAAACAACAAGCATCACTGATGAAGAGTAGCGTAGATTGAAAGGATCCAACCTGAAGACACACCAACGTAGACGAACAACGACCAGATCCGCATAAATTCACGCATGTATCCACCGAAGACACACCTCCACACGCCCACAGACAATGTAGACACACCACCGGAACGGGGGATAGGTGAGGAGAACCTTATTTCATCTTCAGAAACCCGTCGCCATCTCGTCTTGAGCAGGACACAAGCTCTAACAAAACTCAAAGGAACATCTAAAAACAAAAGCCCTCCCGTCAGCAAGGGTCGGGATCCACCACACCGCCATGGCCCTATGGCCACCGAAGATGAGGTAGACCGGCGGCGGCGCTGGCGGGAGGCACAGATTGCTTTACTTAGGAGATAAAGAAACGGTGGATTAGTACATAACTAGTTGCATTTCCCTACTTACAAACAAATCAAAGACTCTGATCATGATTGTTTAAAATATATTCATATCCGATTCAAACAACTGTAGAACCATGTAGACACACTAGTTTGTCAGGTGATTCATGTTATTTCGCCCTTATGTACAAGAATCTGGTATTTATTCAAGGCATATGGTATGTAATACAATTATATGTCTAATTGTTTTTTATCCATAATCTATATTAGTGTCACAAAATTAACATCATGTCCTTTTCCAATTGATTTAGATTTTGACAGTTGTAGAATAATCTAGTTTACACGTTGTATTCCAGTAGTGCGGCCATGTACACATGGCATGTAGTATGATTATTAGGATTAAAGGGTTACCCTACAAATTTGCAACATCATTTGGTTACTTGTGACAAGGGCGACTACAAGGTAAGCTGTCTGTGAACCTTGCTGTTGGGGAACGTAGTATTTCAAAAAAATTACCTACGATTACGCAAGATCTATCTAGGAGAAGCATAGCAACGAGCGGGGAGAGTGTGTCTACGTATCCTCGTAGACCGAAAGCGGAAGCGTTTAGTAACGCGGTTGATGTAGTCGAACGTCTTCGCGGTCCAACCGATCCAAGTACCGAATGTGCGTCACCTCCGCGATCAGCACATGTTCAGCTCGGTGACGTCCCTCGAACTCTTGATCCAGTTGACGCCGAGGGAGAGTTTCGTCAGCACGACGGCGTGGTGACAGTGATGATGAAGTTACCGGCGCAGGGCTTCGCCTAAGCACTACGACATTATGACCAAGGTGTGTAACTGTGGAGGGGGGCACCGCACACGGCTAAGACAAATCTTGGTGTGTCTTCGGGGTGCCCCCTGCCCTCGTATATAAAGGAGGGAGAGGGAGAGGCAGCCGGCCTTAGGGGGACGCGCCAAGGTGTGGAGTCCTACTAGGACTCCCTAGTCCTAGTAGGATTCCACCTCCCACACGGAGTAGGAAAGGGGGAAGGGAGAAGGAGATGGAAAGGGGAGCCGGCCCCCTTCTCCTAGTCCTAATCGGCCTCCTGCCCAAGGGGGGGCGCACCAGCCCCTTGTGGGCTGGTGTGCTTCCCTCTTATGGCCCATAAGGCCCATAACTTCTCCCGGGGGGTTCCGGTAACCTCCCGGTATCTCTAAAATGCCCGAACCACTCGGAACCATTCCGATGTCCAAATGCAACCTTCCAATATATGAATCTTTACCTCTCGACCATTTCGAGACTCCTCGTCTTGTCCATGATCTCATCCGGGACTCCGAACAAACTTCGGTCATCAAATCACATAACTCATGATACAAATCGTCATCGAACGTTAAGCGTGCGGACCCTATGGGTTCGAGAACTATGTAGACATGACTGAGACACATCTCCGGACAATAACCAATAGCGGAACCTGGATGCTCATATTGGCTCCTACGTATTCTATGAAGATCTTTATCGGTCAAACCGCATAACAACATACGTTGTTCCCTTTGTCATCGGTATGTTACTTCCCCGAGATTCGATCGTCGGTATCCTCATACCTAGTTCAATCTTGTTACCGGCAAGTCTCTTTACTAGTTCCGTAATGCATCATCCCACAACTAACTCATTAGTCACATTGATTGCAAGGCTTTATAGTGATGTGCATTACCGAGAGGGCCCGGCCGAGATACCTCTCCGATACACGGAGTGACAAATCGTAATCTCGATCTATGACAACCCAACAAACACCTTCGGAGACACCTGTAGAGCATCTTTATAATCACCCAGTTATGTTGTGACATTTGATAACACACAAGGTGTTCCTCCGGTATTCGGGAGTTGCATAATCTCATAGTCAGAGGAACATGTATAAGTGATGAAGAAAGCAATAGCAATAAAACTCAACGATCATAATGCTAAGCTAACGGATGGGTCTTGTCCATCACATCATTCTCTAATGATGTGATCCCGTTCATCAAATGACAACACATGTCTATGGTTAGGAAACTTAACCATCTTTGATTAATGAGCTAGTCAAGTAGAGGCATACTAGGGACACTTTGTTTTCTCTATGTATTCACACATGTATCAAGTTTCCGGTTAATACAATTCTAGCATGAACAATAAACATTTATCATGATATAAGGAAATAAAAAATAAAAAAATTATTATTGCCTCTAGGGCATATTTCCTTCAGTCTCCCACTTGCAATAGAGTCAATATCTAGTTCACATCGCCATGTGATTTAACACCAATAGTTCACATCACCATGTGATTAACACCCATAGTTCACATCGATATGCGATCAACACCCAAAGGGTTTACTAGAGTCAGTAATCTAGTTCACATCGCCATGTGATTAACACCCAAAGAGTACTTAGGTGTGATCATGTTTTGCTTGTGAGAGAGGTTTAGTCAACGGGTCTGCCATATTCAGATCCATATGTATTTTGCAAATTTCTGTGTCTACAATGCTCTGCACGGAGCTACTCTAGCTAAATGCTCCCACTGTCAATATGTATCCAGATCAAGACTCAGAGTCATCCATATCGGTGTCAAAGCTTGCATCGACGTGACACTTTACGACGAACTCTTTGTCACCTCCATAATCGAGAAACATTTCCTTATTCCACTAAGGATAATTTTGACCGATGTCCAGTGATCCACTCTTGGATCACTATTGTACCATTTTGCCAAACTCATGGTGAGGTACACAATAGGTCTGGTACATAGCATAGCATACTTTATAGAACCTATGACTGAGGCATAGGGAATTGTCGGATTTCGGGTTCCGGCAGACCCTTGAGGTTCGAACACTGGGGTGCGCGCGGAGATCTCGCCCTCTACCTACCTGTACCCCGCCGCCTCGCTAGGATCTAAACTATGAAAGGAACAACACAAGAGACACAAGGTTTATACTAGTTCGGGCCACCGTTGTGGTGTAATACCCTACTCTAGTTTGTGGTGTGGTGGATTGCCTCTTGGGCGGATGGTGAGGAATAATACAAGGAAGAACAGCCTCATGAGGGTCTGTTTCTTGGCCGGGCGATGAACTGCTTGGGGAGTTCACGCCTCTCTCTCTCTCTCTCTCTCTCTCTCTCTCTCTCTCTCTCTCTCGCTGTCCAAGGTGCATCCAGCTACTGATCCGATCAAGATGCCCCTACTATGGTGGCTAGCTCTACTTATATAGGCAGAGGCCCCGGCCTCTTCCCAAATATTGAGCGGGAAGGCGCCAACAAATGGCCATTTTGAAGGGGAACATCTGGTACACTTATCCCGACTAAAGTTGGTTCTCACCGTCAAAGGCTCGTGGTGACGCCGGCTTGGGCTCCACAATGACTTCCTTCTGCCGTTGGGCTGGTCTTGGTCTTGTTGCACCGAAATGGACGCCTTTGCTTGATGCTCTCGCCGCGCTTGCTCCCTTTGCACCAAAGAGGAAAGGAGGACATCATGCGTGGGCGCCCACCGGGCGCCTCTTGGTCGTCATGGCTTGCGCCATGGGCACCTTGTGAGGTACCCGCCTTGATCTCTCCGCCTCCTCATGAGCCACCTGATGAGGCCGTGCTCGAGGAAGCTCCTCGTCGTCTGGCCACCATGAGGCTTGGCCCCTCGCGAGGGTCTTGAGCTTGTATTGGTGAAGATGGGTCGTGATGGGCCCCCTTGAGCCACGCCGCAGCCGCAGCAGTGCAAGTTTGGGGACCCCTGCCCTGCAACGCCGACAAGAGCCCCCGGCCCAAGGCGCGCCTGGCTTGGCCGAGCAGAGGCGATGGGGCAAGCGCTGGCGCCATGAGCCCTAACAGCCTCATGACCTTGGGCGCGCCAAGGTGGCGGTTGATTGGACGTGGGCGGCACCGTTCCCCCATGCCTCCTTATTTTGTGCCATGCTAGGCGGACTCGTAGCCGCACATAGCCGCTCCCCTTTTCGCTGCTCGACCGTCCCCCACTCTTCCTCCTCTCGAACTCCAGCTTCTGCTCCCAATCCAATCTCCACCCCCCCTCCGCTGCCATGGCTCCGGCTAAAGAAGGGAAGAGGGAAGAAGCCCGTGCCTCCGCCTCGCTCACCGTCGTCGGCGGCCCCCGCCGTCGATCGGTCGATCATACTCAATCGAGAGGGCCTGCGCAAGGTCAGCTCGGCTTTGGCCACCATCTTCAACGAATGCGGGCGGACGACGGCATGGCCCGCGTCCCACTTCTCCATTGACAGGATAATCACTGAGGTCCGGTATTTTGCTGACGCCTCGTAAGGTGGCTGGTTCCCCCCTTCTCCGATTTCTTCAATGCTGTGCTTTCCCACTATCAGATCCATATGATGCACTTGGGTCCAGAATCCATCACTCTTCTTGCGATCTTCGCCTTTGTTTCCGAGGCGATGATGGGCATCCTTCCCTCAGTTGCCTTGCTGCGCCACTTCTTCTCTCTGCGCCTTGTTAACCCCACCCAATGTTCAGGGTGTGTGAGCTTCATTGCTGCATCTGAAATAGCGGCTTCAGGGATCGACTTCAGTCTTCCTCCGCCACCTTTGGTTCCATGAAGGTGGTCAGACGTGGACGGGGTGCCCAACCCCTCATTGCCGGAGCCAACATTACCCGCTGTCCCCAATTCAGGCTGGGGCCAGGAGACGCTCACGAGCCCCCGGCTCGCCTTCGTCTGGCGTCGCTTTGCGTTCTTGAGGGAGCTCAGCGTGACGGTGCCCAAGGTGGTGAAGGAGTTCCTGCTATGCCGTGTTGCCCCTCTCCAACGTCACTCTCGCCGGATGTGGGCCTTGGTAGGCGTGTAGACCGTATGAGGCTCCGGTGAAGAGGACCTGACACCCGGTTACCGAGGAAGGTGCTCTTGGTCTTGACTGGGGATCCCAACCCTGGTAGCATCCGGCAAGGGGGGGCCTTGCTGTACTTTTGCTCGAGCAGGGGCGACTTTGTAAATCAGATGCCCGTATTCGACGAATGGGGGCTGCGCCCCGCTGGCCTCCGGGGGCCTCGCGAGAACCCAGTGGTGGTGGCCGCCCTTCCAGTCGGCCACGATGGCTCTTCCTCAAGTGGCGGAGCAGGGAGGCATGGGCCGCTGGAGGCCGAGGGGGCCTCCACAGGGGTGACGGTGCCAGGCCGCGCTCTTGAGGGGGCAGCTCCTGAGGCCTAGGCTGTCGCGGCTGGGGGTGGCGAGCAGCGGCCCGCAATGCCCGCGGCTGAGGCCCTTGGGGCCCCAGCCACTCTTTTTGGTGAGGTGACCGGCGGCGTGCATCAGGCGGACGCCCCCGACGCGGGTCGCCTTGACACTCCTTCCTCGTCGCAGGCTGACCCCTGCGCTCAACTCTTGGGTCGCTTCCGCGTGGACTTCGAGGCTCTCCAAAAGAGAAGGGAGGCCTTGGGTGACGATTACCCTTGCCGCCTGCTGAAGCGTAGGAAGTACTTCGCCACCGACGAGTAAGCCTTCCCCTTTTCTAGCTCCTGATCCTTCTGTTGCTTTTACTGATCCTTGCTCCGCAGGGCCCTTCCTGCCGAGCTTACGGAGATGGCTGAGGAGCCATCCCCCTTGGCTCCGCCCTCTCCACCGTCCTCGAGCACCCCGAGCAGCAGGGCCCTCGTGGTGAGGCCGATCGGAGAGACGAACAATCCTGAGGCGCTCCGCGGCCCCGCGCGCCTCGCGACCCTCCTTCGCGAGCCCTCTCGTGGCATAGCCAGCCTGCCGTGGGCTTCTCGTCTAGTCACCGACCGTGATTGGCTGAGGTATTCCCTGCGCTCTTTCTTAGGGGATGGGCTGGCTCCTGGCCGGACTTCTGGCGAGGCGTGGCGCCAGCCCCCGGCCCCTTGCCCGGAGGGGGAGTGCTGATTCATGGCCCCCGGTGCTCGCTTGGGGCAAATGATGGTGTGGAAGACGTACTTGAGCGCGCCCGGGAGCGCCGCGCTCTTCACCAAGGGTTTCTTCGGAGGGCGGCTGATGCGGTGAGCCTGCTTGGTGAAGAGCTCACGACGAAGACGCTACCGGCCGAGGCCGAGGGCTCACCGTCATGGAGAGGCGCGAAGCCAAGGCGGCTGTCAGCCTTGTGTGCCATCAGCGTGATCTTGACAATGAGGAGGCCAAGGCGTGGTGGCGACCTCTCGGGAGGTCCGTTCTCGGGCCGCTGAGGAGGCTCGGAAGCTGACCGGGCGGCGGAGGCGGCGGAGGAGCGGGCGCGGGAGCTCTGGCCCGATCCCGCTCCGGAGGAGCAGGTGGAGCTGCGCGAGTCGGCCTGCGTCGATGAAGGTGGCCTCAAAGGCGACCAACAGAGCTCCAAGCGTGAGGAGGCGCCGACATCGAAGCCGCCAACGCGACACGAGTACGAACCTCGAAACAAGGGAGCGCTTGGTGACGAGGGCGGAGGACGATGTTGCTCCGCGGGAAGCCCGTGTCCTGGAGGAGGTCGGGCGTCGGGTGGCGACGGCGCGCTTGAACCTTGAGCACGAGTTCGAGGAGAGGCTGGGGTTGATCCGGGCTGAGGCCGAAGGCAGGACCGCCGCCTTGAGGGCCAAGCAGGAGGAAGTGACGCGGCGGGTCGATGCTTTTCGGGCCGCCCTTGAGGTGGCGCAGGAGGAGTTAACTACCTCCCGTGCCGAGGTGCTTCTTCTTCGCCAACGGGTGGACGAGGCTGAGGCCATCGCGCGACAGAATGCGGACGAGATGCGTCAGTGGCGGATCCTGGAGCATGAACATGGCCCCATGCTCACCATGCTCCGGGAGAGAGCCAACACAGCCTTGGGTAACATCTGCGAGGCGGCTGTTGGCGAGCCGCACACAGTTAACTACGCCGGCAACCTTCAGTTCTTCACCGACGTGGTGACTCGGCTGGAGGCGCGGTCGGTCAGAGCCAACGGGTTGGTGAAGGAGAGGAGCCGCACCCTGCTCGGGCGCGCCTTTTCTCGCGTCTTCAGCCATCTCCGGAATATGGACCCCCACTTTGACTTCGACGCCAAGATCGCTTTCAAGACTTCAGCCGTCCCGCACGACTCGGGCGATCGGTGGAGGACAACGTGGACGCCCTTGTCAAGGCCTTCGCTTCAGACAACGATGGCGTGATCGTGGCCGCTGATGAAGGCGGCATGGAGAACGGCCCTGACGCCGCTGGTGACGACGCAGAGAGCGGCGACAAGGCCAGCGACGCCAGCGACAATTCAGGAGGTGCCCGTGAGGATGCATTGGGGGATTTATCCGATCGATCACGATCGCTCTCAGATCTCGCATTTAATAGAGCTCAGGTTTTGTCCTGACGGTTGTGAGAGCATTTTGGGAGGGGGATCCCCTCATGTAAAACTTGTGTTCTGCGTATTAGTAGATGCTATATCACCCGTACGCCTGTGCCAAGTGGCTGGCTAGTTTACCTTTGTCCCGCACGGGCCCTGAGATAGCCTGTGGAGGGTTGTGGCGTCTCGAGTGTCTCCCGATCGAACCCGTAGGATCTGCTGTAAAAGCCTCCTGAGAGGATGTGGCGGCGGCAGTCTGGGCTGCACGCAAGCTAGGACCAACCCGGCTCGCGAGGGGCTCACGAGGGGAGGCAGCTGAGGGAAAGCGGTAACCGGAACGCGAGAGATTGCTCAAACGAGACTAAGCACCCCCTTCCCCAAACACACGCAAATCTCAAATTCGAATCCAACTTAAATCCAATGGGAAAGTGACAACCAAAGGGAAAAGTAATGAAAGCAAACAAAAAGGCCGCGTCCAAGCACCTAGTCTAGTCTTGGACGTCTTCTCACCAAATAAGGAGCTAAGTGCTGCCACTGGGCATGGGAGGGAGCCCTGTGGCTCGAGGCCGGCACCCCGAGACTCGGGGTGTGTACAGTCCCACTCATTATTACGTGAGAGTGTCACGGGCGGCGAAGCTTCACAGTGCATCGGGCCTTCTTCACAGTGTAGCGGCCTTGCTTCATATCGCCAGACGAGGGCCCCGCTTTGCGCCAAGACTCTAGTGCCATCAACGACGACCGGAAACCAGGACACCGCCGATGGGGTAGAGCGGTCGCCAGCGGTTCCCCCGACGACCACGGGTCCTCCGCCAGGGGCATGCCCTGAGGCGCCTCCCCAGCAGAGGGCCTACCTTCCGAGAACGCCTTGCTCCGAACACCGCGGTGGTGATGCCGGATCTCGGCCCCTCTCCTGCAGCCCCCGACGCCCTCCTCCCGAGGGGTAGGAGATCGCGAGGCGGGCAGCCGCCGTGGCGCGACCTGCACCTCCTGCGATTCATGATTAACGATGCCCGCCTCGAGGAATTAGTAGTACCCGATAATCGCCGCTTCGGCGTGGCCGATGGGGCCTTCACGGGCTCCCGGAAGAGCTCGGCACATCGCCTCGTCCCCCCAGCTTGGGCTGAGGAGCGAGCCTTGTTCCCCCTCATGCTGGTGCCCTTGGTCCATCATATGGGGCACATATTCTTCTGGGGCCGTCATCCCGAAGGCTGCGCCATAGTGCTCCGTGTGCCATGCAGCTCGCTGAGGCGCCCACACAGGGGTGGTGGCGCGCGGCCCACTAGGGTCGTGGGTCGCACGAGTCCTTCTTCGCTGGCTGGGAGCGGAGGCAGCACTGCCGCTGGCCCAGTCTTGGCAACCGCCGGTGTTGGAGTAGCCTTGGAGCCAGCGTCACATGGTGGAGCCCAGCTGGCCGCCTGACCCGAGGTGGGAGCCGGGTGTAGAAGGTGAGCCCCGAGGCGGCGAAGCCTCGGAGCTCGCCACCCGCTCTAGCAAAGACGTCATGCCGCCTTCCAAAGAGCCTGCACCGCAAGAACTCCAAGGCCACCGTGAGCGCGGCCCTCGAGTTCGCTTTGCTCGGGCGGGTGTACGGCCATGCGCGCCATGGCGTGGTTGGAGGCCTCGCTGCCGACCGCGCTGCCATGGCGTGAGAGCTGTCGGCTCGTCCGCGTCGCCCGTGGCCCGTGGCGCCCTGCGGACCACGAGCTGCCTGGCACGGGTCGCCGAGGCGAAGCGGCTCTGCGTGGGCGGGCCAAGCCGCCCGAGGACCGGGGTTGCCCGCTGATCGCCGGACATGATCATGACGATGCGACGGGACACGGCGGCGTATCGGATCGGCGCACCCCTACAGCATGCCAAATGTCGATTCGGGTTCGGCAGACCCTTGAGGTTCAACACCGGGTGCGCGCGTGGAGATCTCGCCCTCTACCTACTGCACCGCCGCCTCGCTAGGATCTAAACTACGAAAGGAACAACACAAGAGATACCAGGTTTATACTAGTTCGGGCCACCACTGTGGTGTAATACCCTACTCTAGTTTGTGGTGTGGTGGATTGCCTCTTGGGCTGATGGTGAGGAACAATACAAGGAAGAACAGCCTCGCGTGGGTCTGTTCTTGGCCGGGGCGATGAACTGCTTGGGGGAGTTCAGTCGCCTTCTCTCTCTCTCTCTCTCTCTCTCTCGCTGTCCAAGGTGCATCCAGCTACTGATCCGATCAAGATGCCCCTACTATGGTGGCTAGCTCTACTTATATAGGCAGAGGCCCTGGGCCTCTTCCCAAATATTGAGCGGGAAGGGCGCCAACAAATGGCCATTTTGAAGGGGAACATCTGGTACACTTATCCTGACTAAAGTTGGTCCTCGCCTGTCAAAGGCTCTGGTGGTGACGCCGGCTTGGGCTCCACAATGACTTCCTTCCTGCCGTTGGGCTGGTCTTGGTCTTGTTGCACCGAAATTATCAAGCATCTTTGATCTATCTCTATAGATCTTGATGCTCAATATGTAAGCAGCTTAACGGAGGTCTTTCTTTGAAAAACTCCTTTCAAACACTCCTTTATGCTCTACAGAAAATTCTACATTATTTTTGATCAACAATATGTCATTCACATATACTTATCAGAAATGTTGTAGTGCTCCCACTCACTTGTAAATACAAGCTTCACCGCAAGTCTGTATAAAACTATATGCTTTGATCAACTCATCAAAGCATGTATTCCAACTCCGAGATGCTTGCACCAGTCCATAGATGGTTCGCTGGAGCTTGCACACTTTGTTAGCACCTTTAGGATTGACAAAACCTTCTTGTTGTATCATATACAACTCTTCTTTAAGAAATCTATTAAGGAATGCACTTTTGACATCCATTTCCCAGATTTCATAAAATGCGGCAATTGCTAACATGATTCGGACAGACTTAAGCATTGCTACGAGTGAGAAAATCTCATCGTAGTCAACACCTTGAACTTGTCGAAAACTTTTTGTGACAATTCGAGCTTTGTAGATAGTAACACTACTATCAGCGTATGTCTTCCTCTTGAAGATCCATTTATTCTCAATGGCTTGCCGATCATCGGGCAAGTCAACCAAAGTCCACACTTTGTTCTCATACATGGATCCCATCTCAGATTTCATGGCCTCAAGCCATTTCGCGGAATCTGGGATCATCATCGCTTCCTCATAGTTCGTAGGTTCGTCATGGTCAAGTAACATGACTTCCAGAACAGGATTACCGTACCACTCTGGTGCGGATCTTACTCCGGTTGACCTACGAGGTTCGGTAGTAACTTGATCTGAAGTTTCATGATTATCATCACTAATTGGTGTAGGAATCACTGGAACTGATTTCTGTGACGAACTACTTTCCAATAAGGGAGCAGGTACAATTACCTCATCAAGTTCTACTTTCCTCCCACTCACTTCTTTCGAGAGAAACTCCTTCTCTATAAAGGAACCATTCTTAGCAACAAATATCTTGCCTTTGGATATGTGACAGAAGGTGTACCCAACAGTTTCCTTTGGGTATCCTATGAAGACGCATTTCTCCGATTTGGGTTCGAGCTTATCAGGTTGAAACTTTTTCACATAAGTATCGCCACACCAAACTTTAAGAAACGACAACCTAGGTTTCTTGCCAAACCACAATTCATATGGTGCCGTCTCAATTGATTTAGATGGGGCCCTTTTTAACGTGAATGCAGCTGTCTCTAATGCATAACCCCAAACGATAGTGGTAATTCGGTAAGAGACATCATAGATCGCACGATATCTAATAAAGTACAGTTATGACGTTCGGACACACCATTACGTAGTGTTGTTCCAGGTGGCGTGAGTTGCAAAACTATTCCACATTGTTTTAAATGAAGACCAAACTCGTAACTCAAATATTCGTCTCCACGATCAGATCGTAGAAACTTTATTTTCCTTTTACGATGATTTTCCACTTTATTCTGAATTTCTTTGAACTTTTCAAATGTTTTAGACTTATGTTTCATCAAGTAGATATACCCATATCTGCTCCAATCATCTGTGAAGGTCAGAAAATAATGATACCCGCCGCGAGCCTCAACACTCATCGGACCGCATACATCGGTATGTATTTTTTCCAATTATTCAGTGGCTCGCTCCATTGTTCCCGAGAACGGAGTCTTAGTCATCTTGCCCATGAGGCATGGTTCGCGAGCATCAAGTGATTCATAATAGAGTGACTCCAAAAGCCCATCAGCATGGAGTTTCTTCATGCGCGTTACACCAATATGACCTAAATGACAGTGCCACAAATATGTTGCACTATCATTATCAACTTTGCATGTTTTGGCATCAATATTATGAATATGTGTATCACTATGATCGAGATTCAATAAACCATTCACCTTGGGTGTATGACCACAGAAGTTTTTTATTCATTTAAATAGGATAACAATTATTCTTTTAAATGAATAATTGTATTGCAATAAACATGATTCAATCATATTATGCTCAACGCAAACACCAAATAACATTTATTTTAGGTTCAACACTAATCCCGAAGGTAAAGGGAGTGTGCGATGGTGATCTTATCAACCTTGGAATTACTTCCAACACACATCGTCACCTTGCCCTCAACTAGTCTTTGTTCATTTTGTAACTCTTGTTTCGAGTTACTAATCATAGCAACTGAACCAGTATCAAATACCCAGGGGATACTATGAACACTAGTAAGTACACATCGATAACATGTATATCATATATACTTTTGTTCACTTTGCCATCCTTCTTATCCACCACGTATTTGGGGCAGTTCCGCTTACAGTAACCATTTCCTTTGCAGTAGAAGCACTCAGTTTCAGGCTTGGGTCTAGCTCTGGGCTTCTTCATGAGAGTGGCAACTTTCTTGCCATTCTTCTTGAAGTTCCCTTTCTTTGCCTTGCCCTTTTACTTGAAACTAGTGGTCTTGTCAACCATCAACACTTGATGCTTTTCTTGATTTCTACCTTCGCCGATTTTAGCATCGCGAAGTGCTCAGGGAATCCTTTTCGTCATCCCTTGCATATTATAGTTCATCATGAAGTTCCAGTAACTTGGTGATAGTGACTAGAGAATTTTGTCAATCACTATCTTATCTGGAAGATTAACTCCCACTTGATTCAAGAGATTGTAGTACTCAGACTCTGAGCATATGCTCACGGGTTGAGCTATTCTCCTCCATCTTGTAGGCAAAATACTTGTCAGAGGTCTCATACCTCTTGATTCGGGCATGAGTCTGAAATACCAATTTTAGCTCTTGGAACATCTTATATGCTCCATGGCGTTCAAAAAGTTTTTGAAGTCCCGGTTCTAAGCCGTAAAGCATGGTGCACTAAACTATCAAGTAGTCATCATTGTGGCACCCCGGCTCAGAGCAACCGGTTTACCATGTATTGCCAGCCCAGAGACCATGTCTTCTGACAACACAACATCTTGGTACAGAAAACAACTGCTTTATTGATCCTAGCAGAACAAGGTTCATATTACAACGAGTTGCGAGGCCAAGCGTCACACACGGTGCAGCTGAACGATATGTACATTATTTAGTGAACATAAAGGGGGCCTTGATACGTCTCCAACGTATCTATAATTTATGAAGTATTCATGCTATTATATTATCTGTTTTAGATGTTTATGGACTTTACTAAACACTTTTATATTATTTTTGGGACTAATCTACTAACCGGAGACCCAACCCAAATTGTTGTTTTCTTGCCTATTTCAGTGTTTCGAAGAAAAGGAATATCAAACGGAGTCCAAACGGAATGAAACCTTCAGGAGAGTTATTTTTGGAACGGAAGCAATCCAGGAGACTTGGAGTAGACGTCAGGGAAGCTTCGAGGAAGCCACGAGGCAGGGAGGCGCTTATGAGTTTTCTGTTGAGTTTTGTGTTGTGAAGTTTTCAAGTTTTGGGTAAAGATTCGATGGACTATGGGATAAGGAGTGGCAAGAGCCTAAGCTTGGGGATGCCCAAGGCACCCCAAGGTAATATTCAAGGGCAACCAAGAGCCTAAGCTTGGGGATGCCCCGGATGGCATCCCTTCTTTCGTCTTCGTTCATCGGTAACTTTACTTGGAGCTATATTTTTATTCACCACATGATATGTGTTTTGCTTGGATCGTCATTTTCTTTTGTTAGTATTTGCTTGCTGTTATTTAGAATAATGTTTTGCATCTCTGTTTTCAATAAAATGTCAAGGATAGCCTTTACCATGCTTATTTTGCAAGTATACATGTGCTGTTTGAAAACAGAAAGTTTGCCACTGTTGCAAAAATTCCCTAGAAAAGTCAGAATGTGATAAAATGTTGAAACCTTTTGCATAATAAGCTCTGTTAAATTTACTACAGTGGGAATTTTCTTTCATAATTTTTGGAGCTAGGGAAGTATTGATCTTGCTGCATTCTTTACAGACTGTACTGTTTTGGCAGATTGTTGTTATGTTTGCATTGTTTGCATATGTTTGCTTGTTTAATGATTCTATTTGAGGATAGGAGTATTAAATATGCAGAGGAATTGAGTATGCAATGTTGAATAATAATTTTAGTGATTTGTTACAGTAGAAAATGATAAGGTTTTTGCATTGATTTATACTAACTTATCTCACGAGTCCTTGTTGAGTTTTGTGTGGATGAAGCTCTTGAGATTTAGGGAGACCGTGATATGAGAGGAATTAAGGAGACACAAAAGCTCAAGCTTGGGGATGCCCAAGACATCCCAAGATAATATTTCAAGAAGTCTCAAGCGTCTAAGCTTGGGGATGCCCCGGTTGGCATCCCACCTTTCTTCTTCAACCACTATCGGTTAGTTTCGGTTGATCCTAAGTTTTTGCTTCTTCACGTGATGTTTGCTATTCTTAGAATGCCATTTTATTTTTTTGCTTGCTATTTGAATAAAATATCAAGATATGAAATTACATAGCTAAATAATTATTCAGCTACCCATTGATCTTCACTTATATCTTTCGGAGTAGTTTGTTATTCATTCACGTGCTTCACATATATCCTATGAGTAAATGGTTGAATGAATTGAATATAATAAATCTGAAATTTTATATGTTTCATATGCTTATCCCATGGGGTGTAATGACTTCACATATACGAAGTAGAGGTGGTAAATTTATTGAAGGTTAGCAAACATTGTATTGGTCACTGAACAATTCATGAAAGAATATTGAGGGAAGAGAGATTTCACATATAAATATACTATCTTGGACATCTTTTGTAATTGTGAGCACTCATTAAAATATGACATGCTAAAAGGTTGATATTGGACAAGGAAGACAACATAATGGGTTATGTCTTCTTATATCCGAAATAAAGTATATTGTCATGGATCATCCAACATGCTGAGATTGCCTTTCCCCCTCATGCTAGCCAAATTCTTTGCACCAAGTAGAGATACTACGTGTGCTTCCAAACATCCCTTAACCCAGTATTGCCATGAGAGTCCACCATACCTACCTATGGATTGAGTAAGATCCTTCAAGTAAGTTGTCATCGGTGCATGCAATAAAGATTGCTCTCTAAATATGTATGATCTATTTGTGTGGAGAAAATAAGCTTTATACAATCTTGTGATGTGGAAGCAATAAAAGCGACGGACTGCATAATAAAGGTCCCTAAGAACCGGTCGGGACCGACGCAGACATGGCAGAAATCGAGTACTAGAGAGTCCTATGATCCGCCCTGAGGCCAGTGGGGGGACGATGGTTATGATGCGTATGGAGATGGACAACATCGTGGTTCCTCTTCCACGGGAGGCGGTCGGGGTTATGCCTGGCAGAGTGACGGGTCAGCTGAGAGACCTTTTCTCGGCCCTCCAGGTGGCTTTGTCGAGGGCGCCTCCGGCCCGGATCACCGCCAGAGAGGTTGCTATCATGGACATCTTGGCGGTCGGGGTCGTGGCCGTGGGAGGTTTCACAGACAGCCTCCGCCCCCGGCAGTTGTTGACCATGCGGCGTCTGCTGTTGAGATCGATCACACTCAAGCCTATGAGCTTCCTAGCCAGGCGATGGATGTGGTGACGGCCCTGGCCAACGTGGAGGTTCCTGCGACTGGGGCCGTGGCTAAGGTTGGCGACAGGTCTGATGCAGAGAGGGCGTCCAAGTGGGCGCGTAAGAAGGAAATGATGTTATGTTATCGTTGTGGTGAGAAGGGCCACTTCATTGCTGAGTGCGTGGCGGAGCTGTGTGACTCGTGTGGCAAGCCAGCACATGCCTCGGGGGACTGCCCACTTTTGCGTGACCAGGCACCGGCTCTTACAATGTATGGAGTATATTGTGCTGAGTTGATGTTCTTTGAGTCCCCGGCCGCGAGAGAGATTCCGGAGGAGACACAGAGTTTGACTACCGGATTGTGAAAGCTACCTGTGGTGAGGTGGATCGAGGCTCAGATTGTTCGCAAGCTTCAAGAGTTGGCACCGGGTGACTTCCAATGGGAGCTGGTCAGTCTCGAGGCCAATGTTTTTAAGGTTGACTTCCCCACTTTGGATGATTTGCAGAGGCTACTGAGCTTTGGCTTTTGTAGAGTTCCTGGCACTAGATGCATTCTGGAGTTTCACGAGTGGACGAAGGTTGAGCCTAAGGGCAAGCCCCTTACACAGGTCTGGTTGAGGTTTTCGAGGGCTCCCTCTAAGCCTTTACAGGACGTTTGAGTTGTGGAAAGTATGGGCATTATGGTTGGGAAAACGGAGAGAGTGGATATGGCTTTTACCCGTGCTCATGTAGTGGCCCGGCTGCTAGTGAGTGTTTTGGACATTGAGTTTGTGCCGGATGTGGTAAACTGGACTTATCGGGGAGAGGTTTTCCCTCTCGAGATCGAGTTTGAGGACACTGATCTGTTTGCTGAGGCGATTAATGGGAATGATGTCGATATGCACGACTGTGACGACGGTGCGGGGGCTAAGGGGGCACCGACTGATGAGGCTACACGAGAGGGGTCTAACGGTTCCGGACCTGTTGCTCAGTTGCCCGGGGACGGGGCCGGGGTTGAGCCGACACCTTCTCCATCGGTGCCTATGACTTCGCTGCGGTTTGGGTCCTTTGAGCCAGCCTCTGCCCCTCCCAGACTTTGGAGTGACCGGGTAGATTCTGAGGATGTGTTTGAACAGACGCTTCCTATGTTGGAGTTCGAGGTTGCTGGTGGATCCATGGTTGGAGGTTTGGTAAGGACACCATCGGCGAGGTCTTTGGTTGGAGTGGGGGAGGGGGAGCCTGTGATTGCTTCTCCTTCTCTCGCTTTACCTGCAGCTGAGGCCCCGGAGATGATGACTGCTGCCGAGGTGGTGCTTGGGGGAGGGGGCCCAGGGCAGGTGGCCCCGACTACTGTTCTCCCTATCCAGCTGCCGGATACGAGGACGTCGGCTGGTTCTGGGAGAGGTGGTCCGAGGCAGGTGGCCCATGCCACTTCTTCTCCGGTCGCGGCGACGGCGCCCACGCTTCCAGTGGCGCTGGGGGGGGGGGGGGTCTGGGGCAGGTGGCCCCAGGTCTTCCTTCTTCTTCGGTGGTCGGGACGACCGCGTCTCCTACAGCACCGGCGCTTCCCTCTGGGCTGAGGGGTGGAGCGGGAGGAGGGCTTGGGCAGGAGGCCCCTGCACTCCTCTCGTCCGACTCGCCCATGGCCCAGGGCCTCGGTGTGGGTCACTTGTCCGAGGGGCATGGGAGCCTTCTGCCGCCTTCTCCGGCAACCTTGGTTGACCCTTTGTGGTATTCAGCGCGAGGTTTTACTAGGGAGGAGGTTGTTGCTTTCGGCGGGATCCCTGAACCGGTCTCGATGGGGAGACGGATGGGTGCTCGCATCCAGGATCTTCCCGAGGTTGATGACATACATCAGAGGTGCACTATGAGGGCGGCCAAACTTCATGATGCTGAGAGTTCTACTGGTATGTCCGTCAACATATCTATTTCTTTATTGCATTTTTCTGATGAGGAGATTATTAATAATGCAAACCAATTAGGAGTTTCGATAGGGGCTGATGATAGTGAAATTTCCAAATCGGTGAATGATCTTTTAGATTTGGAGGCGGAGCGTGCCTTAGAGACTATTCGTGTCCGCAGCGGTAAAACCCATGAATGATGCCGAGATTGATGCGTTGGGGTCGAGTGCTCGATAATTTGTGTGCGGATCTTGCACCATCCAACCAGGAGTCTGAGGATGATGATGTACCACTAGATAATGCAGTGGTTAGTAACGCTGAGCCCGGTTATGAGGACCGGGTGGAAGAACCTAGCAAACCAAAGCGCAAGTGGAAATGGAAGATTTATCCCGATTCTGCGGTTCGTAGGAGTGCTAGGATCCGGACTACCAAAAAATTTCATGATGAATTATGAAAAGAATCTTTTGGAATAGCATAGGTCTGAAAGACTTGGCTAAAAGAAGGTTCCTTGCTGAGGCATCTCTAGAGCATCGATTAGATTTTATTGCTCTCTCGGAAACTGGTCGAGAGAACTTTGCGCCCCAGTTTCTTACTTCTCTTGCGGGCGGTGTTGAGTTTGATTGGCATTGTCTGCCTCCGCGAGGAAGATCAGGTGGGATCTTGCTTGGTGTGAGATGCGATTCACTAGAAGTCCGAAGTGTAGTGATGGGCGACTTCGCGGTTAAGTTTCGAGTCAGGTCTAAAGTTGATGGTTTCAACTGGGCTTTGGTGGTGGTATATGGTGCCGCACAGCCCGAGCTTAAACCGGAGTTTTTGGCGGACCTTGTGCGAACCTGTGGATCTGAGCAACTTCCAATTTTAGTTGGGGGTGATTTCAATATCATTAGGAGGAGAGAGGAGAAGAATAATGATAATTTCGATGGCGGTGGTCGCTTATGTTCAATACCATTATTGAAAGCTTGGATCCGAGGGAGATTGAGCTTTACGGTAGAAAGTTTACTGGCTAATGCTATGCCAAACCCGACATATGAAAAGCTTGATCGAGTTCTCGCGAAGCGTTGAGTGGGATGTAAGTTCCTCTCGTAACGGTACAAGCCTTCTCGCGTGGAATATCTGATCACACACCCTTGTTTGTGGACTCAGGGGAGCCGAATCATGTGGGAAACAAAAATACCTTTTCCTTTGAGATGGCCTGGTTTGAACGTGAAGGTTTCCTGGACCTAATTGCCCGGGAGTGGGCTAAGGGTGCAGGAGGTAGGACTTCGGTCGAGCGGTGGCAGCATAAGATAAGGCATTTGAGAAGTTTCTTACGGGGGTGGGCTAAGCACCTTAGAGGGGTTTATAAGATTGAAAAGGATATGCTCCTTTCTCTTATTCAGACCCTTGACGTAAAAGCTGAAACTACGATCTTGCAACCAGCAGAGCTTCAGGTTAAAATTGAGGCAGAGAAGAGGTTGAAAGAACTTCTCCGCGAAGAAGAATTGAAGTGGGCATTGCGGGCTAAGGTACGCAAAGTTGTCCAGGGGGACGCGAATACTCAATTCTTCCACTTGATTGCTAATGGTAAGCACAGAAAGAAGATAATTTTTTAGCTTGAACAAGATGAAGGAACAATTTTAGGACAGGACAATCTCAAAACCTATATAACCGAATATTACAAGCAGTTATTTGGACCTCCGGAGGATAGTTGTGTGTCCCTCGATGAGTCCAGGACTAAGGATGTGCCTCAACTGTCGGCTGCTGATAATGATATTCTAGTTGCCCCGTTCACTGAGAAGGAGGTGTTTGATGCTATTGCACAAATGAAAAACAATAAGGCTCCCGGACCAGATGGATTCCCGGTCGAGTTTTACAAAAAGTGCTGGCACATTATTAAGGGGGATTTGTTACCTATCTTTCATGATCTGTTCTCTAGACAGCTTCAATTATTTCACTTGAATTTGGGAACAATCACACTGCTTCCTAAGAAAACAGATGCTGTGAGAATAAAGCAGTTCAGGCCGATCTGCCTTCTCAATGTTAGTTTCAAAATCTTCACCAAGGTCGGGACTAATAGGCTCACACAGATTGCGCCTTCTGTGGTGCAACAGTCCCAAACTGCTTTCATGCTGGGCAGAAACATCCTTGAAGGGGTGGTCGTCCTTCATGAAACGCTCCATGAAATCCATTCAAAAAAACTAGATGGCGTAGTTTTTAAGGTGGATTTCTAGAAAGCGTACGATAAAGTCAAATGGCCATTCCTCCAACAGGCATTGCGTATGAAAGGTTTTGATGAAGCTTGGCGCCGCCAGGTTGAATCATTTACGCAAAAAGGGAGTGTTGGAATTAAAGTGAATGACGATATTGGTCATTACTTCCAGACACATAAAGGCCTAAGGCAAGGAGATTCAATGTCCCCTATCCTGTTTAACATTGTGGTTGATATGTTAGCAATTATGATAGGAAGAGCTAAGGAGAATGGTCAAGTAGGTGGCTTGGTACCTCATCTTGTTGATGGAGGTGTATCCATTCTTCAGTACGCTGATGATACAATCATCTTTATGGAGCATGACTTGGCCAAGGCGAGAAATATGAAGCTGGTGTTATGCCTCTTCGAACAATTGACCGGCTTAAAGATTAACTTTCACAAGAGCGAGTTGTTCTGCTTTGGTAGAGCCAAGGATGAACAAGAGGCTTATAGGCAATTATTTGGGTGCGATTTGGGGGATTTACCTTTTTCTTACCTAGGTATACCAATCCACCACTGTAAGCTAACAAACAGAGAATGGAAATGCATCGAAGACCGATTTGAAAAGAAACTGAGTTGCTAGAAAGGCAAGCTCATGTCATACGGAGGCCGATTAATTCTGATAAATTCGGTGCTCATGAGTATGTCTATGTTTCTCCTGTCGTTCTTTGAAGTCCCAGTTGGAGTCAGGAAAAGACTGGACTTCTATCGATCGCGTTTCTCCTGGCAGGGTGATGAACTAAAAAGAAAATACCGCCTAGCCAAATGGGATATCATCTCAGAGACCGAAAGACCAAGGGGGTCTTGGTATTGAGAATCTTGAAGTTAAGAACAGATGCCTTCTCAGTAAGTGGCTGTGGAAGCTGTCCAGTGAGACAGATGCCACATGGGCGCAAATCCCTCGTGCAAGTACCTTCAGACGAAAACTTTGTCCCAGGTGAAAGTCAGGCCAACAGATTCGCCTTTTTGGAAAGGACTGATGAAAGTCAAACAATCCTTATTTAATAGGACAAAGTTTATTATTGGCAACGGGGCTAGTACACGTTTCTGGGAGGATACTTGGCTCGGAGAGGAACCCTTGGCCATTCAATACCCGTTTTTATATCGCATTGTTCAATGACGAGAGGTGTTCGTTGCAACGTTTTTCAATCTATCCCCCTTAATATTTAGTTCAGACGGTCGCTAGCGGGCAATTGTTGGGAAGAATGGCTCCATCTAGTTAGGAGACTAATGGAGGTTCAGCTTTCTCAACAACCAGATGGATTACACTGGAAGCTTACTAGGTCTGGAGTATTCACAGTTAAAACAATGTATATTGATGTTATCAATTCGAGCTTCATTCCTACCTCCAAGCATGTTTGGGCTGTCAAAGTTCAATTGAAAATAAAAGTGTTTATGTGGTTTGTCCATAAACAAGTTATTTTAACCAAGGACAACTTTGTGAAGCGTAATTGGACAGGACCTACTAGGTGTAGTTTCTGTGATCGGGATGAGACGATCAAGCACCTGTTTCTTGATTGCCCGCTAGCCAAAGTTCTTTGGTGGACGGTCCACATTGCTTTTAATATTTCTCCACCGAATTCTATCAACACGTTATTTGGGACGTTGCTTAATGGGATTGAGCCCGACTTAGCGAGACATATTCGTGTAGGAGTATGCGCTTTGATGTGGACTATCTGGACTTGCAGAAATGATTTGGTTTTTAATAGAACATCCCGTATTCATTTTTTGCAGGTTATCTTCTGAGCCACGGCATTGATCCGTTCGTGGTCGCTACTCACTTAGATGGAGGCCAGGGAGCATTTGGTTACTGGATCTGTCCGCTGGGAGATGGTAGCTCGGGATATCTTCAACCGGTTTGGATGGTGGTCATGTAATATGATAGGAAATTAGTTTACCTATCTCTCTTTAGCCAGCCAGTTGTGGCGTCCTTTATTTGGCTAGTTTGTGTTTCTAGCCCTTTTTGGCTCCGTGTGAGCTTTTTTCTCTTTTTTCAGTTCGAGACTTTGAGACCTTGTTGAAACCTTTTTGTTTGGTTTAATAAGATGGTTGTATGCATCGCTGTGATGCAGAGGCCCGGGAGATCCCCCTTTTCGAAAAAGAAGAAGAAAAAAAGAAAAAAAATCACAAGTGGCAATATAAAGTGACGTTCTTTCGCATTAAGATTTTGTGCATCCAACTATAAAAGCGCATGACAACCTTTGCTTCCCTCTGTGAAGGGCATACCTTTTATTCTTGTTTTATACCTTATGCAAGAGTCATGGTGATCTTCACCTTTCCTTTTTACATTTTATCCTTTGGCAAGCACATTGTGTTGGAAAGATCCTGATATATATATCCAATTGGATGTAAGTTATCATGAAGTATTATTGTTGACATTACCCTTGAGGTAAAAGGTTGGGAGGAAAAACTATAAGCCCTATCTTTCTCTGTGTCCGATTAAAGCTTTGAACCCATAAATGTCATGTGAGTGTTAGCAATTGTGAAAGATTAAATGATAGTTGAGTATGTGGAGTTTGCTAAATCAAAGCTCTGACATAGACCCTTCCTGAAAATAAGATGAATTGCAATTGTTTGATGACTAAGAGCACTGTTTGTTAGTTTTCAAGAAAGTTTATGATCTATACTTTAACATGTGAATAGTTTGTTACTTGATCATGAAAATTTTTATGAGATGAGCTACTGTTATGACATATGATGATGCTAGAAAAGGTGATTGAAATTATCATTGATCAAACTTGTGCACCTGCTAGCATTCACACTTCATAAATTATTTCTTTTATCATTTACCTACTCGAGGACGAGCAGGAATTAAGCTTGGGGATGCTGATACGTCTCCAACGTATCTACAATTTATGAAGTATTCAGGCTATTATATTATCTGTTTTAGAAGTTTATGGCCTTTACTAAACACTTTTATATTATTTTTGGGACTAATCTATTAACCGGAGGCCCAGCCCAAATTGTTGTTTTCTTGCCTATTTCAGTGTTTCGAAGAAAAGGAATATCAAACGGAGTCCAAACGGAAAGAAACCTTCGGGAGAGTTATTTTTGGAACGGAAGCAATCCAAGAGACTTGGAGTAGACGTCAGGGAAGCTTCGAGGAAGCCACGAGGCAAGGAGGCGCGCCCTACCCCCCTGGGCGTGCCCCACCCTCATGGGCCCCTCGTGGCTCCCCTGACCTACTTCTTTTGCCTATATATGTCCATATACCCTAAAAACATCGGGGAACACAATAGATCGGGAGTTCCGCCGCCGCAAGCGTCATTAGCCACGAAAAACCAATCGGGACCCTGTTCGCAAGACCTCACGGAGGGATCCTCACCGGTGGCCATATTCATCATCCCGGCACTCTCCATGACGAGGAGGGAGTAGTTCACCCTCGGGGCTGAGGGTATGTACCAGTAGCTATGTGTTTGATCTCTCTCTCTCTCTCTCTCATGTTCTTGAGGTGGTACGATCTTGATGTATCGCGAGCTTTGCTATTATAGTTGGATCTTATGATGTTTCTCCCCTGTAATGGATTGAGTTTTCCCTTTGAAGTGATCTTATCAGCTTGAGTCTTTAAGGATTTGAGAACACTTTATGTATGTCTTGCATGTGCTTATCTGTGGTGAC
This sequence comes from Aegilops bicornis, assembly GCA_021605145.1. Lineage (NCBI taxonomy): Eukaryota > Viridiplantae > Streptophyta > Magnoliopsida > Poales > Poaceae > Aegilops > Aegilops bicornis. Next base: position 362,933,646 of record CM038669.1, read on the forward strand.
AATGGGATATCACGTGATCTACTTGATGTATGTTTTGGTGATCAACTTGCGGGTTCAGTGACCTTGTGAACTTATGCATAGGGGTTGGCACACGTTTTCATCTTGACTCTGCGGTAGAAACTTTGGGGCACTCTTTGAAGCACTTTGTGTTGGTTTGAATAGATGAATCTGAGATTGTGTGACGCATATCATATAATCATACCCACGGATACTTGAGGTGACATTGGAGTATCTAGGTGACATTAGGGTTTTGGTTGATTTGTGTCTTAAGGTGTTATTCTAGTACGAACTCTATGATAAATCGAACGGAAAGAACAACTTCGTGTTATTTTACTACGGACTCTTGAATAGATCGATCGTAAAGGATAACTTTGAGGTGGTTTCGCACCCTACCATAATCTCTTCGCTTGTTCTCCTCTATTAGTGACTTTGGAGTGACTCTTTGTTGCATGTTGAGGGATAGTTATATGATCCAATTATGTTATTATTGTTGAGAGAACTTGCACTAGTGAAAGTATGAACCCTAGGCCTTGTTTCCTAGCATTGCAATACCGTTTACGCTCACTTTTATCGCTTGTTACCTTGCTGTTTTTATATTTTCAGATTACAAAACCTATATCTACCATCCATATTGCACTTGTATCACCATCTCTTTGCCGAACAAGTGCACCTATACAATTTACCATTGTATTGGGTGTGTTGGGAACACAAGAGACTCTTTGTTATTTGGTTGCAGGGTTGTTTGAGAGAGACCATCTTCATCCTACGCCTCCCACAGATTGATAAACCTTAGGTCATCCACTTGAGGGAAATTTGCTACTGTCCTACAAACCTCTGCACTTGGAGGCCCAACAACGTCTACAAGGAGAAGGTTGCATAGTAGACATCAGGCCTCGCTCATGACAACTACGCGGCAGCGGAACGACGTCGAAGCAGAACTCCATAGCACAGGGACACCAATGTGGACACGATCTAGACTCGGACAGCACTCCTTTCCAACGAGACTTTCCTGAAAGCTGGCATGACATGCCAGGTCAATACATTGTACTTGCAAGCTCACAACAAACATAAACATAATGACAAGCAATATCATGATAATTAACCAATTGAATCACTAATGCAAAGTCATATCAGGAATGCAGTGATCATGATCTTGTGATATAAGTCCCTTGGACTTGCTTACCAAACGGTGATCGCTCCTGGATCACAAACAGAACAACCATCTCGGTCTTTGATCAGGTTACCTCATAACCAAACGGTGATCTTTCTGAGATCACAAACTGACCAACAACTTGGTCTCCATCATCAAGATGGTTTCTCAACCATCATCTCCTCAACAGTGCAAGGTTAATATCTTAGTGTGCAAAATTAATTAAGTGTTGACCCATGGTGTGACCTACTTTCGAGCGTGTCCGTAACCGTGGACTCGGCTATCGATAGATTGGATACACTCTGCAGAGGTAGCGCACTGTACCCACACCACGGAACCCATGGCCTCGCACTCCCATTCGGGTGGACCAACGGCATTCCGACGAAACCCCTCCATTGCCATGACACTCTTCCGGCCACTCCGACTTACTCCCCGCTGGTCTAGTCCTGGGTGGCCCCGTGTCTACCAAAGACACCAACGACCATCGTCGTGGCAAAACATAAACGGTCCCAAACGGGGACAAGGTACCATACCAACAACGGGTGCACAAGGTTATGTCTGCTTACCGGGCCAGGGTAACGCACGCCCATAACCTTCCCTCATTGGAGGTACCGACCAGAGGCATGACAACGGACCGAATAAAGGCCTTCCCATAAAGGCAAATGTGGTTGCACTGGAAAAAACTCGATTTAGTGGCACCATGACCCGATCAACGATATCTTCAAGTTGAGTTTTTAACAGGTTCAACTTAAAGTGAAAATAACCGGTGTCATGATATGCCATGAAAATGCAACATTAACATATGCATCATATATCAACGGAAATAACTGGGTCAACTATATCATACACTAAGCATAGATATCAATAACTCATAACACCTCTCTGGTTATGATTAATCAACAAATTTAAACAGAATCTTTACTTTAGCATATTTCATTTTTCTTATTCAAGAAAAACAACTCAAAATAATTCTTTTTTCCATAACCATATTCATAAACAAATATTACTTCTAATGAATTAGCCAAACTTTGTTAGCTTCAAACTTCTGTAAACTAACATATCCACTCAAACAAGCATTCAACAGAATATAAATATTTATTTTAGTGATTTAAATGCATGGATTAAACTATTTGTTCAAGTTGCCAAAATCACAAATATTGTAATGGCACCATGAAAATGTTGATGTGGCTTGCCTTAGTGCAGATGAGGTTCACACTCCTCCTGGTGATCCTCAAGACAAGCTTCACTTTCTGAAAACAATTATAAACACAAAAAGAAAACATCAAGAAACATTCTGAGATTCACCAGAAAATCTAAACATCAGAGAAAAATCTCATTTTTGGTGAGCTGCTAGATATTTTCATAAAGAACACAATGCAAAAAGAATCAATTCATTTGGACTTGTGGTTAAAAATTTGTGGCTGTTTGAAGCTCTCTGGAATATTTTGAATTTGATTTAAATAAAACAGAACGGGGGGGGGGGGTGACGTCGAAGGCATAAACCCCGCGGGGCGCCACCACGCGTACCGCTTCGGGCGCGGCCAGAGTGGCTGACTAGCGGGCCTCGCTAGCCAGGTGAGAGGGAGGGGGAGAGGGAAACAGAGCACAATGGAGCTTCACCGGAGCTCACGCCGGCGAGGAGGGCGTCTTGGCCTGAGCTAAAGGGATGGATCGAAGGAGAAGACAAAGGGCGCACCTGCCCCGTACCCGTAGATTAGCTAGGGGTGGTCGGACGGCGTCGGAAACGACCTCTCCAGCGGCGACGGCACCAATCGGCCAGGACGGCACCACCGAAGCACGGCAGAGGCCCTGGAAGGGTGGCCCGAGCCTGGGAGGGGCTGGAGCTGCGGAGACGACCCGAGGGGATCGCCGGTGAGCTCGAGCTCGGGGACGGTGGCCCGCGGCCTGCCCGGCAGGGCTATGGCTTCCTACTGGCTTGTGGAGTGTGTGAGAGGAGTGGATGATGCTCGAGAAGGCTGTGGAGGGTTGTATTTATAGCCGAGCGAGGTGAGGGGTTCGGGCTCTGCCGGAGGACACCTGGACACGGCGCCCGGCGACGAATGGCGTTAGTGAGCGAGGGAGAAGGCGACGCAGCTCACGCGGGCACTGTGGGCGAGCGGAGACGAGCACATGAGCGAGGGGATGGCGACGAACACAGTGCGCAGCGCACTGTTGGGTTGGCCGGACCGCGTACGTGCTCACTCCGGCGTCGGCGAGCGCCAGGAGGGAGTTAAGGGGGTCGGGACGATGATCGTGGCGATGATTGGCAAGGCGCGGCAGGCGGGGAAGCGAGCACATGCTCAACAGCGGCTCGGGCACGTCGCAGAGCACGTCGGCCGTATGCCAGCACGCCTGGACGAATGCGGTCACCGTGTGAACTATGACATCAGGCCGCGCTAAGCCTAAACTTCATGTCTGGCGTTTTGTCCTTGGTGGTTTGAGTGGTTACAACACTTTGAGTTGAGCTCAAGCGCAGTAAGTTGGAGTTTCACTTCCTTGTAAGTTTCTGGACAGTAACTTTGAGAGCTTACTATGGTCAAAATATTAAGAGTTGGGGGCTGGGCTTTGGAGATTAGCAATCATCTAGGAGGGTAGTGATGCACAAGAAAATTCAGCAGCATTTGAGCAAGTAAAATGGTAGTTGATGTAGAAACTACCATTTCTGTCCAGTAAAAAATTATATTTTCTGTAGCAAAAATATTCCAAAAAGTGATGCAATATTTTTGCTCAGGAAGGTGCCCTAGGGTTCAAAGAGTATTTGGGAATTTTCCCAGATTTTTGTGGGCAAGAAAAATTGGGGTTGCTTTGGAACACAATGGGCTAGTTAGGGTTTTGGGAGGGAAAATGAATATTTTTCATTTAAGAAAAATATTCATAATATTGTTTTGAGGTGTATCAGAGAAGAAATGATGGCTGGAGAGAGAAATGAGTCACTTGGGTAAAGGTCAAGGTGGTACCCAAGTGCTTAAGTCTATCTGAAGTGATTCAAAATTCCAAATTCAAATCCAAACCAAATAAAAATCAGATAAGGAAGAGAGGGCAAAAACCAGGCTGTCACAAACCTCCCCCAGTTAGGATGAATCTCGTCCTCGAGATTCGGTTGCTCGGGAAAACCATTCTGGATAATGTGTCGTGAGAAATTCTTCTCGTTCCCAAGTTGCTTCTGCCTCGGTGTGATGCTCCCACTGAATTTTGTAAAACTTCCTTGCTTTACTACGAGTGACCCTTCCATCTGATCCAAAATTCTGAACGGTCTCTCTTCATATGCTAAATCCTTAGCCAACTCTATTTCTGCCATAACAGTCTTTTTCTCAGGCGGCGATATGCATCGCCTCAACTGTGAAACATGGAACACATTGTGCACTTCTGACAGTTCTGGGGGCAGTTCCAACTGATACGCAACAGTACCCACCCTGGACATAACTGGGAATGGACCAATAAACCTGGGTGCCAATTTTCCACGAGTCTGGAATCTCTTGACTCCTTTCATAGGAGTGACTCGGAGGTGTTCTCCGGGTTCAAAACTGATCTGTTGGTGCTTTGCATCATAATAACTCTTCTGTCGAGATTTAGCCAATTGCAATCTGTCTCGGATTTCCGTGACTTGCTTCTCAGCTTCCATCATGAGATCCGTTCCGAAAATACGGCTATCTCCAGTTTGAGACTGTCGGGGTGGCTGATCTGGCCCACGAACACCTATGGGACCGGCGGACCGAGCCCCTTTCGGTTCGGCGGGGGGGCGGAGGTCGCACGAAGAGCAGATCGAGGCGAAGCACACGAGCGGTTTACCCAGCTTCGGAGCTCTCCGGAGAGATAACACTCCTACTGCTGCATGTCTGAGTGTATTGAGTTCTTGCTCGGGAGCGCTTGAGTGCTACAGTACGCACAAGCTGCTAACGAGACTGAGCGTGAGTGTTCTCTGGCTTCGAACCTTTTGAACCCTCTCCAACCCTCCTCCCTCCACGTTGCGCACGGGCCTCCTTTTATATGCTCAAGGGGTCTCCGACAGGTGGCAACGTAGGCAAGGGTAAAAATGGAAAAGGAGTTGTGGTTGGTACAGCTACTTGTACAGTGTATCATACCTAACCCTGACGGCAGGGGACAAAGGCATTAAATGCCATTCTACGTCGCCCTAACAAAGGCGTAAAGGGACCGCTGTCGGCGCCACCGCTCGCCACGATGGCAATCTTGTCAGCGCCGCTTACCACCGCGCACCGCTGGCTGCACAGCCTCTCGCCACGCGCGCCTGGAAAGGTCCCAGGGCAACACGTTAGTGGATGTGCTGGAGCGCAGGTACAAAGTGGTGGTCTGCCGCGGTTGTTGTCTTGTTGCGTCCGGAAGCCTGTCGCTCACCGGGCCTTCCCGGCAAGCTCCTCTTGCCGGGGCCTTGTCTCCCAGGTGCCTTGGGTGGCCTTCCCGGCAAGCTCCTCTTGCCGGGGCCTTGTCTCCCAGGCTTGAATACTTTGTTCTTGAATGGCTCCAAAGGAACCACGGAGGACCTTGGCGGTCACCCGATAAGCCTTGCCGGAGGGCTGCAATCGCCCATGCGCAAGTTCGGGATACTAGGGTACCCCTACTCTAGTACACCGACAGAGCCCCCCCTGGGCCACACACACGGTGCCGAAGGCCTGTTGGGCCAGCCCAAAACAGGGCACGGGCATTTGTAGTTCTTCGCTTGTTGCTTTGTCTTGTATCTGATTTGCTTCACTCGAACCCATTCCTTTTCGTGACGCCGCCCGTAGAGCGTCGAAGAGAGCCAAGGCCCCGGTGATTGTCATCGAGGACGAACCCACCACGACAGCAGGAGGCGCGTCCGAGACCACCTTGCCGGACGTGGCAACTCTTCCTCAAAGCAGCCCCCAGCGCAGCCCCCAGCATAAGTATATGTTTTACTTCTTGCTGTTCGGCGTGCATGGGTGCTCTTTCTTTGCTGATATCTGACCGCTGATTTGTGTAGGAGCAGAGCAGCCTTACCAGGAGTGCCCTGAAGCCGCTCCTGACATGCCTTCTGCTTCGACTACACCGCCAAGGATGGATTCCCCGGCAAGGGAGCGTTCTCCGGCAAGGGAGACTTCTCCGGCAAGGGCAGTTCTCCGCAAGGGACAACTCTCCCAAGGGACATCACCAATGATCCCCTCGTGGCGGAGACCATGACTGCAGACCCTAGCACAGTAATCCTCTTGCTTGAAAACTTTCCTTGTGTTCTTCTTCTGATTTTCTTTTGAATATTTGTTTGACTTTTCTTCATTTTCCGTCGCCGATCCATCCGCCACAGAGCCAATGGAGACCGAGGCCGCCGCTGCCATCGGAGAAGAAGTCAAGGCCGACGAGCCCGCCGGGCGAAGAGGCCGCCAAAGCTGCCGCCGCAGAAGTCGGGCGAGGGTCCGGCGATCGCACTGACGGCCCTGAGGCCGCAGGAGCGCCAGGCGCTACGCCGACCGCCGATCCCTCCGCCGCTGCGGCAGCGCCAGGCTCCGAAGAGCCCCAGCCCGGCGCCTATTTGAAGGCCGGCGATGGCGTCTTCCACCCGCTTTCTCTTTTTCTTGCCGCTGCTGGTCATGTTATGAGAACAATCTATTAGAGCTGCGACAAGCTATCTTGTAATATAACTCTATTTCGGGTAGTGATTGCTATGTTATTTCCTTTACTTGATTCCTTCCTTTGTATGTTTTTGCCCCTCGCTTTTAGGGAACTTGTCGGCACTGAGCACAGGCCGCTGAAGGGAGTGGACGTCAACAGCCTGCCGGCGGTGCCGCCACCGACAAGAAACCTTGTCGCAACTAGTCGCGACTCACTTAAGTTGTTGAGCGGACTCGAAACAAAGTAAGGGCGCAACTAGCTACGAAGTTGGAACTTGTCAACAGGCACTGGGTCATGAGCGCTGAAAAGTGGACGTCAGCAATGGCGGTGCTGCCACCGACAAGAAACCTTGTCGCAACTAGTCGCAGCTCACTTAAGTTGTTGAGCGGACTCAAACAAAGTAAGGGCGCAACTAGCTACGAGTTGGTTCCTCCGCACACAGGTTTTCCATACAAAGTACGGTCGTTCGAGGAAGATAACTTAAAAATTTTAAAACTGATTGCTCAAACTTTAGCAACTTAGCTTTTCTGTCGTTTGCTTCCCGGTAAGGCTAGACTTCCTTGAGCGACGCTTGGTCCACACCATTATCTTCTCCTTCCCCCCCGGCAAACTTGTGGGCGAGGGAACCTTCCTTTCTTTGAGAAAGAGAAATAAGAGAAAATAAAGATATGGAGCCTTATGGCTCGTTATTGCTTACCGGGGGTAGGTGCTGCACAAAGTGTCAGATAACGCATGCAAAATAGAAGTAGAAAGCATGAAATTGACAAGATGTGCGGGCACATTAGCACGGGTCTGCGCCGGCTTTGTACAAAGGATTACATGCAACATCGGCAAGACTTGTACAAAAGGTGGTTGCCGAACAGGTTCGGCAACCGCGCTTCACGGGTAAAACTTACGAAGATGCTCAATGTTCCGTGAGTTGCTCACGGAATGCCATCTTCGGTCTCAAGGCATGACAGCGCCAGTGCCTAGTGACTTGTTTCACCCGGTAAGGGCCTTCCCACTTCAGCGTCAACTTGTTGGAATTCTTGGCGGACTGAACGCTACCGAAGAACAAGGTCGCCTTCCTCGAGACTTCGCATTAACTTTGCGGCTATGGTAGCGGCGCAAAGCTTGTTGGTATCGAGCAGCTCGTCAAGAAATCAAGACGATCCTCCTCAAGGAGCAGCGTCATGTTGTCGCAATCGCTCTTGCTCAAGCTCATCATAAGTGAGCACTCGAGGTGATCCGTGATACGAGTTCCGTGGGGAGAACTGCCTCTGCTCCATAGACTAGAGCGAAAGGTGTCTGGCCAGTGGCTCGATTTGGCGTCGTCCTGATCGACCAAAGAACCACCGGCACATCTGCTGCTGCGGGAACATCTGCTTCCATGGCGAGAACCTGCGGCTCAGCCGGAGCTTGACGTTCCCGGCAATTTTGCCGGAGCAAAAATTGTCAGGAGCGTCTGCTTCAACGGAACAAACCCTAGGGCTTGCCGGAGCAGACTGCTCCTCAGCACTCGCCGGTGGAGCTCGATGGTGCGTCTTCGACGGTAGCGCAGCACTCCGAAGAGGTGCGCTTGCCGAGTGGGCATCGAGCTCTTGCCGGACTTGGAGCGTCTCGCTTCAACGGAACAAACCCTAGGGCTTGTCGGAGCAGATCGCTCCTCAAAGCACTTGCCGGTGGAGCTCGATGGTGCGTCCTCGGCAGTAGCGCTGCACTCCGAAGAGGTGCGCTTGCCGGAGTGGGCATCAGAGCTCTTGCCGGACCAAAACTTCTCAGGACCGACTGCATAAACGTAGCAAACCCTAGGTCTTGCCGGAGCAGACTGCTCCTCAGCACTTGCCGGTGGAGCTCGATGGTGCGTCCTCGACGGTAGTGCAGCACTCCGAAGAGGTGCGATTGCCGGAGTGGGCATCAAAGCTCTTGCCGGACTTGGTCTTCTTCTTCGCCCCGGGAGCTTCAATATTCTCTCCGGGGAGTCTCCTCCCTTCCTCAGCACGTGCACACTTGTCGGCCAGGGCATATAGCTCACTGACGTCTCTGATCTTGCACATCGCCATCTCCTCCGCATCTCGCGGTTTCGCGACGCTCGATGGAACGCGCCGATTATCGCGGCAGGGTGGACATCCGGGATGTTGTCCAGACGCTGCTGAATCTCTGGATGTATTCTGCTAGGGGCTCTCCTTCCTTCCGGGCAGCAGATGAAGGTCGCTTTCTTGGCCATGGGGCTTGTGGTCACGTAAAGGTGCCGATAAACCGATGGCATAGATCTGCCCAAGAGGATATGGAGTTGTCCGGCAAGTGCATGAGCCAGAAACCGACATTGGGCTTGAGCACCAGCGGGAAGTAGTTGGCCAGGATCTTGTCGTCTCGCCCCCCGGCAGCTTGCACCGCGATGGTGTAGATGCTGAGGAACTCCGGCGGATGCGTCTTGCTGTCGTACTTCTCTGGTATGTCTGGCTTGAAATTCTTCTTGCTGGGCCACTGGACTTGCCGCAGCTCACGAGTGAACGCAGGGCAACCTACCGCGTATGGCAAGTCGCCTGGTTCCCCTGGCGCATGCATATCGACAGAGGGCCCAGCGCGCTGGTTGGATTGACGCCGCTTCTCTTCGCACTCGGCGCGAAGTTCGAGCGTCTTCTTGTTGTCGTTCGTGAAGAACTTGGCGCTGATCGCGACGAGCTCGTGGATCCGGCGATGCGGTGGAGTCGCCGTCGAGGTGGATCCGGCGAAGTCGGCGATCTTGGCCTTCGGGCGGAGAGTGCATGGCGGTTGCACCCCACGGTTTCGTCGCCACCGGCTCGTGTTTGGCAGTCCTGCGCCAGCGATGCACTCGGCCGCCATGAGCGTCGCCGTTGGCAAAGCCGATGAGACTACGAATGGTGGCCTCCATTCATCGACCTTGTCGGCTGTTGGAGGGTAATCCAGGAGCAATTGAGCTCTCGCCAAAGCTTCTGCTGGAGTGGTGGGTGGCAGTGGCGAACGACGCGAGGAGCAGGATATGCTCGGACTTCTAACTATGTTAGAAGGAGCAGTATCCCGTCCAGGCGACCGTGCCTCGCTCGCACCAGCATGTTGGCGTGCATGCTGGTCTTGAGCATCCCGAGATCCACCAACTCGATCTTGGTCCTACGAGCGTATGGCGTTGTGAATACCATGACGCTGTCGGTCCCGCGCCTCCTGAGACGGGTGCGGTGCATGTACGGACGCCGAGGTCTGCGCAGCCTTGTCCTTGGACTTGGCAGCACCGTGGGCTCCCTGTCGACGTCCATTCTTCCGCCGACATCTACCCCACCACCCGTTTGCTCCGGTGGTGGTGGGTTCGACGCGGACGGAACATCTGCCGCCGAAGCCTTCTTCTTCGGTGGCATGTCGATGAAGATGATGAAGATCTAGCTCGTGTGGACGCCGGATCAGGTTCACACAATCTCGACGCCCCCTACCTGGCGCGCCAAAGATGTCGGGTGGCTGATCCGCCCACGAACACCTATGGGACCGGGCGGACCGAGCCCCTTTCGGTTTGGCGGGCGGAGGTCGCACGAAGAGCGATCGAGGCGAAGCACACGAGCGCTTACCCAGCTTCGAGCTCTCCGGAGAGATAACACTCCTACCGCTGCATGTCCGAAAGTGTATTGAGTTCTTGCTCGGAGCGCTTGAGTGCTACAAGATGCACAAGCTGCTAACGACCGGCGTGAGTGTTCTCTGGCTTCAACCTTTCAACCCTCTCCAACCCTCCTCCCTCCACGCTTGCACGGGCCTCCTTTTATATGCTCAAGGGGTCTCCGACAGGTGGCAATGTAGGCAAGGGTAAAAATGGAAAAGGAGTTGTGGTTGGTACAGCTACTTGTACAGTGTATCATACCTAACCCTGACGGCAGGGGACAAAGGCATTAAATGCCCGCTTCACGTCGCCCTAACAAAGGCGTAAAGGGACCGTCAGGCGCCACCGCTTGCCACGATGGCAATCTTGTCGGCGCCGCTTACCACCAAGACCGCCGGGCTGCACAGACCTCTCGCCGCCAGCGCTACCGAAAGGTCCTGTATGCGACACGTTAGTGGATGTGCCGGAGCGCAGGTACAAAGTGGTGGTCTGCCGCAAGCGCCTTTGTCAGCGGTTGTTGTCTTGTCGCGTCCGAAGCTCGTCGCTCATCGGGCCTTCCCGGCAAGCTCCTCTTGCCGGGGCCTTGTCTCCTGTGCCTTGGGTGGCCTTCCCGAAGCTCCTCTTGCCGGGCCTTGTCTCCTGTGCTTGAATACTTTGTCCTTGAATGGCTCCAAAGGAACCACGGAGGACCTTGGCGGTCACCCGGTAAGCCTTGCCGCGGAGGGCTGCAACTGCCCGTGCACAAGTTCGGGATACTAGGGTACCCCTACTCTAGTACACCGACAGAGACCAATTCAAAGGAGTGCGGCACTTACGGCCATACAGAGCCTCATAAGGTGACATCTTTAGACTGGTCTGGAAGCTGTTGTTGGCATGAGATAGTTGGTACCCCTGGATCTCCAAGTTTCTTTGGTATTCCACCCTTAAAAGTGTAATTAGCAAGCATGGTGGAATTTTCAGCTTCCAGTATCTTTCTTTTATTAGTAACAATATCCTTCATATACTTAGCATAAGGATTCATTTTAAGCATATCAATCAAACGCATACGCAAGAACATAGGTCTAATCATTTCAGCAAAGCGCTAAAAATCCTCATCATCCTTTTTCTTGGATGGTTTGGGAGGAAAAGGCATGGGTTTCTGAACCCATGGTTCTCTTTCTTTACCATGCTTCCTAGCAACAAAGTCTCTCTTATCATAATGTTGATTCTTTGATTGTGGGTTATCAAGATCAACAACAGGTTCAATTTCTATATCGTTATCATTACTAGGTTGAGCATCAACATGAACATCATCATTAATATTATCACTGGGTTCATGTTCATTTCAGTTGTGTTTCAAAGATCGTAAATAGAAATATCATTGGGATTCTCAGGTGTGTCAACAACAGGTTCACTAGAAGCATGCAAAGTCCTATCATTTTTCTTTTTCTTCTTCTTAGATGGACTAGGTGCATCAACATTATTTCTTTGAGAATCCTGCTCAATTCTCTTAGGCCTTGTTCGGTTAATCCCCACCACAAGGGGATTGGAGAGGATTGGAGGGGTTTCATGTGGATTTTGACTTGCTTGGGATTTAATCCCTGCCAATCTGCTCCAAACCCCTTGAAACCCTGTGGAATCGAATAAGTCCTTAGGGTGACCTTCAGGATACAAAGGTTCCTGAGTCACTTTACCCCTCTAGTTGCAACTCTAACAAAAAAGTCATTATTGTTACTATTCAATTCATTGAGCAAATCATTCTGAGCTTTAAGTACTTGTTCTACTTGAGTGGTAACCATAGAGGCATGTTTACTAGTGAGTTTAAGTTCACCTTTAACTCTAGACATATAATCACTCAAGTGTTCAAGCATATCAGCATTGTGTTTCAATTGCCTACCAACATAAGCATTGAAGTTTTCTTGTTTGACAATAAAATTATCAAACTCATCTAAGCATTGGCTAGCAGACTTATAACGAGGAATGTCACCTTCATCAAATCTATAGAGAGAATTTACCTTTACTACCTGTGTCGAGTTATCAAGACCATGTGTTTCTTCAACAGGCAGCAAATTTAGACCATGTATTTCTTCAACAGGAGGTAAATTCTTAACATCTTCAGCTTTTATACCTTTTTATTTCATAGATTTCTTCGCCTCTTGCATATCTTCGGGACTGAGAAATAGAACACCCCTTTTCTTCGGAGTTGGCTTAGGAGTTGGTTCAGGAAGTGTCCAATTATTTTCATTGGTCAACATATTATTCAACAGAATTTCAGCTTCATCAACTGTTCTTTCGCTGAAAACGCAACCAACACAACTATCCATGTGGTCTCTGGAAGCATCGGTTAGTCCATTATAAAAGATATCAAGTATTTCATTTTTCTTGAGAGGATGATCGGGCAAAGCATTAAGTAATTGGAGAAGCCTCCCCCAAGCTTGTGGGAGACTCTCTTCTTCAATTTGCACAAAATTATATATTTCCCTCAAAGCAACTTGTTTCTTATGAGCGGGGAAATATTTAGCAGAGAAGTAATAAATCATATCCCGGGGACTACGCACACAACCAGGATCAAGAGAATTAAACCATATCTTAGCATCACCCTTTAATGAGAACGGAAATAATTTAAGGATATAATAGTAGCGAGTTTTGTCATCATTAGTGAACAGGGGGGCTATATCATTTAATTTGGTAAGATGTGCCACAACAGTTTCAGATTCATAGCCATAAAAAGGATCAGATTCAACCAAGGTAATTATATCAGGATCAACAGAGAATTCATAATCCTTATCAGTAAAAAAGATAGGTGAAGTAGCATAAGCAGGATCATATTTCATTCTAGCATTCAGAGTTTTTTCTTTAAGCTTAGCTAATAATTTTTTAAGATCACTTCTATCATTGCAAGCAAGAAAGTCTCTAGCAGTTTCTTCATCCATAACATAACCCTCAGGCACAATAGGCTATTCACATCTAGGGGGAGATCTTCATCATCACTTTCATCAATATTATCAGTTTCAATAATTTCATTCTCTCTAGCCCTAGCAAGTTGTTCATCAAGAAATTCACCAAGTGGCACAGTAGTATCAAGCATAGAAATAGTTTCATCATAAGTATCATGCATAGCAGAATTGGCATCATCAATAACATGTGACATATCAGAATTAATAGCAGAAGCAGGTTTAGGTGTCGCAAGCTTACTCAAAACAGAAGGTGAATCAAGTGTAGAGCTAGATGGCAGTTCCTTACCTTCCCTCGTAGTTGAGGGATAAATTTTGGTTTTCTTGGCTTTCAAGTTCCTCATAGTGACCAGCAGATATAAATCCCAAGTGACTCAAAGAATAGAGCGATGCTCCCTACAACAAAGGCGGAAAATAGTCTTGATAACCCACAAGTATAGGGGATCGCAACAGTTTTTGAGGGTAGAGTATTCAACCCAAATTTATTGATTCGACACAAGGGGAGCCAAAGAATATTCTCAAGTATTAGCAGTTGAGTTGTCAATTCAACCACACCTGGATAACTTAATATCTGTAGCAAGGTATTTAGTAGCAAAGTAGTACGGAAGTAATGGTAACAGTGGCAAAAGTAACGATAGCAGTTTTGTATTAATTGTAAAAGTAGCAACGGAAAATTAAATAAGCGAAGAAAAATATGTGAAAAGCTCGTAGGCATTGGATCGGTGATGGAGAATTATGCCGGATGCGATTATTCATGCAACAATTATAACATAGGGTGACACAGAACTAGCTCCAATTCATCAATGTAATGTAGGCATGTATTCCGAATATAGTCATACGTGCTTATGGAAAAGAACTTGCATGACATATTTTATCCTACCCTCCCGTGGCAACGGGGTCCTAATGGAAACTAAGGGATATTAAGGCCTCCTTTTAATAGAGTACCAGACCAAAGCATTAACACATAGTGAATAGATGAACTCCTCAAACTACGATTATCACCGGGAGTGGTCCCGATTATTCGGGGTTGCCGGATCATAACACATAGTAGGTGACTAATGACTTGCAAGATAGGATCAAGAACTCACATATATTCATGAAAACATAATAGGTTCAGATCCAAAATCACGGCACTCGGGCCCTAGTGACAAGCATTAAGCATAGCAACATCAATCTCAGAACATAGTGGATACTAGGGATCAAACCCTAACAAAACTAACTCGATTACATGATAAATCTCATCCAACCCATCACCGCCCAAAGAAGCCTACGATGGAATTACTCAGGCACGGCGGTGAGCATCATGAAATTGGTGATGGAGGATGGTTGATGATGACGATGGCGACGGATTCCCCTCTCCGGAGCCCCGAACGGACTCCAGATCAGCCTTCTCGAGAGAGATTAGGGCTTGGCGGCGGCTCCATGTCGTAAAACGTGATGAGTCCTTCTTTCTGATTTTTTTCTCCCCGAACGTGAATATATAGAGTTGGAGTTGAGGTCGGTGGACCTCCAGGGGGCCCACGAGGCAAGGGGGCGCGCCCCCACCCTCGTGGACAGGGTGTGGGCCCCCTGGCCTTGATTCTTTCACCAGTATTTTTTATTATTTCCAAAAATAATCTCTGTGAAGGTTTAGGTCATTCCGAGAACTTTTATTTCTGCACAAAAATAACACCATGGCAATTCTGCTGAAAACAGCGTCAGCCCGGATTAGTTCCACTCAAATCATGCAAGTTAGAGTCCAAAACAAGGGCAAAAGTGTTTGGAAAAGTAGATACGACGGAGACGTATCAAGCACGTCCTTCACTTTGCTCGGGTCCATGGCTATACCTTCTGCGGATAGCACATGTCCAATAAATCCCACCCGCTTGAGCCAAAACTCGCATTTACTAAATTTGGCGTCCAACTGATGGTCACGGAGTCATTGTAACACAGCTCTGAGGTGTTTTTTGTGCTCTTCCTCACCTATTGAGTATATGAGTATGCCATCGATGAAGACCACCACAAATTTATCGAGGAAGTCCATAAATACTTTATTCATCATATGCATGAAGAAAGCAGGGGCATTGGTGAGGCCAAAGGATATAACTATATATTCATAAAGACCGTATCGGGTAGTGAATGCGGTCTTAGGAATATCTTCCTTTTTAATCTTGAGTTGGTGGTATCCTATCCTTAAATCAATTTTGGAGAATACCTTTGCCCCACTGAGCTGATCAAACAAGTCATCGATCCTGGGAAGTGGATATTTATTTTTGATGGTGACATCATTTAGCTGACGGTAATCCACACACATACGGAGACTACCATCTTTCTTGTCCACTAATATAGCAGGTGATCCCCATGGTGAAGAGCTGGGACGGATATCCTTTAGCTGACGGTAATCCACACACATACGGAGACTACCATCTTTCTTGTCCACGAATATAGCAGGTGATCCCCATGGTGAAGAGCTGGGACGGATATATCCTTTCTGGAGCATATCATCAAGTTGTTTCTTTAGCTCCACTAATTCTGACGAAGGAATCCGATAATACTTCTTGTATAACAGTGCGGTTCCGGGCACAAGATCTATTGCAAACTAAAGCTCTCGATCTGGCGACATGCCTGGCAGTTCTTCTGGAAATACATCGGGAAACTCACTGACCACAGGAATTAATTCCAACTCACCAGCCACATCAATGAAGACCATTTCTTTCTTGGTATGCTCCCGCGGGCATTGAATTTCATAGTCTGCCCCTCTTGACTTGTCAAAGTGACTTCTCGGGTTGCGCAATTTATGCATACTTGATATTTGGTTAACCAGTTCATCCCCAAAATAATGTCCAACTTTACAGACTCAATGACTATCAAGGAAGTTGGAAAACGGGCTCCATTGATATTAATTTCCAGATTATGGCAGACCAGATTGCTTCCGAGCAAAGATCCCGGGGATTGTACCAGCATATTCTTGCTCAAAATCGAACAAGGAAATTTGTTTTGTGCAACAAAACTCCACGAAATAAAAGAGTGGGAAGCCCAGAGTCAAATAAAATTATGGCAGGTATGCTATTAACAGAAAGAGTAAAATGCATCATAAGTCCTACAACTATGCGAGGTGTGTCAATCTAGTCCTAAAACTTCAAAAGTGCAGAATTGGGTCCCAATTGTTTTCAAAGCGTACAACCCAGCTCCCAAACTAGCTGCAGCTGCGTTGACTTGCAGACGTGGCGCTTGGACCGTTGCCACCTGGACCCGTGGGACCCACCCAGTAACCGGCACAACATACATTTGCAGCACAACCCTTGGAACGTGTTTCATCTCATTCTCACACCCTGGCTCAATTCCACGCACAAAGCTCTGGAGAGGCGGTAACATAGAGGCGACCAGCGACATGCGTGCTTGATGCCCAGCGACGAGAGGTGTAGAACTTGATCTGGAGCGGCGTCCTCATACGGCGGCTCGGGTCCGATGGCGCCATCGCGGCGGCTGCCCAACGACCCTCCTCCCGATTACGGTAAGAACCCTAACCCTAATCCCTCCTGCCCCAACTTTGGCTTAAATTTCAATCGAATAGTGTGATTTGGGCATTAAGGCATACATATTGCGCCAGTTCAGCCCATTTGTTTATTAATTTGGTGATTGAGCTGTATTCCCCCTGTCCAAATCTGTATGTGTTACATATTGTGCCGATTCAACAGAATGTGTTCATTAATTTGGTGATTGCACAATTTAGTGATCAAGATGCTCTGCTTTTCCCTTAATAGGACCCGAACAGAGCTCTTCTCAGTAGAGATTAACCATGGGAGTTTCTTCGTCGGCTTTGGAGCAAGCAAGAAATACATGGATTGCAAGACAGATTATTTTGATCATTGTGAGGTTGAAACCTGGTCGCCACTCTGGATAACAGATTTTGTGCAGCAACTTGGTTATGATCCAAGTAAAGTGCAGTGTTTCGTTACTTCCTCGCATGAATTTGGATAATGGGCTGAGAATTATTGATAGAGATGCAGACTGCCTTAGTATGACTGCTGTTGTGCCAAAGTTTAAAGATTTCAAGCTGTACATGGATCATGGTGACATTTACAATGAGATTGCTATGGATGACATATGCATAGTTGGATCTCCTCCAATGCCTGCTGTCATGAGTCCTGGGAAGCCACAAGATAGAGGTGCACATTGCTATGTTAGATGTAGTCCTAGGATGGAGAGCAAGACATAAAAAGGGAAACTTAATATGTCAGCTCGTGAAGTGAAAATTGGACAGATGGTAAAAGGGAGAAATAAGGAACACGTGGAGGAAAACAATGACAGTGATAGTGATGATAGTGACAGTGATTGTACTTATGCAGGTTGGGCTGACTCAGATAACGACTTTGATAATGATGATGATAATCTATTTGAGGAGTGGGTGTATGACTTCAGTAAGGATGTTAGAGCAAAGAAAAGCAACACAATATGAAAGGGATAGTGACTATGACACTGACGAGCTAGAACTGCCAGCTTCAGAGAATGAGGGAAATGAATCAGAACATGAAATTGTTATAGAGAAAGGGAAGAAAAAGAAAAAGAAGAAATTGAAGCTTAGGTCCTTCAAGCCAGAGGAATTGAAAGCTCCAGCTTTCAAATTGGGTATGAAATTACCTACGACTGCTGATCTTAGAGGAGTGGAAGGGTGAGAACTTGAAGCACAACACAGATTTTGTGTAAGGCACCTATATCGGAATTTTGCAAAGAAGTGGAAGGGTGAGAACTTGAAGAACAAGTTATGGGCAATTGCAAGGTCCTACAATAAACTTGACTGGAAGAAAAATATGGAGGAGATGAAGGACTTAAATCTGGAAGCTTATGAGTACCTACAAGGAATTGAACCAAGTTCCTGGTGCAGGGCATTTTTCCAAGAATTACCAAAGTGTGACCTGCTACTAAACAATAATTGTGAGGTCTTTAATAAGTAAGTTTCCAACTACTTTCCCATTGAGATCTCTTTGGAATATTGTGTGGGTTGAATTAGGTGGGTTGAATTTATATTGTGAACTAAAATTGTTTTGTATCAATGAAGGTGGATACTTGATGCTAGGGAGCTTCCTGTCATGAGCATGTTCAAAAAAAATCAAAAATCAATTGTCGACAAGGTTTTATAGCAAGAAAAAGGAAAGTGAAGAGTGGTGTGGAACCATATGTCCTAAGATAGAAAAGTTACTTGATAAGAATGCAGAGATGGCTAATAATTGTCAGGCATTGCCTGCTGGGAAAGGCGTCTTTACTGTGTTGGGACTGATTGGTGAGTACAAGGTCGACAGAAACAATTACAAATGTTCATGCAAAGCTTGGCAGTTAACAGGCATACCATGTAGACATGGCATATCTTGTCTCAGAGGTGAAAGAATCAAACCTGAGAGTGTTGTCTCACCATGCTATAGTATTGCAGCTTTCAAGCAAGTATATGGTGAAATTATTATGCCTTGCAGAGACCCAAGAGAGTGGGAAAAGATTACTGTTGCTCCAGTTTTGCCACCACTGTATGAAAAACATGTTGGGAGGCCTAGCAACAAAAGAAAGAAGAATCCTATAGAGACTGATGAAGGCAAGTTGAGCAGGCATGGTGCAATTTCTCATTGCAGTATTTGCAGGTCAGTTGACCATAATAAAAGAAATTGCCCTAAGAAAGGAGTACAAGGTCAATAGACTGAGGCAAAGGTAAGGGGAGCAACCTGAGGTAGGGCAAGGTCATCGAGATGAGGCAGGCAAGGGGAGCAATGCAACAAGAGGAGGCGACAGGACAAACCTCAATTCCTAGTCATATTGCAAAAGACCAAATTACCAAAGGAAAAGAAAGATTATTTCAATCGCTAAGGTAACAACTACTCCCTCGGTCCGAATTACTTGTAGCTTTATTACTTGTAGTGTGTATCTTGCTAACTCACTCTCGTAATTAATGTTATCGCTCTTGAATTGTAGACCACATCTTCTCGCAAGTGCGGTGGATCTGGTGTGACACAAGTCTATGATCGTAACATGTGTGTATTGGACATACTAATGCAATCTGTAAGTCCTTTTGAACTTTTGAACAACTCATGCAAACTCATTCCAAAACTGATCTACTATATGTTTGCACATTCAGTCACAACCATCCCAATCTTCCCAAGCACCAAGACCTCTTCCTGAAAATCATTTTCTTGCAAGCCAAAGATATGATCTGCGAATGACAAAACAAACCACAACAATAGTCCATGTAGCACCAAAGAAGTAGAAACGTAAGGAGAAGATCAAGGAGAAGGAGAATGTTCTTCCTAGGAAAAAGAAGTAGAAGTGAACATGATGGACATAACTTGGTTTCATTTTGGACAGAAGTTGGTTTCATTTTGGACATAGTTAGTTAGGGCCTTCTGAAAGTGGAGGCTTTATTTTGTCCTTATGTAATATGGTACTGCATCATTCAGAGTGCAACCCATTACCTCATTACATTGTTGATTCATTTTATGTTACTGTAAGAGTACTCCACTATTTATGTAATGACACTATGATGTGCTACTTGCTGGAATTCTGGTAGTTAATATATATATATATATATATATATATATATATATATATATATATATATATATGTCTCTGTTAAGTTGCAACATCATCTATTTGTTTTGTCATTTGTCCAAACCATTTGTTCAGTGTGTTAGTTCATTGCCTAGTAACTGAACTGAAATTGAAATACAAACAAGGCAATGTGCTACATCATTTCATTACATACTTGACAGTGAAACACTACTGACCAAGTGTGCGTTATCATTTCATTGCACATACAACCATCACTACTAACATCAGCACTAACACAAACACTATGATTTTACACAAAGAACAGCAGCTCATCCATCCTTTTCACAAGTTCGGTGACACCATTGACTTGTCAGCCTCTTTGCATCTCAGATTAACTCTACAGGCTGCACCTCCCCGCTTGTACTCCTCCTATGATCGCACTCAAGCATCAACAAAAATTCCAATAGATGCCAAATACTCAACATAATTATCTGGACCATCCTGCCAGTGGTAAAACTCGCATCCTCGAGGCCCTTTCCACACGGAAGAAAAAATTAGGAAAATAGATGGAAACCAAATTAGATAGAACAAGTGAGAGATTTTCTTACCCGATGATTTGGACACTTGTAGAAAATTCGACCTGGGTTCGCCTCTCATTTGGAGACAAGGCAAATGCTGGTCCTCCACTTGCAATGCGGGCACTGCACCAATGGGAGCGGCACTGGATAGGCTGTTCGTGGCGGAGGCGGAAGGACTAGAGGCGGAGCTTGTGCCAACTAGTTCCTGCTGCATCTCGCTGCCGACGAGCTCGCGTACGAGTATCTAGACATGGCACGGCGGTGGCAGCAACAGATAAAATGAACTGATGACAGAGAGAGAGATCTGAGTGGGGAAAGGACTGTGGTTGGAGAAGGCAACTACATAAATGGGGTCAATTGCAAAAGATCTCAACCGCCAGCGGCGGGAAATCTCCCGCCACACGCCCTGGGTCCAGGTGGCAATGGTCCAAGCGCCACGTCTGCGAGTCAATGCAGCTGCAGCGAGTTTGGGACCTGGGTTGTACACCTTGAAAACATTTGGGATCCAATTATGCACTTTTGAAGTTTTAGGACTAGATTGACACACCTCGCATAGTTGTAGGACTTATGATGCATTTTACTCTAACAGAAACATACCAATGACGACTTCGGGGTTCTCTTGGGCTTCATCTGCCGAGAGGTGATGGACTTGCCCAGTGATGTTTTGCTGGATAGGGTATGACCCCATAAAGTTGACTTGTGGTCTGAATGGAGCATTGGTCTTTCTGTTCTTGGGACACTGTCTGGCATAATGTCCGGTTTGTCCACAACTGAAACAAGAATTGTTGCGCTGGCACTCTTCTCGCACCAGATTGGTCACGACATTCCTGACTTGTGTAGTGGTTTTGTTAACATTCTGCTGCAAATTGGGCTTGTACTCTACCTGAGTATGCTGCCAGGTACGAGCCTTTTGCACTGGTTGCACTTCCTTTCTTGGCTCGAACTTGCGCTTGTGATCGTTATTTGCAGGCTTATTGTCATGTATAAGCTTGTGCTCCCTTTCAGCAATGAGGGCCTTGTTTACCAGAGTTTGGAAATCTGGGAAATCAAACATACTGAGGGTGCATCGGAGATGCTGGTTTAATCCCCCAAGAAACATGTCAATCTTTGTTTCTTCGGTGGCCACATCATAAAGGGAGTAACATGCCAAATGGTTGAAATTTTGCAAATATTCACTCACAGACTGACTTCCTTGGAGGAGCACGAGAAATCCACGCTGCTTGACCTTCATAATTCCACTAGGAATATGATATTTTCGGAATTGATCCTTGAATTTTTCCCAGATGATTTCTTCATCAGCAGGCCACATGGATTTTGCATTTCCCACCATATGGCGGCAACGCCTTCAAGATAATGAGTTGCAAATGGGACTTTGTCATCCTCTTTAGTACGAGAAATCTCAAGCTTCTTCTCAATGGTTCGCAACCAGTCGTCTGCATCCAAGGGATCAATAACCTGACTGAAACTGGGAGGCTTGGTTCTGTGAATATCTGACAGCTTGGAGTGATGACCGTTCTGATTTCCATTCTGCCCAACCATAGCTTGCACACTCCTTAATATTTCAAGCAGATCATTATTCCTTCTTTCCTCAAACATACGCAGAATTTGCTCAGTGGAGGACGGATTTGGCGGTGGTGGAACGTATGGCTCGGGAGTGTCCTCACCTTTGTCATGAACGCATTTAACAGAACATCCTCACAATCGTCGCTACTGCTGCCTCCCCGCGTCATCCTATTGTTGGCTTTTCCCAAGACAACGTAACCGAGATGAGCAACATCCAAAACAAAGTGGAGAAAAGCCAGCGACAAAACCCAAGAGAAAACGAAATAACGAAGGGAACACGTCGAATAAAAACAGAGTTCCAACATAATTATACATAGACTCATACATAAAAGATAAACGACATGCCAAGTTCAACTACTCTCATACATGAAACGGAACATCATGACTCGTACGACTACATCTGTACATCATCCTGACAACTGCGGATACTCGAACGCTCTACTACTCTGCTGGTGTTGTGGGGTCCTCTCCTGAAGCAGACTCGGATACCGAACTGACGACGTTAACACAAACCTCCAAGTCAAAGGTAACACGACGATGCTGCCTCGAGGGCTCTCCCTCCGGGGCAGGTGTAGGATAAGGTTGAAGCATCGGGGCTACTGGAGTAGCGAGAAGTGAAACCCACTCAGCAGGAGCACTGAGAGGATTCACGGTCGAGGTGCCCGAGCTACTCGGAGGAGTAACCGGTGAAATGGGTGAACTAGAACTGGATGGAATGTAAGGAGTAAATCCCGTAGATGATGGAGTAGTGAAAGATCTAGTTGCGGCTAAAGCAGTACGAGCACGAGTCTGCTGTCGAGCCAGCTCGTGAATCATAAGGTAGCTAGTAATACGTTCCAACATATCTATAATTTTTGATTGTTCCATGCTATTATATTATCTGTTTTGGATGTTTATGGGCTTTATTAAACACTTTTATACTATTTTTGGGACTAACCTATTAACCCAGAGCCCAATGCCAGCTCCTGTTTTTCCCTTGTTTCAGTGTTTCGCAGAAAAGGAATATCAAATGGAGTCCAAACGGAATGAAACCTTCGGGAGCGTAATTTTTGGAACGGAAGCAATCCAGGAGACTTGGAGTACACGGCAGGGAATCAACGAGGAGAGCATGAGGCAGGGGGCGCGCCTACCCCGCTAGGCGCGCCCTCCACCCTCATGGGCACCTCGTGGCCCCCCTGACCGACTTCTTTCGCCTATATATATCCGTATACTCTAAAAACTTCAGGGAACAGAAGAGATCGGGAGTTCCGCCGCCGCAAGCCTCTGTAGCCACCAAAAACCAATCGGGACCTGTTCGCACTCACGGAGGGGAATCCCTCACCGGTGGCCATATTCATCATCCCGGCGCTCTCCATGACGAGGAGGGAGTAGTTCACCCTGGGCTGAGGGTATGTACCAAGAGCTATGTGTTTGATCTCTCTCTCGTGTTCTTGAGGTGATACGATCTTGTTGTATCGCAAGCTTTGCTATTATAGTTGGATCTTATGATGTTTCTCCCCCTCTACTCTCTTGTAATGGATTGAGTTTTCCCGTTGAAGTTATCTTATCGGATTGAGTCTTTAAAGATTTGAGAACACTTGATGTATGTCTTGCCGTGCGTATCTATGGTGACAATGGGATATCACGTGATCCACTTGATGTATGTTTTGGTGATCAACTTATGGTTCCGCCCATGAACCTACGCATAGGGGTTGGCACACGTTTTCGTCTTGACTCTCCGGTAGAAACTTTGGGGCACTCTTTGAAGTACTTTGTGTTGGTTTGAATAGATGAATCTGAGATTGTGTGATGCGTATCATATAATCATACCCACGGATACTTGAGGTGACAATGGAGTATCTAGGTGACATTAGGGTTTTGGTTGATATGTGTCTTAAGGTGTTATTCTAGTACGAACTCTTGAATAGATCGATCCAAAAGAATAACTTTGAGGTGGTTTCATACCCTACAATAATCTCTTCGTTTGTTCTCCGCTATTAGTGACTTTGGAGTGACTCTTTGTTGCATGTTGAGGGATATTTATATGATCCAATTATGTTATTATTGTTGAGAGAACTTGCACTAGTGAAAGTATGAACCCTAGGCCTTGTTTCCTAGCATTGCAATACCGCTTGCGCTCACTTTTACCATTTGTTACCTTGCTGTTTTTATATTTTTAGATTACAAAAACCTATATCTACCATCCATATTGCACTTGTATCACCATCTCTTCGCCGAACTAGTGCACCTATACAATTTACCATTGTATTGGGTGTGTTGGGGACACAAGAGACTCTTTGTTATTTGGTTGTAGGGTTGTTTGAGAGAGACCATCTTCAACCTACGCCTCCCACAGATTGATAAACCTTAGGTCATCCACTTGAGGGAAATTTGCTACTGTCCTACAAACCTCTGCACTTGGATGCCCTACTCCTCTCATTGACATCAATTGATGGGCATCTCCATAGCCTATTGATTAGCCACGTCAATGTGAGACTTTCTACCTTTTTGTCTTCTATCATAACCCCCATCATTACACTTTACTCCACCCATAGTGCTATATCCATGGGTTGCGCTCATGTATTGCGTAAGAGTTGAAAAGGCTGAAGCACATTAAAAGTATGAACCAATTGCTCGGCTTGTCATCGTGGTTATGCAGGATGAGAACGTTTGTGTGACAATGTTGAAACATGGCCTAACTATATGATTTTGTAGGGATAAGCTTTCTTTGGCTATGTTATTTTGATATGACATAATTGCTTGGTTAGCATGTTTGAAGTATTATTGTTTTTATGTCAACATCAAACTTTTATCTTGAATCTTTCGGATCTAAATATTCATGCCACAATAAAGAGATTTACATTGAGAATTATGTTAAGAAGCATTCCACATCAAAAATTCTGTTTTTAATCATTTACCTAGTCGCGGACGAGCAGGAATTAAGCTTGGGGACGCTGATACGTCTCCAACGTATCTATAATTTTTGATTGTTCCATGCTATTATATTATCTGTTTTGGATGTTTATGGGCTTTATTAAACACTTTTATATTATTTTTGGGACTAACCTATTAACCCAGAGCCCAGTGCCAGTTCCTGTTTTTCCCTTGTTTCAGTGTTTCGAAGAAAAGGAATATCAAACGGAGTCCAAACGGAATGAAACCTTCGGGAGCATAATTTTTGGAACGGAAGCAATCCAGGAGACTTGAAGTACACGTCAGGGAATCAACAAGGAGAGCACGAGGCAGGGGGGCGCGCCTACCCCCCCAGGCGCGCCCTCCACCCTCGTGGTCCCCTCGTGGCTCCCCTGACCGACTTCTTTCACCTATATATATATCCATATACCCTAAAAACTTCGGGGAACAGAAGAGATCGGGAGTTCTGCCGCCGCAAGCCTCTGTAGGCATAAAACTAAGAGGTATAAAGGCTGCAGTGAGAAGAAAAGAAAAAGCGGCCAACACTTATACCCTATTTGTAAGGACCATGGGCATCATTGGCATAAATGCAAGAAGGTAACCCAGATGACATTGCTGCTATTTTAGCTGTCAGGTAATAAATTTAATTGTGTAACTTGCTTCGCTTGCATTTTTTTGTAAGCAGCCATACATGTTAACTACTTTTTTGTTGCTCATGTAGAGGACCACCAAAGAAGAGGGCAAAGACCACCAAAGCATCGATTGTGCCTTGCGAGGATGATGCTCCAGCAGCCTCTATGTGCTTTCCGCGAAGGTTAGCCACTTTACACTCATGATCATAATTATATGAAATATGTGTTTGAATTCTAAGCAACTTCTCACCATAGCCAAAGCTTGGAACCTACAACCAAGAAAAAGAGAGAACATGATAACTCAATTACTGGAGCATCAAAAAGGTAAGAACTAGTTCTGAATTTGTAGTAGATTAGATGAAAGCTTGGTTTTGTATTCTATTTGCATTCTTCTCACTATAGCCAAATGTTGGAGAAAACAACTAAGGAAAAAGGGAAAGGGAGTAAATCTGGATCCGGAGTAGCAAAAAGGTAACCTATGGTTGTTTCCGAATTTTATGTTATGTTATGCATTGTTCTATTTTTTTTGACACCTGAAATAGTAGGAGAGGCTCCTACTGTATATATTGAATTAAAGTATCAAAAAGTTTATTACAATGTCATATCCTTACATCCATAGCCATGATAAATTAAGGGTATATGTAGGTAGCCTAAGTAAGTAATAGACTATGGGGCAACAAAGGACTGAATAAAAGTGGAGAGAAAATGTTTGTGTTTCTCTTTAGCTCTATGTATGAGTAAAGAGAAGTCCTCTTTGAATCTTCTTGCCCATGACCCAACCGTGGGGTCAATTCTCCTAAAGTGTTTGTTGTTTCTTTCCTTACACAAACTCCAGGAGGCATATAGGAAAATATCCATAAACATTTGGTTGTTCCATACGGACTTGGCTTCCTTGATCCAGTTGAGGCGATCTCCATTAGCTGTCCAGTGGATATTCATAGTGTCCCAACAGGCTGAACTGAAGTGGCAAGTAAAGATCATATGTTCAATTGTTTCGTCATCATTGCTGCCACATAGAATGCAACCATAATTGTCCCCGATGTTGTAGTGTCTTCTCTTCAACATGTTTCTAGTGTTGAGGCGATCAGAGAGAAGGAGCCAACCAAAGACTTTGATTTTCATTGTGGCTGAAGATTTCCAGAGCCATTTGTAGCTAATATGGGCTGTGGCCTCACGAAAATAGAAATTGTAGTATCTTTTGGTAGTGTATATCTCAGAGCCCCACTCATAGATCCAGGAGTCCATGTCATCACCCTCACCAATGCCAACATGCGCTGTGATCTCCTGGAAATGACGTAGCTCATTGTGTGCTTGCATGGACAGTGGTAGGTGAAAGGTTTCATTGATATTGGTGCACCCAAGAAAGTCTCGAACAGAGATGTCTTCAAGTTTGGCATAAGAAAAAGCACGTGGGTGTGAATCAGCAAGGACATCATCCAACCATAGATCTTTCCACATAAGCACAGTATCTCCTTTGCTAACGATCACTTTTGATATTCCTCTATAGATGGGTGTGAGTTTGAGCGCATCTTTCCACCAGAACGATCCGCATGGATCTGAAGCGTGTGGGATTTTGTCATTGTAGTATGTGGACCAAATCAAGTCAACCCACGGCAGATCCTAGTGATTATAGAATTTGTGCAGGTATTTCATGAGTAAAGCATCACTTTGGGTTTGTAAATCAAGAACCCCGAGACCCCCACACTCTTTTGGTCTGCAAACCATTTGCCATGAAGCTAATGAGTTACATTTTTCCCCATCATCAGTTTTCTTGGTCCAGAGACATTGTCTTCTGATTTTATCCAACAGATCAATAATTTTCGGTGGCAGTTTGAGGGTGCAAAGGGCAAAGATTATAAGGGACGTGATTACCGAATTGAGAAGACATAATTTCCCTCCATAGGAAATCATTGACAGCGTCGCCGAAAGTCTCCGTTGAACTCCACAAACCAATGGCATGAGATCTTGTACTGTAGGTTTAGAAGTACCCATTGGCAGCCCAAGGTAAGTAAAAGGTAACTTTCCCACCACGCAACCAAAAATTTGCGCAATATTCTCGAAAGCAAAGTGGAGGCATCACAGTTCATGGGCACGAGAGTAGACTTGTGGAAGTTAATCTTTAGACCAATCGAAGTGGCATAATCAGTAAGAATCGTTTTGATAAGAGAAGCTTGGTCCGGACACGCAGGAAGTAACATGATAGTGTCATCGGCGTATTGAATCACCGGGTAGTCCGATTGGTTGGGGCGGTGAAAGGGAAGCTTAAGATCATTTCTTCGGAAGGAGTCATTGATTGCAGCCTGCAATAAATCTGCCGCCAGGACAAAGATTAGGGGGGACATGGGATCACCTTGGCACACCCCACAAACACAATTAAACTGTCTGCCCGGGATGCCATTAAGGAGCACAGAAGACTTTGCAGATGAGAAAATTGTTTTGATCCATCCCAGCCATTTATCATTGAAACCCATGTGTTTCATGATTTCCAGCATAGCATCATGGTCGATGTTGTCAAACGCTTTTGCAAAATCCAGCTTGAGCAGTACTATTGGCTTTTTAGAAGATTGGCATTGGTATATGTACTCAAAAAGCCCAAGCAAGGCAGTCCTGAATAGACCTCTTTTCAGGAAACCGTATTGGTTATGTGTGAATAATCTTGAGAATGATTTTTTGTAACCTATTAGCTAGAAGCTTTGTGATGACCGTAAGACAACAATTTAGCAGAGTGATCGGTCTAAAGTCATTAACTCCTTGTGGCGCCGAAATTTTTGGGATGATTGTGATGAATCCATCGTTGATACTCTCCAAGTTGAGACCACCCTCAAAAAATTGATCACATAGTGCATAGAAATCTTCCTTAACTATGTGCCAACAAGATTTGAGAAATGCCCCATTAAATCCATCAGGGCCCGTAGCCCGATCCGCAGGCATTTCTTTGATGACTACATCAATCTCCTGCCTAGTAAATGGCACAGTTAGGTCATCCAGCCCCTCAATTCTCTTGATAATGGAGGGAAGATCAAATTTCATCTCATGCTTAGAGGAGGTTCCAAGTCTTTCTTTAAAAGAGTGATAAATGATGATTCTTTGCTTGCGTGATCATCAATTATTGTTCCATCATGTAGAGTTAATGAGGCAATATTGTTCCTCCTGTAGCGTTCGGAGGCCATAGCTTGGAAAAATTTGGAGTTTTCATCCCCAAAACGAACCCATCGAATTGTGCATCGTTTCTTCCAATATTGCTGTTGATATGACAATAGTCATAGGATGTGGACTTTTAGGATAATCCTAAAATTAGCCTCAGGAATTGTCAAAGGCCTTCTGTTCTCCAGCGTGTCCAGGCCAGCTAGAGCCTTGTTGGAGTTAGTAATGGCTATAGACAATCGGGAAATGTTCTTGCTCCAATTTTTGAGGCAGTATTGCAAGTGCTTGAATTTTCTACAAAGAATGGTTGCACTATTGGTCGATCGGACGGGCTTATCCCAAGCAGACTGTACAACCTCCATAAAACCAGGGTGTTGAATCCAGAAAGGCTCAAATTGAAAAGGCTTACTTCTAGGAATAGAAGTTTCAATGGAGACCACGCACGGTATATGATCAGACACAGGCTTGCCTAGAGGTTTAACAACGGTGTTGGGGTATGAACCAGTCCAGCTACACGATGTAAAAAACAAATCAAGTTGCTCCAAGAGTGGATCCTGTTGCATATTACTCCAAGTATAAGTGCAGCCTTTGATTGGCAATTCAATGAGAGATTGTGTACGTATGAAATCATTGAACGTAATCATGTCACTAATGCTCCCTCCCGGCTTGTCACGATTGTCAGGGCTGCGGATGTAGTTAAAGTCACCGAGTAGGAGCCAATCCTCATTAGCAGGTATGTTTAATGAGAATAACCAATTAGTGTAATTAATATGTGGATCGCCTTGACACGGGCCGTAGATATTCACAAGCGTCCAAGCTTGGTAGGACTGTGTTGATTGAAATTTAATGACCAGGGCAAAATCTTCCGAGGCAATAACTGCAGTACGGAGAAAACCGAACTGTTCCAAATAGTAACAATTCCACCCGAAGCCCCTTGTGAAGGGACAAAAGCAAATTGGTCAAACCGACGGGGACAACAAGATTTGATAAAAGCATTATCGATCATAGGCTTCTTAGTTTCTTGCAAACATATAACCGAGCAACCACTAGCATTGATAGCATTAGAAAGTGCTAATTGTTTATCACCAGAGTTTAACCCACGAATGTTCCAACATAACACATTCCAATTGACCAAAAGACCCATAAAGCTAATAAACCAGCAAATTAAGCCGAGGACAAAGACCCTGCCTCCTTGGACTCCAAGAGAGCAGCTTCAGTAAGTTCTTCTGGCGGGATGGCGATTTTTGGACACCCACCGCTGAATTACCCGAATGGGAGTAGGAGGTGGTATTTCTGGGCTGCCTCGGCCCGACTTCACGATGATCACCGAGGAGGGAGCAGTAGGAGTGTGGCGTGGTTTGACCTTTGATTGCTTCTTCTTGGTATCAGACAGAGCATGGACCCGAAATCCATCATATTTATTGGATCTAGCACTGCGACGAAGAGAGACTTCACATTCAGGTGCCTGCACTTTTCTACGATGAGAGGAAGCGCCTCCATCAGGCAGAACAACATCAGAAGGAGGCATAAGCAAATAGCTAGAGTTTCCCTGGAGCAGAGCCATGGAGGGATCAGTCGGAGCCGCGGCAGGAACAGACCAGGAATGCACCACAGATATACAGTCCTCATTATCCCTAGTGATCTGATGCCCAGCAGTAATCAAGATAGAATCATTGTTGCTGCTAACTTGAACATGAACTTTCAAGCAATCCCTAAAACCCAGCCCCGAGCTCCATGGGCCAAAAGTGGCCATAACAGGCTTAATGTCAGTCCACAGAAAGTCATTGATCTGTCTCACCGGCCTGGCTGAGTGGAAGAGCATAGAAGCCATCAAGTTCCCATGGTGTGACATGGTGAAGTGCAGACCAGAGTTATTCAGAGAAAGATCAATTGTGAGAGAATCTTGCTGCTGTATTATAGGAACCAAGGAGGTACTGGCAGGGTTATCAAAGTTACTTCTCCAGAGATTATTCAGAACATTGACAGGCACAAGAACAAATCCATCAGAACTGACAGAGGACTCAGAGCTGCTGTGCCAAGATATGGAGTCATTCCAAGCCATTGCAGGGCTGTCTAGTAGATTGTTTTCAGGTAAAATTCCATCAGAAACCTGAAGACCTTCAGCAGCCAACCATGCCTGAAAATTGTACACAGCAGGAGGTGGAGGAGCTGGCCAGGCACCCCATTGCGCCTGAAACTGAACCTGCTGGTCCACCTGCACATTGTCATTGGCCTGATTAGCCTGATGCATAGCATGATCAATAGCTACATTCTGAGCCATCCAGTTGTGCAGCTGGGCTTGGTAAATTTGCTCAGCAGTCAGCCCTTCACCAAACAGAGGATGTAGAACACCATCATCAGGAGGTGGATGTTCACCAGCAGGTGGAACTTCAGGTAAGTGTGCATTCCAATCACTACTACGGAACATAGTTACAACAACTGCCCAGCAGTGCCTAGCACCCCCAATCTGCCTCATCACAATGCTCTTAGGGGCCAATCTAAGATGAATGACCCTGGCCTTCAGGAGCACAAAACGCCTGTCACTCCTGGGATTATGCCATTCAAGCAGAGTACCGAAAGTATCCACAGACTTATGCATGTAATGCTGGGTTCGATAGTCATAGGGAATCCAACATACAAGATCCAAATCTCCGGGCCAAAAGTGGTAAGCCTCATGTTAAGCGCAGCGTCATGAGGAACAAAAGAAATCACCGTGTGCTCATCAGCTTGCATCTCATCTAGTTCAAAGGTGGTTCTGACGGCAAGATCTCTAACGAGGAGTCATCAAATCCAAAAATACCAATCCCTAGAGGGTGATCTTCAACTTCAGTGGGGAAGAAATGAGACTCATGGAGCAAACCTTGGATGGTATCTCTGAGGGCTTCTTTCTGATGCTGCGGGATGAACCTATTGGCCTCAGCAATGGCCAAGAAGTCGTGGCGCAGGGGAGGCACCGCACTGACCACCATGTCCGCTCTCACCTTCCGATCAGCCGGGCCAAGCTCCACTATCATTCCTTGCGGCAGGTAGGGGACGATATTGATGGGGAAATTTGCCATTGTTGGTGGAGGAGGGAGGAGCAGAGCATGCGCAGAGGAGAGCACGCGCGGCAAGGTGGAATGCGTATCAGCAGGGGGTATGGATTGATTGTGTAGCCAATTTTCTTTGTTGGAGCGCCGCCCCTGGAGACAGGATGATGGCACATGTCCAAGGCAGCCGCAGATATCGTAATGAACGGCCGAGGATTGCTTGGGTCGAGCTGTGGGGCACAGAGTAGGTAACTGAGGTAAATGCTTGCTAGAGGAAGGAATCCGTGCAGCCCCCGATTTGACTGGACCAAAATCAATTAGCCTCCTGTTTCCCAAGTTGGCCGTGGCAGTGCTGCTAGTAGAAGGTAAGCAGGGTAATGATTCCATCTCAAAAAAGGAGAAATAGGATTCTTGCCTTTGAAATGTCTTGTCAAAATGATTTGCTGCTCCAGATAAATGAAGATCAGATTTCTTAGCATTCTTGGGCTTCCAAAAATAGTGCTTGGCCTTAGGATCATAGCAGTTGCGCTTGGTGTGGCCCAAGAAGGAACAAACCTCACATTTTAGATAGGCCGGACATTGGAAAACAAGGTGAGTTTGTGATCCACAAATAGTACAGGCCCGCGAGATCAGTGGTGTGCTGGACATGATTCACCGTACTAGCGGGTGTGGGACAGCAGCAACTGTCATTAAGACAGATAGATCAAATCTCTCCTGGACATGCAGAAGTCAGGTGGCCCAGCGAATTACAAGAGGAGCACAAATTGAGCCTCCCATAAATGTAAACCGAGGTAGGGACCGAAGATAGGGACCAGATATTGGCAATATGTGTATCAGAATAACCAAAGTGACGTTGGTCCAAAATATGGAAGACCATAAAATTCGGAATATTGCTCCATGCATTCTCCTTAAACCGACAACCTGCAAATCTGTAATTAATAGGCCTTACCCCATTAACCTCATTATTCCCCGTAGTAATGGGTGACTTGAATGCCCCAAAGATGATGGACAAAGACAAGGAATGTTGTTTAATGCCCTGAGTAACTGTTTGTCTATCTGTCGGCCCCGGAAAAACCTGCTCCGGCGACTGAACTGCCGGCGGTGAGCCATCCGGCGACGGATCTAGGCTGGAAACCAATCCCTCCGTAGGAGAGAAACCAAATTTAGATAAAACCGGACTTGATGTGTTCATAACCATGTCTTGTTGTGTAGAGAACTTGTATTTAGACTTGATAACAATAGGAGAACGAGCAGCCACCTCTGGAATATGAGAATCAAGGTGCCATGATGAATCCATTGCCAAAATGCCATTTTTGCTCTGCCGGAAAAGACTGAAGTGGCAAACAAAATCCGGCCATACTCTATCCTTGAGACCATAGATGTAATGCCCAACTTTATTGAAGCCACAGAAAAACGAAATCTTCGTCCATCAATATGTGACACGTTGAGTCCATAAGGGAGGCCCCCAATACAGCATTGGAGTGCAATAGCAACCGAATCAACATTGAGAGGGAAACTTGCCGAAGAGAAGTGCACCACCAAGAAGAACTCTTTGTTTGAACCAGAAGGAGAGAAATGAATGGTAGAACCAAAACATCGACGCACCTGAGCTGCCACAGCAAGGCCGGGGGAAAAATCCCAATGCAGAAGACCTTCCATGACCGTCTAGATCGATCAGATCAAAAATCTCCATGGTTGGATGGTGTGTGGTGGAGGGCAGGTGGGGGGGGGGAGGAGAGGAGAGGAGAGGCGGTGGGAGGAGCCATCTCGCCAGAAGGACCCCTATGCATTGTTCTATTGTTATTCTGGGCTACTATATGTGATGTATGATGTGCTGCCATGAATGTGTATGTGTAGATCAAGAACTCAGCCCATTTGTGTGGCCAACAAGAAAGCATTTGTTGCTTTGAAATTACATGCCAAAAGAAAAGGCAAAGAGGTTGCTGATAAGTTGCCACACCTTCCTATGGTGCCACATGACAGCCCTGCAATGGGCACACGAAGCAAAAAAAATGAATCCTGCCAGCCTTGCAATGAGCACACGAAGCAAAAGGAGGCTTAGCTTGTGATTCTCATTGGATCCCTTTCCATATCATGGTTCATTTTGGAAAATTTTGAGCTGTTTATGTAATATATATGTGAACCTGGGCTTTTGTACGTGCTATATGTGACCTTCATGTGTTGTATTTGACATGATGTGAACCTAGACTATTATATGTGAACTCTATGTGAACCTGAATGTGTGTAGAGGACTAAATATGTGGACTGTTTGCATATATGTGAACACAGAGCAAGTTTCTATGAACTTTTAGTTTGCATACATGTGAATCTGCTCCAAGTATATTATAATTTGTGCATATATGAACTGCACAGGGATATATCATCAAAATACAAGGAAGGTTCTCATCCGATTATCCAATTAAAATTAAAGATGTGCTAAATAGCAGATTTGGTTTCATTTGGTAATGTATTCAAGACAAACAGATCACATCACCATTGCTTTTGACTTCCAGTTCACAATTTTGGTCACAAACTACACCAAGGGTAAAAAGGACTTCTCATGTCGGATTTAACGGTGTTAGTTGCCAAAACTAACAGAAATGTCATATAGGGAACAAACTGAAATTTGAGTGCCAGAACATGAAGAATTTTTTTACTAGGGCCGAAAAGGGAACCAAAATTTAAGAAAGGGCCAAATTAGGAATTCTCTCAAAAATAAACGGGGAGCTACATCACAAGCTATTGATCTACAACATAGATATGCAAATACTATTAGGACTAAGTTCATGATAAATTAAAGTTCAATTAATCATATTACTAAAGAACTCCCACTTAGATAGACATCCCTCTAGTCATCTAAATGATAACATGATCCATATCAACTAAACCATGTCTGATCATCACGTGAGATGGAGTAGTTTTCAATGGTGAACATCACTATGTTGATCATATCTACTATACAATTCACGCTCGACCTTTCGGTCTCAATGTTCCGAGGCCATATCTGCATATGCTAGGCTCGTCAAGTTTAACCCGAGTATTCTGTGTGTGCAAAACTGGCTTGCACCCGTTGTATGTGAACGTAGAGCTTATCACACCCGATCATCACGTGGTGTCTCGGCATGACGGACTGTAGCAACGGTGCATACTCAGGGAGAACACTTATACCTTGAAATTTAGCGAGAGATCATCTTATAATGCTACCGTCGTACTAAGCAAAATAAGATGCATAAAATATAAACATCACATGCAATCAAATAAGTGATATGATATGGCCATCATCATCTTGTGCCTTTGATCTCCATCTCCAAAGCACCGACATGATCACCGTCGTCACCGGCTTGACACCTTGATCTCCATCGAAGCATCATTGTCGTCTCGCCAACTATTGCTTATACGACTATCGCTACCGCTTAGTGATAAAGTAAGCAATGACATGGTGATTGCATTTCATACAATCAAGCGACAACCATATGGCTCCTGCCAGTTGCCGATAACTGTTACAAAACATGATCATCTCATACAGAAATTTATATATCAACACGTCTTGACCATATCACATCACAGCAAGCCCTGCAAAAACAAGTTAGACGTCCTCTACTTTGTTGTTTCAAGTTTTACGTGGCTGCTACGGGCTTCTAGCAAGAACCGTTCTTACCTACGCATCCAAACCACAATGATTTTTTGTCAAGTGTATTGTTTTAACCTTCAACAAGGACCGAGCATAGTCAAAATCGATTCAACTAAAGTTGGAGAAACATACGCCCACTAGCCACCCGTGTGCGAAGCACGTCGGTAGAACCAGTCTCATGAACGCGGTCATGTAATGTCGGTCTGGGCCGCTTCATCCAACAATGCTGCCGAATCAAAGTATGACATTGCTGGTAAGCAGTATGACTATTATCGCCCACAACCCATTGTGTTCTACTCGTGCATATAACATCTACGCATAGACCTGGCTCGGATGCCACTATTGGGGAACGTAGTATTTCAAAAAAATTACCTATGATCACGCAAGATCTATCTAGGAGAAGCATAGCAAAGAGCAGGGAAGAGTGTGTCTACGTACCCTCGTAGACCGAAAGCGGAAGCATTTAGTAACGCGGTTGATGTAGTCGAACGTCTTTGTGATCCAACCGATCCAAGTACCGAATGTACGGCACCTCCGCGATCAGCACACATTCAGCTCGGTGACGTCCCTCAAACTCTTGATCCAGTTGAGGCCGAGGGAGAGTTTCGTCAGCACGACAACATGGTGACGGTGATGATGAAGTTACGGCGCAGGGCTTCGCCTAAGCACTACGACGATATGACCGATGTGTGTAAGTGTGGAGGGGGGTACCGCACACGGCTAAAAGATCAACTTGTGTGTCCTAGGGTGCCCCTGCCCCCGTTGATGCGGAGCATCCCAAGGCCATCCCCATGGACCTACCTACATCTCCCACGACACCACTTGGACCAATGACAAGAGCCCGTGCGAGAGCCATCGAGAACGAGGTTAATTCTCTCCTTGTTGAACTCTCCTTTGACCCACCTGAGACATGGCTACTACCTCAAACGGATATGTTTTGTGTGCTTAGGTACCATGGAAGCAACCGAGGAGAAGTTACGATGCAAGATGGACATCGAGAGCATGAAGAACATCTTCCCAGCATAGAAATACCGGTACAACCGCTCAACTACCGGTCGACCGGTACAACCGCCCAACTACCGGTCAACCTTCTGTAACCGAGCGGTGCAAGGCCGGTACAGCCCCGGTTTATACCAGTAACATCCAAAAGACCGGTACTACCGCCCCAAGCACCGGTACAACTGCTGAGCACCTTCAGAGACACCTCCAAGAACCAGTACTGAGCTCCCAGCGGTACAACCGCCCCCATGACCGGTACTACCGGCCTGCCTGTGCACAGTGAAAGGGTCAACGGCCCGTGTAACCCCAACTTACCCCTTGGACTATAAGTAGTCGTACCCTAGATCCGAATTAGGGTTAGCATTGGTTTAGCTCATATGTGAGATAGAGCTTTGCTCATCCATACGGATCTACTCCTTGAGAGAGACCGTGGCCCCTCTATGGAGAAGATCCACGCTGGATTCAAGATGTCCTCACGGAGAAGACCCCTATCAAGACCTCCTCACGGAGAAGAACTGGTTATCTTTGTTCCACCCTTTGTTGATCGTGGATCGTGTATCTCCACTCGTGTTTCGAGGATCTAGCACTGGTGTGACTTAATCTTGTTCGTTTGAGTGATTCTGTCGTGTTTCCCCTCGTGTTTCCCCTCGTGTTCTTCGTGTTCTTAGTTGGGATCCGCTCCTTTCGTGAAAGATCGGCCGTATAGGGTTCCACCCTACATCATCTTGGTATCATGAGCCACGTTGATCACGATTTCGGAGCCCCCCGTTGTGTTTTCTAGCTTGATTTTGTCGTGTTCTTCCCTAATTCAAAAATTCCCCACAAAAATAGCCCCAATTTTTTTTGTGATTTATTGGTGTGATGAAGTTTTGTTGGATTTGATCCATGGATTTGGTTTGCCACGAGTGGATCTAGCTTTCCCCCGAGTTTCACCATTTTCCATACACGAAATCCATCCACTTTTAGCCCCAAAATCATCAATTTCCGCCACAATTTCGTCCCGACACCAACGGTACTTCCGCCCACTCCAAGCGGTACTACCGCTGAGCTCCAGGAGCGGTACAACCGCCCTCTCAAGCGGTACTTCCGCCCCTCCCAGGTTCAGCCTCGGCTGATTGACGGTTTTGACCATAACTTCCACATCCGGAGTCCGATTTTCGCGTTCTTTAGCTCGTTGAGTAGCTATTGACATCACCCATCCACATAGATAGGTTCCAACACAATTTGACACCTTGAAACTTTTGTCATTTTGGCATCTTTGCCTAGGCCCTCCACCATATCATCCGCATACCACCATCGCTTTCCGCAAACAATGTCACTTCCGCATCGCCAACTTCAATACCACCTTTTTGACTTTGGTTTTGAGAAATTGAGTTGCGGTTAACCGTATCCTATTGTGTTTCGGCTATGTAGGTACGGTTCGACATCGACATCACCACCGCTCATCTTCGCAAAGGACTCATCATCAACGGTAACCTCATCTTGGTATCGTGAGATCATCATACTTTCTTGCAATTGCATTGATAACCTCATAGCCTTACTTTTGCGTCACTTACCCATCGAGACTAGCCTTTGAGTATTGCCGGCAATGATACTTGTGCACATTAGTGATCATAGCCCCCATTGCATACATACCATATCATCTTGGTGCATACCTTGGTATCATCTCTTGTGACACAAAGTTGTAAACGCATATACTGAATTGCTATCTTGGTTCGTGAAACATTGCATCAGAAAAGAGATCCAAAGAGAAAGAGCCAAACAAGATTTTAAGCAAAAAGGAAAGATAAGCAAAGAGCTTATAAGCAAGAACCATAGCATCACACCACATTAAGATTGTCATACTCGATCATCTTGGATCATATCATCGGAATACCATACATATAGCATACTTGGGATAGTAGTCGTTGCATTTTTGCTTAGTAGGTTGTGCACAAGTTCGTATCCGCCTATTGTGCAATCGTGCTAGCGTCTCTCTAGTGTTGTGCAACAAGAGCATTTTCGTGGATTCCACATTTTGGGCTCATTCCTTGGTTGCACGACCCCACTTATCTATTTGCGTGTGTTTCCGTGTACCACATCTTGTTATTGGTCTACTTGTTGCATTTGCAAATTTACGAATATTTTCCAACATTATTGAGTTTCACTTACAATTGCATCAAATTTTGTGCCACCATCCTAACCAAGCTCCACCATAAGCTTTTACTTGTGTAAGTGTGAGAAACCGACAAGAATTGGTACCAATTGTGTTATTTCCTTGTTACACATTTGAGTGATCATTGATCCATATTCAACATCGGTCAAGGTACATTTGGTATAAGTTATTCTCTCTCTCCAACTTGCATATTTTGTTTGGAATGATGGATAGGACAAGTACTTCTACCAACCCACTCTTCTTGGAGCAAGACGACGACATGTCATCCTACGTCACAAAGAGCCACCTCTTTGGTGCACAACGAGCTTTGCATGAAGAGCAACAAGCACTGAGCGACCGCATCGACAACCTCGCCACCGGCTTGCGACTCTCCGAGCAACGTACAAGAGACTACATCAACAACAAGCTCGACGAACACAAGCACGAGAATGATGCAAGGATGGACGAGATTCGCGCCTTGTTGGCCAATCTCTCTTCTACCACTTCGTCCTACTCAAGAAGGAGCCGCTCCACTCGACACTCCGACGACACCATCTCCGGCTCAAGTACCCCGACATCAAACACTCTTCATCGTGCTGCGCGTCAAGATCGTCAAGCCAACCGCAATCCTCTACATGACACCGACTCTCAAGAGCATCGACATCGTCAAAACCAAGCTACATTCGCGCAAGCACAAAAACGGCAATGTCAACGCCAACAAGAACAAGAGGAGCAAGCGCGTCAACACCAAGCTGCAGAAGATGCCGAGGCACAACGTCAAGAACAACAACTTTGTGAAGCTCAAGCACTTGAGGCGCAACGTGCCCTCCGAGATTCAAGTCGAACCGTAGCAACGCGCAACCGGCAAGCTCGTGAACAACAAGAAGCACTTCGCGATGAAGTTCAAGAATGAATCTATCAATCACGTGTGCATCGTCAAGTTCCTCGTCAAGATCGACAAGCGCCTCCTCAAGCTCGACAAGATCCTCAAGTTCGCCAAGAGGATGAAGACAATGGAAATCCTCGCCAAGAGCAACATGAGATTGTCAACCCTCAACGACATGGGCGTCATCATCCCCGACCCCAACACAATGAAGAGCAACGATACAACAAGCTAAAGTTCACCATGCCCAAGTTCACCGGAAGTAATGACCCCGCAGAGTACATATCATGGGCATAGAAGGTTGACAAAATCTTCCGCTTGCACAACTATGAAGAAGAGAAGAAGATCGTGATGGCATCCCTTGAGTTCCAAGATTGCGTCCTCATTTGGTGGGAACAAGTCATTGAGCGACAAGAAGCAAGAGGTGAACCACCCATCACTACTTGGGCGCAAGTGAAGGATGTCATGAGAGCACGTTTCGTGCCTAACTACTACAATCGCGACCTCTTCAAGAAACTTCAACTCCTCAAGCAAGGAACCAAGAGCGTTGAAGAGTACTACAAGGAAATGGAAATTGCCATGATACGAGCCAATGCCACGGAAGATGATGAGCAAACTATGTCACGTTTCTTGAATGGACTCAATCATCCTATCAAGAAGATCGCCGACTTCCAACCATACTCGAACCTCATCGAGCTAGTGCATCAAGCTACAAAGGCGGAACGTCAAGTGCAAGATGACTTCAAGTATGCCAAGTACTCATCCAAGTCCTATGGCTTCTCCAACAATCAAGCTTCACCGACTCTAACACCTTCTACCTCAACCAAGCCATCTACAAGCAACGACAACAAGTCAAGTTACAAGAAAACTTCGACAACCTCAAGTCGTCCTCCTACTACAAGCAACTTCAAGCCGAAAGCTTCATCATCATCTACCCCAACCGTTGAGACCATCAAGACAAGTTCCTTCAAAACCTTCACATGCGGCGGCCGAGGCCACAAGTCCTTCGAGTGTACAAACAAGCGCACCATGATCCTCAACGGTGA
This sequence comes from Aegilops bicornis, assembly GCA_021605145.1. Lineage (NCBI taxonomy): Eukaryota > Viridiplantae > Streptophyta > Magnoliopsida > Poales > Poaceae > Aegilops > Aegilops bicornis. The sequence continues at coordinate 362,973,933 of CM038669.1, forward strand.
CGGAACCTATGACTCCATGAGTGAAGAGGAGATGGAAGCCATTGAGCAAGTGGCCATGCACCGGTGCATGAACGAAGACGAAGATGATCAAGTCTTTTGTGACGAAGATTCAAGCCCCGCTCTTGTTGTCTCCAAGGTTTTGACTCTTCAACATCAACAAGAAGACGACCAAAGATGCCATATCTTCCACACCAAGGCCGGTATCAATGGAAGGTCCGTCAAGGTAATCATCGATGGAGGAAGTTGCCATAACTTAGCGAGTGAAGAACTATGCTCCAAGCTAAATTTGGTCAAGATGAAGCACCCGCACCCTTACAAAGTTCAATGGCTGAGCGACAACGGCACCATCCAAGTCGAGCATAGGGTACAAGTTTCTTTCAAGATCAGAGCTTACGAAGACACTTTGGAGTGTGATGTCCTTCCGATGACCGTTTGCCACCTCCTTCAAGATGAAACGAAAGGAGTATGTTCTACGACCTATGTCTCCAAGCCAAGTGATCGCCGACAAGCAAGCCACCCATCATGGAGAGAATAGCGAGAGAGCGAACCACCAAAAAGAGAGTGAGCGCCACAAGCAAAAATTGAGTGCCTCCACGATGAGCGACAAGAAAAACTTAGTTCTATTTGCCACCAAACGTGAGATGAGAGAAGTGTGTGAGAACCCATCAAGTTTCCTACACTATGTCCTATTGTGCAATGACGAGGCACCAAAAACTAACACCCCTCACAATCTACCTTTGGTGTTATCTCCTCTATTGCAGGAGTTCCAAGATGTTTTCCCCGACGAGCTACCTTCGGGTCTACCTCCACTACGAGGCATCGAGCACCGCATCGACCTCATCCCCGGAGCACCTCTTCCAAACAAGGCCCCATACCGCGTCAACCCCGACGAAACCAAAGAAATACAAAGGCAAGTAAAGCATCTCATAGACCGTGGACATGTGCGTGAAAGTTTGAGCCCTTGCGCCATCCCGGTCATTCTTGTGCCAAAAATATACGGTAGCTTTCACATGTGTTCCAATTGTGGACCTATCAATGCTATCACCGTTCGCTATAGGTACCCCATTCCACGCCTTGATGATATGCTAGATGAACTTAGCGGTGCCACTATTTTTTTTTCCGAAATTGATCTTAAAAGTGGTTACTATCAAATACACATACAAGAGGGTGATGAATGGAAAACTGCTTTCAAAACAAAGTTTGATTTGTATGAGTAGTTAGTCATGCCTATGGGTTTATCGGAAGCACCTGGTACTTTCATGCGTCTTATGCATTATGTGTTTCACCCTTATATTGGTGAATTTGTTGTTGTCTACTTCGACGATATCCTTGTGTTTAGGAAATCTCTCAAAGAGCATGTCACCCACCTTCGCGCCGTGCTACAAACTCTTCGAAAAGAGCGTCTTTATGCTGACATGGACAAATGTCGTTTTGGCGTTGATAAGCTTGTTTTCTTGGGTTTTGTAATATCCTCTAAGGGTGTTCATGTTGATGAATCTAAGATCAATGCTATTAAATTGGCCCCAACCAACCAATTTGCAACAAGTGCGTAGTTTTCTTGGTTTAGCCGGTTTCTACCGTAGATTTGTGAAGGATTTTAGCACTATTGCGTCTCCTTTACATGCTTTGAGCAAGAAGAATGCACCTTTTGTTTGGGGACCATCTCAAGATAGTGCTTTCAATGAGCTTAAGAATTTACTTACTCATGCTCCCGTGCTTGCATTACCCAACTTTGACAAACCCTTCGAAATTCATTATGATGCTAGTGGTAATGGCATAGGAGGTGTGTTAACGCAAGAGAAGCGCCCCATAGCATACTTTAGTGAGAAACTCTACGGAGCGCAACTAATTACCCCATCTATGACAAAGAGCTATATGCTTTAGTGCAAGTTATGCATGAATGGGAACATTACCTTCGCGCTCATGAATTTATCATCCATACCGATCATGAAACGCTTAAATACCTTAAGGGTCAAACTAAGTTGAACAAGCGTCATGCTAAGTGGAGTGAATTTATAGAGTCATTTCCTTATGTCATCAAGTATATTAAAGGTAAGGAAAATGTTGTGGCGGATGCGCTTTCCCGTATATGCATGCTTGTTACTCAACTTGAATTGAATGTCATTGTCTTTGAGCACATAAAAGACTTGTGTGGGTGTCAAAACCGACGGATCTCGGGTAGGGGGTCCCGAACTGTGCGTCTAGGCGGATGGTAACATGATACAAGGGACACGATGTTTTTACTCAGGTTCCGGCCCTCTCGATGGAGGTAAAACCCTACTCCTGCTTCATTAATATTGATGATATGGGTAGTACAATAGTAGATCTACCACGAGATCAGAGAGGCTAAACCCTAGAAGCTAGCCTATGGTATGATTGTTGTTCGTCCCCACGGACTAAAACCCTCCGGTTTATATAGACACCGGAGAGGGCTAGGGTTACATAGAGTCGGTTACAATGGGAGGAGATCTACATATCCAGACGCCAAGCTTGCCTTCCACGCCAAGGAAAGTCCCATCCGGACACGGGACGAAGTCTTCAATCTTGTATCTTCATAGTCCAGGAGTCCGGCCAAAGGTTATAGTCCGGCTATCCGGACACCCCCTAATCCAGGACTCCCTCGGTAGCCCCTGAACTAGGCTTCAATGACAGCGAGTCCGGCGCGTGGATTGTCTTCGGCATTGCAAGGCGGGTTCTTCTCCAAATTCCATGTACCTGTTGAATAGTGTCCGGCTCCTCGTGAATATTGTGCTCCTTGGCTTCCGCGCCCAATAATGGCCATCTTCCACGTGTCAAACGAATGCGAAAAGCCAGGGTATTTTACATTTACCCTCTAGCTACACAAATGAGATGTCTATTAAAGAGATGAGGATTTAGATCCAAATCACACCACCTTCCATTGGCGAGCTTTCATCAGAGCACACCCGACAGAGATCCATTCCATCATGGCCGGTCGTCATAGCTCCTCCTCTCTCCCTCCCAGTCAGTCCTCAACCTGGAGATTGGAAGAGATGTTCCATCCCGCACAGCGAGCTAGTGGCGCTCCAAGCCAAGGGATTCCTTCCCCCAGCCTACATGGTCCCTGTTCGAGCCGGACTTGCCACCTATAATGGCGGAGAGCATCCCTAATCCCTCAAAAGGAGAGCGGGTATGCCTTATCCCATATTTGATAAGAGGGCTCGGATTTCCAATTCATCCGTTTCTCCGGGGGCTGCTGGAGTTCTATGGCCTCCAGCTGCACAACCTTACGCCAGCCTCCATATTGCATATCGCGGGCTTCATAGCCCTTTGCGAGCTTTTTTTGGGATGTGATGCTCATTTCGCGCTGTGGAAGAAGCTGCTACGCCTCGTGCCCGTTCTCGTGGAGGGGTCGATATATCAAGTGGGCAGAGCCGAACTATGGCGCATCGTCGGGACTGGATATCTATCCAGAACCCCAAAGAAGGCGTTCGAAGACTGGCCTTCAGAATGGTTTTATATAGAAGATGTCCTCGCCGACCCTATTCGGATCGGCCTCCCTGAAGTTCGATAATGCTCCTTTGAAGAAGCACCTAGGTCAAGGCGTCCACGGAGCCCTCGTAAGGAAAATGACAAGGACGCCCTTCACCGATGAGCCGGATAAGGTTGTTAGCTCATTCGGACTGACCATGATCGAGGTCATGGCCACGCAGTATTATATGCGGGGGGTGCAGCCTCTTTAGTATAGAGGCCACCCCATGTGGGATTTCAACAGGGAGGATGATGCCACCCGCTGCGGCCGTAAGGGGCCGGAATCGGTTGCCGCTCTGACGAAGATCTTGTCCGCATTGTACAAGGGAGAAGAGGAGGAATTTCTCCATCAATCCATAGGGCGGATTTTCTATGCACAATCCCTCAAACTGGGTAAGCGGACACTTCTTTTGCCCATTCGTTCCATATTCCCGTGGTTAAGTATCTCATCTTGTGATTTCGACGCAGGAACTGCGCCAGGCCGTAAGGGATATAATCAGCCCTCCTCCACAACCCGAGGATCCGGAACGGTCCCTCGATCCGGCCTCCCCAGAGGATCCGGACATATCCGTGGAGCTGATCGATGGGGTATTTTACCAACTGAGCATCGACAATGCCTTGGTGGCTATTACAATGATTATCCCGGATCGCTCCCGCCTTACAGTGTAACCGAGACCAAGTCCCGATACTTCGAAGATGACCCGTCTGTGTTTATTTTTGATCACCGTATACCAATGGTGTTTCGCAGGGGAGGATCTCGAGGCGGAATGCCGAGCCTGCGGCGACTAGCCAACAAGGGACCGCGAGGGCGGGCAGGCTAAAGAGACACGCAGTCCGGGTCGAGGCACCGGCGCAGCAGTAAGGCGCGCCGCCTTATTCCAAGGTATTATTCTTGCGATGCATACTAATGCCCTGCTCTTTTTAGGAAAAAGAGGGCTCGCATCAGACCGGGCTTTGGAGCCTGGCTGGTCCAGAAGCAGAGGCGAACACGAGGCGTGCATCGGACGCTCCTCCGATAGAGGATGCAGACAGACTGTCCGCCACCAATTCTGAGGTGGAGAGTGCCATGAATCACAGGCGCCACTGGACAGTTCTTCGCAATGCTTGTTTCTCCCTAGAGGCATTGGATGCCTTCAACTCGGAAGATGCGTACCTCCGTGCCGCTCAAAATGGTCTAGCCAGGGCCACGGAGCAGTACGTAAAAGACATACATGTGAGAAAATTTAATGATTATATATATATCAGTAGCCCCCGAGACTTGAAACAGTTAGAATAACTGATTTAAGGATAATTTATTATGCAGGTTCTTACAGAAAAGAATACCCTCATCGTCTCAGAGCCGGAAGAGTGCAAAGCCCAACTTCAGTCAAGACTAGCCGCAGTTAGGGAGCCCAAGAAGACCCCCTCCGTATTATATGCCTCAATTGATAAGTATTATGTAGAGTGCGGCGTAGGCAAGTCCGACAATAAAATTGCAGATGGCGCGGATTAGATCCGGAGAAGCAGAACTCCTACGCCAGCTAGAGGCTGGTGAGAGCATCTTGACAAAGGTGAGGCAGGAGAAGAATGATCTCCAAGATGCCAACACCCAGCTGGGCGTGGAACTAAAGGATGTTCGTGCCCAACTGTCGGACTCCGTTAAGGAGAATCGGTGGCTTCGATGCGGTATGTTTAGTAAGTGCTTGAACGAACTTTGAAAAAGAGTTCGGCGAGGAAGTCGACTAACAGAGTTATGTCATCCTGCAGAGGAAATGCCCGGTTCTATGGGTGACCTTCTTCCCGAGCTCTTACAACTGCACGAACGAGTTCGGCAGGTGATGAAAGGCATCGCCCAGACCTTGTGGCCATCTGTCTCCATGCCCGAAGGCCTTGGAGAGCTTGCAGAGAGGCTTAAGGGAGCGCGGCGGCGCTTCCGATTATGGAAGATATCGGCTGCCGTCAAAGGCGCCAGGAGGCTCGGGCCATGGTGAAGACGCGGTACACGAAGGCTGACCCAAACCACATGGCCGAGGTCGGACCTGTGGGGCCCGATGGGATGGAGATCCCTGTGAGCTTAGTGTACGACCAGGTAGAGTTGACCGCCAAATATTCCCAACAGGACTATAAACTAGACAGCCTGTTGGATGGTATTGAAGAGGAATATACCCAGTCAAATTGACTATGTAATTTAAGATGCCATGTAAAATGCCTTCTAGCCGGATTGTAGATCGTTTGTCATGGCGGACCTTTTCGCTTCAACCTCGGGACCCGATAGTGCTGAGTGTGTCCGAATACCCTCTCGGTTATGTAAGAACCGGGCATGCGTGGAGACCAAAGCGTAGGGGTCATTAGTGCTTGAATGCATAAGTGCCCAACTAGTTATGTTATATTACATGGTTAGTAAGAAACATCTTCCAGGAGAATAGTTTCGTTAGGGGTTCCTTTCCTCGGGAGGCATGCCCTAAAGTGCATGTCCGGACTGCGAAAAAGCGTAAAAGCATCCGGGGCGGATAAATAAACAAGTGAGAAATCATCTTTAGTTCACCGACCGAATATTCCCTTAAGAACTCTAGCTTTCGGCTTCACCCGGTCACGAGGTACACATCTGTCAATTGACCCGACAAGAATAATCGCAGAGGTGCTCCCTTTACCGCCTAGCCGAACAATTGGGAACGAGGGGTAAGCACAGAGCCAGCAACCCAGCTTGGCCAAAACTTAAGTCATATCGATGCATATAATGGTGAATAAAAGGTACATGCGGAAGTGTGACACATGTGTTGGGCATGAAGCCCAGATAAATAAGCTTCATAAAGAAGCCCCTGTATAATGAGCGGATAAGCGCGTCGGTTGTGTGTGAACAAGGCGCAACAAGCCCTTAAAGGCTGTAAGAGAAAGGGAGGAGAAGGAGAGAAATATAAGACAACTAATGTGTAAAAATAGACAGAGGAAGGAGACGAACACAGAGTCCGGCGCTAGGCGTAGAATCTTCGGAGGCGGGCTGCTCCATGGGTTCGGCTCGAGTCGGTTATCCGATGCATCTCGCAGACGGTACGCTCCACCGGTCAGGACTTGGTCAATAATAAAGGGACCTTCCATTTGGGCTTGAGTTTGTCCTTTTTCTTGTCTGGCAGGCGTAGAACTAACTCGCCAACATTGTAAGTTTTGCCCGCACTTCTCTGCTTTGGTATCTTCGAGCCTACTGTTGATACAATGCAGAACGGGCTTTTGCCACGTCACGCTCCTCCTCCAAGGCGTCCAAACTATCCTACCGATCAAGTTCGGCTTCTCTTTCTTCGTACATGCGCACGCGAGGTGAGTCATGAATTATGTCGCAGGGCAGAACCGCCTCTGCGCCGTATACCATAAAAATGGTGTGTATCCGGTGGTGCGATTCGGCGTGGTCCGCAGCCCCCAGAGCACGGAGTCGAGCTCCTCTACCCAAAGGCGTGTTAGATTCCTTGAGGGACCGCACTAATCTGGGTTTGATGCCGCTCATGATTAGACCATTTGCTCGCCGACTTGACCGTTAGTTTGTGGGTGATAGATCAAGCATAGTCGAGCTTGATGCCCATGTTTTTGCACCAGAGTTTGACCTCGCCGGCTGTAAAGTTCGTGCCATTATCGGTGATGATGCTGCGGGGACGCCAGAACGTGTAATGCACCCCGGATATGAAGTCTATCACCGGTCGATTCGCCGCCTTAATGTGCTTGGCCTCTATCCATTTGGTGAACTTATCCACCATGACCAGTAGGTATTTTTGCTTGTGGGTTCCTCCTTTAAGGGGTCCAACCATGTCAAGCCCCTGCACCATGAAGGGCCAGGTGATGGGTATAGTTTGGAGGGCGGTGGGTGGCATATGGCTTTGGTTAGCAAAGAGTTGGCAACCGACGCATCGTTGGACTAAGTCCTGAGCATCTGCCCGGGTCGTCGGCCAATAAAATCCTGTACAGAAGGCCTTGCTTACAAGGGCCCGGGCTGCAGCGTGGTGCCCACCGAGTCCGGCATGAATTTCAGCCAGAAGGTTCCACCCATCCTCTTCGGAGATACACCTTTGAAGGACTCCGGTGGTGCTTTTCTTATAAAGCTCTCCCTCGTGGTCTTTATAGGCTTTAGATCGCCGCACTATGCAGCGTGCCTCGTTTTGGTCCTCGGGAAGTTCCTGCCTGGTTAGGTAGGCTAGGAATGGTTCTGTCCACGGGGCAATGACTGCCATTATTACGTGGGCTAAGGATGTTACTGCTCGCAGAGCCTCCTGCTGTGTCGTAATGTTCGTGTCGGGCAAGGCGGTTAGGTCCGGCTGCTATTTCCGGATTCCTTCCCATAATACGGATGGCTTGAATAGCCTCTCCAAGAAAATGTTTGGGACTGCATCGCGCTTTGCGCCAATGCGTGCCAAGACGCTCCGCTGCTGATTGTTTTCCCGGGCTATATGGTGAAATTCGAGCCCCTCGAACCGAGCTGACATTTTTAGGACGACGTTGCGGTAAGCTGCCATTTTCGGATCCTTGGCATCAAAGTCTCCATTTATTTGAGATATCGCGAGGTTCGAATCCCCGCGCACCTCTAGGCGTTGGATGCCCATGGAGACTGCCATCCGGAGACCATGTAGAAGGGCCTCATATTCGGCTGTGTTGTTGGAGTCCGTATACATTATCTGGAGTACGTATTGAACTGTATCTCCTGTTGGGGACGCTGTAACGACGCCAAATTTCGCATCAGCCAACATTTTGGAGCCGTCGAAGTGCATGATCCAGTTGGAATATGTGCCATACTCTTTAGGGAGTTCGGCTTCATCCATTCGGCCATAAGTCGGCCAAAACTTGCGACTTAATAGCTCGCCATGGCTTATAGGTTATGTCGAACGGGAGGAGCTCAATGGCCCATTTGGCAATCCGGCCCGTCGCGTCGTGGTTGTTTATAATATCGTTAATAGGTACTTCAGAGGCTACTGTTATCGAACACTGTTGAAAGTAGTGTCGCAGCTTCCGGGATGCCATAAATACCGCGTACGCTATCTTTTGATAATGCGGGTACCGCGACTTGCATGGAGTGAGGACAGTGGGCATGTAGTAAACTAGCTTTTGAAGGGGGAATTTGTGTCCGTCTGCTTCTCGCTCGACGACGAGCATCGCGCTTACAACTTGATGAGTTGCCGTGATGTATAATAGCATTGGTTCGCCGATGTTAGGCGCGGCCAGATCGGGTTTGTTGCCAATATGGCTTTTATTTCTTCAAGTCCGGCGTATGCATCCGGCCCACTGGCGTGTTCGGTGCGCCGGAGGAGGCGATAAAGGGGTAATGCCTTTTCTCCCAAGCGGGAGATAAAGCGGCTTAGAGCCGCCACGCATCCGGTCAATTTTTGTATTTGTTTGGGGTCCTTTGGGATATCCAATTGTGACAGAGCTCAGATCTTGGCTGGGTTTGCTTCAGTTCCTCTACCGGAAACAATGAAGCCCAAGAGCTTTCCGGCTGGTACGCCGAAAACGCAATTTTCCGGGTTAAGCTTGATTTCATATGTTCGGAGGTTATCGAATGTGAGCCTCAAGTCGTCTACTAGAGTTTCGACATGCTTGGTTTTGACGACCACGTCATCTACGTATGCCTCCACTGTTTTGCCGATCTGGTTTGCCGACATGTCTCAATCATGCGCCGATATGTTGCGCCGGCGCTTTTGAGCCCGAAGGGTATTGTGTTGAAGCGTAATGGGCCGATGGGGTGATGAATGCCGTTATGCTTGGTCTGGCTCTGCCATCTTAATTTGATGGTAGCCGGAGTATGCGTCAAGGGAACACAATGAATCATGTCCTGCGGTAGCATCGATAATTTGATCGATGCGGGGGAGGGGGAAGGGATCCTTTGGGCAAGCCTTGTTGAGGTCCTTGAAATCAACGCATAGGCGCCAGGATTTGTCCTTCTTTGGTACCATCACCAGTTTGCTAGCCAGTCCGGATGTTTTATATCTCCGATTTAATCCGGCCTCCAAGAGTTTGGCTAGCTCCTCTCCCATGGCTTGTCTCTAAGGTTCGAGAAGCGCCGAGAGCTCGCTTGATCGGCTTGAATCCTTTTAGGATGTTTAGGCTGTGCTCGGCCAACCGGGCGTAATTCCCGGCATGTCCGAAGGGTGCCGAGCAAAAATGTCCCAATTTTCGGAGGGAATTCTCGTAGTGCGGCGTCTACATTAGGGTTTAATTGCGCCCCGATGGAGGCCGTTTTTGTAGGGTCCGTTGGATGGACTTGAAATTTGACTATTTCGTCCGCCGGTTTAAAGGAGGTGGACTTGGATCTTTTATCGAGTATCACGTCGTTCCTGTTCACCGTGGAGCACAACGCAGCCAGTTCCTCGGCCGCTAGGGCTTTGGACAGTGCCTCAAGGGCCAGTGCGGCAGTCTTATTTTCGGCGCGGAGTGCTATGTCCGGGTCACTAGCAAGGGTGATGATTCCGTTGGGCCCGGGCATTTTGAGCTTCATGTACCCGTAATGGGGTATAGCTTGAAAAATTGTGAATGCCTCTCGCCCTAATAGAGCGCGGTATCCGCTGCTGAACGTGGCCACTTGGAACGTGACCTCCTCGGACCTGTAATTATCCCAAGATGCCGAACACCACATCCAAAGTGTGATTTTTCCTGTACAACACGCTTCCCGACCGGGATTATTCCTCTAAAGGTTGTGCTGCTTCGCTCAATGCGGCTCCAGTCTATTTCCATTTTTCGAAGGGTTTCCTCGTAAATGAGGCTCAATCCACTGCCACCGTCCATGAGTACCTTGGTAAGGCGAAAGCCGTCCACTATTGGACTAAGGACCAATGCGGCTGGTGCTTGGGCTGTTCGGAATTTAGGTTCATCACTGGCATTAAAGGTAATAGCCATGTCACTCCATGGGTTTGTTGTTGCTACTTGGTAGACTTTGGCAAGGTCATGGAGTGTTCGCTTCCGCATATTATTTGATGCGAAAGTCTCAAGACCGTTAATACCGCATCGGGTATCCCCGGCCGGTGCTCTGTGGATTCTGGAGTTAGAAGCTCTTCGCCACTTCGCCACCGCCAGAGTATCCAACATGCTCTAAGGCTATGAGTTGGTGTGGCGCCCTCAGATTATGAATTTTACAGGTCCATTGAGCCATCCTTCCAAGACGGTTCCATGCCCCGTAGGGTTTTTTTTCTTTTGGTGTTTAACCTGTGTGCCCCGGCGATAATGCACCCTTTTATTTCGGACTGGGTTGTATTCGTACGGATTGTCCCAAAAATTTATTTCGGTTTTCCAGCGCTTTCCATCACACAAGATTTCTGCATTATGGACGCCAAGTCAGCGAAGCGTGTAATTTCACGGCAACTTATGGCGTTGAGGATTCCGTTGTCCGTGCAATTATTGCAGAAGAATGAAATTGCATCCTCCTCGCTGCAGTCCCTTATCCTGTTCATGACCAGGAGGAATCTGGCCCAGTAATGGTGTACTGTTTTTGCGGGCTCTTGCCGAATTTGGGATAGGTCGCTTATGTTTGGGTGGGTGGGTGGAATTAAATCCAGAACCTCGCCCAATCTGAGACTCAGGGGCCAAGGAGTTTCCGAACTCGGAAGCTTGGGTTCTAGGATGTTGTCCAATGAATCTAGCCCGCTTCCTGACTTTAGGTTCAGGGCTTGAGTGACGTCCTCCCCTCCGCGGGTATCCGGCCTGGAGGGTTCGGGAATCCGTACATAACAAGTCCTTAAGATAGATGAAGGCTTGTCGCATTGTTCCTCCACCACTGCAACGTGATGGGTGACCTGAGGAGAGTTAATCTCTCTCGGATCGGATCTGATCGTAGTCTATAGCGACTCCCAGGGCGGCGATGCGATCCAAGAGCTCGTTTAAGAAAGAGAGCTCCATCAGATATAACTGCTCGGCGAGTTCCGAGTTGACGTGAAGATTGCTTTCGATGACCCGAGAAGTCATCGCCGGTAGCGGGCCGAACAAAGCGGTCATAAGAAAACCGCTTAGCCGGAGAGTTTGGCCGATAGCCAAAGCTCCTTTAGCAACAGTGTCGCCTTTTAAAGACGGATGAGGCATCCTTCCCGATGGCGACGACACACGGGAACTCTCAATGAAAGCACCAATGTCGGTGTCAAAACCGGCGGATCTCGGTAGGGGGTCCCGAACCGCGTCTAGGCGGATGGTAACAGGAGACAAGGGACATGATGTTTTTACCCAGGTTCGGGCCCTCTCGATGGAGGTAAACCCTACTCCTGCTTGATTAATATTGATGATATGAGTAATACAAGAGTAGATCTACCACGAGATCAGAGAGGCTAAACCCTATAAGCTAGCCTATGGTATGATTGTTGTTCGTCCTACAGACTAAAACCCTCCGATTTATATAGAAACCGGAGAGGGCTAGGGTTACATAGAGTCAGTTATAATGGGAGGAGATCTACATATCCATATCGCCAAGCTTGCCTTCCACGCCAAAGAAAGTCCCATCCGGACACGGGACGAAGTCTTCAATCTTGTATCTTCATAGTCCAGGAGTCCGGCCAAAGGTTATAGTCCGGCTATCCGGACACCCCCTAATCCAGGACTCCCTCAACTTGTATGCACATGATCCTACTTTCACTATTCCTTATGCCAAGTGTTTGACGCATACATCTTGGGATCGATATTACCTCAAAGATGGTTATCTTATGAGAGCTAACAAACTTTGTATCCCCGACTCTTCTCTTCGATTGTTACTTTTGCAAGAATCTCATGGAGGAGGACTAATGGGACACTTTGGACGCGACAAGACACTTGCTACGCTCTCCAAGAACTATTTTTGGCCCAAGATGTTCCGCGACGTCAAACGCTTCACCAACCGATGCTCTACATGTCACAAAGCTAAGTCTAAAGCTCAATCTCATGGCCTTTACACGCCACTTCCAATTCCATATCAACCATGGGAAGATATTAGCATGGATTTTGTCCTTGGTTTGCCTAAAACTAGAAATGGAAAGGATTCCATCTTTGTTGTTGTGGACCGATTCTCTAAAATGGCACATTTTATTCCGTGCAACAAGATAGACGATGCTTCACATGTTGCAAATCTTTTTTGTAGGGAAATCTAGCGCCTACACGGAGTGCCAAAGACGATTGTCTCAGACAGCTACGTCAAGTTCTTGAGTTACTTTTGGAAGACCTTATGCGCCAAGCTCGGAATCAAACTACTATTCTCCACGACATACCATCCACAAACCGACGGCCAAACGGAGGTGACGAACCGCACGCTCCACGCTCTTCTCCACGTGCTAATCAAGAAGAACATCAAGGAGTGGGAGGAGTGCTTACCCATCACCGAGTACGCCTACAACCGCGCAAGACATTCGACTACCGGCAAGTCCCCTTTCGAGGTCGTCTACGGTTTCAACCCGTTGTCCCCATTGGACATTCTTCCTCTACCTCTATAAGAGCGCACCAACATGGACACAAGTGCCCGAGTCAACCACCTCAAGAAGATGCATGAAGATACAAGGCACACCACCGACACTACAAAAAAAATACACTTCCGTGATGATACGTGTTTGTCATAGTAGGTCGCGTTTTTTGTCATGCATGTACATCCATGACGATTTTATGACAGAATCAAGATAGTCATACATGTGCTGTCGTAGAAGTGTTCCATGACATTACCAAAATTGTCATCACGGAAGTGTCCACTTCCATGACGATAAATCGCGCGTCACATAAGTGCTTTCGTCAAGGGTGACCGACACGTGGCATCCACCGTAACGGAACAGCATTAAGCTATCCGGTCGGGTTTTGGGTCCGGTAACCCGTTAACAGCCCCGACCAATGGGGATTTTCCATGTGTAAAATCATCATTGGCTGGAGGAAACACGTGTCCGCTCATCGTTGGGATGTATGTCATCCACTCACCGGGATGTATACGCCTATGATACGTCGACACGTGGCATGGCCCAACAAAGGGCCCATTCTCGTGAAAAGGCCAGCCCGTTTGACTTGGTCAAAAGCTGGCGGGCCGGCCCATGGAAAGCCTGTTAACGGCCTGTTAGCATATAGCCCATTTACAGCCCGTTACGCCCTATGCGAATTAGGCCCAGTAGCGTCATCTGGGCCATCTAATATGATTCCAGCCCGTTTTCACTTCTGGCCCATGTATGGCCCATGACGTCTTTCAGCCCATATGAGGCCCTTTATAACTCTTGGCCCATTAGCGGCCCGTGTTGAAACTGGCCCGTAATGAACAGTGTATTACTTTACACCCATTAACGGCCCGCGGTGAAACTGGCCCGTAATGAACAGTGTAACACTTTATACCCATTAATGGGCGGTTATTCCGTTGGGCCGTTTCCAGCCCAAGTTAACTTTCGGCCTTCTCAGGGCCCATTTATTCTTGGGCTCATTTGCAGCATTCGGTTACTTACGGCTCGTTACTGTCATTTTCTGCTTGTGGACCAAATTCAGCCCGTCGTTACAGTCGGCCCGTTTGTGGTCCGTTAGTCTGTTGGGCCATTTTCATAGCATCACCAAATACGACCTATTAACGGCCCATTATGGTCAGCCCATAAACGCATTTATTTCCATTATAGGCCCGTCTACGGCCCATTAAAGGCACGTACAAGACCCATAAATGAGTCCGCGGCCCATGGATCCTATGTGACGTAGAAGGCCCATGGATCCTGCGAGACGTAGAAGGCCCATGGATCCGACGGCCTGTGAAGGGCCATGGTCGGGCGAGTTGGCCCCCGTTTGAACGATATAGCATATTCAAAGAATTATCCTACTCAATAGTACCACCTCTAAAAAGCATACACTATACAACAAAGAGATCAAGGCATAGAAAGGTAGAATAATCCTACACTATACAATAAAGAAATTACAGCCGATTATACCCACTGGGCATTATGGTTCGCACAGTGATAATAAAGCATACACAAATGTAAAATTACATACACCGGGCAAATACAACTCATACATCATGGACGCATCAACTTAACTCCATTTGAACTATAATCTCTTCGTAAAATAGGATTGGCCGGATTCAGATAGCACAAATTTCCGTCTGCAAAATCTCCAATTCCTTCATGGTTACCTCGGTGTCTTGTTTCATTTTTTGACTCCTGCATCTAATACCTGCATGTCCAGTCTGAACTTGTTGATTATACATTGACAATCATGTACACGTTGTCTTGCCACCTCTAGTTGATGCTCGAGAACATCAGCACATTCCAATTCCAATCCATAATCATTCGGTAGCGGCCATGCCGCATCGCTTTCGCAGATTTTTGTGTTGATGTCACTTCATCCCTGAAATGTTTACGTAAGTACACATGACTAGGGCAAAAATATAGTTACAACAAAGGAAGCGAACAAGACACTATTTTGTTCTACATGGCAAAACAGGACTGACAATAATGTTACACGTCACTTTCACACAAAAAATGTTACACTTCATGAAGCATAAGCAGGTGATATTTTAAAAAAAAATATAAAAAAGATAGTCTGTGCAGCCTGCATACAGAAATCCCTCTTAGCTCACCAGAGGAGCATGATGTTGGGGCCCAATCGAAAACATAGACAAGTTACAAATTTAGACAAAGACGCTATGTATAAGTAAGCAAGCAGTTGGCCATTCTGCACCTCAATTAAAGTCTTAGGGAGCATAATGAACAGCAGAGGGTTTCATACAAACATACTACAAAGCAGTAAAACTATGCAATCATTAGCGTAGTATAAACTAGATTGTGAGCCTCATGCAATAATAGTTGGTTAATAGACTTCAAAGCTTCAGGCACACTTCGGCAGAGTAATTAAATGGTAACATCTTTAATTATGTCAACTAATAGTGATACAACACTACAAAAAAAAGACACATCCGTGACATTTTGGGCCGAACGAAATTTTTTTCTGTCATACATATGACACTTCTATGATGATAATTGTGACAAAACCCGGTATCATCATAGATTTTGTGGGATCATACTTCTATGACAAAAAATCATGACAGAAAATGGGCTTTTCGTCCTGGGCGGGCCGGAGACGCAGCTACATGACATTCTTTGGGCCGTCCATGACGGAAAAAACCGTGGTAGAAGCAAGGGGGAGGAAAATTTCGGGGAGTTGCCGGTTACGGTGGGAGGTCGGGGGCGGAGCGATGCGCGTTTCTATCGTGACGACGCTGCAGGTGTGCGGCGTTATTTCTAATCAAGCCGAAGCGAGGCGTTGGGTTTTAATCGAACCCGAGCGATTGTGCAGAGCAGTTACGCTATCGAACCCGAGCGATCGATCGATGGCTGTTAATCGAGCCCGATGGAGCGATTCTTCGCTACTCTCGCTAGTGAGCGCTATGGGGTTGGATGAACAAAGGAGCGGTGGTGTTGCCTTCCGGATGAACAGGAACCCGTGGTGTGGAGGGCTGGATGAACAGAGAGCGGTGGAGGGGTGGCCGTGGAGGGGTGGTTGAACAGACCCCGTGGTGTGGAGGGTGGATGAACAGTAGACGATGGGGGGGTGCCCGTGGAGAGGGGTGGTTGAACAAAGAGCTGCTGGAATAGCGCATGGAGGCTGGATGAACAGGAGCCCGTGGAGGCCGGAGGAGGTCGACGGTAGCCCGTGGAGGCCGGAGGAGGTCGACGGTGGAGATGAACAATATCCGTGGAGTCCTGCTTTTGCGGCACGCCACACCCTCCCGATGAACAGGACCCCTGCTGACCGTAGGAGGCCCGTTTAAATCTGCTTTTGCGGTACGCCACACCCCTCCTGATCAACAGGACCCCCGTTTCAACCGTAGGAGGTCCGTTTCTTCCGTTTTGCGGGACGCCACACCCCTCCCGATCAACAGGACCCCCATTTCGACCGTAGGAGGTCCGTTTCCTCCGTTTTGCGGTACGCCAGGCCCCTCCCGATCAAGATGACCCCATTTCGGACGAGGCCGGTCGAACACAAGGCCGTTTCCATCGCCTGTTCCGTCCAAGCCCTCCCGATGAACACGACCACACATTCCGTTCCGACCCAGCCGGTTGGCTCCCCATGAACACGACGACAACGCTGTTTCTCCGTTCCGACCCAGCCATGTACGTATGCGCGAGTAGGCGTTCGAGACCCTGCCCGTATGTACGACGCGGGTCAGATTTTCTTTCTTGCACCCTCACCGTTGTACGTACGTGTACATGCTACGTGTGAGCCTCTACTACGACACGTGCGCGCCTCTACATCTACGACACGTGCGCGCCTCTACATCGACCAGTATGTATGTACACGTTCGCGACCAGAATGACAACGCGACGTACGCTTCGACCAGGTGGGTCCCGACTGTCACGCACTTCCTTGCGTGCGACGATGTAGCTGGTGGGTCCCAGCAGTCAGGGGGGTGAATCATTTTTTTTTCGGACGCACTTCCTTGCGTGCGAAGATGTAATTGGTGGGTCCCCGCAGACAGGGGGAAACATTTTTTTTGCTAAATACGGTGGCCCGTCCGATGGATCCCTGCTGTCAGGTGGAGGAATAATTATTTTGCGCGTAACAAGGAGGCACTTCCTTGCTGCGGTCGTGGACCCAGCTGTCAGCCTCTCCACATACAGTCCACGTCCGATGGAAATCGTTCCTTGACCACGTTGACCACGCCGCGCTGAGAGCACCAGTGCGGTGGACGACGGCGAGGCCTAGGAAGGGGACGATGGGAAGTTGGGGAAGACGCGGCAGTGGAAGCCCGCGCCGAGAGGAGTACGAGGGTTCACTGGTTCGGCTGCGGTGTGAGGCTGTCGTCGCCGCAGGGCCTGGCCAGCGGTGGGAATAGTAGGGGGCGGTGAGGCCTCCGCGACAGCACATCCGGCCACGGGAGGCAGGAGCATGCGGCACGACCGGCGCTGCTTTGGGCGGTTGGAGCAAGAAGACCAGAGGTTGAAGAAGCACTACAGCCATTGGATGGACATCGTACGGTCACTGGATCTAGAATCGTTTATATTGACTAAGTTGACAAAACCCTCCGTCCCCGTCAACTTAGTAGGCCCACAAGTCAGCCTCCCACCAAGGTGGGTCCCAGCTAGCTAGGGGGAATTCATTTTTTTGTGCGTAATAAGGAGGCACTTCCGGTGGGTCCGAGCTAACAGCAGGGGGAATGTTTTTTTCGCGAAATACGGTGGCCCGTAGGGTGGGTCCCAACAGTCAGTGGCAAACGTTTTTTTCGCGAAATACTAGTGGCCCGTCTGGTGGGTCCCTGCTGTCATGTGGAGGAATAATTATTTTCCTCATAATAAGGAGGCACTTCCTTGCGGCTGCCGTGGACCCAGCTGTCAGCCTCTCCACGTACAGTATTCTTCCGATGGAATTCGGTCGTTGACCACATTGACCACGCCATGCCGAGAGCACCACGGCGGTGGACGGCGGCGAGGCCTAGGAAGGGGATGACGCGGAGCCGGGAAGACGCGCTGCTGGATGCCCACGCCGGAGAGGAGTACGAGGGTTCACTGGTTCATGCCGCTGCTGCCGCAGAATAACAGGGGTGTGGGTGAGTGGAGTGGAGGGATGGCCTAGCCAGCGGTGGGAGTAGTATGGGGCGGTGAGGCCTCAAGGCAGACAGCCGCCACGGGAGGCGTGAGCAGGCGGCACGACCACAGCATTGGGCGGCCGGAGCAAGAAGACCAGAGGTTGAAGAAGCACTACGGCCGTTGGATGGACATCGACGGTCACCGAGCTAGAATCGCAGCATATTGACTATGTTGACAAAGCCCTTCGCCCCCGTCAACTTAGTAGGCCCACTATACCTGGGTCCCAATAGCGGGGGGTATTCTTTTTGGGAGTAATAAGGAGGCACTTCCTTGCGTGCAAAGATATAGCTGGTGGGTCCGAGATGTCGGGCCAAGGTAACGTTTTTTTCGCGAAATACAGAGGCCCTTTCGGTGGGTCCCAGATGTCAGGTGGAGGAATCATTATTTTGCGCGTAATAAGGAGGCATTTCCTTGCGGGACCCAGCTGTCAGCCTCTCCACGTACAGTCCACTTCCGATGGATGTCGTTCATTGACCACGTTGACCAGGCCGCGCCGAGAGCACCAGGGCAGGGATTTACGGGCGAGGCTCTAGGAAGGGAAACGACACGGAGCTGTGGAATACTTCAGCTTATTTCCCACACGGAGGAGTACGAGGGTTTACTGGTTCGTCTGCCGTCGCCGGAGAATAACAACATGTGTGGGACTTAGGGTGAGTAGAGTGATAGCTAGGGCAGCGATGGGAGTACGGTGGGGCGGTGAGGCTGCTGGCTGACAGCCCGACCACGGGAGGAGGGAGCAGCAGTCCACGGGCGCTTGTTTGAGCGGCCGGAGCAGGAAGAGCAGAGATTGAAGAAGACGACGGCCGTTGGATGGACATCCAACAAAGATACAAAGCCATCTGTGGAAAGCCTCAAATCTGTGGAAAACAGCATACAACCCATCTGCCATTATTTCAAATAGTTTACAACCCATTTGCTAATTCTTACGGTTTTTTTTGGAGCCCATATTCTTTTTGTTAGCACTACAACCCATATTCTGGCCACGGTTAAAAAATTATACGAAATTTTGCATATGTAGGTGCGGTCTGAACTGTTTTTAATCCCGAAATTTCGAGTCACATTCAGACTGATTTTAAAAATAAATGTATATCAATATAAAATTCAATAAATTGTCCATACATAAAAATCAATGCAATTTAAAATCTCGAAATGGAAAAAATATATTTGAAACTAATTGCCGGTTTGATGTGTTTTAAAAATGTACATCCCATTTCTCATTACTGATAGGCCATTTTCTCGGCCAGCCGAATGAAGCTCTCCTCGTCTAGCCCAACAGCCCGATAAAGTGACTTACTTGACAAATCACAAAAACACTTGGGCTAGCCATTTTCAAAAAGAAAAAAAACTATCGGGCTGGTCTGTGGTAAACATAAAAGAAAAGGCTGTCTAGACAGCCAGATTGTCCCCACAGCCCAGTTGACACTGCCTGCCTCAAAAACATATTAGATAAATGCCACTCCAATTATGGCGATTCATAAAAATGCCACTGCAATTTCCAAACTTTGAAAAATGCCACTGCAATTTTTGCAAACTTTGAAAAACGCCACAGCAGTTTGCAAACTTTGAAAAACGCCACTCCAGACTTCAAAAAATGCCACTAGAAATGGCATGAAATGGCATTTTTCAAAGTTTGGAAATTGCAGTGGCATTTCTCGGAGGCATTTATCAAATTAACCCAAAACAAAAATAACTGGGCGAGCTGCTGGGTCCCTGGTGTCACCGTCACAGTAATTCTCTCGTTTATTGACTACGTTGACAATGGCATGGGACCCAGATGTCGTGAAATCCACTAGGAGGAGCCATTTTATTGGCTTGAAATAAGGAGGCACTTGCTTATGCATTACTACCATGACCTTGGCGGGTCCTCATATCATCCTCTCCACGCATAATCATCTCCCGATTGTGTACGCCACAACTTGCTAGGCCCACAAGTCAGCCTCTAAACCCGTGGAGGACAAATACAACCCATTTAAAAAATAACGGCCCATTCCATATGTTCAAACGGAAAGTTCAACATTCAGAGCAAAGTAACAGGTCTGATCCACATATAGAGTACTGAACTTCCACGTTGACAACCATCATAGCCAAGTTAACTATCTACTCCCACTAGACAAGTACTAACTTAGTCTTAGCTAACTAGACGATGCCGGGGGTACATGCTAAACACCGGCACCGGCGTCCTGCGCCTCGCCTCGGACTTGCCAGAGGTGCGATAGGGCTGCTGTTTATGCGCGTCGTTGGCCCTTTCCATGCCGCATCGTCCATCAAGCTTCAGCTCCCAAGCGGAAACCCACTTGACAAGCTGGTAGTAAAAATCGGCGTCATGAACGCTGCGTGCGTCGACAGCCTCTCCGTATATTTGCCGGGCGCCGACCTCCATGTAGTCGGCCCAGTTGCGGGCGCTCTCCTCGCGACTCAAAGCGTCGGTGCGCTGCTACTCCATGTCCCGCTGGCGCCGCAAAACGGTGTTACGCTGCTCCTCCGCCAGGCGGTCGCGCTCCGACAACTCCTGCTCCTCCGCCATGCGGTCGCGCTCCAACAACTCCTCGATCTGCGCATTGCCATCTAAAGACAGATAGAATGCCTCCTCCTCCGCTCGCCTTCCGGGAAAAACCGAACACTAGTTCCGGCGGTGACCGCCTCCAGCGTCGCCTACCGCGAACGGGCGGGGGCATGGCGAACGTGGCGAGCAACGTCGGGCTGGTGGGGGCTTATGAGGATATGGCGAGTTGGGTCACGATGGCACTGGAGAATGCCGGGAAACAATACTTATAGGGGGAAGGTAGCGCGACGGTCATCGAAATTCAATGCATAATGGCTTAGCGCGCCAGCTTGCAGTGGAAAACTAGGGAAACTAAAATTATGACTGTGCCGTCCCGTCCCCGCTCGGGTCGCACGCCGGCATGGCGGTCAAACGAGTGCACTCGAATCATCTCCCTCCTTGTCAATAATGATTTCACGGATTTAAAAAGCCCGCAACAATTAAAGCGTATCTTTTTCGCATTAGTTAGCTGCCTTAATTACGGTCGGCTGCATTTAGGCACTCAGAATCGCTCGCAGGCAGTACGCGAAGCAGCATGCAATGAGTCGCAGCCGAGGGCACGCATGCAGCCACTTAAATCACTGGGATTAATTAGGCTTAAACTTCTGCATGCCGTTAATTATTGCCATGCCTTGGTCTTGCTGCTTTGCTCACCGGACTAATAAACCCGGATGGAGGGAGTACCTTGGTTGGTGAGAGGTTTGAATTAAGCCCTGCAAACCGGAAAGGAGGTACTAGTACGTGCGTGATCCGCTATTTATTCGTGTAGGATCAAGTAGGTCGTTTCTTGAATTGAGCCCTGCAGACCGGAAAGGAGGTAGTACGTGCGTGATACGCTATTTATCCGTGTAGGATCGATAGTTGCTACCTCTTGAGCACTGCGTTGGATTTCCCCGAAGAGGAGAGGATGATGCAGCAAAGTAGCGTAAGTATTTCCCTCAGTTTTTGAGAACCAAGGTATCAATCCAGTAGGAGACCACGCGCAAGTCCCTCGTACCTCCACAAAACGATAGCTACTCGCAACCAACGCTTAGGGGTTGTCAATCCCTTCACGGTCACTTACGAGGGTGAGATCTGATAGAGATAATATTTTTGGTATTTTTTGTATAAAGATGCAAAGTAAAAAATAAAAGCAAAGTAAGTAAATAAAATGATGGAGATTGATATGATGAGAATAGACCCGGGGGCCATAGGTTTCACTAGTGGCTTCTCTCAAAAGCATAAGTATTCTACGGTGGGTGAACAAATTACTGTTGAGCAATTGATGTAATTGAGCATAGTTATGAGGTTATCCAGCAATAATCATGTATATAGGCATCACGTCCGTGACAAGTAGACCAAACGATTCTCATCTACTACTATTACTCCACTCATCGATCGCTATCCAAAGATGCATCTAGAGTATTAAGTTAAAAAGAGTAACGCTTTTAAGCAAGATGACATGATGTAGAGGAATAAATTCATGCAATATGATAAATACCCCATCTTGTTATCCTCGATGACAACAATACAATACGTGCCTTGCAACCCTTTCTCACACCGGGTAAGGACACCGCAAGATTGAACCCAAAGCTAAGCACTTCTCCCATTGCAAGAACTACCAATCTAGTTGGCCAAACCAAACGTATAATTCGAAGAGACTTGCAAAGATAACTTAATCGTACATAAAAGAATTCAGAGAAGAATCAAATATTTTCCATAGATAAGCCGGATCATAAACCCACAATTCATCTGTCTCAACAAACACACCGCAAAAAGAAGATTACATCGAATAGATCTCCACGAGAGAGGGGGAGAACATTGTATTGAGATCCAAAAAGAGAGAAGAAGCCATCTAGCTACTAGCTATGGACCCGAAGGTCCAAGTAAACTACTCACACTTCATCGGAGGGGCTATGGTGTTGATGTAGAAGCCCTCCATGGTGGATGCCCCTCCGGCGGAGCTCCGGAACAGGCCCCAAGATGGGATCTCGTGGATACAGGAAGGTACGGCGGTGGAATTAGGTTTTTGGCTCCGTCCCCGATCTGTTGGGGGTACGTAGGTATATATAGGAGGAAGGAGTACGTCGATGGAGCGTCAGGGGGCCCACGAGGCAGGGGGGCGCGCCCAGGGGGGAGGGCGCGCCCCCCACCCTCTTGGCCGCCTCTGGAACTTCTTGGAGTAGGGTCCAAGTCTCCTGGATCACGTTCGATGAGAAAATCACGTTCCCGAAGGTTTCATTCCGTTTGGACTCCGTTTGATATTCCGTTTCTTCAAAACACTGAAATAGGCAAAAAACAGCAATTTTGGGCTGGGCCTCCGGTTAATAGGTTAGTCCCAAAAGTAATATAAAAGTGGAAAATAAAGCCCATTATAGTCCAAAACAATAGATAAAGTAGCATGGAGCAATCAAAAATTATAGATACGTTGGAGACGTATCATGCATCCCCAAGCTTAATTCCTGCTCGTCCTCGAGTAGGTAAATGATAAAAAGAGAATTTTTGATGCGGAGTGATACTTTGGCATAATTTCAATGTAAATTTTCTTAATTGTGATATGAATATTCAGATCCGAAAGATTCGAGACAAAAGTTCATATTGACATAAAAATAATAATACTTCAAGCATACTAATCAAAATAATTATGTCATCTCAAAATAACATGGCCAAAGAAAGTTCATCCCTACAAAATCATATAGTTAGGCTATGCTTCATTTTCACACACAAGGATGTTCCCAACTTCTATACACCCGATGACAAGCCAAGCAATTGTTTCATACTTAAATAATCTCAAAAAATTTCAACCTTCACGCAATACATGAGCGTGAGCCATGGATATAGCACTATGGGTGGAATAGAATATGATGATGGGGATTGTGTGGAGAACACAAAAAAGGAGAAACTCTCACATTGACGAGGATAATCAACGGGCTATGGAGATGCCCATCAATTGATGTCAACATGAGGAGTAGGGATTGCCATGCAACAGATGCACTAAAGCTATAAATGAATGCTCAACAAAAGAAAACTAGTGGGCGTGCATCCAACTTGCTTGCTCATGAAGACCTAGGGCATTTTGAGGAAGCCCATCGTAGGAATATACAAGCCAGGTTCTATAACGAAAAATTCCCACTAGTATGAAAAATACAACTTATGAGACTCACTCTATGAAAAACATGGTGCTACTTTGAAGCACAATATATGAGACTCACTACATGAAGAACGAGGTGCTACTTTGAAGCACAATATATGAGACTCACTACATGAAGAACATGGTGCTACTTTGAAGCACAAGTGTGGAAAAAGAGATAGTAGCATTGCCCTTTTCTTTTCTTTTTTTTGGGGCCTTTCTTTTTTTTGGCCTTTCTCTTTTTTTTATTTGGGCAATGTTGTAATAATGATGATCATCACACTTATATTGATTACAACATAAGGATTACAACTCGAAACTAGAACAAGATATGACTCTATATGAATGCCTCCGGCGGTGTACCGGGATGGTGCAATGAATCAAGAGTGACATGTATGAAAAATAATGCATGGTGGCTTTGCCACAAATACGATGTCAACTACATGATCGTGCAATGGCAATATGACAAAAGTAATGTATGTCATAATAATGATGAACGGAACGGTGGAAAGTTGCATGGCAATATATCTCGGAATGGCTATGGAAATGCCATAATAGGTAGGTATGGTGGCTGTTTTGAGGAAGATATAGGGAGGTTTATGTGTGATAGAGCGTATCGTATCACGGGGTTTGGATGCACCGGCGAAGTTTGTGCCAACTCTCAATGTGAGAAAGGGCAATGCATGGTACCGAAGAGGCTAGCAAAGGCGGAAAGGTAAAAGTGCGTATAATCCATGGACTCAACATTAGTCAAAAGAACTCATATACTTATTACAAAAATTTAGAAGTCATCAAAAATCAAGTACTATGCGCATGCTCCTAGGGGGATAGATTGGTAGGAAAATACCATCGCCGTCCCCATGACCACTCATAAGGATGCACAAGCGTGTACACTTCATGCTTCAAATTTGTTACATAACTTTAACCATACGTGCATGCTACGGGACTTTCAAACTTCAACACAAGCATTTCTCAAGATCACAACTACTCAACTAGCATGACTTTGATATTATTACCTCCATATCTCAAAACAATTATCAAGCATCAAACTTATCTTAGTATTCAACACACTCAAAAGAAAGTTTCACATATCTTGAATACCAAGTATATTAACATTAAGCAAATTACCATGCTATTAACGACTCTCAAAATAATCTAAGTGAAGCATGAGAGATCAAGTTCCTTTAAAACAAATCCACCACCGTGCTCTAAAAGATCTAAGTGAAGCACTAGAGCAAAAATTATCACGCTCAAAAAGACATAAGTGAAGCACTATGAGCAAACTATCAAGCTCAAAAGATATAAGTGAAGCACATAGAGTATTCTATCAAATTTCAATTCATATATGGATCTCTCAAAAGGTGTGTACAGCAAGGATGATTGTGTTAAACTAACAAGCAAATACTCAAATCATACAAGACGCTCCAAGCAAAACACATATCATGTTGGTGAATAAAAATATAGCTCCAAGTAAATTACCGATGGAAGTAGACGAAAGAGGGGATGCCTTCCGGGCATCCCCAAGCTTTGACTTTTGGTGTCATTGGATTATCTTGGGGTGCCATGGGAATCCCCAAGCTTAGGCTCTTGCCACTCCTTGTTCCATAATCCATCAAAAGAATTCACCCAAAACTTGAAAACTTCACAACACAAAACTCAATAGAAATCTTGTGAGCTCCGTTAGAGAAAGAAAACAAAAGACTACTTTAAGGTACTATAATGAACTCATTATTTATTTTTATTGGTGTTAAACCTACTGTATTCCAACTTTCCTATGGATTATAGACTATTTTACTAACCATAGATTCATCAAAATAAGCAAACAACATACGCAAAACAGAATCTGTCAAAAACAGAACAATCTGTAGTAATCTGTAACTAACGCAAACTTCTGGAACCCAGAGAATTCTACCAAAATTATACGACCTGTACAATTTGTTTATTGATCATCAGCAATTGGAATCAGTATTTTATCACCTTCTGGTGATTTTTAACAATTCGGGCACTGAGCACAAAGATTCTGGAAATTACAGCAAGATCAAATAACTATCATCCAAGAAGATCCAATAGGTCCAACTTGGCACAAACACTAATTAAAACATAAAACCACATTTAAACAGAGGCTGGATGGATTATTTATTACTAACCAGAACCAAAAACAAAAAACACAAAATAAAATTGGGTTGCCTCCCAACAAGCGTTATCGTTTAACACCCCTAGCTAGGCATAAAAACAAGGATAGATCTAGGTATTGCCATCTTTGGTAGGCAATTCTTTAATGAGGCACCTTCCTCCTTTAGAATTTTCTTTCTTTCTAGTAATTATCAACCTTTTAGGCACAAGATCGAAAAATTCATTCGTAGCAAATGGTTCCTTAATGATAGTAAAAAGGTCGGGATGAATACATATAGATTTAAGATCCGCATTTTCCTTACTAGATGATTCACCCTTATTTTTAGGAACATACATGAGCTTGGCAATTTTGGTAGGAGGACTAGGAGTATTCTTTACAGAAGAAAAAGCGGTTCCCAAGTTGGTAATGATACCCTCAAGTTTATCGATTCGAGTAGAGTCTAGATTTATTTTCTCATTAACCATGGGTTCCTTCTCCTTAATATTTTTCAAAGTCATTCCTACCTTAGATCCATATTGAGTAATTTGATTATGAATCTTTTTATCTAGATTTTCAACGGATTCAATGGTAGCAACTTTGTTTTCAATAATTTCAAGCCTTTGCATAACATGCTCCAAAGTTAACATAGTTCCATTAACCAAAAGAGGAGGTGAGCCAAATAGATCTATTAAAGCATTATAAGAATCAAAAGTATGGCTACCCAAGAAATTCCCTCCGGTAATGGTATCAAGGATATATCTATACCAAGGATTAGCACCTACGTAAAAATTACAAAGAAGAACTGAAGTAGATTGCTTCCTGGTAGATCTATTTTGAGCATTGCAAATTCTATACCAAGCATCTTTTAGATTTTCTCCCTCCCTTTGCTTAAAATTTAGAACTTCACTCTCGGGAGATAACAGAGAAGATATGAGACTAGTCATGATGACAAGCAAGCAAACTAACACACGAGCAAACAAAAGGCAAAGGGAAAAAGAGGAGGAGATTGGGAAAGAGAGGGGGAGAGGAAAACGAGAGGCAAATGGAAAATAATGTAATGCGAGAGATAGGGATTGTGATGGGTACTTGGTATGTTGACTTTTGCGTAAGCCTCCCCGGCAAAGGCGCCAGAAATTCTTCTTGCTACCTCTTGAGCACTGCGTTGGATTTCCCCGAAGAGGAGAGGATGGTGCAGCAAAGTAGCATAAGTATTTCCCTCAGTTTTTGAGAACCAAGGTATCAATCCAGTAGGAGACCACGCGCAAGTCCCTCGTACCTGCACAAAACGATAGCTACTCGCAACCAACGCTTAGGGGTTGTCAATCCCTTCACGGTCACTTACGAGGGTGAGATCTGATAGAGATAATATTTTTGGTATTTTTTGTATAAAGATGCAAAGTAAAAAGTAAAAGCAAAGCAAGTAAATAAAATTATGGAGATTGATATGATGAGAATAGACCCGGGGGCCATAGGTTTCACTAGTGGCTTCTCTCAAAAGCATAAGTATTTTACGGTGGGTGAACAAATTACTGTTGAGCAATTGACAGAATTGAGCATAGTTATGAGGTTATCCAGGCAATGATCATGTATATAGGCATCACGTCCGTGACAAGTAGACCGAAACGATTCTGCATCTACTACTATTACTCCACTCATCGACCGCTATCCAAAGATGCATCTAGAGTATTAAGTTAAAAACAAAGTAACGCTTTAAGCAAGATGACATGATGTAGAGGAATAAATTCATGCAATATGATAAATACCCCATCTTGTTATCCTCGATGGCAACAATACAATACGTGCCTTGCAACCCTTTACATCCTTTGGGTAAGGACACCGCAAGATTAAACCCAAAGCTAAGCACTTCTCCCATTGCAAGAACTACCAATCTAGTTGGCCAAACCAAACGATAATTCAAGAGACTTGCAAAGATAACTTAATCATACATAAAAGAATTCAGAGAAGAATCAAATATTTTCCATAGATAAGCCGGATCATAAACCCACAATTCATCTGCTCTCAACAAACACACACCGCAAAAAGAAGATTACATCGAATAGATCTCCACGAGAGAGGGGGAGAACATTGTATTGAGATCCAAAAGAGAGAAGAAGCCATCTAGCTACTAGCTATGGACCCAAGGTCTGCGTAAACTACTCACACTTCATCGGAGGGGCTATGGTGATGATGTAGAAGCCCTCCGTGGTGGATGCCCCTCCGGCGGAGCTCCAGAACAGGCCCCAAGATGGGATCTCGTGGATACAGGAAGTTACGGCGGTGGAATTAGGTTTTTGGCTCCGTCCCCGATCTGTTGGGGGTACGTAGGTATATATAGGAGGAAGGAGTACGTCGATGGAGCGTCAGGGGGCCCACGAGGCAGGGGGGCGCGCCCAGGCAATATGATTTGGTCTTCTCTCGATCACACCGTGAGACTATCGGAATACAAACTTCAACTTAGGGAAAATGATGCCCATTGTATAATCAGACCAAAGCAATGAAGCACCAAGTGTTGGCTACCAATAGTACAAGATTACTTTTCTCAGTAGTCCATGAAGTGACTATCCAATCTTTGTGTCTATTTTCAAATGGCAATCGCATGCAAGGACTATACTATTCTCTTGTGCAATTCAACCAAAATTGCGGACACTTTGTTTGTTTGCCAAATAGCAACGGGCGTACATCTCTGTCTGCACAAATATCAAGCAGCTAGTAAACATATACCACACCATGTTCGCAATGATGGAAGAGGTGAAATCGATACAACCGAAATTGAGCATCCAATCATTGAATCCTGTCCTGCACCTCCAATGTAGGTCCACCCTGCCAATAAATTCACATGCAAACCACTAGTATTACTATCTAATGACAAAGACAAAAAGAGTAGCAAGATAGTAGCAAACCATGTACCTTCGTAATGAACAGCTCATAGTGCCACCAATTGGATATAAAGGTTTGGAAAAAACATGCTCCTAATGCTGAACCAGTTAGACTTTTTTGCAGCTCCACTAAAATCGAGCATCCCTGTTTGCATAGATATTGAAAGTGTGATTACTATAAAAGTGGCACTAGTTGAAGCATAGACTCACAAATATAATCATTCCAATTTCTTAATGGGAAAAGGTAGCAAGACTGTTTCTAACCACCCGTTTGAAGGAATAAATAAAGAAACAGCGAAAGATGTCAGGAAGGCATACATAGTTTTTTTCTGAAAAACTGAGCCATTCCTGACCTTTCCTCTTCTTTTAAGCAAATTTTGTGCAGTTCTACTAAAATAAAATGCCATCACCGCCTTAACAATTTAGTTACACTGTACAAAGGAAATGACTTAACATTACATCATGATGTCGGGTATGTAGTAGACATGCATTAGAGACAAACATACATACCTCCTCCGATAACATAATGAACATTAATTTTAACAAAGGTGTGACTAGCTTTACCGGGATAATTTGAGTGAACTCTACACTCTCTGTTCCTTAATATAAGACGTTTTCACGGTTCAATTTAAAGTACCCAAACGTCTAGTATTTAGAAAAACATGTAGTAGTTTTATTGAGCACATATCTGGGAAAGCTAGCCACACTTTATTTATGTCCATACGCTAATGCAACACCATTCGAATACTACAGATATACACTAATCCAGTGGCTAGTGCAAAAGTAGAGTAGTTAGTTTATTACAGTGGTACAAGACAATGGTTTTCTTGAATGCAGATTTCAGTACTCTAGCACTGGAAGGTTTCTATAAGAATTAACAATTCAAAATGTAAAGGTAACAAGTTTCAACATTAGTATACTAGCTGTGCATGAGCATTAAACCAAATACAAAAGTCTGAAGGTAACTAGCATTATTAACTAATGACAATATAAAAAAATGCAAATCATGTACCTCCAAGGTAAATATCATTTCGAACTCGGGGGGACTTTAAAAATTGCTATCCCAATCTTGATAATCGATCAAACATAAAAACTTGATCTTTCCTCTTGATAATCAAGAGAACCAGCTGGAGGAGGAGGTGCCCACTCTTGACCTTTCCTCTTGTCTTCATAATTGTCTGCATGCAGTTTAACCAAAATAAAATGACATCGCCGCCTTGGCATTTTGGTGACACTGCATAAAAAATTAACTTATCTCATGAAAGTGAGGTATGTAATCTATAATCATTAACGATTGCAAAAATCAAGGTAGTAACAAGTTTCATCATTGGTATCTTGGTACAGGCAACATTAGAATGCCTTAGCTGAAAAATCTTTAATACATCCACAATCAACAAATAACCTCGAAATGATCCAAGTGACATTAAATGGCACCGCTTAAATTTATCTGTGGCATTAGACCGAGAGCGAGATTAGTTAAATGTGGCATCACTTTAGCAGTAGCATTGCTTGACTTGACTTTGGCGTTATACTAACAGCAAAAAAGTGGCAATAAGAGCATGGGAGGCCCATTGGGACAAGTAGGCGCACCGATCGATGTACCTCCACGGACCGCAGGGTGGTGAGGGAGGTATGGTTGCCCAGAGCAACAAATATCCAGGTAGCATATGTGGATTACGTCCCATTTTTGTTCTCTTTAGCCACCTTTTTCCTATGTGAGGACAACAAACCGATCGACCTGGTCATTCTCTATTGTGTTGTCATGCCTTTCTACCCTTCTTCAACCAAGAGACACGAGACTAGTTCCTTAGCTACTGATTTTCCCCTTTTCAACCTAGATGCGGGTTCGATGCCTACTCTCTTGGACAGTACAGTCTCCCATCCTTTCCTTATTCAACCCAGACATGCATTAGTCTACATGAAGTAGGGTTTCCTTTAATAGTGCAAATTATGGTTTTCATCTGCGTGGCCAGCAGAGCAGAGGATAGCAAATTGGGAAGATGGTGGAGTGGAAAAAGATCCACATGCAACGACGTGCCAGATGGGGCAATAGAACAAGGGTATGGTTCCAAAAGAGGTAGTATACCTGAGGGTCGGCGGGAAGTGGCTTCGCTCGTGGTCGTCGTCCTCCGCACACACTACGGCAGCGATCCCGCGCGGGCGCTAGGTCTGAGAGGACGGCCTTGTCGCTGCTAAGTGACCTCGCCGCCGACGACGAAAAGGCCAACGTTGACGCCTTTTTCTTCCCGGGCGGATCTGTGACCACCGTGAGGAGGGAGAGAGGGCCGTATTTTTAAGATCTGGCGAGAGGGAGGTAGTGTGAGAAGCAAGTGGGCAGCCCTTGGCAAGAAAGCGCTGAAGCTCCAGCCTATATATCTTCTTTATACTACTAGTACTGGAGGTGGAGTAGTGGTAGAGTAGTTTATATTTTCTCTGTGTACAGTACCAGTTAGTCGTGCTTCAAAACTGAACGGCGCACCATTAAAAAAATAAAGGCCGATAACTAGTGCTGCACCTCGGGCCAACGCGGCCAGATCGCATTTTGCATGAGAAATTACACACCATGTCTCGTTGACATATGGTCCAGATCCACATATCAGTGAGACAACGGCGAGTAGTAGGAGTATTTCCGAACCGACGTGTAGGCCGGGGCGCCCCTTCGTGAACCATGGCAAACTGGCAACCGTCCACCGACTCTTCGCCTTTCCCTCTCGATTTGGAACTGTTGTCGCACGCTCTTCCTCTCCCTCCTCCATTTTCCTTCAGACCTTCACCCTTTCTTCTGCCATTGTTCGATCGTCTTCTCCATGGAGGGAACAGGACGGAAACGACCCCGTTATTCTTGCCCCGATCTGAAAGATGACGTGGTGGAGGAACTCATTAATCGATGCGACGCCATCACCTCGGCTAGCATGGCAGGTTCGTTCAAGCCCATTCTTGACTCAACTAATAACATCATTACAAGGAACCCAAGAGTCAAGGAGCGGTTTGATCTCCCCTATCTTCTTCGCCGTGACCCTGATGACTGGCGCCGTCACGACGGAGGCCTTGCCCTGTGCAAGTTGATGCCGCTTGATAATGATACGTATGATGTTAAGATGCCATCGCTTGAGGGCAAGTCTTGGGCAGGCGCAAATGGAGATTGGGTTGTTTACATTGGGTCCAACTGCGAGTGGGAACTTCTGAATGTGTACACTCGTGACCGGGTTCCACTTCCAAAAATCTCAGCATACTGCCCAGAGGTTGAGCACACCGGTATTATACGCACGTTCAAATACAATCATGGTGACTGTCTTCTACTGAAGATAGCAATTTCTCGAGTCCCCAACCCCTCTTGGAATTACAACAACTATGAAGTTGTTGCTATCTTCGACAAGCTTGTTGCCGTCGTCAGTGGTTTGACTGGATGGATATTGCTCAAAAATCAGTTTCAGACACGGATGAGTACTGTGATGCAATTCAATACAAGGGCCTTGTGTTTGCTGCCACCACTCGTGGCACTGTTTTTGCATGGTATCCTCGTTGTTTCGATACGTTTGTCTTCCACCGTAATTATAATTGTTTCATCCACATGCATGCAACCTTCTTCTTGTGTTTCCAAGGTCCTGTGAACATTCCACCACCTATACTTGAAGATTTTTATAACCAAGGGGGAGATGATGATGGTGATGATCACGAGCATGAGGGACGAGCAGCCCATATACTATTTGGCTGGCAACTAATTCCGATGGATCACCTCTTCTCGTGTGTATACAGCCCATCGATGATGTTAATGCTAAGGAAGTAGGTGTAGTCTCCCATGGTCGCACTCTCCGAACCTATTCCAACACCCGCTGCATGGTATTCGGATGGATACTAGTGTGCTAGCGCCAACTCCTTCTCCCTGATGCAGAATTGATAGTCTTGGAGAAAACTCGCTCTTCCTTGGACAAAACTATCCAATGATGGTGAAAGGCGATCCAACCGCTGTTGACACAATGTTACTACCATTTATGAGAAGCAAGCGTGTCTATACCTCGGACATTTGGGTGGTTCCCTACCCCGGTATCGATATAGTAGGCTGCTTCACCGGATAATCAGTCTGTGTTGGTCTCGGATCGACAATGGATGGCCCGTCCTGAGAATCACTTGTGGTTCAAAGCAAGCGTTTCTAATGCCAAGGAATGGTTGAGTTGAAGTTCATTTCATTGCTTGTTATTTGTTGTGTGGTGAAAACTTTAGTATTTATAATGTATCCTCATTGTCGATGTGGGTTGATGACCTGTTGTATGTAATAAAATGATATGCCTGTGATAAACTTACTAAATTTATGAATGGCTTTCGAGTTGCTTCTGTGAGTGAGTGGTGCGACGAGGCAAAAATTGTACGTGCATTGCAACAGGTTATCGGATGGGGCCAATCAACAATAGTAGTACACTATTTGTACTAGCTTCAAATGCTTTGCGCGTCGTGCGGGTGTTTTTACTGTAGCCATACTGTACTACGTAACCAGCACCTCGAATCCTCGATACTAGTAGTACTATATAGTAGTACTAACTAGTAGGAGTAGTAGGCTGACATGGGCCAGAACAAGCATTCACATCCAGGAGTACGGCACACGCTACCAGCACGACTTCCACCTGACATCATATTTCTTGGAGTCCGTGCTAGAGCAATCTCTTCAACCTCATCGTTTCTCTAACTCAGCCATCGCGCGACAAAGTAGGTGGGGTTTGCCGATAGTCGGTTTCCTTAACTGCGGTCCCACTTGTAAGGCCAACTGCAACACACGACCCCCAAACGGACCTCCGCTTTGCATTTAACTCCAACAATAATTTTGACTAGAAAAGCAAGACCAAAGAAAACAAGAACCACAAGAATACATTTTACTACTCCTGTAAGTTGGATTAGTGCCTTCTTGATGCATTCATTGTTGATCTGCGGAGGCTCGATCTTGTGTGCTTCTTTCTTCTTCGAGTGTAAAGAAGTAGACGTTGCTTCCTCGCATCTAGTCTCATGTCTAGCCTCTATTCTAGTACTCCCTCTGGTCCGTTTTTCTCTGCGTCTAAGCAGCAACACGCATACCAAGTAGGAGTATCAACAAGTGCACTAATCTCATCTATAGCCTCTGTGATAGCTAAAAGTGATAGAACATCTACTAAATTGCGCTCTATCAATATATGGATGTACTCTTCTTCCCAATACAAAAACTTGCATCCATTCTACTCCCTCCCTTGCACAATACATGCCTTCTATTTGTCAAAATATATATGTATCTAGACATGTTTTAGTATATAGGCACATCCATTTTGGACAAATGGAAGTCAAGTATTTTGGAACGGAGGAGTACACAATAAATTTTTAAGTTAGCACAACTAGTCTAATCCGAGAGCACAACCAAAGATTTGGTCGTTCTTCCTCCTTTTGCCGACACGTGGGACATCCAAAGATCCGTGTCGTGTCATGAAAGAAAATAGAGTGGTAGTTGATAAGTTGAAGCCACGAGATGTGCATCTTGGGTTAAACTGTAAATAGAATCTTACTACTCTTGAGTAACTCCAAAAGTGGCCACCGAAGATCTTTCTTGGATTTGTTTTTCATCACTAGCACGTCGAGGTGAAAGATGTGCAGGTTCAGTGGGTCCGCTTGCGTTTTCACTGACACGTGGGACCACATGTGAGCAAACAGACGATGGGCTCCAGCGGCGTCCATTGGCTGAGAAGAGAGATAGAGGAGTTATGAGCACGGACTGCAGGAAATTTGTTCTACGTATTGTACCTCGATATAGGCTCGATATAGTGGGGTGGCATGGGCCATAACTAGCATTCACGTCTAGCACTACGGCACACGCCACCCACACGAGTCCCATCCGACACCAATTTTCTTGGAGTTTGTGCTACAGCCATCTCTTCTCCCTCCTGTTTTCTCAGCCATCGCGCGGTGGGCGGGGTGGGGGTTTGCCGATAGTCGGTTTGCTCAACTACGGTCCCACTTGTAAGTGAAAATGCAACACCGCACGCATTCCCGCTTGAGCAGCGTGCCGGACCAACCGTGTGGGGGTGCGACGCGAACACGACAGGCTTTTCCTTTTCAACTCGTAACTTGTAAAATTTGGTTCTGCTCCATGGCGCGATCGATAGATAGAAAATAACGATTTTGCCTAGAGTAATGAGAAGTTTGGTTCTGGCGCTGTTCATGCATGGAGTACGTACGAAAATTATGAAGTTGATGCGAAAGGTAATTTAATTACTGTAGTATCATATACTACTACATGGATTTGACGGAAAGATAAAAATACATATGGATCCATGAACGACATCCTCACGCCCTAGTGCGTCGGGTCACTAACCGACGTGTGAGGAGCAGCGGCGTTAGCGGCGAGCTCAACGTGCTTCTGAACAGTGCGTCCAAGGTTGCCCTGCGGTCCAAGAAGGCCAACGTCCTATCGTCCCCCCCTTGCATGCGCGTAGACATGGGTGATTATGTCCATGGTGTCTTGCTGCGCCCGGTGACTGCTTGCGGCGTGACCTCAAGGTGGACATTCTCCGGTAGCGACGGCGGGCGATCGCGAGGCCACCCGGTCGTCGTAGAGGTTGTCACCAGAGTGGTCGTTGAGGGTGGCGAGCATCGCAGAGCCTGGGCGCGTCGGCTGAAGGCTTACGTCACAGTCGTCCGCGAGCTTCTTGACGACGGTGAACTTGAAATGAGGAAACCGACGAGGACCTCGTCGAACAAGGAGACAAGCTGTCGCCTAAGCGGCCTCGCCTGTCGGCCTCAAGCAATACTACCCGGAGACGTTCCTCGTTAGTCGGGCGCAGGCCGCCGTCGTGAACCATTCGGCACAGCCGGGCCGATGCTCGCGCTCATCGCCTCCATGGGTCTAGCTTAGCTTCTACTAGTCAACTGATCTTGTGATTCGAGTGATCACTCTTGCCCTTGGTTAGCGTGCATAGGTGCGTGGGATTTCGTGATTACTCCTCGGCCTCTACTACACCTGCCTTTGGTCAGTATGATAGAGGGCCAGCCACCCCGGGCCCACGTGTCATTCACCCAAAGGCAGTTGTCAGTAAGTCAATGAAGTTGCGCCCTCCGCCGGTGCAAGTATAGTCATCTCACCGACCTCTAGTTGGGGCCAAACGAGAGAAGTTTGATGTTTATGGTTTATTGGTCCCTTTGCATTTTGCGCCAAGTTTTGACCTTTGATTTAACCAATAAAATGTTAATGCATGTAAACAAAAATGTTGTGTAAGTCACATTACGAAAACCAAATAATCCCAAAACACTTAGGCACGGTGCATTAACTCCCTTGTTTCTTATTTTGTGACATATCAACCAATCAGAGATGTGGGCCGTGCATGCTTTCAATGACTTGAGAATACCAAACATGACATGCAGTGTTTAGTTCATTGCATGTAATCCTATTAAGACTCTAGTTAGCAAGAAAACATTAAGTTCTCTCACGATAGGAATAAAACACCATGTATTTGAGTTACGTAGGGAGTAGTACATTTTTTGTGACATGCATTACTAGATATTGCTAGTCAAATACTAAAATCCAGATGGACGTGGTAGTACTCCTAAATCCATACGGTGGTGCTACTAGTACTAGTAGTAGTACTTCCAATGTAGTACTCCTAGGAGTACTAACCTTTGTACTACCCGTTGGTCAAATTATTACGTCTTTGCTCCTCACAAAGTGAAGTGACAAGACCCTGTATTTGGAGATGACACCTGAGTATAGGCGCCTTGTTCGGCATACCATAGTCAGCCTCACCGTCTACAGTCACTATCATCATGGTTGTAGAGCTAGCCTACTTACAACTAGCCCTGTTCGACATAATTTCCCGTGCGTAGATGCCCGTGCATTGCACGGAACACCAAGATTGGGGGTGGACTACTCCGCAATGACCATCGCTACCAGATTTTTCCACGGCCTTCTAGATGTGGTGGGGAGGGGATAAGGCTGATTGTGAGAGACAGGGAGTTGTTTGTAAATAGGGAACAAGTGCGGGCATCTTTTTGCAAAAATGGAGAAGCTTGGTTTGTATGCGTCAGATCTAGATCCGACGGCTCTTTGGTGAAAGATGGGAGGCACAACATCATCACCAACTCAGACCTGTTTGATTCGCAGGATTTTGAAAACGCAGGAATAGGACACGGCAATATTACAAGTTTCAAACTAATATTACAAATGTTAGGAGTAATGCTGCACCTAGGAAGAGGGAATTACTAGGAAGTTCACGTAAGAACTTTCGTTACTTTAGGTGGATGCAAGCGTTATCGTACAAACTAAAATCCACCGCCTCGACAAGTCACTAATGGGCAAATAAGTTTTCGAGTCTCGGCCACTTGATGTTTCAAAACAAATTCAGCTTCTGCGGAGACTTTGTCATTTAGGCTTAGACGCTTGCGGTGATTAGCACGCCATTCATTGTTGCGCCAGAGAACGCAAAACCTCATTACCTTGAGCACACTTGCCTCCAGAACAAAGAACCTGGCCAATTTAATCTCAGATGTACTGCCTCGGTAGTCGATCAAATCAATTTCTGTAAGATGGAGATCAAGGCATTCGATGAGATTGTTATAGTACAGCATATTTTTCACTTTCGGTCTTTTTTTATCTGCAAAATAAGAGAACATATTAGAGCAGCTTGCTGCATAAGATTGTCGTGTCATCAGGAGGTACTAATATCATTCGCTCATACAATAGGGTTGGCTGGCTAGTGATATTTTTTCACTCTCTCTCTCTCTCTCCCTCTCTCTCTCCCTCTCTCTCTCCCTCTCTCTCTCTGTTTCTGTTTCCTCTCATTTAATTAGGAGCACGTGAAGAGCTTGGGCATTTGTTGCCTTCCACTATGTGGCCGATGCCATATTTCGCAAAAGTATGCCACATAATACGCATCAATGTCAAATCAAAAGATTTTGGCACCGCTCTCGCGATGTGAGAGAGTTGGCACCGTTATTGCACACAGACCCACATGTACAAACAAATCAATCAAACCAACTACACCAGCCTCTCACTCTCCCAAACAAGTGTTTTTTATTGCCTCAGTCCTCTCTCTCTCCCATGCAGTGTTTTTTCATTGCGTGAGTAAATTTGGCACCGCAGCAAAGTAGGTGCTCCAGATTGGGGCACCAGGTGAGCAATGGAGGGGCATCGATGCCAAATGCATCACAAGTGAATTTGGCACATGTTTTGGCCTACATAGCCCACTTTTGTACTCCCTCCGTCCCAAAATTCTTGTCTTAAATTTGTCTAAATACGGATGTATCTAGTTACATTTTAGTGTTAGATACATCCGTATCTAAACAAATGTAAGACAAGAATTTGGGGACGGAGGGAATACTACCTCGTATTTAGTATAAAATTTTGACCATAGATTTATCTAAGAAAATGCCAATGCATGTCACTAAAAATTACACCATTTGAAATTATGTTCAAATACGAATCAAACGATATAGTTCTTAGTGACATGCATTAACATTTTGTCAGTTAAATCTATGGTCAAATTTTGATACTACAAAACTGGAAGAGTAAACCAGGACGGAGGTAGTACTTGCCCTTAGGGTAACCATAGATTTACTGGAGTAGTCTAAGTTACTTTCCACTATGACTAGCCTAGGCTACTATAGTAGTACAGACATAAAAATGATGCAGTGATCACGTGAGAAAAATACTAAAAACATTTCTTTCGGTGCGGTGCGTAGATGTAGTTTTGAACACTACACTTGTCATCGTAATTTGGGAAAATTACGAAAAAATTGAGCTACGTTGTGATTACCGCTACTAATAGGAAAGAAGTTTCACCTCGATGAGTAGCTTCTCCGTTAATGGAAAGCATGTAAGGAATCCAACAACTTGATCCAGATTGGGGCCGATAGATTTTAGTGCTAAGATCTTCACCGCGCATGGACCTGGGTCAAGCTTGTGGGAATCATTTTCTGAAGACGGTCAGTAATACATCAAGAAGAAATTAAAAAATGTGAATTTCAGGAAGATGGAGAAGAAGATGAGTGTTGTACCTGAACAATTACGGATCCAATAAAGAGTTCGGAGAATTTGGCAGATGAGTACACCAACGTTGTCAATTTCGGCGGGTCAATGACCCTGATTTTTGTTGGACCTTCAGATCCGATACAAGCAATCTCTCAAGGAAAGGCGCATTCTCAATGACCATAACGTGGAACAGCTGGAGTGACCCCTTCCCAATTGATGTCTTGTTGCGGGGCCAGCAAGACACATAAATCCATCGGAGATTCGTCGAGGCGATGTGGAGGCTAATGAACCCGTGGATCTGCTCAAGACGAAGGTACTCGAAGGCCAGATACCAAGAGCAGGTGCTCCATAGCCTTCTTCGAGATGACAACGTCGAAGAGGTCGAGCTG
Organism: Aegilops bicornis; assembly: GCA_021605145.1. Taxonomy (NCBI): domain Eukaryota; kingdom Viridiplantae; phylum Streptophyta; class Magnoliopsida; order Poales; family Poaceae; genus Aegilops; species Aegilops bicornis. The sequence continues at coordinate 363,012,919 of CM038669.1, forward strand.
CTTGAGTTGAGGGAGAAGAAGGGCGGGCGCGGCATTAACTGGGAAGATAGCAGGAGCTGAAGTCGCGCGGCGCAGCATTGGCGTGAGGCGGAGCGCCGGACGGCGGCAGAGAGCGACATCGCCCAGCTTCAAAGCCGAGCTCCTCGAGCTGATCTAGGGCGGGGATAAGAACCACTCGCCGAACTTGGGTTGGACCTTGCGCTTGGTACCGAACATGCGGATGTCAAGGCGTCTGGCTGGCCCAGGTGCGATGAAAGGATCTTGGAGACCGCGGCCATGCGTTTGCAATCCCGTCGCAGAGGCAATCGCCGATCGTGAGGTTGAGGGGGACGTAGCGCCAGAGGGGGCGCCACCGCCGGGAGAGCAGGGCGGTCCGCACGGTAGATTTGGTGGGGAGGAGGCCGATGATGACGAGCATCATGTCGTCGGGGAGGCTGCTGATGAAATCCAGGCTCACCGGATGCGGTTTTGGCTCGAGCGGCCTCCGCTTGTTGGCCGCCTCGGCGTCCATCTCAACCGGCGGCGACACCGGTCTACACATGTGTTGGTGTGTGTTGTGTGTTGAGTGTGCGCGAAAAGGCCCTTCTGTGCATGCCGCCCGCCAAGGTGAATTGTGCGCGAAAAGGCCCTTCGCGCAAGAAGTTTGTCCTCAATGCGCCCTCAATTTACTAGCGTGCGGGGTGCTACCCCGAGTGGTTTCAACTTTGTTTCCTTCACCGCTTGTCAGATGGGCCTCTAGTTTACTTATTTTCATCCACTGCCACATGGGCCAGCACACGAAGATACAGAACACGAGCTGACAACACAGCATGTGGATTGGTTGACCGGTCAACTAAACAATATACAGAGCTATACGCTGACACATTGAGCGTATAATCCGTCGGTATAGAGAGTTCGAGTGAGAGGGGAGGCTCGTGAGAGATAGCAGAGAGAGAGAAAGAGCTACTCCCTCCGTTTGATAATGTAGTTAAAACATTTTTTTAAAGTCAAACTTTTGAAACTTTGACCAAGTTTATAAAGAAATTACTTATATCGGCAATACCAAAGATAAATGATAGTATGAAGTAAGTACATGTTGTGATGAATCTAATGATCGTTCCAGATGTAAATGTTTTTCTCCACATATACCTAGTCAAACTTTTCTGTGGTTTGACTTTTCAAAACATCCATATGCTTATGGACGTGACAGAGTCCCTGACGAGAGAGAGAGAGAGAGAGAGATAGAGAGAGAGTGAAAAAAGTGTGTGTGCGTGTGTGAAAGAGACATGGAAAACACATGATAAAAGTGGAGAAAAAGCGTGCGTGTCTTATGCAAACATATCACACATGCATCTTCGACAACAGAGGCAAGGTGAGGAGATAGTGTGTGGTTGTTTGGAACCGAGAGAGGAAGACCCCTAGCACGTGGCCAAGAGGGGCCTGACAAACAAGGGAGAGAGGTCGAGAGAGACGTACGGAGAAAATGCGTACATGGGGAGGAGAGAGTGTATGTTTTTCATAGAGAGATCCCCGGAGATCGTGGATGGGACTACATGGGTGGGAGATCGAGTGACAAGGTGTGTGCGCGATAGAAGATGCCCCGAGAGATATCGAGATAGACGTATGGATGGAAGGAGACAATACGTGTGTTCCAAATGGCTAGTAAGAGATAATCATACTTAGGAGGGGGGGTGCTTGCGCCTATGGCCCTCTTTGGATACTCTAACTCAGTTAGAGGTTAGAGTTAGATTCTAACCCTGAACTAACTCTAAGTAAAGAGGTGTTTGGATGGCGGGGTTAGATGGAGCGCGGGTAAGGCGAGGCACCTTCACGGGCGGTGCGAGAGGGAGGGAGGGAGAGGACGAGAAGCTTCGAGGAAGTGGGGAGGGATCTGCTGCGGGGAGAGTGAGAGAAAAAAGTGTTTATTAGTGGTCACGAGAAAACTAACCCAAATAAGCACCTCTTGGATGGGTTAGTTTTTTTGGATGGGTTAGATGCATCTAACCTAAACTAACCCTCCTGTTTGGATCTTTTTGGGTTAGTTGACTCCAAACTAACCCAAACTAACTCTAACCCATGGGTCCAAACAGAGCCTATGATGGAGTGAGGGATTATGGTACTTAGGGGGTGCGTGTCACATGGAGAGGGAACAAGGGCGGAGAGTGTTGGATGGGTCTATATGTATAGCGCGAGCGATACATGTGTATGTGTGAACCACAGAGATACAAGGCCCGTTTGGCTTGTGTCGTGAGCATCTTTTGCGTGGCCTGGGGTTGTGGCTGGATTTCATGCACGCTTGTTTGGTTGCTACCCTGTGAAAAAGAAAGCCCGCCTAGGCTGGGTTCCCTTGCACTTTAATTAGCCCTCGGCCGAACTCCGAGACACCGCAAGTAGCCCGCCCAAGCGACCGATTTCAAACGCTCGTGCAGTTCGGTCGTGCCACGAGGCTAACAGCAACATGGATGGATATTAGCATTAAATAATTGATGCATGGATTGATTGATGGGAGGTTGATGCTTTACCTGGCCCAGGCATGAACCAAACGCTTCAGCACCACACAAGCCTGACCAGGCATAAATATTTTACATCTCACGTCCACACCAGGCAGTACCGGCCATCAAGGCATGAGGGTCAGGTCACGAACCAAACTGACCAATAAAGTTTGAGAGAGATTGAGGAGCCCGATAAGGCTGAGTGGTGCGTCAAATAGCTGAGAGGGGAAAGAGATATTCCATCCGCTCGATAATGCAAAGCATGTAAATTTTTAGAAGTCAAACTTTGGAAACTTTGATCAGGTTTACGCAAATGTTATTTATATCTACAATACCAAAGATACATCATACAAAACTACATCTCATGGTGAATCTAATGGTATATGTTTGCCGTACTAGATGTAACTCTTTTTCTCCACGTACATGGTCAAACTTTGTGATGTTTGACTTTTCAATAAATCTATGTGCTATGGACGGAGGTGAGTGCCTCAGTCGAGACAGATCAAGTGCGTGTGAAGGAGAATGAGTAAGTGCGCAAAAAGAGTATGTGTGTGAAAGAGAAAGTGACAACAAACGATAAATTAGAGAGAGAGTGTGTTTTTTCGTTTCTTATGCGAACATATCACGCATGCATCTCCGAGATGGAAAAGCGAGGCGAGGAGGTACACGAAGATAGCTAGTGTGTGATTGTTTGCAACGGAGAGAGACACCCCTGTAGCACATGTCCATTAGAGGTCTGGCCAACAAGGAAAAAAGGTCGATAGGGACACATGGATGGCATGGACGCATGGGGAGGGAGAGAGGGTGTGTTTGTGATAGAGAGATCCCCTCGAGATCGTGAGGGGACTATATGGGTGGGAGATCGAGGGGGTGCGTGCGCGATAGAAAGATGCCCCGAGAGAAATCGAGATAGACCATGCACATGTTTGTTGGAGACTAAGATTAGCTAGTCATATACATATAGGGGGACTGTGTGTGCCTACAATTGAGTGAGAGACCATCATACTTGGCTAGCTGGGCATGAGATTGTGTGTGTGTGTGTGTGCGTGTGAGATGGAGAGAGAACGATGGAGAGAGATAGAGTTTTAGATGGGCCTATCGAGTGCGAGTGAGATATGCATGTGTATGTGTGACCCAGGTGGATGGAGAGTTTGAGAGAGGGGGGGAAGAGCTGCAGGGCGACATAGTGTTGCGTGAGAGTGTTAGTGGAAAAGATCCAAGGAATTTGTGTGCATTAGATGAGTGCACCCAAGATATCTAGCTTGGACTCGCTATAGTATCTTACTTTGTGTGCGTGAGAGACCTATAGTTGGTGTATATTTGAATGTGGACTAGAAAGAACCCCCCACACACACACACATAGAGAGAGAGAGAGAAAGGGAGAGGGACCAACAAGGTTTTTGTGTTGGATGCGTGCGACAGAATTGAAGATTGTCGGCGAGATAGTGAGTGAGAGAGAGAGAACAGGAGTCCAGGAGAGGGGGAGGTCGCGTTTTATGCATCAAAGACTGATATAACTTGCATTCAAATATTTAAATTGGAGACCATGTTGTCTGCAATCCACACATGAACGGATATATGCGTATATCAAACAAGTTCATTAATTTGACTTTCAACATGTTCATGGAGTACTATAATACAGTACAACATGCTACTCGATTGAGGTGTTCAATTTTGGATTTAGTTCACTATTTTGACCCTCTTGAGCAGGCTAGTTAATTGAATCGAGATATTTCATTTTGGGTTTGATTCGCGTTTTTGAGTGGGTCAACTATTTGTCATATAGTAAATCGCTAGCAACAAGCATGTAAAAACACATTACTCCCGAGCATCATCTCTCCATCTAAAAAAGAAGTGGCAAGCCAATATTTCAAAATTTGATTCGAATCGACTTGGTAAGGTAGACGTAGATGCTCGTTCTCCCAAAATTTGAACGAACCGTTAAACATCCTCTCTCTGCCGGTGGAATTCGCCCGAGCAAATAAATGGGAGACGCGAAATTACCGTCCTATGTGGGACACGCATCAATTGGCCCGTTGTACATCGAGGGTAGGTTCGTAACTTCATCCAAGTGCACCTTCTCCTCGGCCGAAATTACATGTGCCGAATAATTCATAAACCATGGTCGGCAAAACACGCTCTCCTCGCCCAAAATAGCTCGCGCCCACTATTTCAAAACACGCTCTCCTCGCCCGAATTCGCTCGCGCCCACTATAGTTTAAAACACGCCCTCCTGCCTCAAATCGCTCCCGCCCACTATTTGGGGAGAAGAAAAGTTACTCTACTATCCCCGACCCTCAAGACACAGACCCAAGCCGAGAAGCCTATAGGCAAGGGTAGAACTGTAACTCCCCTCACATTTCGCATAAATGCGTCTCAGAAGACATGGTTCCACTCCCCTCCCAATTCCCCTCCGCCCGCCCCCATTCATACCTCGTGGGCGCCAAATCACCTTCTCCCCGAGAAGCTCCCTTCTCCCGAGCCGCGAAACCTCAGCCCCACCTCCATGGCACCCCCACCGCACCAATTTCACAGCCGTCCTCCTCCCTAATGACGGAGACGCTGTCCATTTGCCGTCGTGCACTGGGCCGTGTGCCTCTTACTCCGTCTTCTTTGGTGCTGCCTCGGCGACGGCAGCGTGAACTGCATCGGAGCCGATTCACCCCCGCCGTTGTTCACGGCACCGGAGCGGCTCCAACTTCGGATCCGTCCAGAGTCCTGGCGCTGCTTCCGCGTAGCCGTCGACCGTCGCGACATCGCTCTTTCCCTGCCGCCGGTCACCACCGCAACCGCGCCGGCCTCACCGACTCGGCAGCTGGACCTGCCTACTTCACCATGCCGCCAGATAGGTCACACCCTCATCTGAAATCACTTTATTTAGGCGTCAGTTGTCTGAATTTTTATTCTGGGCCAATCGATTCCCAATGGGAAGCAGCACCCCTCGAGGCGGCGGAGCTCCTAGGCTGCCGGTTGGCTGATGTCTAACGTAAAGGTGCGGGGCCGCAAGTTCGCTGCGGAAGCAGCGCTTAGATGGCTATCTTTAAGAGTTGTGTGGGTTGAAGGTACTGCCGCCGCCGGATCTGGATGACGGGGAGTCTTTGTGGATTGGCCCGGGGGCGGCGCAACCACGGCAGTGCGGTGGGGCGGGGAGTGGGGTTTTGGACGGGGCCACGGATGGCGGAGGCAGGCTGCTCTGCCATTGGTCGCTGGCTCTTCGGGGAAGATTCCAAACAGTGTCAGCCGGGAGGCACAAGACGGCCATCAAGCCATCCGGCGTAGATCGGACAGTACCAAAATAAAATAAAATCGTGTGACCCCAATTTAGTCTTCAGCCAACAGACGTGTGACCACTCTCGTACCTTGCTGTTGATCTCTTAGTGTATTTCTTCGGATCAAAGAGATAGTCGTTCTTAACTTTATGCGTTATCTGCATCTTCAGACACACCGTCTTCCGACTCAGCGCAGCTGCTCCAACAAGGGAAGCATACACCAGAAGGGAGCTACAGTCCCCACTCAACTGCTCCTTGCATCGAATGCGCGTGCCCGACATGGACAGCCACAACAACTGTAGGGCCATCGACAAGTCAGCACATGATGCTCACTCCTATGGATGGCAGCCAGATAGGTTGTACCCTCATCTTACTTGTGTGCAATATTTATGGCTTTGTTATTCATCTAAGCACGGAAAATAGATCATCACATTTCACTGTATATTCATGCCGATCACTTACGGGTCTTGTTCAGGAGTTCACGCTGTTCCATAGTTCAACTGAGATACTTGTTCTTTAGGTAACATTGTTCCAGTTATCATCCATCATCCAATGCTATCCCACAGGCTGGTGATTATAGTATTATACCACTTCTAGTATTACCTATGTTGTTCTTTAATACTTTTGTGTGCCATCTAGTTAATCTCGAGTACAAACGATACATATTCTGTAGCTTTCATCTGTGTTCTTCCTTTAGTTTATGAGACCTGTTACTGCTAGTTAACCTCAGTCCTACTATTTATGTCGTCTCCTACAGGCACTCATTTACATAAATCTAACTACTAGTTGTCTTCCATGCATGTCAGATATAATTGCACACACTGATATATCCACAAGAACCTCACAGAGCAATGTAAAGGCCAATAAACTTGATGTCAATGATACCCAATATGATGGAACATGTAAAGGCAGCTCTTCAGAAGACTTGCAGAAAGATGATGAATCCTCTTCACCCTACAAGGTCCTTGCTCTAACTTGGCCTGTGATATGGGTACAACATGCATATAATGTCCTGGAGTGTATCTACTCATTGTAACGCCATGTGCTTAGCATGCCGATCATGCATGTAAATATGTCATGCCTTCCTGTTTTCAGTACCTATTCCATTCATGATAACATGTTTTCAAATTCAAGCACCTGTCGTTCTCTTCATCGCAATGCCATCTGCTTAATTTGGACATCATGCTTCTGAATATCTTATGCATTGTTATTCATCAGTATGTACTTCATCTGTCTCCCATACCATGTTTTTTTACTTTGAAGTGTTGTTCTAGTGCTCTGTTGCAATGACATCTTATTTTCCCAATCATACACGTGTATGTTGCCTTGGTTATTTCTGTACGTATTCCGCTAGCAAATAGTTTTACATTCAACTAGTTTTTTTTGCTGTGTTGTCCTGTCGTATCCCTAGCTCTTACACCATACTCCCTCCGTCTGGATTACATGTTGCCGAAATGGATAAAAAAGGATGTATCTAGAACTGAAATACGCCTAGACCCATCCATTTTTTCTGGATGGAGGGAATACATGTCAATATGTCATGCCTTTCTATTCTTCAAGACCTATTCCATCTCTCTCATTGTCGCATGTTTTATAATTAAAGCACCATTCTTCTATACAAGGCATGCAAGGGCAAAGATGACTATGTTAGAATCTGAAGGGTTACAAACAAGGCCTTTGCAAAAGATCCAAACACCAGGAGATAATAAACCAACTCCAGTTTTTATAGATACTGCTCCAGCACAGAGAAACCCAACTCCTACTGATAATAAGCAGATTCCAGTGGCCAAAGAACTAGTCCGCTCCAGTCGAGCAAAAATATGTCAACTCAATTCTAAGAAGTGTGTGCGTATCCTTGCATCATGAAATTTTATAGCATGCTGATCATATTTTCTACATGTTTCTTACCCATCTCTATTTTAGAAAATAAGCTTAACAGATAGAAGAATTTCTGCAATGGTATCGTATATGAGGAAAGAATCTTGCAAGAATACTCTGTGCTCCAATGTAGATGTAAGTACCTATTGTATATCACTATATTTTTACATCAAGATGTATTTTGTTAATCATGTGAATCCAACCTTTATCTGATCTAAATTTAGTTGTAGCAAAATGTATGATTAAAGGCCACAATGTTGATTTTTGTAAGGAAAACTGCACAGTAGTTTTGCATCCCGAGCTGCATGAGTGTACTATCTCATATCGGTGGGTTTGAATATTTTGGTTCTGCAGTGGGTTTTTCGGTTTTTTTATCGTGTTGTCCTGTCAGATCCCTAGCTCTTACATCATACTCCCTCCGTCCGGATTAAATGTCGCAGAAATGGATAAACTGGATGTATCTAGAACTGAAATACGCCTAGACCCGTCCATTTATTTCCGGATGGAGGGAATACATGTCAATATGTCATGCCTTTCTATTCTTCAAGACCTATTCCATCTCTGTTGTAGCATGTTTTATAACCTGAATCACCATTCTTCTATATAAGGCATGCAAGGGGAAGACGGCTGTTAGAATCAAGGGTTACAAACCAGGTCTTTGCAAAAGATCCAAATGCCGAGGAGATAATAAACCAACTCCATTTTTCATAGATACTGCTCCAAAGACAGAGAAACCCAACTCCCACCGATAATAAGCAGATTCCTGTGGCCAAAGAACTAGTCCGCTCCAGTCCAACAAAAGAATGTCAACTCCATTCTAAGAAGCGTGTGCGTATCCTCGCATCATGAAATTTTATAGCATTCTGATCATATTTTCTACATGTTTCTTACCCATCTCTCTTTTAGAAAATAAGGTTAAACGATAAAAGACTTCCTCCATTGGGATTGTATTCGAGGAAAATATCTTGCGGGAATTCTCTGTGCTCCAATGCTGATGTAAGTACCTGTTCTATATCACTATATTTTTACATCAACATGTATTGTGTTAATTGGCAAGAATCTAACATTTATCTGATCTAAAATTAGTTGTAGCAAAATGTTAAAGGTGCCAATGTTGATTTTTGTAAGGAAAACTGCCTGGTAGTTGCTACGTCTTGAGCTTGCGTTGGTTTTCCCCGAAGAGGAGAGGATGATGCAGCACAGTAGCGTAAGTATTTCCCTCAGTTTTTGAGAACCAAGGTATTAATCCAGTAGGAGGCCACGCGCAAGTCCCTCGTACCTGCACAAAACGATAGCTACTCGCAACCAACGCGATTAGGGGTTGACAATCCCTTCAGTCACTTACGAGAGTGAGATCCGATAGAGATAATATTTTTGGTATAAAGATGCAAAGTGAAAAGTAAAAGCAAAGCAAGTAAATAAAGTGATGGAGATTGATATGATGAGAATAGACCCGGGGGCCATAGGTTTCACTAGTGGCTTCTCTCAAGAGCATAGATATTCTACGGTGGGTGAACAAATTACCGTTGAGCAATTGTGCCAATTGAGCATAGTTATGAGTATATCTAGGCAATGATCATGTATATAGGCATCACGTCCGAGACAAGTAGACCGAAACAATTCTGCATCTACTACTATTACTCCACTCATCGACCGCTATCCAGCATGCATCTAGAGTATTAAGTTAAAAACAGAGTAACGCCTTAAGCAAGATGACATGATGTAGAGGAATAAATTCATGCAATATGATAAATACCCCATCTTGTTATCCTCAATGGCAACAATACAATACGTGCCTTGCAACCCTTTACATCCTTTGGGTAAGGACACCGCAAGATTGAACCCAAAGCTAAACACTTCTCCCATTGCAAGAACTACCAATCTAGTTGTCCAAACAAAACGTATAATTCGAAGAGACTTTCAAAGATAACTCAATCATACATAAAAGAATTCAGAGAAGAATCAAATATTTTCCATAGATAAGTTGGATCATAAACCCACAATTCATCGGTCTCAACAAACACACCGCGAAAAGAAGATTACATGGAATAGATCTCCACGAGAGAGGGGGAGAACATTGTATTGAGATCCAAAAAGAGAGAAGAAGCCATCTAGCTACTAGCTATGGACCCGAAGGTCTGAAGTAAACTACTCACACTTCATCGAAGGGGCTATGGTGTTGATGTAGAAGCCCTCCATGGTGGATGCCCTCTCCGGCGTAGCTCCAGAACAGGCCCCAAGATGGGATCTCGTGGATACAGGAAGTTGCGGCGGTGGAATTAGGTTTTTGGCTCCGTATCTGATCTGTTGAAGTAATGAGGTATATATAGGAGGAAGGAGTACGTCGGTGGAGCGTCGGGGCCCACGAGGCACTGGGCGCCAGGGGAGGGCGCGCCCCCCACCCTCGTGACCGCCTCTGACACTTCTTGGAGTAGGGTCCAAGTCTCCTGGATCACGTTCGGTGAGAAGATCACGCTCCCAAAGGTTTCTTTCCGTTTGGACTCCGTTTGATATTCCGTTTCTTCAAAACACTAAAATAGGCAAAAAACAGCAATTCTGGGTTGGGCCTCCGGTTAATAGGTTAGTCCCAAAAATAATGGAAAAATGGAAAATAAAGCCCATTATAGTCCAAAACAATAGATAAAGTAGCATGGAGCAATCAAAAATTATAGATACGTTGGAGACGTATCAGGCATCCCCAAGCTTAATTCCTGCTCGTCCTCGAGTAGTTAAATGATAAAAAGAGATTTTTTGATGCGGAGTGATACTTTGGCATAATTTCAATGTAAATCTTCTTAATCATGGTATGAATATTCAGATCCGAAAGATTCAAGAAAAAAGTTCATCTTGACATAAAAATAATAATACTTCAAGCATACTAACTAAGCAATTATGTCTTCTCAAAATAACATGGCCAAAGAAAGTTATCCCTACAAAATCATATGGTCTGGCTATGCTCCATCTTCCCCACACAAAGTATTTAAATCATGCACAACTCCGATGACAAGCCAAGCAATTGTTTCATACTTTAACGTTTTCAAAACTTTTTCAATCTTCACGCAATACATGAGCGTGAGCCATGGATATAGCACTATATGTGGAATAGAATGGTGGTTGTGGAGAAGACAAAAGGAAGGAAGATAGTCTCACATCAACTAGGCATATCAATGGGCTATGGAGATGCCCATCAATAGATATCAATGTGAGTGAGTAGGGATTGCCATGCAACGGATGCACTAGAGCTATAAGTATATGAAAGCTCAACAAAATAAACTAAGTGGGTGTGCATCCAACTCGCTTGCTCACGAAGACCTAGGGCATTTGAGGAAGCCCATCATTGGAATATACAAGCCAAATTCTATAAGAAAATTCCCACTAGTATATGAAAGTGACAAAATGAGAGACTCTCTATCATGAAGATCAAGGTGCTACTTTGAAGCACAAGTGTGGTAAAAGGATAGTAACATTGTCCCTTCTCTCTTTTTCTCTCATTTTTTTATTTTTTTTATTTGGGCCTTTTCTCTCTTTTTATGGCCTCTTTTTTTTGTCCGGAGTCTCATCCCGACTTGTGGGGGAATCATAGTCTCCATCATCCTTTCCTCACTTGGGACAATGTTCTAATAATGATGATCATCACACTTTTGTTTTTCTTACAACTCAACAATTACAACTCGATACTTGGAACAAAATATGACTCTATATGAATGCCTCCGGCGGTGTACCGGGATATGCAATGATTCATGAGTGACTTGTATGAAAGAATTATGAACGGTGGCTTTGCCACAAATACAATGTCAACTACATGATCATGCTAAGCAATATGACAATGATGGAGCGTGTCATAATAAACGGAACGTGGAAAGTTGCATGGCAATATATCTCGGAATGGATATGGAAATGCCATGATAGGTAGGTATGGTGGCTGTTTTGAGGAAGGTATATGGTGGGTGTATGATACCGGCGAAAAGTGCGTGGTATTAGAGAGGCTAGCAATGGCGGAAAGGTAAAAGTGCGTATAATCCATGGACTCAACATTAGTCAAAAGAACTCATATACTTATTGCAAAAATCTAGAAGTTTATCAAAGCAAAGCACTACGCGCATGCTCCTAGGGGGATAGATTGGTAGGAAAAGACCATCGCTCGTCCCCGACCGCCACTCAAAAGGAAGACAATCAATAAATAAATCATGCTCCGAGTTCATTACATAACGGTTCACCATACGTGCATGCTACGGAATCACAAACTTCAACACAAGTATTCTTTAAATTCACAACTACTCAACTAGCATGACTCTAATATCACCATCTTCATATCTCAAAACAATTATCAAGCATCAAACTTATCTTAGTATTCAACGCACTCAAAAGAAAGTTTCACATATCTTGAATACCAAGTATATTAACATTAAGCAAATTACCATGCTATTAATGACTCTCAAAATAATTTAAGTGAAGCATGAGAGATCAAGTTTGTTTAAAAAAAATCCACCACCGTGCTCTAAAAGATCTAAGTGAAGCACTAGAGCAAAAATTATCACGCTCAAAAAAGATATAAGTGAAGCACTACGAAGAAACTTTCAAGCTCAAATGATATAAGTGAAGCACATAGAGTATTCTATCAAATTTCAAATCATATATGGCTCTCTCAAAAGGTGTGTACAGCAAGGATGATTGTGGTAAACTAACAAGCAAAGACTCAAATAATACAAGACGCTCCAAGCAAAACACATATCATGTTGGTGAATGAAAATATAGCTCCAAGTAAATTACCGATGGAAGTGGATTTAAAGAGGGATGCCTTCCGGCATCCCCAAGCTTTGACTTTTGGTGTCCTTGGATTATCTTGGGGGTGCCATGGGCATCCCCAAGCTTAGGCTCTTGCCACTCCTTGTTCCATAATCCATCAAAAGAATTCACCCAAAACTTGAAAACTTCACAACACAAAACTCAATAGAAATCTCGTGAGCTCCGTTAGAGAAAGAAAACAAAAGACTAATTTAAGGTACTGTAATGAACTCATTCTTTATTTATATTGGTGTTAAACCTACTGTATTCCAACTTCTATATGGATTGTAAACTACTTTACTAACCATAGATTCATCAAAATAAGCAAACAACACACGCAAAACAGAATCTGTCAAAAACAGAACAGTCTGTAGTAATATGTAACTAACGAAAACTTCTGGAACCCAAAAACTTCTACCAAAATTAGAAGACCTGGGCAATTTGTTTATTGATCAGCATCAATTGGAATCAGTATTTTATCACGTTCTGGTGATTTTTAACAATTCGGGCACTGAGCACAAAGATTCTGGAAATTACAGCAAGATCAAATAACTATCATCCAAGAAGATCCAATAGGTCCAACTTGGCACAAACACTAATTAAAAGATAAAACCACATCTAAATAGAGGCTAGATGGATTATTTATTCCTAACCAGAAGCAAAAAAAAAAAACTAAAAATAAAATTGGGTTGCCTCCCAACAAGCGCTATCGTTTAACGCCCCTAGCTAGGCATAAAAGCAAGAATAGATCTAGGTATTGCCATCTTTGGTAGGCAATCCATAAGTGGATCTCATGATAGATTCATATGGTAATTCTATTTTCTTTATAGGAAAGTGTTCCATACCCTTCTTTAAGGGAAATTGGAATCTAATGTTTCCTTCCTTCATATCAATAATTGCACCAATCGTTCTAAGGAAAGGTCTACCAAGAGTAATAGGACATGAAGGATTGCAATCTATATCAAGAACGATAAAATCTACGGGCACATAATTCCTATTTGCAATAATAAGAACATCATTAATTCTTCCCATAGGCTTTTTAATAGTGGAATCCATGAAGATGCAAGTTTAGAGAGCAATCATCAAAATCACGGATATCTAGCAAATCACACAAAGTTTTAGGAATAGTAGAGACACTAGCACCCAAATCACACAAAGCATGAAACTCATAATTTTTAATTTTAATTTTGATAGTAGGTTCCCACTCATCATGGAGTTTCCTAGGGATAGAAATTTTCAACTCAAGCTTTTCTTCATAAGATTGCATCAAGGCATCAACAATGTGTTCGGTAAAAGCCTTGTTTTGACTATAAGCATGAGGAGAATCTAGCACGGATTGCAACAAGGAAATACAATCAATTAAATAGCAATTTTCATAATTAAATTCCTTGAGATCCAATATAGTGGGTTTAGCAACATCTAGATTTTTATTTCTTTCAATCCCACTTTTATCAATTTCATCATTAAGATCTAAAAACTCCGAATTCTTAGAACGCCTTCTAGGTAAAGGAAGATCATATTCAGTTTCATCAAGATTCATATTGCAAAACAAAGATTTAATAGGGGACACATCAATAACTTTTAGATGTTCATCTTGATTTTCATAGGAATTAGAAGAACACGCTTTAATAAAGGCATCTTTGGAAGCACGCATCCTAGCGGTTCTTTATTTGCACTCATCAATGGAAATTCTCATAGCTTTGAGAGACTCATTGATATCATGCTTAGGAGGTATAGATCTAAGCTTTAAAGAATCAACCTCAAGAGAAATTCTATCAACGTTCCTAGCCAAATCATCAACTTTAAGCAATTTCTCTTCAAGCAAAGCATTAAAATTATTTTGTGAATTCATAAACTCTTTAACACTACTCTCAAATTCAGAGGGCATCTTATTAAAATTTCCATAAGAGTTGTTGTAGGAATTTCCATAATTATTAGAAGGATTACTAGGATAAGGCCTAGGATTAAAATTCCCTCTATACGCGTTGTTACCAAAATTATTCCTACCAACAAAATTCACATCCATAGATTCATTATTATTCTCAAGCAAAGTAGATAAAGGCATATCATTGGGATCAGAAGAAACACTCTTAGCAAATAAATTCATAAGTTCATCAATCTTTCCACTCAAAACATTGATTTCTTCTATAGCATGCACTTTTTTATTAGTAGATCTTTCAGTGTGCCATTGAGAATAATTAACCATAATATTATCTAGGAGTTTAGTAGCATCTCCTAAAGTGATTTCCATAAAAGTGCCTCCCGCGGCCGAATCTAAAAGATTTCTAGAAGCAAAATTCAATCCAGCATAATTTTTTTGTATAATCATCCATAAGTTCAAACCATGAGTAGGACAATTACATAGCATTAATTTCATTCGCTCCCAAGCTTGTGCAACATGTTCATGATCAAGTTGCTTAAAATTCATAATATCGTTCCTAAGAGAGATAATCTTAGCAGGAGGAAAATACTTAGAGATAAAAGCATCTTTGCACTTGTTCCAAGAATAAATACTATTTTTAGGCAAAGATGAAAACCACGCTTTAGCACGATCTCTAAGCGAAAAAGGAAATAGCTTCAATTTAACGACATCATTATCGACATCTTTTTCCTTTTGCATATCACATAAATCAATGAAGCTATTCAGATGAGTAGCGGCATCTTCACTAGGAAGGAGGCGAATTGATCTTTCATAACAAGATTCAACAAAGCAGTATTGATTTCACAAGATTCAGTATTGGAAAGAGGAGCAATCGGAGTGCTAAGGAAATCATTATTATTGGTATTGGTGAAGTCACACAATTTGGTAGCATCTTGAGCCATCGCGACGAACAAGCAAACTAACACACCAGCAAACAAAAGGCAAGGGAAAAAAGAGAAGGAGATTGGGAAAGAGAGGGCGAATAAAACGGCAAGGGTGAAGTGGGGGAGAGGAATATGAGAGGCAAATGGCAAATAATGTAATGCGAGAGATAGGGATTGTGATGGATACTTGGTATGTTGACTTTTGCGTAAGCCTCCCCGGCAACGGCGCCATAAATCCTTCTTGCTACGTCTTGAGCTTGCGTTGGTTTTCCCCCAAGAGGAGAGGATGATGCAGCACAGTAGCGTAAGTATTTCCCTCAGTTTTTGAGAACCAAGGTATCTAGTAGGAGGCCACGCGCAAGTCCCTCGTACCTGCAGAAAACGATAGCTACTGCAACCAACACGATTAGGGGTTGTCAATCCCTTCACGGTCACTTACGAGAGTGAGATCTGATAGAGATAATATTATTAGTATTTTTGTTATAAAGATGCAAAGTGAAAAGTAAAAGCAAAGCAAGTAAATAAAGTGATGGAGATTGATATGATGAGAATAGACCTGGGGGCCATAGGTTTCACTAGTGGCTTCTCTCAAGAGCATAGATATTCTACGGTGGGTGAACAAATTATCGTTGAGCAATTGCCAGAATTGAGCATAGTTATGAGTATATCTAGGCGATGATCATGTATATAGGCATCACGTCCGAGACAAGTAGACCGAAACGATTCTGCATCTACTACTATTACTCCACTCATCGACCGCTATCCAGCATGCATCTAGAGTATTAAGTTAAAAACAGAGTAACGCCTTAAGCAAGATGACATGATGTAGAGGAATAAATTCATGCAATATGATAAATACCCCATCTTGTTATCCTCGATGGCAACAATACAATACGTGCCTTGCAACCCTTTCAGTCACTGGGTAAGGACACCGCAAGATTGAACCCAAAGCTAAACACTTCTCCCATTGCAAGAACTACCATTCTAGTTGGCCAAACCAAACGGATAATTCGAAGAGACTTGCAAAGATAAATCAATCATACATAAAAGAATTCAGAGAAGAATCAAATATTTTCCATAGATAAGTTGGATCATAAATCCACAATTCATCGGTCTCAACAAACACGCCGCAAAAAGAAGATTACATCGAATAGATCTCCACGAGAGGGGGAGAACATTGTATTGAGATCCAAAAGAGAGAAGAAGCCATCTAGCTACTAGCTATGGACCCGAAGGTCTGAAGTAAACTACTCACACTTCATCGGAGGGGCTATGGTGTTGATGTAGAAGCCCTCCATGGTGGATGCCCTCTCCGTCGGAGCTCCGGAACAGGCCCCAAGATGGGATCTCGTGGATATAGGAAGTTGCGGCGGTGGAATTAGGTTTTTGGCTCCGTATCTGATTTGTTGGGGGTACGTAGGTATATATAGGAGGAAGGAGTACGTCGATGGAGCGTCAGGGGGCCCACGAGGCGGCGCGCCCGGGAGGCGTGCCCCCACCCTCGTGACCGCCTCGCACTTCTTGGAGTAGGGTCCAAGTCTCTGGATCATGTTCGTTGAGAAGATCACGTTCCCGAAGGTTTCATTCCGTTTGGACTCCGTTTGATATTCCGTTTCTTGAAACATCAAATAGGCAAAAAACAGCAATTGCAGGCTGGGCCTCCGGTTAATAGGTTAGTCCCAAAAATAATATAAAAGTGGAAAATAAAGCCCATATAGTCCAAAACAATAGATAAAGTAGCATGGAGCAATCAAAAATTATAGATACGTTGGAGACGTATCAGTAGTTTTGCATACTGAGTTGCATGAATGTACTATCTCATATCACGCACATTACTGAATTGTAGTGCTTCTCTGGTTGCCCATTCATTCATTGTGTCAATGTTGCTTTCGTACTACCTTACCTGGCCGATGATAGCTGTGCCATATTGTGTTAATTTGGTGTAGGCTACTTGCCCAAACGTTCGTTGTGTAAATGTTGCTTTCCTATTATCTGACTTGGCCAATGATAGCAATGCTAGTGTGTTAATTTTGTGCGAGCATCAAGATAAGAAGACAAACTCGAAAACAGCAAGGCAACCCCATTGTTTCTTTCCGAGAAATCTAGGCCAGTAATACGGCAATAACTCATGATTAATCTGTTTGGTTCCCGTCCTAATTTATGTTATGATGCGTTGGTCGAGACACTCTCCACTATCAATAATACAAGCCTCGCCAAAATCGCCATCCTGAATCGCTCAAGATCCTCATCTCGAATGCAACGGAATAAATGTATGTTTGTGAACCAATTAATGGCTGAAGCAATGATGAAAATGGTGGATGAATCAGAGGTGCAGAGTCGTGCGACACAACAACTGATCAATGTTTTCAGAGAAAGTGTAGCAAAGAAGAAATAACTTGCCAACATGCTTATGGGCGTCATCTGTGCTGAGGTTGCAGATTGTGACGTTGTAGATTGTTAGGTTCTGCTCATTTATTTGCACTGGCATCAATCTTTGATTGCCCAGTGGATGTAATTTCCTGTAGTATATGCTGGATGTGCAACGTTATTCCCTGTATGTCGTACCTTTGCGTGATCGGTTTTGGTCCTGTGCATAATTTCTCGTCGTAATGGGCTCAAATTATCTAATTTGGCCTAAAGACATGTAGAAACTTTAGTGGGCCCATTAAGTTAATGGGCCGTTACTAGGCCGGAAGTTAATTGTCGGCCCTCTTACCTCCCGGGTCGTTAACAGGCCGACATCGAAGCGGGCAACAGGTGGCCCCAGTTTATTTCACGTGCCGTTAACAGGCCGTTACTAAGTTTGGGCTACATATGACCCAACTATACTGTAGGCCTTTAGCAGGCCGAAAGAGACAGCGGGCTTGTACTGGACCATGAAGACCATGTGCCGCTAAGAGGCCGAAAGTCGTGTCAGATTGTAAATGGCCCAACTGTGTTGTGGGACTTTAGCAGGCCGAAAGAGAAACCGGGCTGGTATTGGACCATGAAGGGCATGGGCCGTTAAAGGGCCAAAACTTAGGTCCGACTACAAATGGCCCAACTCATTTATGGTCCGTTAACAGGCCAAAAGTCACACAGGGCCGAGAATTGTCCCAACACTTAAATGGGTCGCTAAAAGGCCAAAACTCAGGTCCGACTAAAAATGGCCCAACTAATTTATGGGCCGTCAACACTTAAATGGGCCGCTAAAAGGCCGAAACTCAGGTCCGACAACAAATGGCCCATCAGATTTATGGGCCGTCAACAAGCTGAAAGACACACTGGGCCGGAAACTAGCCCAACATTTAAATGGGTCGCTAAAAGGCCGAAAGATGTACATCCTGGAAATTGGCCCATCCATTAAACGGGTCGTTAACAGGCCGAAATCTCATCGGGCCGATATTGAGCCCAGATATATAGCGGGCTGTTAATGGGCTCGAACTGACAATGGGCTGCAATGGTGTCAAATCTTTAACGGGCCGTTGACGGGCCGAATTGGCTCATCTCGCATGGGCCGTGGGCTTAAATGGACCTGACACAAGTAGGCCTTATATGGGCTGGCCTGCTAATTTTTACTGGGCCGACCTTTTCACAGGAATGGGCCTCTGTTGGGCCGTGCCACATGTCGACGTACCATAGGCGGCTTCCGTCCAATGAGTGGATGACATCTGTCCCAACGGTGAGCCGACACGTGTTTCCTCCAGCCAATGATGATTTTACGCATGGAAAATCCCCATTGGTCGGGGCTGTTAACGGGTTATCGGATCCAAAATCCGACCCGATAGCTTAACGGCGTTCCGTTACGGTGGATGCCACGTGTCGGTCACCCTTGACGAAAAGCACTTCGTGACACGCGATTTATCATCATGGAAGTGGACACTTCCGTGATGATAATTTTGGTAATGTCATGGAACACTTCTCACGACAAAGACATGTATGACTATCTTGATTCTCGCTATAAATTTGTCATGGATGTACATGCATGACAAAAAACGCGACCTACTGTGACAAACACGTATCATCACGGAAGTGTATTTTTTTTTGTAGTGCAAGTACCGAACATCAGGCATAATTATTTGGGCATCTCATTAAGTGAGGACAAATAAAGCAATTGAAAATAGAAAATTAACTATGCCTGAAACAAACAAGGAATTGAACTGTTGAGTTGCATACAGTGACTTACCTTAGCAGGTTGAAGAGGCTCAGCGCAGATCCTACTTCTCTTGCAAGGCTCCTTCCTAACATCTTGTACTTGGAAATCCTCAATCTTATCTTCATTCCACCCCCTCTACAAGGTGACACAAACTAGTTACTCGTCTCCTTGGAAGATAAATATGCATACTTTCCAGTCTGTGAACACAAAAGGATGAGATTATAACAAAACAACACCACATAATGAAACATGCCGCATCTCTTGCACTTGCACACAATGAAATGATCATTTACTATGTCTGCACTATGTAAAAACTAGGCATACCTTCAAACTGGATCTCCAGGTACTCTTGGAGAGCCTACTGTAGTGTACAGCCAAACCTTTATGTCAGCTATGAGTTAGACAAGGCCCCACTACAGCAGCCCTTAGTGTTTAAATCGTTGACAAGCTCTGTTAGAGTGTTAGGTCAAGAACAACAAGTAATCAAAGCAAACAGTCCTAGTATGGCTGGTCGATGCAAACAAGCAATTGAACAAATGTGTGAGCAAATCTTACATATCAAGAAAAGAAGCAAACAAGGAGGCTTAAAGACCATCACTTGGTGACCAGATCTAAGGGCATTTAAACATCATGTGCAACGTGTGAACTAACATAAACATTGCATATTCCAGATTCTACAATGGAATGCACATGTATTAGGTTATGCCATGTATGATGATGCCTAAATGTACAGATAGCGTGCAGGAGTGATTCATCATTGCACGCACAATTGAATTGCAGGTTAAGGGCCGATTCGATTACGCCTTTTCAGGGCTTATTGTCAAAATAAGCCATAAAAGATGTAAATAAGTCATTTTTGAGTTATGGGCTTGGGCTTAACTAATTTCGCTTTGGAGGGGGTGTTTCGGGTAGAACCTCACTAAAAATTGAAGGGAAGGGGAATAGTGAAATGACTCTGTTGTATGCCTATATTACACTCAAAATGCAATCACGACGCCGTGTCACACGACCCTCAAGTAAAAACAAACACGCAAGCATTCATTGCCACGCCCGCTTGCATCTCCTCTCCCCTTTCCTCTACTCGATCCCACCGCTGCGGCACTAGGGTTCCTCCGGTGACGTCGCCATCGGGTCCCATCTAGCCTGGTCCTCGACGATGCTATGTCCAGCTAGGCTACATGGCCGGCGGATAGGGCAAATCTCCTGGTTGCTCCTCCTCTGGCGCCGCCTCATTCTCATGGTCTCCAGAGTGCTTCCATCGTGGTTCATCCAACGACTTTTACTCCGGGCGGCGCCACAACTACGGTGATGCCACATCATGGAGAAGGCACCTTGTTCCCCCTGCCCTCCTCCCGTGCCATGGCCTTGAGGTCTTTGTTGAAGGATGAGCTCATCCAACAAGGTGAGGATCTCCTCTGTTTTTTGCCAAATTTTCATTCTGATCCACTATACGATGAATTGCTATGAGTTGCTTCTGCTGCTGCTATATGATGCATTGCTATGAGCTGCTCCTGCTGCTGCTATATGATGAATTGCTATGAGTCATGCTGTATGATGAGTTGCTATGAGCTGCTGCTGCTGCTATATGATGAATTGCTATGAGCTGCTGCTGCTGCTGCTATATGATGAGTTGCTACAAGCTGCTCCTACTGCTGCTATATGATGAATTGCTATGAGATGCTCCTGCCGCTGCTATATGATGGATTGCTATGAGCTGCTCCTGCTGCTGCTATATGATGAATTGCTATGAGCTGCTGTTGGTATATGATGAATTGCAGACTACTGCTGTTGTATGATGAGTTGCTATGAGCTGCTGTTGCTGCTATATGATGCTTTCAGGTGGTGCTGCTATATGATAATAACCAGCCACTTGGGCCATCGAATTTCAATAAATAATTGTTCTTCATTTAAATGTGGGTCATGCATTCTTCATTTAAATCAGGCAATGGTATCTCTATGGAAAACATTGACCAAAGTAGATTGTGCCAAGTAGATGGTATCTTTGTATTTGCATTTTGAGCAAATAGTGATGGTCTGTTTTCCTATCATATTAATTACTGCACTGGGTTCAATTTGTGATGTTTTCAAGTCAAATTAATTTCCATATGGGCAGCAAAATGAAAAATATACAATACAATCTAGACTTTCCACTGATCATACCAAAGATAAGCTGAAAACGCAATGAAAAGAACTGGTTGGCGTATTACATGGAGCTTATATTCACAGGTGCTTATTTTCTTAGAATAACTCGTAATAATCATCCCTAAGAAACTTGGCTAATAGAACTGCATACAAATAACATGTCACGATGATTGCAATGGAGGAGTGACGTACCATAACACATTGTATAGGCTCACCGCCGCCTCTCCTTTTTTTTTTAAGCGATGTTCCATGAAATTGCCACATACATCTTGTACTTTTTCATTGTGTAACCCTATCTCGCAAGTTGACACGGCTAATTTCAGACATCTCTACATGATACTACATTGCATATCCCTTGCGCATATTTAAACCACCAATTAACGATTGTGTATGCATTACCATAAACTAGCCATGACTCAGTATCTTTGGACTAGCGAGGCACTCTAAGGAGCCTAATGTAGTGCACTTTGGAATTCCTACATGCCACCCTACGATTTTGTGTAATGTATCTTTGTTCCTAAATATATGTCTTTGTAGAGATTCCAGTATGGACCACATACAGATGTATATAGATGCATTTTCGAGTGTAGATTCACTCATTTTGCTCCGTATGTAGCCTATAGTGGAATCTCTAAAAGACTTATATTTAGGAACGGAGGTACGAGGTAGTATCATGTATGACATCTACATATCTAATTTAGCGACCCGATGGTAGAAATCATTATGCGCACAAAGGGATTACTGTTTGAAAATCCTAGCAAAGCACGTTGGCGAGCCTGAGAACAATACAAGAGAGAGAGAGGCGCGCTTACAAGATCATAGCAATGCCTCGATCCAGGATCTTGGTTGGCCAAGCCGTTAGATCCGGAAGAAACATCGTCCTTGTAGTTTTTGCGGTGCATAACAATGTAACAGCGACCGGTTAGTATATTTGAAGTGCATCGGGCGGTGATGCCGGACGGGTTTAAAGGTGACAAGTACCTAGGCCGTGGCGGGTGCTTGGCATCTCTCGCACGGTGGGAATCGGGTTAGAAACGCCGAGGGTGATGACGCCGCTACCGGGGTGTCGGGGTCCAGTAAGGAGATCTAGAACCGTCGAGTAGGGTGTTTGTGGAGCGGCTCCGGTAGGGTGGACTACGGTGTGGGCGAAGCGGATCTGTGCCGTGGACGAGGGCGTAGGTGAAGTTGTTCCGGTGGTTGGGTTAAGGATGGTGTCGACGACGCGGATCTGCGGCCGTGGACGGGGCGTCAGAAGCTGCTCCGGTGGTTGGGTTAAGGATGGTGTCGATGATGCGGATCTGCGGCCGTGGACGGGGCGTCAGAAGCTGCTCCGGTGGTTGGGTTATGGATGGTGTCGACGATGCGGATCTGCTGCCATGGACGGGGCATCAGAAGCTGCTCTGGTGGTTGGGTTAAGGGTGGTGTCGACGATGCGGATCTGCGGCCATGGACGGGGCGTCAGAAGCTGCTCCGATAGGTTGTATGAGGGTGCGAGGAAGCGGATCTGAGGCCGTGGACTTGTGAGTTGGCAAAGCGGCCCCGGTAGGGTTGAGAATGGTATAGGCGAAGCGACTCCGGTAGGGTTGACGATGGTGTCGTGACGGCTCCGATAGGGTTGATGAAGGTGTCGGAGAAGCGGCTCCGGTAGGGTTGAGGAAGGTGTCGGCGAAGAGGATCAGAGGCCTTCGGCCAGGCGTCGGTGGGGGCGGCTCCGGGGGTGTGGACGAAAGCGTCTCCGGTGGGGAATCTGAATGAGCCGCTGCAGATCTTGTGGCGGTTGACGAGAGTATCTTGTGAAAGCGAATCCGGCGCCGTGGACAAGGCCGACACTGAATGGGCTATGAATACGATGGTGGATGAGTAGTCTACTTGTTTCTAGGGAGGTGGGAGGGGTAGATGCGGCCGCGGCAGATCCGGTGAGGTGGACGCCACTGGCGATGAATGGGCTATAATACGCCGGTGGATGAGCAGTCTAGGGTTTCGAGAGGGAGGGAGAAAGGGCGATGAAGTACGGACGGCGTGATGTAAGATGCTCTGGTGGTGTGGAGTTAGTCGTTTTTGCGGGAGGGGGAGAGGAAATGCGGGTGTCGTGTAGTGGGGGGAACCTGAAGTTACCAAAGCAGCCCCGACCTATCATGTAGATGAGGGCGGTATTGTAACTGTTGGTCTCCGTGCACCAAGGACAAAAGGGGGGTTTCGGATGCTAAAGACTAAGGTGGCGGAAATTTTAGAAGGAGGCGGGAGATTTTGCCGCCCGCGGGATCGTTCGTATCCAGTTTCAACTAATTTTGGACCATGCTAGTGGGAATGTCATGCTAGACTGTGTACACGGGGCACGCGTTAGCAGTTAATAACTGGTGTGAAGTCCGCCCCAGAAAAAAAAGACAATAACTCGGGATGATGCACCGATAACTTGGACGTTCACATGGGCACGGCCAATCATACGGGTGTAGTGGCGCGTTCTCAAAAAAAGGGATCAAACGCTCAGCCTATGTATTTCTCGTGTAAATAGATAATTTAGTGCCATTGGTTATTTACTTTAAACATAATGCATTGACGTGTTAGTGTAGAGGCGCACAAAAAGAAATGGATATTGTAGTTAGCTACTTAAAAGTGTTACCTCATATGATTACATAGCCTCCATTTCATAAATTGCGTACCCGTTGAATTCATATATGAATATTACATATATTACTTCAAAATAGAAACTTAAATCATCCAAGACTAATGAATTTGAATGCAAGAGTAACAATGGTGCATGTGCATGATAGCTACATTGGTTGTTTGAAGAAACATCAACTGTAACTTTGGCATGCACAACTGAAAAGGTTTATTTAAATAGAAAAATGTGATATGTGAGTGTCCAATCTTTACAGCGTTGAATCGATATTGTACCTTTGGCCCACGATCTGAAGTAGATATTGACTTATGTTCAAGCGATGCACGTCCACGATCGCTAGATAGTGATACGTGAATGAATTGTGCACTCTCTCTCACACGCATACATATCTCATTTCCCTGTGGGCATCGGAATCACACACGCACACTTCATGTATTTTTCTCCCTCCGTCAGGGTTAAATTCGTCTTTCTACCCCGTCCTATAAGTCTCTCACACAGAAACACACACGCTCTCTACGTCTAACACGCCCACCCCTTTAGTTCCGCCCACCCGCAGCCACTAATGTCTCAAAGTATAATAATGTCTCTCACACATATGCTATCTACCTATCCCTTAATATAGCTAGATATGTGTCACACAAACTCCTTCTCCCTACTAGCAAGATGCCCATGCGTTGCACGGAACATCAAGATGCATTTGTATGAGAAGTTTATCTTGTGGGAGAAAAGGATGAGCGAGGGAATGCCTTATTTGCAAATCACGGAGAGGGGTGTGGGTATCTTTTTGCAAAATTGCCATATTTTCCTTCCCGTCCGTCGGATATAAATCGTATGGCCTATATTGCAGGATGGCAGAACACCATCATCACCAACTCTGTTTTTATAAGAGTAGAGATATGTGAGTGTCACTTTGCCCCCCCCACACACCCACTCTTCCCAACACCGAAGAGTAGGGTGACACCTCTATCTTGATACTAATCTATCGGTGGCTTCTCTCTCAAACATACACACACACACTACGCAAGAAGGCGAGTAGGGTGACACCTCGATCTTGATACTAATCTATCGATTGGATTCTCTCTCAAGCATACACACACAGACACTACCCGGCACCGAAGGAGTATTGTGGCACATCGATCTTGATAATAATCTATCTACTCCTCTTTCAAACACACACACACTCGCTAGTTGTGCCTCTGTGCCTACAAGCACACTCTCAATCGTCTTCTCTCCCCCCCAACAGCGGAAGGGTGACAACACGATCTGATCATAATCATCAATTGGTTTCTCTCTCAAACATTGTGTCTCGGTGCCTCGCTCGGTAGCCCCCTCGATATGTAGACTTCTCGGCGCGTGCACATTGTAGTAGCGATGGCCTTTGAACCCGGTGTACCTTGTTTTTACCGGCCTCATGTGATAGTTTTCACCCTATTTTACGTTAATTAACAAGGCAACCTTTTCTTTGTTACTACTAGTGAATCTGAAATCATTGAGCAGACATAAAATATATCACTTCAACCCAATTATCGCAACAACTATTTTAAAAGAAATTAGCTAGCTGCACGTATGTTGCAGAACATCAAGATGCATTTGTATGAGTAGTTTATCTTGTGAGACAAAAGGCTGAGCGAGGGAAGGCCTTATTTGCGAGCGTGGAGAAGGCGATGTGGGTATATTTTTGCAAAATTGCCATAGTTTCTTTCCTATCCGTTAGATATAAATCCGACGGCCTATATTGCAGGATGGCACACACAACATCATCACCAACTCTGTTTTCTACTCCCTCCGTTCGAAAATACTTGTCATCAAAATGGATAAAAATAGATGTATGTAAAACTAAAATACGTCTAGATACATTTCCTTTTATCCATTTTGATGACAAGTATTTCCGGACGGAGGAAATATTTGTCTTTAGATATCTCAACAAGTGACTATGACCGGACCTTACCAACATACTCAAAAAGTAGTCCATAATTTTGATGTTACCCTCTTTTCTTGGCGGTGCAGTGCCATCCGGATACCTCATAAATAAATCAAGGACAAATCTGTCCCTTCCGAAAAAGACATACGTAGCAAAATGAGTGAATCTATACTCTAAAATATGTCTACATACACATTCGTATGTGGTAGTCCATTTGAAATCTGAAAAAGACAAATATTTAGGAACGAATGGAGTATATATAAGAGTAAACATGGAGATGTATCTCCAAAGATGGTCTACAACAAAAATGTCTTTGGGCTGGTTAGCGCGGATGCTACATAGCGATGACATGAGTTCAATTCTGTCTTTTAAATTTAGATTTTTATATTATATATTACCCTACTTATTTAATATATACTTCTTTAAACTCTTTGTCTTGTGATTGGAACCCTGAGTACTTAGAATATTAAGGATGGACTTGTTTCTTTTTAATTTTACATTTAAGCTGTAGCCACCACGCAAGTCACGTGTACACTGTACATGCAATTAACTTTTATAGAGGGACAATCATACAGGCAATTAACACAAATGGATTGGATGTCACTCTATTATTTCCAACATAAAGAGCATCTCCAACGACGGCCGCAAATTTCCTCCGCTTCCTTCTACGGAGGGCGACATCAAGCGCCCGGTAATCATACATTTTACAACTCTAACCAACCAGATGAAATCCGTTGCAAACACGGACTGATTTCATATAAGCATGAAGGATTTCGTATAAAAAAGCGGATCTTCATATAAACATGATGGATTTCATTACATTTACATGAACTAAGAGGTGCCAATCTGGCTCTCTTGTATAATTAATACTCCTCCGTCCAGGAAATACTTGTCCTAGAAATGGATATATCTAGACTTATTTTAGTTCTAAATGGCCGCCCTTGCTGATCCCTTTGTCTTCCTCATGTCCGCCGACACTTGCGGGGTCGACGAAGGTCCTCGGAAGAGGCGAAGCATCAAAGAAACCACACGAATCCGCGGTAAATGCGCCTCGGCGGTGGCCTTCACGGGTCCCCAAGTTGCGCCCGGCCTCCCGTGTTCTACTTCTCCTCGATGATGGCGGCGGACACGGAGAAAGGCTGGCCACCGACTTCGTCGCTCTCCACGCTTGCCACATCTCTGCACGCATGGCGCTGCCACGAGCACGGGAGGCGACCCGCCACCGCAGAACCTTGGTGGCAGCGGTACAACAGCAACGCGGCAGCGACGGCGCCCGTACCAGCGTGCTCGCTGCCGTGCCGACATGGAGCAACTCGCCACTCCTCATCGAGCTGAACTGGAGCGGTGAGTTGCTGAACCACGCGCTTTGCTTAGAAGCGGCAAGCAGCTCCGTCGGGCCAAGCGAGGTTGGTGAAGACCGAGCGGCCTCGCCCGTATCCGAGGGCTCGGCGGAGCCACCAGCGGGTAATATGCCGGAGAAGCGGATCGCCGGAAGCCATCGGAAGGGTGGAGAAAATGGTGAAGGAGGAGATGGGGCAGCGGCGGCGGAGGGTGCGATTCTTGTCCGCTGTCTATCGGCCTCGTGTAAATAGAGGCGGACGGTAGGAGCTTGGCGGCGTCTGGCCTCGTTTAAGCGAGGCGGACGGGAGGCTTCGGCGGTGTTGCGTTTAATTCCGGCCCGCTCATGAGCAGACGTGTGGTAGGAGTAGGATTCTCGGTTTGCATGCGGGTTTAATGGAGGATTTAATGGGCGTCGAGGCGTGCAGCGGCGGCCTTGATACTATTCGATTTGGCGGCATTAATGGTAGTCAAATCACAAAGGCCCTCGCCTCTCATGAAACCGACCGAGCTAGACTGCCCCGCCCTCTAGCCTTTTATAAAATGTATATACTCCACTTTTGTACAGTAGTAGTATCGATGGATTGCGCTATGGAGCAAAACTTGAAATTAAAAAAAAAGGTGGTACATATAGAGAACGCTCGTGAACTATGTGTCATACATGGCAATAAATAAAGTACTACATGATACTAAGGCTGGTCGTAATGGGAGTACCATAAGTAGTATCATGCATGCCAACTAAGCAATTTTGATGAGGTGTCATTGAATTAAATGAGGAAAGAGGAGCTTGAGTATCATATACTACTTTGTGTCATGCATGGCAATAAATGTAGTCCTATATGATACCAACATATGATACCATGCATTACAGATGTAGTATCATACACTAGTATCATATGCATGATACTAGTATATGATACTCCCCATTACAACTAGCCTAATATATGATAGATGGCGCAGGAGTACTAAGTATTATTAATACAGTTTTGCTAGAACTCATCTAGATGAGATATAATTTGGTCTCATTCATCTTTTATAGCCATTGGATGTGATGCTATAAGATGCGTGTGTCTTTGGCGTGGGTTGTATTTGTTCTTGTGCAACGAACTGACCACTCCATGTCATGTTTGATAGTATCAAGTCATTAAAAGCATACAATCCCCACATCTCTTCATGGTTGATTACTATATAAATGTCAAAAAATAAGAAACAAAGTGAGAGTTAATGCACCATGCCTATGTGTTTACTAGTATTTGGTTTTGTAAGATGACTTAATACTCACCTAGGCGGAGGAGTATTGATTTGGACAATGAGCGGCCAGCTCCCGATCTGGCTTTAATGCGAGGCGAGGAGGAGTAGCGATTCGATATGTTAAGCGGCCAATGCATCCTCCTTCAATTAATGCATGAGGGAAGTAATGGGAGGAGGTCGGGAAAAGAGGCTGCCGCGATGTAGATACAACGCGATTTGCCCTCATTGCCCTCATATAAAGCGCCCCTCCATTCCAATGCATCTACCACATCGTACACACCTAAGCATTTGCCTAAGCACCTACACTAAGCGCAAAAGAGCTCGCTCCGGACCCATGGCGGCGTCTGGCGTGGCGGCGGCCGGCTGCGCCGAGATGGTCCCACGCCGGCTGCGGCATGGCGCCGAGGATGCGTCTCCACTCTGATGTTGAGAACCGGCTGGTGGATGGCCGCCCGTCGGCGCCAACTACGACTCTCGGTTGGACCGGATGATCGTTGCCACCAGCAACAAGTTCACCGTCCTCAAGAAGCTACGCGGACAACATCGCCGTACTCCTCCGGCCAGCGCGCCGGGCTCCTGCGTTACCTGCCACCCTAATCGGCCTCCATGGCGGAACCTCTTCAAGCCTTTGGTGGCCCTGTTGCCCGTAAGCGCCCGCGAAGAATGTCCACACGGAGGTCGCGCTGCTTGGCGGCGCCCTCGCCTCACTGCAAGAATTCGTAAACCTACACATCCGCAGCGTACAAGCAAATCATGTACATAGAGGTATCTACAAGGCCGGTGAGGGCCTTCTGACGTTGGCCTTCCTCAGCCATTTGGAAGCCTTGGATGCCTTTGTTGAGAAGCACCTCGACCCTGCCACAAAAGCCGCCGCTCATGTATTAGCCAGGTGGGTGGCCCGGTAGCACTAAGTTGAGGAGGAGGAGGTCGTGGATTCGTGGATCCATCTTTCTTCTTGCCTTAACCACCACCTTTGCAATCGCATCATCGTGGCCTTAATTCTTATTGTGTTGTTGCATTCTCGTTCTGTCAATACCGACATATGCGATCCCTTTGTAATTATATGCATCAACGTAACTAGTACTCCATCCGTCAATTTATAAGTTGTGCTTACCTTTTCCATCAACTTAGGTACAGCAGCGGGCATCTTGCTAGAAACACTAGAATATGTCTATATAATCGGTATGTGATAGTCCATTTGAAATCTCAAAAAAGACAAATATTTAGAGTGCGGAGGGACTAATATATTAGGAGTATATCAAAACAATAGTGATTTCTTTCAAGTTTGTGAACAAATACTACTATTCTACTACTTTGGATCCGCATGATACTGCACGGGCACATTGCTAGTAAAAGGAAAAGGCATGCGCGTTAAGCGTCGCACCCCCATGCCTTGGGGAATCGAGGTACAACACGGCGTCCGGACGCGACACATAACTTAGGGAAGGCGTGTTGCCTGCCTAGCATTTTCACTTTCATGTGGGACCGCCCGTTGAGCAAACCGACACCCGCACTTGTAGGAGTTGGAAAAGCGAGAAACAAGGGGAAGATCTAGTAGTAGCACGGAAGCCAAGAAATTTTGTGTCAGACGGGGCTCGTTGATAGAGTAGGAGCATTCCATACTAGTACTACTCCTACTAGTACTTCCAAGTTTGTACTCCTAATACTATATTACTAGTACTACCACTATACAACTACTAGTAGATACGTGCACGGCACAACATCGTAGGAACAAAAAACGGGAAGATCTTGTTTTGGGTGATTTATCTTTTTTTCAATCAACGTAGTATGAATAATATGATGTGGGGGCACCCATGAAGCTTATGTGGCTTGGTTGCATGGCTACGGAAGGTTAGAGAAAAATAAATAGATAATGTGTTCAGAGTGCACTCCACTAAATAGATATACTTTGGATCCATTGCAACGGACCGGCACATCTATATCTATACCCCCTAATAGCGTGTGAAAAACTTTGAAAGTTGGTCGTTGGATGAAGCCAATCCGACGGTACAAAGATGGCAAATCCGAGCACTACTGGCCGTTGGATATCATCCACCAGATTCTGCCACATGTATAATCTAGAAGACTCCATGGTTGAACTTAATTCATGACTAACTTTGCCACAACTAATCTTAGGCAAAGTTATTAGTTCTTCAAAATGAGAGCCACGAGTTGGCAAGCCTAAGGGAATCTTGCCACATTTTTTGTGTGTATGTCATGCGGGGCCTTAGTGTGGCTTGCCTAAGGTGTGGCTTGAACCAAACACTCACCTAAGTTAATCAAACTTGCCTAACCTTACATTCCACCAGATTTTGCCACATGTTAGAATCCAGAAAACTCCATGTAGAAGCATAATGCACAAACCACCAGAATCTCATGCGTGCAATGCACGTGTACCTTACTAGTACTAGTTGGTAGTAGTAAGAAACAAATTCCAGTTTTGTACGAGCTTCGTGTGCGGGAGCACCACAAGGCCTGCCTTGAGTTACATTTCCCTCTCGGGGCCCACGGACCGAACCCGATGGCTTAGTGCGGCCTATGAGTCAATGACATGCGGACCTTAAATGCGGCTGGCCCACATGTCATTCTCATGGTGGTGGCGTGCTTAGCGACTCACTCGTTAGAGATGAACCGACCGGTGGTGGCGTGGCCGTGGCGAGGTGCCACCGGTAGGCGTCGAGGCGTTATGGCGTAGATGGCCACCGGCGGGTACTACACTGTAGTACATAAGTACTCCGATTGAGGATTGATGCGAGACGAAATGTGTCACAACCCATTTGGATGAAAATTCGATGGTGCGGAGATGCGGATCGAGCACTGGCAATGAAGCGAGCAAACCGCGTCCAATCGG